>CM042157.1:79143363-79160863 GCA_023376005.1 Doryteuthis pealeii
GACGCTGCTTAAGATGAAAAATGTATTAAGTCAATGGTTTATGTTACATCACCTTCAACCCAAAAAAAACAAAATAAAAACATGGCTACACATAGGCATCTATATCATTTTGATCCAATCTTTATACTTATATATAATTTTTATACTTATATTAAAACAGAAATAATAGCATATTTTAGAGATTTTTGTTAACACAATAGCATTAATATGTCCTTATACAATAACCCAATTTGCAATATCATGAATAATAATAATAATAATAATAATCTTATCCAGCAAGAAGACCAGACCTAGTGTTGATTAACAAAAAGAAAGAACTTGTCAACTGGTGGATTTTGCAGTTTCAGCAGATCACAGGGTGAAGTTAAAGGAAAATGAAAAAAATGGACAAATATCTGGACCTTGCAGAGAACTGAAAAAGTTATGGAATATGAAAGTGAAAGTTATACCAATTGTAGTTGGTGCACTTGGAACAGTCCCAAAAGGATTAGAAAAGGGCTTGGAAAGTTTGGATATCAGAGGAAGGATTGAAACCATTCAGAACACTGCACTGCTGCAATCTGCCAGAATACTCAGAAGAGTCCTGGAGACCTGAGGAGACTTGCTGTCACTCAGACTCCAGTGAAAGACCATCAGCTAACACTGATGTGAAAACTCAAAAGGAGTAAATAATAATAATAATAATAATAATAATAATAATAATAATCCAGCCAGAAGACCAAACCTAGTAATGATTAATAAATAAACAAAAAAAAAAAAGAAAAAAAAAAAAAAAAAAAAAAGGAGAGCTAATCAAGTGGTAGATTTTACAGTTTCAGCAGATCACAGGTGTAGATGAAAGAAAATGATAAGACCAATGTCTGGACCTTGCTAGAGAATTAACAAAAACGGTGGAATATACAGGTAAAAGTGATACCAATTGTAGTTGGTGCACTTGGAACAGTCCCCAAAAGCTTGAAAAAGAGACTAGAGGAACTTTTAAATCAGAATAATTGAGACCATCCAGACAACATCATAGTTGAAATTGGCAAGAATACTCAGAAGAGTCTTGGAGATCTGATGAGACTTGTTGCCATTCTGACTCCAGTGAATGACCATCAGCTTACACAGGTGTGAAAAACTCACAAGGAGTAAAATAATAATGATAATATAGTCAGTATATATACTTATAGTCATTAATATTTCTAAATGCTAATTTTAGAGTACTTCCCCTTATTTGCTGTTAATCATAATAAAGAATTTATGATGGACCGGATTTAGAATTAATGGCCACTTTTGGTGAACCTTAATTGAATACAAATAAAAACACCAAAGTTGTTTGAAATAAATAAATAAATAAAAAAAAGTTTGTATACAAATTACAGAAAATTAAAAATCTTAATGAAAAAAATCTATGAGTTAATGAAACCACACACTGAGGAGAAAAGATACTGCCTAAAAAATAATGAAGTAGTAGGTATCAATTACAAATTACTTTCTTGTTAACATACGATGGAGTGAAAATATAAACATGTCCAACTTATAAGCAGAAATTTTTGTTGTTGCATATTTTGTGACTTATCTAAACAGTAAAAATTTCTGCTTATAAGTTGGACATGTTTATATTTTCACTCCATCGTATGTTAACAAGAAAGTAATTTGTAATTGATACCTACTACTTCATTATTTTTTAGGCAGTATCTTTTCTCCTCAGTGTGTGGTTTCATTAACTCATAGATTTTTTTCATTAAGATTTTTTAATTTTCTGTAATTTGTATACAAACTTTTTTTTATTTATTTATTTATTTCAAACAACTTTGGTGTTTTATTTGTATTCAATTAAGGTTCACCAAAAGTGGCCATTAATTCTAAATCCGGTCACATCATAAATTCTTTATTATGATTAACAGCAAATAAGGGGAAGTACTCTAAAATTAGCATTTAGAAATATTAATGACTATAAGTATATATACTGACTATATTATCATTATTATTTTACTCCTTGTGAGTTTTTCACACCTGTGTAAGCTGATGGTCATTCACTGGAGTCAGAATGGCAACAAGTCTCATCAGATCTCCAAGACTCTTCTGAGTATTCTTGCCAATTTCAACTATGATGTTGTCTGGATGGTCTCAATTATTCTGATTTAAAGTTCCTCTAGTCTCTTTTTCAAGCTTTTGGGGACTGTTCCAAGTGCACCAACTACAATTGGTATCACTTTTACCTGTATATTCCACCGTTTTTGTTAATTCTCTAGCAAGGTCCAGACATTGGTCTTATCATTTTCTTTCATCTACACCCTGTGATCTGCTGAAACTGTAAAATCTACCACTTGATTAGCTCTCCTTTTTTTTTTTTTTTTTTTTCTTTTTTTTTTTTTGTTTATTTATTAATCATTACTAGGTTTGGTCTTCTGGCTGGGATTATTATTATTATATTATTATTATTATTATTATTATTTACTCCTTTTGAGTTTTCACATCAGTGTTAGCTGATGGTCTTTCACTGGAGTCTGAGTGACAGCAAGTCTCCTCAGGTCTCCAGGACTCTTCTGAGTATTCTGGCAGATTGCAGCAGTGCAGTGTTCTGAATGGTTTCAATCCTTCCTCTGATATCCAAACTTTCCAAGCCTTTTCTAATCCTTTTGGGACTGTTCCAAGTGCACCAACTACAATTGGTATAACTTTCACTTTCATATTCCATAACTTTTCAGTTCTCTGGCAAGGTCCAGATATTTGTCCATTTTTTTCATTTTCCTTTAACTTCACCCTGTGATCTGCTGAAACTGCAAAATCCACCAGTTGACAAGTTCTTTCTTTTTTGTTAATCAACACTAGGTCTGGTCTTCTTGCTGGGATAAGATTATTATTATTATTATTATTATTCATGATATTGCAAATTGGGTTATTGTATAAGGACATATTAATGCTATTGTGTTAACAAAAAATCTCTAAAATATGCTATTATTTCTGTTTTAATATAAGTATAAAAATTATATATAAGTATAAAGATTGGATCAAAATGATATAGATGCCTATGTGTAGCCATGTTTTTATTTTGTTTTTTTGGGTTGAAGGTGATGTAACATAAACCATTGACTTAATACATTTTTCATCTATTTAAGCAGCTGTCAGCATTTAGAAAGTAATAAGTCAGTCTTACTATTTGCTGTTAATAATACAGGTGATAATAATATCAGCTTAACCTGTCTCCCAGGTGGCGCTTCATTTTTGCATTACATGAATAGATAGGATTGATTCTACTATTTGTAAAAATAATCATCTATCAACCAATCAAAACTCCTTTTACACTTCAACCTTTTTTTCACGGCTACGGCTGCTACTCTATTGCTGCTGTGATCTGTGGATGTAAACATTTATTGTGGCTTATTTTTCTATCAGATTTCATTTTATTTCATTTTTTATTTTGACAATTCTCTTACCTGGCCTTTTTTTTTTAAATATTTTCTGGCAGCTTGAGAATTCAGGTGAAGTCTGTGCACATTGCTTTTAGTATGCAAATCACTTTCACTCACCTAATATTATAGCATTTTTTATTTTTTATTGAAATATTTGTATAGTCGTTTGTTTACACAGATATCAGAGGATTTTTATTTTAAGTCATTTCTGCTATGCTGTTTTATCTCTCTCTCTCCCCCGTCTCTCTCTGTCTATATATATATATATATATATATATATATATATGTATGTTTGTGTGTGTGGAAAAAAAATAGATAAATGTGAAAAATAAGAGTTATAAAGATGATTTTAATGAAATTTGAAATCTTTTTGTCGATATTTAAAATGTTTCAATTATTATATATATATATATATACCTATAATCTTCATCAAGACATTTAAATATTGTATGGTGAATGTCTTGGTGAACATTATAGATATATATTTAATATATATTTAATAATCAAAATGTTTTTAATGTTGGCAAAAATTTTCAAATATTAATAAATCATCTTCACAAATCTTTTCTTTTTTTTTTCACATTTATTTATTATTTTTCCACATACTGTCAGATACATTTCAATTTTTTCCTAATATATATATATATATATATATAATGTAGAAAAAAAGTAAAACCACAAAGTATTGCAAAAGATGAGTTTATTCTTAATGGTGTAGTAAATGTTATAATTTACAAGTCATCCACCATTACCTCACATTTCACCTTATGTGCTGATGAAGGTTGCATGAACCGAAACGTTATAACGTCAACTCTACCATCAAGAATTTTGGAATACTTTGTGCTTTTCTATTTTTCTACATACTGTCGGATTTATTTCCTTATTTTATATATACACATATATATGTATGTATGTATGATTAAAATAGTAATTAGTGTAAACTTTGTTTATGCATTATTTAATTAGTTATTTCATATACCTGAGAAACAAAAAATCAAAAAGTTTTATTTTATATACACCTGCATAGATATGTCTAAGAAATTACGTAGGCAGTAATTTCTGATGTGTGTGTGTGTGTGTGTGTGTGTGTGATTAAAATAGAGATTTGTGTAAAATTAATGTTTGTATGTATTTTATTTAATCAGTTATTTCATATACATAAATGTTGAACTAGATTTTAGAAGTTTTATTTTATACACTTCTGCATAGACATGTTTGAAAAATTATGTAAGCAGTCATTTCTGGCATGCTGTTTATATATACATATATATATATACATATATATATATAAATATGACATGACTGAGAATTTATGTAAGCTATTTTTTTTTGTTTGCTTATATATTGTCTGTAGATGTGAATGATAATAAACACTTTTTTGTTATGTCTTCTTTTACTTCAACTGTTAATGATCTTTTTTGTATTTTTTATTAAATATTGTGATTGAAAATAAGAAAAATTTGTTTTACATAACCAAAAGATCTGAAATGAAGTATAATTTTTTAACAAAATATATCACCAAATCTGCAAAATGATTTTTAAAAATTATGTCAAGAATGTAAAGAAACACAAATATGCCAGATGTGCAATTAAGTAAATGTTTATCATTTTAAAATCATCAGAATGCTTATTCCTTCCATATTTCAGGAATTAAACCTTTTTTTTATTTTATTTTGTAAAAAAGAAAAATTGTGAAACTTATTCTAATTTTTAAGATTATTTTCAAACGATATACAGCATGGTCCGAAAGTCTTGGCACCCCTACTTATTGTTTTTAACTTTAATTATTTTTTGTTTTAACTATATGTTATGTAATTATTTTACCTCTAAAAGAATATATTCAGGTAATGTTGACAAGACTTTGGGACAACACTGTACATCTACAGCGTGGTCCGAAAGTATTGTCACCCCTACATATTGTTTTAGCTTTCATTATTTTTTGTTTTGATTATGTAAGTTATGTAATTATTTTATCTCTAAAAAGATTATGTAGTGGTGACAAGACTTTCGGACCATGTTGTACATTAATACACAGTGTGATCCGAAAGTTTTGTCATCCCTACATTTTTTTAAAATTTTTTTTTTTTTAAGGTAAAATAATTATATAATACAACCCAGAATTCCAGAAAATAATTTTATTTAAAAATTGATATTTTTTTTAGGTAAAATGATTACATAACTAATATTATTAAAACAAAAAATAATGAAAGTTAAACAATATGTAGGCAGACAAGACTTTCGGACCACGCTGTATATTAACGTAAAGCGTAGTTCAAAAGTCTTGTCAGCACTACACAATCTTTTTAGTGTTAAAATAATTACATAACTTGTATTTTTAAAATAAAAAATGCTGAAATTTAAAACAATTTGTAGTGGTGACAAGACTTTCGGACCACCCTGTAGAATGAACAGCAATATTTGGGATGGTATAAATTTTCTGATAGAAAGAAAGAAAGAAAGAAAGAAAAAAGTATTCACTCACATTGTTGATATTTCATTTCAGTCATTTTAGGTTGAGATACTTCAATCAGTTTTATTTCATCTGTTCTTTTATTCTTAACTTTTACTGTTGACTTCCTCCCATATAGCCACATCTTTTTATAAACTTGAAGTTGTTATATATCTGTATATAGACATAATCACAAGTTTCTCTCGTATGTGTATGTATGTACATGTATATATATATATATATATATATATATATATATATATATTTCTTAGATTTCAGCAAGATTATTTTCTCATTTATATCGTATTGATCACACTTATACAAAGCAAAGAATAAACCTTTTTCCTTCAATACTTTTGCCTTTACATACATTACATACATTTTATATATATATATATATATATATATATATATATATATATATGGTGATGAAATATTGAAATAAATCTGACAGTATATAGAAATATAAACCAAAACGTTTTAACGTCACCTTCAATATCTTCAAATAGATTTATGTTTTGGAATATTTTTTTTTTCTTATTTATACACATATATATATATATATAAACTCTGAATTCAATCCTGTTAAACTCCTCTTAAAAATTGACCTTGTGCCATGTTCTGTTTGTGCGGGTGAGTTTGTAAATACATAGATATATATAATTTTAGTATTATTACTTTTTAATTCAAAATAAAAAGAAAAATCATCAAACCCAGTCCTTACTTTTTTTTTTTTTTTTTTTTTTTTGATTATTCAAAATCATTCCATGCATTTCCATTGCCAAAACGACAGTCATACACTGAGCGGTTTACAGTCTGTCTGCAAGTTAATTTGATTTGCGGCGTTATTTGCTATGGAAGTCTTGGTGTAAATAGTTATATTCCTGCCTTGTTTGTCTATCTGCTGTTTACGCCAATTCTGTCTGTCCATTCATTGATTGCATTACTGCTGCACCAAGGCTGCTGCTGCTGCTGCTCATCTTCATATGCACATTTTGTAATTTATGGTTATTCATACAGAGCACACTCTCCTTCATTTCCCACATCGTGCAGGACATTGTGTCTTGGCAAAATGGCTGGAAAAGCCAACCTTCCAATTGCCAAGTTAGATATGAATCTTGATAAATTGCATTTGCATCATCTGCGTCTTTTGGGCTTCCTGGGTTAAAAAATTGTGGTTCTTAAACTTGAGTCTTCAATTTGTCTGAATTTATAGATGAGGCTTGATAATTTGTATTATTTTGATTTTTTGGGGACTGTCTCAGTCTGTAGAGTGTTCGGCTAGAAACCACAAGGTTCCTAGTTCGATACCGGTCCTCGCCAACTCAGTGTATGAGTAGCACGGGGATCTGTGTGGTAAAGTAAGGAGCTGATGGTAGGTGTGGCGCTCCACCTCAGACGCCAAAACAATCTCCTTGGTCTAGCGCTATTGAAAAGGGAATAGACACCCTCGCTGACTGGCTGATACCGACTTTAGGCCGCCGCACCGACGACTTATTGTTATATACACAATGTTTTGGCCAATGTGCCCTCCGGCCTTCTTCAGGTGTTTTTTGTCGAACTCGGGAGCCTTCTCTTCAAACTTGGAAGCCAAGGTTCAAAGCTCTGTGAAGGCTCCTGAGTTTGACAATAAGGTTCCCGAGATTTTGAAGAGAAGGTTCCCAAGTTTGAGTCTTCAAGCTACCAAATTACGGTCAAGTCACGTGAAAAAAACACTGGTTTCCCACTAGATCACTGAAGTTAAGTAGCGATGAATTTGTTCAATACTTAATTGGCTACTTAAGCAATTGCAGGTACTGGAAGCAATAGAGTCCTTGGTTTATGAAAAATGACTTGATTTAGCATTAAATAACCCGAAAAAGGTTGGTTGATATACCATAAAACAAAACAATCAACCAGCCACAATTGTCTCTCTGTCTCTCTGTCTCTCTCTCTCTCTCTCTCTCTCTCTCTCTCTCTTTCATATTCGATAGGATTGTGTAAAACAAAAAGTCTTAAACTATGGTCAAATCACATGGAAAGTACCGGTTCACACTAGATCACCAAAGTTGAGCAGCTATGAACCTGTCCAATTGGGTGACCACTTAAATAACAGTAGGTACTGTAAGTAACCCGAGTCCTTCGTTTATCAAAAATGACTTGATTCAGCATTAAATGACCTTAAAAGGGTTGATATGCCATAAAACAACCAATCAAGTTTCCAAGATATTACTGGGGTGATGGATTATGTGAGCTAAGCTTGATATTCCAAACTGTCAGAATCTGTAACTCCTTGAAGCTATGGCCCCCCTTGGCCTTGAGATACACTATACTTGAGCTCACCAAATTCACAAAAAATATTGTGCACAAAATACATTCACCATACTAAGAATTTTATCATTAGTATATAGCATAAATCTCCCCAATCTCAAAATAGAGGGACAGTCCTTGTGGCATAGTGGCTAATGTGCTGCACTGCAACATCGTAGTAAGTGAGTTCAATCTCTAGTCACTTTCAGATTAATGTCATTGGGAAAGGTATGAACCCCTTCATCACCCCAGCTATGTCTTCTACAAGTGTGACTTTGGCATTAGATAATTTACAATGGTTGATATGCCATTAAATAAAGAAACCAAACCAAAGCTGAGATTTACATTGTATAGTAAAATAGAGCCCAGGCTAAAATATTGGGTTTACAGTGTATAGTAAAATATTACATTGCCTAAAATATCAACCTTACAGGTTCAAAGATTAAACCTTATAATCTTGTGAGGTACTCAATGTAACGGTTACTGTTGTAGGAAATAGACAGAGAGAGACGAGTTCAAATCCTGGACGTGGCTATTTGCATTTCACATAATGCTAATAACCTTGGGAAATGTATGAATCCAACTATTCTCCCTCCAGCTATGGGTAAATAGTGGATCAGACTCTTTAACCTTGGTATGGCAACCAGTCTAGGAGAAGGAAAACTTTGAATCTAAACTGAAGGGGCTCTCTTCTCGTTAGTCAAAACTACTTTGTGAGCTCCCCCTCCTCTTTTCTAGAAACCTTCCATCTCTGGCTTCCAAATGTATCTGAAACTCACTCGTATCTACTCTAAGATTACTTATGTATATGTTATATAAGTTATATATTACTTAGTACAGTTTTTATATCTTATTATGAAATTTGGTGTCTGCCTGCCTGTCTGTAACTGAAACTACATCACTGCTTACATCACAATACCCTCAGAAATTGCTCAAGTTTATCAATATTTGATTTATAGTCAAAATCATTAATACATAGAATAATTAATCTTATTTATTAACAATGTCTCTATGAAAATCTGAGTTAGATTTGCCTCAAAACAGCCCATGTTATTATTGCATTTAAAATCCTGCAATGTGTCTTAGAAATAAAGGTTTACATAGTATATGGTGTGGTTAATTTACATACTGGTTTTAAGAAAACTGGGTTTAATAAATGATTGCTTGGTGTTATTGATCTCTAATATTATTGTTTAATTCTCCAACGTATTCAAATTAATTCTATGATTGGTTTTATATAAAAACCAATTAAAATATAATTAAAATAATTGTAATCCTTTTTATATGCATTCTTATTTAATTTCTTTAAACTTAAATACTTATGCCTGGAGGGTGCATATTTTTGCTAGTATCTTTGATAGTTATAGAATAAAGAATTCAGACAAATTACAATTGATAGTATAAAAAGTTAAGATGACGTCTTGAAGCCAAGATCAAATCAATTCTTCTTCTTCATCTCAATGATTCTTCTCATTTAAAACTTAAAATAGATTTTCAAATTTGCCTTAGATAATTACATGCCAACTTTCTCTCTCTCTCTCTCTCTCTTTCTCTCTTTCTTTCTCTCTCTTTCTATCTCTCTTTCTATCTCTCTCTCTTTCTCTCTTTCTATCTCTCTTTCTCTCTCTCTCTCTCTCTCTCTCTTCTCTCTCTCTCTCTCTCTCTTTCTCTCTTTTCTCTCTCTCTCTCTCTTTCTCTTCTTTTTCTCTCTTTCTCTTTTTCTCTCTTTCTTTTCTCTCTTTCTCTTTTTCTCTCTTTCTCCCTCTCTATCTCCCTTTCTTTCTCTATCTCTCCCTTTCTTTCTCTCTCTCTCCACTTCTCTCTCTGTCTCTCCTTTGTTCTCTTCAATTACAAAGTTCAACCCTGACAATTATCTCTCTCTGTCTCTTTCTTTCTCTGTCTGTCTGTCTGTCTCTTCAATCACAAAATTCAACCCTGACAATTATCCTTGGATTTTTCTTTAGTCTCTTTCCTTTCCATGTTATGCTCTGTTGCTTGTCTCCAAGTTGAAACCAAATATTATTTTTATTTCCTAGACCCTAACCCATATTGATTCTGTCTTAGTAGTGAAGTTATTTAAAGTAAGGGCTATTTTTTCAAACACTACACAAAGTTGAAAGTTTTCCCATCATAACAATGTATAATTAGATCACTTTTCCTATTGGGATGGGATTTTGTTGTTTGTTGTTGTCATATATTTCATTGTTTCGCTATCAACAGACTTCAATATATAACCCACTTATGAAAAAGAAACAAAAAGGTGTTGAAAAAAACAATCTGAATTTACTTGAGGGGTCATAAGGCTGCAGTTTCAGTAAGGTTCACTTTTCTTCTTTTTTTCTTTTTCTTTTTCTTTTTCTTTTTCTTTTTCTTTTTTTTTTCTTTTCTTTGTCAGATGAAGACCACCTCTTCAGAGAGGCCCCCTTCGATCAATCGGCTGGTTATGTCAAGCCCTAGCATCTATATGACTGTCCCAATTCTATTGCCCTTATAGCAAGTCCCAACCCTTTTTATCATATATGTGCTACAAGGTGGTGACTGAGAGTCTTAGTGTCCTGGGTATGATGTTAAACTCCCAATTCTGTAGCTCTGGGGAATGTGGAGTACCCCTTCATCACCATTACCCCCAGGTCCACTCTGACCCGGAGTGGTAGTACCTGTTAGGGTCCCATCTATGGGTTAAATAGAAACAAAATGTGTTTTTAAAAAATTGAGTTTTCTATCATGAATGAATCAAACAAAATGTCTTGGGTATAAAATAACCTAACAAAGGTTGACATGCCGTAAAATCCAATGAACCAACATGAAGGCCACCTCTACTGTTGACATAGCTGGTCACTGTGAATTTCCACCAGCTAAAATGATGTAAATTGTGTTGGATAGAAATGTTTTTTCCCAATATGAGATGACAGGGGGTGGGTAATGAAAAGACAATATTCTGATCAAAGTTGGATTTTAGAAGTATGGAGCAGTGCAATGATGGTCGGATTGGGGTGTGTGTTGTTTCTTCAGAAAATGGAATTGGCAGAGCAAATATAAGTTCCTGTTACACATCCCATTCCTGTTCCACATTCCAAGAAAGGCATGAGACAAATTCTCCCCACACTCTGTCCCATCGTTATATTCTATATTCTTCTATACAATTTGCAAATTGATAAAAAGTTTTAAAAAAAAAAAAAATAGCCTTGTTCATAACAAAAATTGTCTACCAATATTTGTGTTTTTTTTTTCTTTTTCTTTTTTTTTTTTTTTTTTTAAATAAGTTTTTCATTTTGTTATTACTTTTTATCATTCTCTCAATTTCCACAAATTCTTTTTCTTAGTTAGCTGTTTTTTCCACCCTCTTGGCTGAGGCTGTAGAATACGCCAACTGCACCTCAGTAGAGAGGTAAGACACCCCCCACCTTCAATGGGACCACCTGTTAGACAGGTCAGTAACTTGGCTACTAAGTGGTCCCGTGACATACTACTCTCTACTTAGGCCCTTGTTTGAGCTAGACAGGCTATCGGAGAGGTCTTATCCTATCATTCAGTTAGTTATGTCAAGCTCTAGCAACTATATGATTGTCCCAACTGTATTTTTTCAAATTGCTCTTATGGCAAACATCCACCCCTTTTTATCATATTGAAGCTAGAAGGCAGTGGTTGAGGGTCAAATCACCAGTATTTATTAATACACATAAAGTTAACTAATCAGATAAAAAAAAAAAAAAGATTTAGCATTGAATAACTCACAAAGGTTGATTTGCCGTTAAACACCAACTAAACCAACCAATCAACCATTTTTTATTGTCCTCATCTTTATTGTTATCTACACAACGTTTTGGCTGATGTGCCCCTCAGCCTTATTCAGGTGTTTCTTGTCAGACTCAGGAACCTTCTCGAGCCTTGGAACTCCCTCCTCAATCTTGGGAACCTTCTTGTCAAACTTGGGAGCCTTCATGTCGTAATCGGGAGCCTTCATGGAAATTAGAACTTAACCCTTTATTCAATCTACAGTACATCATCCGAAACATTGTGTAGATAACAATAAAGATGAAGACAATAGTCTACCAATTATTCAAATTATTCAAATCCAAATAATCCAAATTATCAAGCCTCATCTCAAAAATTCAGAGAGATATTTTTTTGTTTCTTGTAAAAGAATTTGCCCACAAATTATGAATAATGAGTCATATGAATTGAAATTGCCCTTTTTTTTTTGTTTGTTTTTAGATGATTTTTTTTAATATATGTTCTATGTGAGTTTCCTTCTTCTTACACCAAGTTCATATTTAGTTTCTCCGTCTTAGAAACACAAGCAACGTACAGCCAAGAATTAATTATCAGTTAATTAACCTCTTCATTATGTCAGACTTTGGCCAATTCATATGTTAAACAATAACAAAATGGAAATTGTTACACTTGATTATTTTGTTGTTTCATACATAGATATTGACAAATCTAGTAGTAGTAGTAATAATAATAATAATAAAGTAGACAGTTTTAAAACATAACATAATATGATATTAACCCATTTAATACAGGGTTTAAATGTGTAGCTTGTTTAGACTTTTGTTTCAATGGACACAAACACTTTATTGATCTGTGTTTGTCTATGTTCTCTCTCTCTCTCTCTCTCTCTCTCTCTCTCTCTATCTATATATATATATATATATATATATATATATATATATATATATATATATATATATATATATATAGAGAGAGAGAGAGAGATAGAAAAAACAATTAAGAAATATTACTGTTTGTTTGTCTTGTCACTTTTTGTTCATCTTATATAAGATGAGCAAAAAGTGATATATATATATATGTATATTGAAAAAACAATCCGAAAATATGAATTCATTTTCGGAACACTTGTTTTTCAAATTTTCTTTATATTGTCGGATTTAATTTCCATATTTACTCCATATATATGTATATATATATATATATATAACCCTATATTACCAATATTTATATAAGTAATTAGTACTAAATAACATGGATAGAGCTTTTGTTTTGAAATTTGCATAGGTGAGAAACTGTCAGTAACAAAGGAGCATTGACTTCATGTCCACACTACCTTAACTTAGATATATATTAGTATTTTGTATGTGTGTGTGTGTATATATATATATATATATATATATATATATATATATAGCAATATTTCTTTAAACAAGTTTTATTAAACATCACAAACAAGATTTGGATTCGGCCTGGTATGTCTTTTATTTGCTGATAGAGTCAGCCTGATTCCAAAATGGTATAATATGTTGGGCTACAACTTCTAGGAGTAAAGTTGCAAAATGTGACACACTGACATTCACATTTATTATTAGAGATAAACATACTATTTCCATTGCATTCTAAATCTGGTATTTATTTTGAGGATTAGTCTCATTAAAACCTTTTATCAATCATACAAAAGTACCAAGTTTTTTTGTTTTTTTTTTTTTTCTTTTTTTGGCTACCATCCTAAGAATCAAGGTTGTTGTTAGTCTTTAAAAAATGACAAAACAATTATTTCTATTATTTATTTTTTCTTTAAATCAATTTGTTGTTCATCTTTTATGCAATAGACTTCTGCTATTATGCCCCCCACCCTCCATTGTATACTAGTGGATTTTATACAATTTATCTATATATTAATACTCGTGTTCCTTAATGGTACGACCGTTATCATCTTGCACCACCCTCTGGTTAAAAATGAGACCATCCAAATCACCCAAGATGAAATGCAAAAATGTAAATCCTGATTATCAGGTGTTGCTTATCTGCCAAATTCTTATTTCTTATGAGTGTTGTCACCTCAGATAAATAATGGACCATACTGTTTTTATTAGACTGAAATGGAAGAAAAAGAACATGCTACACAATAAAAAAAAACAGTATAAAAACAATGAGCATCATTAAAGAGTATCTTGTGATAATACCAAAACAATGAGTATCATTAAAGAGTATCTTGTGACACTATCAAAACGTGGTTATCATTAAAGAGTATCTTGTGACACTATCAAAACAGTGGGTATCATTAAGAGTATCTTGTGACACTATCAAAACATGGGTATCATTAAAAGAGTATCTTGTGACATCAAAACAGTGGTTATCATTAAAGAGTAACACTGTCAAAACAGTGGTATCATTAAAGAGTATCTTGTGACACTGTCAAAACAGTGGTTATCATTAAAGAGTATCTTGTGACACTGTCAAAACAGTGGTTATCATTAAAGAGTATCTTGTGACACTGTCAAAACAGTGGTTATCATTAAAGAGTATCTTGTGACACTGTCAAAACAGTGGTTATCATTAAAGAGTATCTTGTGACACTGTCAAAACAGTGGTTATCATTAAAGAGTATCTTGTGACACTGTCAAAACAGTGGTTATCATTAAAGAGTATTGTGACACTGTGACACTGTCAAAACAGTGGTTATCATTAAAGAGTATCTTGTGACACTGTCAAAACAGTGGTTATCATTAAAGAGTATCTTGTGACACTGTCAAAACATTAAAGAGTATCTTGTGACATCATTAAAGAGTATTATCATTAAGAGTATCTTGTGACAATACCAAAACAATGAGTATCATTAAAGAGTATCTTGTGACAATACCAAAACAGTATCATTAAAGAGTATCTTGTGACATATCATTAAAGAGTATCTTGTGACAATACCAAAACAATCATTAAAGAGTATCTTGTGACAATACCAAAACAGTGGGTATCATTAAAGAGTATAAGAAGGAGAGTTTGCTGAACCAATTTTTTTTCTATCTTTCTCTGAATGTCCATGCAGTTTTCTCTTACTTTTTTTCCAACTTCAACTGATTCTCATTCAGTCCTTTGTATTCCTATAATGTACACTAGAAACAGCTACCCATTGTTGACTGGGGCAAAATAACCCTTGTGTATTGATTTGTTTATTTTGAGAATTACAAATGCTGGACATTTTTAAGTAGAATTTCAATGCTATTTCTATATATATTTTGATTTTTAAATATCTTCGAATATAAATCGAATTTTCATAATTTTTGCACAAAAAGCAAGAACCGGTGTAATTTAATGTGTATGTATATTTACTTTGTCGTTAATTGTTTTATTTTCGTATTTTCATCTGGACATACATACCAACTGCCTTACATATATATATAGATTTGTCATCTATTGTTAATCATTAATTAGTAGAATAAAATAACCAAGAGATGGTCCCTGTGGCATAGTTAATAACATACTGGACTGCAATACTATACTAAACAAGTTCAAACTCAAGTCCTGCAATTACATTCACTTTCAGACTGATACCCTTGGGAAAGAAATGAAACCTCTCATCTCCCCAGCCATGGGTTAAATAATACCACTACTGTTCTTCTACAAGGATAGCTTTTGCATTAAATAAGTCACAAAGGTCGATGTGCCATTAAACCAAACCAAATTTAAAATAACCAAATCCTTGACTTATTCCATAATAATCTAGAAAATAACAAAATATTTTCAATCATCCTTTTATTAAGCAAATGTTATTTTTATTCTTAATCATGAGGATATAGATTTTTTAAATATTTTTTTTAATTTCATAAGAGGCAGCAAAAGGATATACTTGTTCATCACTAAATAATCTTTGTTTATAAACCACTGCCACTGTCTATATATTTTTTTTTGTGATTGTCTGATGACCTCTGATCACTAGTTCGACATTATGAAACGACCAAGACATACCATTTTTTTTTTTTTTTTTTAATTTGCTCTTTGGTTTTGCATTTTTGGTTCTGATCATTTTGCATAGTTGGCTGATTTACATGAGGTAACAAAAGGACAGTCTTACTGTCTACATCAGTGATTTTTCAATCTTTTTTTTTTTTTTTTTTTTTTTTACCTATAGATCCTTTTGATTCCTATTTTACTATGATAGACACCCCCACCCCACTAGCCATTTGATATTTAAGAATCTTATTTTTATTTTTATGATTAAATATTTTTTGCTTGCCTGGACTCAAAAAAAAAAAAAAAAGGTTATATGGTCCAGAGGGTGGGAGCATATGACCCCTGGTTGAGAACTACTGGTTAATATTGATATGAAAAATTGTTATTATAAGTATAAGTAGTATTTCTTTTAATAAAACATTTTTGGTAAAAAATGATTTACATGATTAGAGGAATGATTTTCTGAATCTCTAATTATATTCATTAATATCTAAAAGAAATTTGCATGTTTTGCTATAACAAATATAAATAATACTGTTATAATTTACAAGATGTAAATTTTGGTAGTAGTTAAGATGACATACTAATTGGATAGGTCAGTAACTTAAAATTAAATGAATATTCTTTTGTACATATTATTCAAAACACTAATTTTTAAATTTAAGATAGTTCACTAGGTTTTATTATTATCAGATTTTTTTATTTTATTTTATTTTTTTAAAAATTCAAATTTTGAGTTAATGTCCTGCCATGACACTGGTCAGTTTTGTCTACCGGTCGTCTGCAGCCCTAACAGCAGCAGCATCATATGGTAGCCATTCTGTTTTATTAACCCCCCAAATTCAGCTGGCAGTGGACTGTGTTGCAGCGGCAGTACACCTATCTATTTGCTTGAATACTGCTGCATCTTGCTAGTACTACTGCCCTGTCATGTTTATATGGAACTACATCAATACAGACAACAGTAGCAACAGAGACAGTAGGCAGTTGCAGCAGTCATTGTTAAAGTAATACTGCAGAAGCAGCAGCAGCAGCAGCAGACTTTACAATGATAGTAGCAAGTTGAATATACACACTCTACTCTCACCCCACACCCTCTTCCCCCCTCATCCTCTCTATTTGTCCTTCCCATTATCGATCCCTAGTGAAGCTGCACCAATCAAGGAAGCTGACACAAAATTCTTACGGCTATACATTAATCTCTCTGTCTCTCTCTCTTTTTCTAGCTCTCTCTCACACACACATATACATGTGCATATATAAGGACACGGTTCTGTCTGACTGGTGAAGTACTGCTTTTCCTGATCTTGTATAACACATAGCCTCGCTCCTACCAGTCGTGTTTTTTTTTTTTTTAATCATGTGTATATGTAACTAAACACTTATATCTTCATGATCTGCTCTTCTTTACGTGTTTGATTCCTGGGATCTTGTCCTTTTTCTGCCCTTGCTCTCCATTTCTTGTTCTCCATCTGGACGCAGTGCTAGTAACAAGGGCCTGTACACCAACCAGCAAAGAATCTGCTGTTGTTTGTTGTGGGTTTTTATTGCCAATATCGTATTTTTTTTTTAATTGTCACTGTCATCTCTTCCTTATTGATGACAAACGCAGAGGCATATAAATAAAACTTACTGGGCTCTACCGCGTCAGATCTTCCTGTTCTCGTTCTTGTGCTTG
>CM042157.1:79165863-79271468 GCA_023376005.1 Doryteuthis pealeii
ACTTGTTACCATTAAGAAGCAAAAATTTGAAACTTGAAGTTTATTTTGTATTATTTGTATTATTCAGACTATTGTCCTCATCCTTATTTTTCCCATCTATGGGTTAAATAGAAAAACATGAGTTTATAAACAAAATTGTATTATGCATTAAGAATGAATTTATTTCACAACTTTGTCGGCATTAAATGACCCACCGAGGTTGATTTGCCATAAAACAAACAAACCAAACCAAACCAAATCATCTTTATTTTTATCTACACAACGTTTCATAGATAACAATAAAGATGAGGACAATAGTCTAAATAATACAAATTATCAAGCTTTATCTCAAAAATTCAGAGAAATTGAATTTTTTTTTTTATTTTTTTTTTTTTTTTTTTTTTTAGACTTTTAAAAAAAAAATTTTTTTTATCTCTATCATTCTGTTCGGGGTATGACATTAAACTGCATTTAATGGTAAGGTTTCAATTTTAGAGTTCTGGGAGTGTGCAGTACACCTTCATTACCATTATTCCCAGGTACACTATGACCCTGAGTTGTAGTAACTTTTAGGGTCCCCATCTATGGGTTAAATAGATAAAAAAAATGAGTTTTAAAAAAAATTGAGTTAAAAAAAAATTAAATACCCGACAAGAATGAATAAAACAAAACATTGTTGGCATAAAATAACCCAACAAGGGTTGACATGGTATAAAATCCAACCAACCTAATATCTTGATGTTTTTTATAGTGTGATTATTTTTCAAATTAAGTCATCAATAACACAAATTAAACATACAAAACTTTCTCCATCTCTTTCTCATATCATTTGAAAAATAAGTATGCCCATGTCACCAAGAAATATTTGAATGTCCTGCAAAGATGCCAACAGACTGTTAAACTGACACATGATCTCGGGAAAGAGAAGCTTAAAATTATAATTAAGAAAAAAAAAAAAAATCTCATTCATCATAATTTTTTGAAAAAGTACAGAGGCCTGTCTGAAATATTAAAAGTTTAAGATTTAAAGTAAGATAATATTCATCATTTTTAATTTATTATTATTTTTTATTTTTCCATGCTTCTAACATAGCCAACAAAGCTTCCCTCCATCCATTATGCATAAACACACACACACTAACAGATACACGTATATTCAAGATGAGAAACATTCAGTATCCAAGCGCTGTTGACTCCATGTCCATGCTACCCTTAGATATGATAATCAAAATGTTTTAAACTAAATTTTCAAATATTAATAAATCATCTTCATAACTTTTATTTTTCACTTTTATTATTTTTTTTCGATATATTGTTGGATTCATTTCCATTTTTTTCCTAGAATAGTATGATTAAGCAAATTATAAATTAATTTAGAATATTGGATTGACAAGAAAATTATTGACGAAGCAATTTCAATTTTTCTTTATAAAACAGAAAATTGGATAATCTCCAAAAAAGAGGAAATGAAAAAAGATTTTTTTTCTTAAAATTTTATGCAAGCTTTTTTATAAAATGGATGCAACTCTAAGGATAAGGGGGTAGAATTTATACATACACTAAACCAAAAATCCACTTAGAAAGCTATATTTATAGATTGGAAGTGTGTGGTGTAATGATACTGTCATGGGATGAGACGAGTTGAAATCCTGGATGAGACTGTTTGCATTTCACATAGAGCTAGAGATTGCAACATTGTAGTAAGAAAGGTTCATTTTATAAAGTAATCAACCTTAAGTTGATATTGACCAAAGGAAATGTTTTTACGGTAGGTGTGGCGCTCCATCTGAGCAAAAACAATCTCCTTGGTCTAGTGCTAAAAAAAAGGCAGTAGACTTCCACGCTGTTTGGCTGATACCAACAATAGGCCACTCTGCAGATTTATTACTAAACTGAATCATTTAGTAGTTGCTTTATTCATTAAAACAATAAAAAGAAATCTGTACTAATCATCCCTTATGGCAAGCCCCAACCCCTTTTTATCATATGGGTACTAGAAGGCGGTGGCTGCGGGTCTACATGTCCTGGGAATGATGTTAAACTCTATCTGATAGTGAGGTTCCAGTTTTGGGGTTTGGGGAATGTGGAGCACCCCTTCATCACCATTGCTCACTGGTCCACTCTGACCCGGAGTGGTAGTACCTGTTAGGGTTCCATCTATGGGTTAAATAGAAAAATGTATTTATAAAAAAATTGTATTATCCATTAAGAATTAATTTATTTCAAAACTTTTTCGGCATTAAATGACCCACTGAGGTTGATATGCCGTAAAACAAAACAAACCAATGTACTAATCATCCTTAAAGATGTTTTTAAATTAAAATTTACTCTTTTGCTTGCTAACTCTTCGGCCACCATATTCTTCAGGGCTATGCTGTTGGGCTTCTTCTGGTGGTTGTTTCTCCAGGTTGATTCTACTTCTTGTTCGGGCTGGGTGTCTGCGCATTTTTGTTTGATAATTAATAACAAAGACTTATTTTTCTATATAGCTTTTATTAAACAAGCCCAGCCCAAACTATGTGGATTGAGAAGCGACATCTTGAAAGAAGAATGTCTTCTTTCGATGAACAACTAGTCACAACTAAATTAAAAATTGTCACACGCTTCTACTGGTGTGGTTTTCAAGGGGGTCAAGCGGATGTCACCGCAAATCAGTCATAAGCATAAAAGTTAAGGTAATTTTTAACTTGTTTTATACTGGATCATACAGTATACTAGTAAATTCAAACTACATGTGTACCAGACATATAGTAACTCACAACAGAGTGCTAAAACCTCAACGGTTCATGTAATCGTTCTGTAATCCTTGCAATCTCAGTAATCACCTCGATGCTCTCAGACAGCCGTGTATAAATAGTCTTGGACCAGCACATTCACTATCTACGAAAGGTACACCAGGCTAGTCTACAACACCATTCAACCCCCATTATTTTGAATCTAACAACTCTGATTCAAAAATACCTAGCTACAGTACTTACATAATTCGCTATCCATGAATTATATAAGACTTCATTTTTCATTCTAAGAGTTGATCAGACTATTAAACTCTTTTTCTTGTTACATTTCAACTGATCTATTTTGTCAACTTCTTTATTATTTCTTTTTCTTTTATCAAATGTTCATGAAAACTGACATACATATAACAAATGAATGACATATAACTATACTTTAGGTTTCTGTCATTACTTTTTATATGTGAATCATAAAATCTTACTAAATGAAACATTCCCAGATATAGATAATCTAGTGTGATAAGGTTTTATCCTTATTCTTTATCAAATATCTTTATTGTACACCTTTTATGACTTTATTTCTCTGAATTTTTGAGATGTGGCTTGATAATTTGGATTAATCAGACTATTGTCCTCATCTTTATTGTTATCTCTACAATGTTTCGGTCGATGTGCCCTCCAGTCTTCTTTAGGTATTTTTTGTCAGACTCTGGAAGCTTCTCTTCAAACTCAGGAAGCTTCTTGTCGTAATCATGAGCCTTCTTGGAACTTTGAAGCCAACCCTTTATTCTATCTGTATATGGGGAAATTGAGTCATGAACAGAACGAATTAAGCTTGTAAGTCAAAATAACACTGGGTTTTGAAGTACTGTTCAAAGTTGCTGGTAGACTATCTGAAAAAAAAAACAAAAACAAAAAAAACCTATAAGGAGTTAGATAATTATAGTGTTTTTAATACATAAAAACGATTGATATTTTTGTTCTTGTTAAACAATTTCTTATTGATTTCTTAATTTACTGCATAATTGAAATTCTACAAACATAAAATGTGACAATATTTTATTTTATTTTATTATTAGTGATTCCAATGCGCAAAATGGTTGTTCATTATTAATAGGTTTGGCAAGAGAACAACTTTCTATTACCTTGTTAAATTTTTGAAGGAGATCCATTTTGCTATCAGCAGACATTCATTGATATTTATAAATAGGGTTGAAGAAGAAAGTTTGCCTACAGCTGATTAACAAATGTTTTCATAACATTCTATTTCAAGAAAAGAAAATGATCAACATTTTATGCAGTGTTGCAATTCTTTTCTTTTTCTCTTTTCTTTTCTTTTCTTTTTTTTCTTTTTCTTTTTTTTTTTCTTTCTTTTCTTTTTTCTTTTCTTTTCTTTTTCTTTTCCTTTTCTTTTCTTTTCTTTTTTCTTTTTCTTTTCTTTTCTTTTTCTTTTCTTTTTCTTTTTTCTTTCTTTTTCTTTTTTTTTCTTTTTTTTTCTTTTTCTTTCTTTTTTCTTTTTCTTCTTTTTCTTTTTCTTCTTCTTTTTTTTCTTCTTTTCTTCTTTTTCTTTTTTTTTTTTCTTTTTTTTTTTTTCTTTTACCTTCAGTGAAAAATTTCTATTATGGAAAAAAAAATAATTCAGTTAATCATTTCCCCAATTTTTTTAGATTAAAAAGAATAATTTACAGCTAGCTATCTAGTTTAGCGTCTGACTAGGAACCATAAGGTTCCTGGTTCAATACCAGCCTTCATTTTTGTGTTCGTATCTAATTTCATTAGTCTTTCTGTTTCAATATAATATTTAATTATATTAAAACTTAAATATTTGTGCCCAGAGGATTCATTTTTTGCTAGTACAGGTAAAAAAAAAAATACCAAGAAAATTTGGTACAGCCATGTGGGAAATTTAGTAGGTAAAGAATTAATGGCCAATGAAGGCAACACTTAAGTTGAGTAAAGTTGAGTATGTATTATATCAAAAATTTCCCAGAATGTTATGTTCACTTTTATAATTTTCTGTTTTAAATAAGAAACCCACTATCCAATTTCTCTATTTTATCTGCACTAATTACTTTTCAAGTATTAACAGAACTTTATTTCTTAAATGTTATTGCTCATAATAATTCTGCATCAGCTGTTGATATATTGGTTCTACTTTATGATATTTAGTTTTATCTATCCTCAAAAAATTATTTTCTTTTTCTTTTTTTTAATAAAATACCAAACTTTAATTATATATATAATAAAGAATAGTAAATATGAAAAGTGTTTGCATACAAAAGTGCTCAATGCTAAATTAGCAGAGCAGATTTAAAATCTCAAATAAAAATATTATGGTACTATTTACAATTACTAAAGTTTCACACACACACACACACACACACACACATATATATATATATATATATATATATATATATATATATATATATATATATATATAAACTTTAATAATGAAAGGACACATCTTGAAAGAATGATTCAAATCTTGCTCTTGAGCAATTCATCAACCTAATTTATAGAAAAGGTTTTTCTAAAAATCCAATTTTTATAAATGGAAACAATATTGTTATGAAACAGATTCTCTTATTTCAAATTATTTTCTTAATATTTTTTCTTTCTTTCTTTTTTATGATGCAAAATTAAAATTTACTCATTTTAATTATTCAATTCTAAGGTTACAGTATTCATTTATCAGAATATACATCAAATTTTAAATTATCTTAAATTTTGTCTATTGTAGGTTTCATTCTAAGACTAAGTAGGTAAAGTTGGTGAGATGACTTATTGTTGGTATCAGCCAGACAGCAATGGTGTCTATCCCCTTTTTACTAACACTAGATTGTTTTTGTGTTTGATGTGAAGCACCACATCTACCATCAGCTCCCTACTTTATCACACAGAAGCTGTGCTACTTATTCACCGAGTTGGCGACTAGTTGATCATTATATATTTCTCTGAATTTTTGAGATGAGGCTTGATAATTTGGATTATTTGAATTATCAGACTATTGTTCTCATTTTTATTGTCAACTGTACAACGCTTCAGCCGATGTATCCTCCGGCTTTCTTCAGGTATTTTCTTGTCGGACTCAAAGAAAAGTTTCCTGAGTTCGACAAGAAGGCTGGAGGGCACATTGGCCGAAATATTGTACAGATAACAAAGATGAGGACAACAGTCCAAATAATACAAATTATTTATTTGTTTAGCTGGGGGATGATGAGGGTTCATACCTTTCCCAAGGGTATTAGTCTGAAACTGAACATAATAGTGTGACTGGAATTTGAACTTGCCTACTACAATGTCTGTCTCTGTGCAGCACATTAGCCATTACACCATGGGACACCCCCCCTCAACAGCGAGGAACAACAATAAAGGTTAAACTGTTGATGAGATTTGAACTCCCTTCCCCTTTTTTTGGTTTTCCATACCAAATTTTACCACTTGGTAGTCCCATTGTGTAGTAATGGTTAACAAATTACTTTGGCAGATCCATTACACCTAAATAGTGAGTTTGATTCTTGTTGATTACCCCATGCTTGTGACTTTGTCACACCCTACCCACGACAAATGGGTTGGGTAAGAAGGCATCCCATTGTGGCATAATAATTAGCAAGTTGGTCTCGCAGATCCATTACTACTGAATGAATTTGATTTCCGTTGATAAACACTACACCACCATTATGTGTGTTTGTGTGTGTATGTGTGTGTGTATGTATATATATATATATATATATATATATATATATATATAATATTGTTCTGGTTCCAACGGGAGAAAATTCAATATTTTATAAAAAAGAAGGTCCCGCAAAATGTATTATGTTTTCAGAAAAAAATTTTTATTCTCTTTATCTTACATATGCAACACATGTTTCAGATCTCCTGGTATCTTCTTCAGGCTTTGATTGATAATATGAAAAAATATATATATATATATTGTATTTGTTTTTTGTTGGTTTCAATAGATATTACATACTAGCTTAAAAGACACCTTCTCTGGTAACAATTAAACTAGTTCCTGCAGAGGGCTCTTGATTAAGTCTTTGACCCAACAATAACACTTCATGCATTTTATGCATATTAAAATCATTATCATACAAAAATAAATTGTCGTAAAAAATCACCAAAAACAATCACAATAATTAGAACTTGGCAATCCAAAATTTCAGAATTGCAAGTCTCGATTCAGTTCTGAATGTTTTTAATTTGCTCTTGGAGTTGGCCTGATTCCAAAACGGTATTATATGTTGGGCTACAGCATCTAGAAGTAAAGTTGAAAAAAATGTGACACACTGCCATTTGCATTTATCATTAGAGATGAAATGTGCAGTCAGATATTACACATGAGTAATGTTCTCTGTTTATTATTAAGTCAGATTTTGATTTGTAGTAAATGTTTCTTGAAATTGCCTTTACTCTCTTTAGACTTAATTTAGCTGACAAACACTTTTAACTAAAATGAAATATCTACTTACCATTTATAGTGATTTTTAGATGACCTTATTTTAGTGGTTAGTTCAGCATCATGTGTGTGTGTCTAATGAGAGAATAATGAATCACTACACTTATTTATTATTCATCATCCTGAGACTCTAGAAAATGTGTCACAATGTTTGCCTTGTATCAACTGTGAAATCCATTATCAACCTAAACATTTTGAGTGTGAAGCAAGACATGTAAATTCATGGACCCTGACAAGATAATCTCCCAGATAATGCAAAAGGATTACAAAAAAAAAAGAGAAAAAAAAAATGCTTTCTCCTTCCAGAAATGATATATACAATTATGATTTAAAATGGATGAATTTTAATCTGTTATTTCATAGCTCTCCCTCCTTACTCTCCTATTCATAAAATAATTCCACTGTAGTTCTTTTTTTTTTTTCTTCCCTTTAAGTATAAATCCATATATACATTCCTTTTTTGTAACGATGCAGATGATTACCTGAGCTGTGTTTCTATGGTAACAGTATTTAAAGGCTAATTTCACTTAGGACCTCAGCTCAATCCCTTCTGTTGTTTTTTGACCTTGTTATGCTCTTTACACTTTCTTGCTAGATAATTATTGGAAAGACCTGATGTAGTTTTCAACATGATCATCCTCCTACTTTTACTGTTAATACTGCTAATGCTGATATTAATTTATTCCCAAACATTGTTTTTTTTTCTATTCTTTTTTTTTTACATAATTATATCCACTGTAAAATATTACCTCTACTTTGTGTGCTCTTAGTTTATAGATTTTTTTTAATGACAATAACTATGAAATGCTAAGGAGTCCACCATTACCAGAAAGCAAATTTGTATCCTGATAATGCTAGATCTCTAGCAAAACATGCCAGTCTGATTTTCTAGACTCCTTCTCAGAAGGAAGCCATATTCGGTTATGGACCTTTCTACAGATACAACTACCTAACTCCCGTTAATAAAAAAAAAATTAAAAAATCCATCACAGTGATGCTGATAGCTTTTTGATTTAGTGCATCCTGGGACAGCACATATATGCTTTGAAAGGGGTCCCCGGGAAAATTTATGGGTCCCAACTAAAGCCATTTAACTCCTACTTTGTAACCTATCCCATGTAATTCATTTCTAAGAAACTTTTGAAATGTATTTACAGTTAACTTGAAAGGGTGAGGGAAGAAAAAAGAAAAATACTGGGGGTGCAGGGATATGATTTTACTGCGTCCTTTTAGAAAAATACAGGGACGCAGGATGTGTACCTATCAGCATCTCTGCATAAGACATCTTAAAGTCCTGATGAAGGTTTATTAAAAAAATGAAACCATTATAATGTCGACTTCACCATCAAGAATAAATTCATCTTTTTGGAATACTTTGTTTGTTTTTTTTTTTTAATTTTCTACATATATGTAATATCTGAGGAGGTGCTTTTATGGTGTAATGGTTATTGGTGTAGGAAATGGAAATATGTTCAAATCTTGGACATAGTTGTTTGCATTTCACATAGCGCCGGGAATGGTATGCATCCAGTTATGGGTAAATAGTAGGGTAGATTGGGCTCTTTATCCTTGGTATGGCAACTGGTCTAGAGGAAGAAAAACTCTGAATTTAAACCAGTTAAACTCTGCTTAGAAAAGAATTGACCTTGTGTACATCCTGCTCATTCAGAAGATTGGTAAATACATACATGTAGTAAAGTGGAAGGATTGGCTTATTAACAGTATCAACCAAACAGCAAGGAAGTCTATCCCCCCTGTAAGGTTCAAGGTTATAACAGAGTCATAACTAGTTGAAACATAACAAACTCCAACACGTTTGTGGGACAAAACATTTTATATTTATAACAGCACAGGAATATGACAAGATACAGAAAATAATAACATTATACATGAACATTAAAGTACTTAAACATACATGTACATAACATAAAGAGTAGAGATAAAAGGACAGGATAGTCCGTTACATACAAAATCACTTACTAGTAATCGTTGGGGGTCGAAGCCCCCACGAGAGGGGTCACATAAGTCAACCATGTCGTTCAGCGACAACCAGCAGGAAGATACTCTTTCCAGCAAATGTGAAGATAATCCGCACACCCCTTTTTCACTAGTGTTAGAGCCGGGAGATTGCTTTTGCTGAGGTGGAGCACCACACCTGCCATCAGCTCCCAGATGCTCTACTACACAGATCAGATTACCCAAGTTGTACTACTCATGCACTGAGTCGGTGACAACTGGTATTTACTCAGGACTTTGTGATTCCTAAGCAGATGCTCTAATGACTGAGCTAAACCAGCCTGTTTACTATCTGCTATACTTATTATTTAAAAAGAAATAAAAAAGATAAGCTGAATGGTTTTGTAATATAATAAATCAAAGTTCTTATTTTCTACTCCATTTCTTTTTTTTTTTTCTTTTTTTACAAAATTTGTTTCAGCATGCTCATTTGTACGTATAATATTCTCTAAAATCAACTGCATTTCCTGGTATTAAAAAAAAATTCAATTACTATAGAAAATCAGAACTTAAAAGCAAAAAAAAAAAAAAAAAAAAGACAATTTTGAAAGTTTCGTATCTAAATTGAAGAATTGATTTTCTTTAAATTAAAGAATTCCCTTTCTAGTGGATCCTTTTTTTTTTTTTCATTCCTGCAAAATTTCTAATTATATATTTTGAAATTCAATTAAAGAAATATATTCTTATAAGAAGAATAGTTTAGGGCCGGGTTAGCTCAGTCGGTAGAGCGTTCGGCTAGAAACCACGTGGTTCCTAGTTCGATACCCGCCCTCGCCAACTCAGTGTATGAGTAGCACAGGGATCTGTGCGGTAAAGTAAGGAGCCGATGTTAGGTGTGGCGCTCCACCTCAGATGCTAGAATAATCTCCTTGGTCTAGCGCAAGTGAAAAGGGGATAGACTCCCTCGCTGCATGGCTAATACCGACATTAGGCCGCCCCGACGATTTTACTTTTTTTTATCTCAGAAGAAAAATGTTCAATAACTCAAAATCCTACAAAGAACATTTATTTTTGTTATATAATCATTGATCTGTATTATTTGGATTATTCAGACTATTGTCCTCATCTTTATTGTTATCTGCACAATATTTCTCTGAATTTTTGAGATGAGGCTTGATATTTTGGATTATTTGGATTATTTGGACTATTACCCTCATCTTTATTGTAATGCAAATAATAAAAATTATCAAGCCTCATCTCAAAAATTCAGAGAAATAAATCATTGATCTGTTGTAATTAAATCTTGGGGGTGGGGCGTAATGGCTAACATGCTGGACTGTGAAATTGTAATAAACGAGTTCAAACTCTAGTGATACCATTATGTTCACTTTTGGACTAATACCCTTGGGAAAGGTATGAACCCCCTCATACTCTCAACTATTGGTTAGAATAGATAGTGCCACTACAGTTCTTCTACAAGGATAACTTTGGCATTAAATAACGCATGATTCAATTTCCTATGAATATAACCCTTACGCTAAGTGCACCTCCCATAAGATATACTATAAGCAATGCTTATCATATCACTATCTATGCTTTAAAGCATAGATAGTGATATGGCGAACAATCTAACCTCATGGATTGAATTAATGGCTTCAGTTCATGGTGATTTGTAAAAGCATCTTGGTTTAGTTCAATATTCACAGAAGATGACCAACTGTGACAGATATGTGAAGAAAAAAGATGATAAAGTACAACAGACAAGATGTTATGGCTATAAACAATCATGATGAGGATACTAGTCTGAGTACATCAGTGTATATAAATATTGTGAAAGTATATCTACTCTTGTGTTGGTTGGTTTCAAAAGACATCAATTTCTAGCAAAATAAATTGGCATTGACATAGTTTATTACTACTGTACTTATTTACTAAGTGTGACACAAGGTCTGAATTATGGAGCACCAATAAGAATGACAACTTGGCATTGACCTATAGATGAGTAATAATTTTTTGTAAGATTGAAATTCAAACATAATGGGAAGGATTAGGAGCAAACCGTTGGCTTCAAAAATGAATTCCATAAATTAATGATTTCAATCCATCAGTTATTGGTTGGCCTATATCTGAGGCTGAATTATCGACACAAGAGAGGGAAGATATGTGATATTTTAGAATGCTAGATTGACATTTTGTTTGTTTATTCTTTCTGCTGTTTACATGCTGAACTTTATTTGTGCTCAATTTCCTTCCAACAAAAGAGAGAATCAGGCAGCATCAACCAAGCTTTCTTTTTATAGCTAACAATCAAATGAACCAATAGATTAATACAACCTCTGTGTAGAGAGAGAGAGAGAGTGTGTGTGTGTACACAGGTAAAATCTATAAATGTCATTTCCTGAAGATATCATTATCTGATTAGATTCAACTTGATGCCTTAATGCAACTTAATTGTGTTTCATTTGATATTCAAATTCTTCAATTAAAAATCTCAGCTGTTGCAGCCTGAAAAAAAAAAAAAAAGCTCCTGTAAAATAATGAGATGTGGAAAAACGCAAAATTTTAGTCATAGCTTCTTATGTGATAGTAGAAATTAACTAGAATTAAGGATGACTAATCTGATTGGTGGAAGAGTGATGAGGGTGAAAAGTTTGGTCAGTCTGGGCTGAGTGTTTGAGAAGGACAAACAAAAGATACAGTCTGTCCTCCCAGAACCAACAGATTAATACAACCTCTGTGTATGAGAGAGAGAGAGAGAGAGAGAGAGAGAGAGAGAGAGAGAGTGTACAGAGGTTGGCCAGGTAACCAGTCTAGGAAAAGGAAAACCTGAATTCAAACCTGTTAAACTCTGTTTAAAAATTTACCTTGTGTCACATCCTGCTTGTGCAGAGGGGGATAATATATATATATATATATATATATATATATATATATATATATCCAAAAACCATGGAAATATCTCGCTACTCTACACCTGACGATAGCACTAAGTAGTGAAAGTACTAGAGTAAGAACTATGGTGGATTCATTCACCAATTCCACCCAGACAAAAAAAAGATGGCCAGACAATTGGAAAAGATCGAAAAGAAATTCGTCAGACAGGAAATGTATGTCGTGTTCAACCAAACCTGTATAAAGGAAAAAATGCTGCCAAAATACATATATTATATATATATATATATATATATATATATATATATATATATATATAAAGTCTTGTTTAAGCTATATCAGATATGAGTCATATTTCTGTAGTTAGGGAAAGGATCTTAGATGATTCCGTTGCTTTGCTAATCAAGTGAAAAGTAAAGGAGAAATTGTAATCTCTCTACAGTTGATTGAATGTTGTCTCTATTGGGGAAACTTAGCTGACCAGAAGTATTAGACATTGATTCTTGTCATGAGTCTAAAAAGCAGATGTATTGAGTTTCAATCAATAGGAGGAATTGGCCAAAACCAACTACAACAGTTGCCTCTAGAGAATTATATGTTTATATATATATAACCTAAAATGAGTCATATACTGCCTACCTAGGTTTTACCTAAAGGATCTTTGATAGGGACGCATGGCAATAGTCATGGAGATCTGTATTGTTAACTTGACCTAATGATGATATATATATATATATTATATTTTTGCTTGAAGGCAATTACAATGCATGTATCGCATAAAATTCGATACTTTTTTTAATTTAAAAAAAAAAAATTTTATTATAGAAAATGAACTTGACAAGTGTAATCCCGGCAAAGATCGCTCGATGTGTAGAACATCGTACAGACTGTTTCGACTTCGAATTTTATGCGATACATGCATTGTAATTGCCTTCAAGCAAAAATATAATATACACTTTATTCAACAATGCTTCTAAAAACAAACATCCAAAATATATATATATATATATATATATATATATATATAATTGGACTTATATATAATATAATGAAGGACAGCAAATAAGAAAAGTGTATGCATAAAAATGGTGCTCAATGCTCTAATAGCAGAGCAGGTTTAAAACCTAAAATATCAAATTATGGATGCTATATTATCATTACTTAAGTCTCAGACAGGAGAATAGTAAAAAGTGGTTGGTCAAGCGTTCGTATATCGGGATGTGTGTTCACATGATCAGATCTTTTTACACAAGTCTTTTACTCAAAAACATAAAATGTTTAGGTATTAATACACATGGCATTCAGATCTGATATGAAAAAAATAATAATTTTAAAAAGTGTATAAAAATTTTTTTAAAGATGAAAATAAATAAATGATATCAAAGAAAAGGTAATACATACATACATACATACAACATATATATATTTTTAAAAAAATTAATTTGGGAAGAAATGCCATAGCTGGACTGCTTCAGTTCAATTCTTTTGATAAAGAGGTATTACCTCGAAAATTCAAGAAATAAAAAATAAAAAATACAGGTCAACACACAACACCATTGTTACCGTATTATTATTTTTTTATTTATTCCAAACTGCATTGTGATAGCCTTCTAAATCAACCTCCTAACCAATATAATATATATATATATATATATATATAATATAGGGTTCTCCTGAGGAAGGTGTACCTTGAACACTGAAACCGTGGTAGAGAGAAAAACTTTTTTCTACTACCTTATAAATGCTCTATATTTTACAAAATATATTGAGCCCTTTTGGATTAACTATGCTACTACAATTAAAATGCAGTAGCAACTTTTGATTTATATATATATATATATATATAATAATATATATATATATATATATATATATTAATGGTCCATTCATTACATTTTAACTTGCCCATTTATTATTAATGTATTTTCAGTCTGTTAGATTTGGGGTCCAAGTCTACACCCTTGCACAATTTTATGTATAGTCTCTCCTACTTATTCTTAAAACTTCCAACTTGTTTTACATATTAAATCTGAGGGAATGAATGCATATCAAATATGATTATATTTATATTACATTTAAATTAGTTATTTCAAACAGCTTCTGTGGATCTCCTACTCCCTTGCTAAGAACATCTCCTTACTCCCTTGCTAAGAACATTTCAAGTGTTATAAAAGTAAAATAATATAAAAGATCAAAGTAGTATATTTACTAAACTTACTGAGCCTTAAAAAAAAAAAATTGAGTTATTATGTGTCCAAGTGACCATCTAATTTGAATGGCAGCACTGGGGTTTGCGGGGTGGGCGGAGGCTAACATTACCCCCAAATTTCTTCTTCTTTTACTCTTTGGTCCTTTTTTTTTTTTTTTTTTTCCAGTTTCTGTGGTTTTTAATCATATGTTTTCTATTAATCTCTGGTTGTATATCCTGACGACGCTAATGTTTCCTTTTTTTTCTCTTTAATTTTCAGGGGGAATGAATTTATGCAGATGACGTCATCTGAACCACCAAGCAAGACGCCTTCCAGCAAGGCCCACAGGCACCCAGCTGCCAGGGCCATCGATGGTAAAGCTGGAGGCGGATCAGCCGCCATGAAAAAACGCGAAATTGATAACCTTGACAATGTATCGGTCAGCCAAAAAGAAGAAAAGGTAGGGTTTCTTTCTTTTTTTTTCTATTTTTTTTTTTTTAAATTTTTTAAGGTTTTTTTATTTTTTTATATTTTTTTATTTTGCATGACTGCCTGCTGGCTTTCTTCATTCAGACAAACAAACTCATATTTTCCATAAGAAAAAAAAAAAAAAACTTTGTCAGGATTTTTTTTTTTTTTCATAACCATTTTCAGATTTTTCACTTCAGTCCATTTCTCTCTTTACTTGCGTGTGCGTGTGTGACATCGTAAATGTTTAAATGTCTGTGTGTTTGCATAGTGTCATCTTTCAATGCACAAAACCTAACGCTCATTCTTAGTTTTCATCTAAATAATTGTTTATAGATTGTAACCCCTCCCCCCTTTTATTGTCATAAAAAAGGTGGATGGGGAAGCTGTTTGGATGTAAAAGATATATATATTTTTTTTTAAATAAATACATGGCTAATTGCACAATTTTATGACTTGTATCTTAGAAGGAAAAAAATTGAACAATAACTGCAGCAGATGCCCCCCCCCCCCGTTTCCAAATTCAGGAGGTATTGAGGTAGTTGGATAGATGGCAGGAAAAGGGAAGACTGAATTTTTTAGACAAGGGACTGTCTACCGTATATACTTGCAGATAGACACACTTTTTTTAACCAAAAACATTCTACCAAAATCAATGGTGCACTTTTTTTAACCAAACATTCTACCAAAATCAATGGTGCACTTTTTTTCAAATCAATGGTGCACTTTTTTTAACCAAACATTCCAAAATCAATGTGCACTTTTTTAACCAAACATTCTCAAAAATCAATGGTTGCACTTTTTTTAACCAAACATTCTACCAAAATCAATGGTGCATTTTTTTTAACCAAACATTCTACCAAAATCAATGGTGCACTTTTTTTAACCAAACAACCAATCAATTGCACTTTTTAACCAAACATTCTTTCAAAATCATGGTGCACTTTTTTTAACCAAACATACCAAATCAATGGTGCACCCTATCCATTCAACATGAATGTATACAGCAACTATTATTTACATTAAGTTGCAATGATGTGAAATTTGCACTTTTTTGAAGGCTTTTGTATACACAAAGATTCCTTTCAATTCATTGCTTTAAACTGACCTGATACTGAATAGACTGTTACACCTTTTTACCCAGGCTCATTTGCAATTATAGTACTAAGAAACACAACCCTTATTTCTATATGTTTGCATAATTGCTTCACAGTCTATAGCAAAGTGTTCTTCAAACAAAGGTGAATATTTTCATTAATCTTTTTTGATTGGATGAAAAATAATTATTAACATTTATAAGAGTTTAAATGTTTGTTTCAATTTAATGTATCTCAGGAGAAAAAAAATGTTCTTGTCATAAAAGTTTCCTCAAACTATAATAAAATAAGTTTTTAAGGAAAGAAATAACAGTTGGATACATATAAAGAGTCTACTTCAGTTTGTATTTTATGACTTTATTAGTGAATTGAGGATCTTTTGACCTTTTTGTTTCTCATTTCATATTATGGTGTAATGGTTATAATCATAGGAAATGCACACAGTGACACGAGGTCAAATCCTGGAGAATGCTGTTTGCATTTTACATGGCGCTAATACCCTAGGGAAAGGTATTCAACTATTCTCCCTTCAGCTATGGGTAAATAGTAGGACAGACTGGGTTCTTTAACTTTGGTATGGCAACCAGTCTAGGTGAAAGAAAATTGAATTCAAACCTCTTAACATCCTGTTGAGATTTTTCTAAGTCCAGAGCCCAATTCCTATAACCATTTATCAAAAATGGGTAAAAATGACCATTCCATTAAAAGTTACCTGTTTTTTTCCCTTAAATTAAAGACTTCGAAATATATTTAATATTACATTTAAACAAAGGCTATCATTTGGGGTAGATTAGGAAAATGAATGACTTCTGGACGGGTGGAATGAGGTGGTATAGGACGTTAAGAGTTAAACTCCGCTTAAAAATTGACCTTGTGTTGGAGGGGTTGGGTAAATGCGTACAATATTGTATATTTTTCTTAGTGAATTCCCTAATTAAGATAAAAAAAAGAAAAGGAAAAAAGGAAGATAGCAATGTAAAGAGTTCTACAACGAAACGCATACTGCTGGCTTCGAGGAGGAAGCCTGCTTATATTAGTTTTCCTTCCATGCCCTGCACGTGCATGGTAGAGTCTATTATTGCAGGTGACTGCCGGTGACTGTCCAAGGGCGTCCTGGTCCAATATCTAGTCCGTTGTACTACTCTACATGCCCCCCCTCTCATGGGACCACAAATGGTTCGGTTTGTGGTCACTTGTTGGGACGCCCTTGGTCTCCATCCTTCAAGTTGTATCAATAATTCCTTGCAAAAACGAAACTCCTTATCGACGACGCCGTGTAAAGAGTTCTATGAGGAAACGCATACTGCTGGCTTCAAGGAGAAAGCCTGCTTATATTAGTTCCCCCCCATGCCCCGCACGTGCATGGCAGAGTCTATTATTGCAGGTGACTGCCGGTGACTGTCCAAGGGCGTCCCGGTCCAATATCTAGTCTGTTGTACTACTCTACAAGCAATAATTAAAATTTGATTACTACTTATCTTTCAAGACTCTAAGTTTATTGACTCTCTTTCAGAATTGGCAAATATCTGATTGTTCATGAGCATTTCTATATAGATAAATGGAAAATTGCCATAAGTGTCTGAATCTAATTTCCTCCCACAAATTGTTTTATCCCAAAAAAGGGGTTTATGAGAAAGATATCGTACAGGGGCAAGTTTTAAACTATATTCCAAAAATATTGCTTGAACCTGGAATCACCCAAGGATTGTTTTATGATCCTGTCAAAAGTTATAATTTTAAAATATGAAAACCAAAAATAAAAGGTTGTTGGTTGGTTGGATGGGTTTTACAGCATGTCAACCCTTGTTGGGTCATTTTATGCCAAAGACGTTTTTGTTTTATTCATTCTTGATGAAAAACAAAAAGAGATTAAGTTATATTACTTGAAATTCTTTAAGAAATTTTCACTTTAACCTTTTAAATTTATATAAGTGTAAACTAGCTGGGAATACATGGTAATAGTATGTATTTACCTAACCCCCTACATCAATTTTTAAGTGGAGTTTAACAGGTTTGGATTCAAAGTTTTCCTTGTCCTAGACTGGTTGCCATACCAAAGTTAGAGAGTTCAGTCTGCCCTACTATTTGTCTATAGCTGGAGGAAAAATAGTTGGATGCATACCTTTCCCAAGGGTATTAGCACTATGTGAAATGCAAACAGCTAAGTCCAAGATGTGAACTCGGTTTGCCATGTCCATTTTCTATGACAATAAACTCTCTTATGGTAAGTGCTAACCCTTTTTATCATATATGTGCTAGAAGGCAGTGGCTGAGGGTCTTAATTTCCTGGGTTAACTCTGATGGTAAAGTTCCACTTCTGGAGCTCTGGCGAATGTGGAGTACCTCTTTATCACCTATTACTCCCAGGCCCACTGACCTGGAGTGTTAGTACCTGTTAGGGTATGGGTTAGATAGAAAAAAATGAGTTTAAAAAATTGAGTTTGAAAAAAATTTGGATAACATCAAGAATGAATAAAACAAAACATCTTCGGCATAAAATAACCCAACAAGGGTTGACATACCATAAAATCCAACCGACCAAACTACAATGATAACCATTACACCACAAGCACCTCCATATATTATATACCATATATTATGTTACATCATTGTGAAATGAAAGTCAAAGTGATCCGAACGTTTTTTTTTTGTTTTTTTTTTTTTTTTTTTTAGATCGATATATAACAACTTTAGTAATAGAGTCCAATCCATAAACCTTCAAACATTGATTATTACATTCAATCAATCCAGAAATAAAGTCTATATAAATAGAATATACTAAAAGTGATTCAGTAGTTTTAAAATAACTTATGAATATGAAATGCTTGGTTCTAATTTTTTTGAATATTTTCCCAAAGTGACCGATCATTTCACCACTTGTAAAAAAAAAAGTAGGCATACCATTGTAGTATAATGGTTAGCAAGCTAGTAGCATTACTACTGAATAGGGTAATTTATGAGGAAGTGCGTCTCGGTTTCCCCGCCTCAAAAACCGCTACCCGGTGACTATCAAAATAACAACCCCAGCTCGTTGTAATTCTTATTTATTTATCGTAATTTGTCGTAATTCTTGTTTAGATATGAAGATGGATATATTGTTTGGAATAGACTGAGATAGATAGATAGATAAACAAACAAACAAAATAATATAGATAGATACGAACAAATGGAGATAGATAGATATTTTCGACAAGTAAATGTATTTGGGGTCGCTTTTTTTGTCGTAATTCTTGTTTATTTAAACTAAAAACAAGACATTAAACAAACATGAATAAAAAAATTTTAGTATTTAAAGTAATATAGATAAATATGAACAAATTTAGATAGATAGATAGATAGATGGATAGTTTTGAATAGACTGAGCTGGGTCGTTATTTTAATAGTCACCAGGCAGCAACTCTTGAGGCAGGAGACCGGGACGCACTTCCTCATAAATTACCCTGAATAGTGAGATCGATCTTTGATGGATACCCAATACTTGCAACCTTGTGTCACATTCAACTTGTGACAACCTGGTTGGGTAAGAGGGTGTTCCATCATGGTGTTATGGTTAGCAAGCTAGTCTCACAGACATTACTACTGAATAGCGAGTTCAATCCTCGCTGGATGACTCGGACTTGCGACCTTGTATCACATCCTACCTGTGACAAACAGGTTGGGTTAGAGGGTGTCCCATCATGGTGTAATGGTTAGTAAGCTAGTCTCACAGATCCACTACTACTGAATAACAATTTTGATCCTTGCTGGTTTCCCCATATATGCAACCTAATGTCACATCCTACCTGTGACAAATGGGTTGGGTAAGAGGATGACCCATCATGGCGTAATGATTAGCAAGCTAATCTTGCAGATCCCTTATTACTGAATATTGAGTTCGATCATGTTTCATCATGGTGTTATGGTTAGCAAGCTAGTCTCATAGATCCATTACTACTGAATAGCAAGTTCATTCCTCACTGGATGCCCCATACTTGTGACCTTGTGCCACATCCCACCCAGAGTAAATACCTACTTTTAAAAGGTTTGCATTGATTTTGATTTTTGATGGAAACAATAACACATGACTGCTTACCTTCAGGCTTTATTCTAATCAATTAACATTTGAATATTTTCAACCATGAACCATTTCCTATTAAAGAGGAAGTTCACAGTTTTGATGTGACAGGTGTTCACAGAGAAACTGGGAAAAGATTGTGTTTACTTTGTTCTAGGTCATTTTTATTTACATTATTCTATTCTGATTTTTTTCAAGTTTGCTTCTTGTTTCATTTCTAATAAGTTTTGGAATTACTGCCAATTCATTCGAGAGAATATGGCATTTTGTTGGATTTTCAGGGTATGTGTTTTCTTGTTAGATATATATATATATATATATATATATATATATTCACTTTAACAGCATATTGTGTTGTTTTCATATCCTTTTATTTATACTCATACCGTCGGATTCATTTCTTTTCTATTAACTATATATATATATAATATATATATATATATATTTCATTATTATATTATATTTATTTATTTATTTTTTGAAGGCTATTGCAATGCAAAAGTAATTGTCCAAGGTCTTATAAATTTCAAAGTATTTTCATCTTCAGAGACGTTTTCAATATGAACGCAGTGTTGTGTGTTCATATTTCTGGATGTTATAAACACCGCATCATGTCAAGTGGAGTGTTTGAGTGCCACGCTGAAGAGACTGACTTTAGTTGTTCAAATCAATTTCATTCTATTTTTTTCTTATTTAAAAAAAATACTATATATATATATATATTATACATGATTGTTTCTGTGTGACTTCAATTTTGTATCTTGTTATTTCCATGTAAATTTCTATTTTCCTCTCTTTTTTTTTTTTTTCTTTTTTCTGATATTTTGAATACAAAGATATGAATATAAATCGTGGATATTTGTAAAAGAATGGGGCCGGTTTAGCTCAGTCAGTAGAGCATTCAGTTAGGAATAACAAGGTTCTGGGTTCAATACCAATCCCCACCAATTTTTCGCATGAGTAACACTTCTTGGGTAATCTGATCTGTGTTGGAAAGCATCTTGGAGCTGATGGTAGGTGTGGTGCTCTACCTCAGCAAAAAAATCTCCCTGGTTCAGCGCTATCATAAAAAAGGGGATAGACTCCCATGCTGTTCATCTGATACTGACAATAGGCACTCCACAGACTTTGCTTACTACTTTAAAGGAACAATCATATATGAAGTATTTACTACTGAGTAAACAACATTCAAACTTTGCTGCGTAGTCTATATTTGAAAAATAAGGCATCGGGGTGACCTAAAGTCCGTATTAGCCAGATAGCGAGGGAGTCTATCCCCTTTTCACTAGCACTAGACCAAGGAGATTGTTTTTTGCATCTGAGGTGGAGCGCCACACCTAACATCAGCTCCTTATTTTACTGCACAGATCCCTGTGCTATTCATTCGCTGAGTTGGCGAGGGCTGGTATCGAACCAAGAACCTTGCGATTCCTAGGCGAGTGCTCTACCGACTGAGCTAAACCGAGACACATATTAGTAATGAGGGAACTGTTGCAATAGATTAGTCATGTTTTACTATAGTCAGTTTAACTCTTTACCTACTTTAAACCACTCATAGCAGCTCCCCCACCGCTGTGATCCTACTGTAATCTGCCAGCAGTGGCTCTCGCATGTGTCAATTATTAAACACACTACGTAGACTCTCTTGCCATTTTTTATTGTATCTGAGGTGAATAGATACTAAACTTTGAAATATCCCATCATACAGGTAAAAAAATCCCAAGAAATTTGGTACAGATGTGGGTTGGTTGGTTGATTTTTGTTTTATGGCATATCAACCCTTTTCGGGTCATTTAATGCAGAATCAAGTCATTTTGATATTGGTTACTTACAGTACCTGCTGGTCACCCATCTAAGTATTTAACAGGCTCATCGCTGTTTAACTTTGTGATTTAGCAGGAACCGGTGCTTTCAACATGACTTGACTGTAAGCACAGCTATGGGGCAAATGATAGGCAAAGAGTTAAAAACTGTATGATTTTCAAATTTTTCAAAATGATTTCCCATTACTGTACTCGGATAAACAAATTCTTACAATAAAGATGAGGATAAAAAATCAAAATGATGCATATTATCATGCCTCATCTAAAAAAAATTCAGACAATCATTATTATTATTATTATCATTATTATTGGGAGTATCTGGTTATTTGAACTTTATAATCAATCACAATCAAAGCAGATGCAATGTGTACATTTACTCATTATATGAATATCAGTTGGCTTATGAGTAAGATATGCAACATGTGCAGTTTTAGATATATCAATGTCTGGATTTGACATTTAAATTATTTGTAAACTCAAGATAAAAAGAAGAAAACTCTTTACTCTTCAGGAAGAAAAAAAAGCATATATATATATATATATATATATATATATTAATGAATTGATTAATTACTTCACAGATGTGCATACTAGAATAAAGTGGATATTGGGTTTCTGTTATATCTCAAGAGATACATCAAGATGCTCATAGCAGACACTGTGTATTCTTATCAGTAAACTTACATCTCTCTCTTTCTCTCTAGGGATTTTTAATTTATACAGCCGTCTTACCAAACATGTTTGTTAATCCAATAGGCGCCATCATTCCATTTATGGGATGTTTATAAAAAAATTTATATATTCACAATTTAGATCCCATCAATTTCCCCTAATTGTAAAAAAAAACTTAGATATTAAATAAACATTCATACTAGTCTTAGATTGTGTTTATATTATCTTTGAAGACACCCAACCAGGCCCATCTATGGGTTAAATAAAAAAAAAATATTGTTTATAAAAATTGCGTTTAAAATAAAAACCTTTCTACCAAACTATTGCTTATAACAAACTTGAACTTTACCCTATAAACTTATCCCTGCAAACAACCTACTGTCAAAATGAAGAAAAATCTTTGAAAAAATACATACCAATACATTTGACCATCCCTCACAACCTACTGCTTGGCATAAAATAACCCTGGATGGGTTGACATGCTGTTAAATCATTCAATCAATCTGACCCAGAGTGATAGTACCTGATAGGGTCCCATCTTGGGTTAAATAGAAAAAATGAGTTTAAAAAAGAAAAATTGAGTACCCATCAAGAATGAGTAAAATAATATTTTTGGCATGACCCAATGGGAACATGAGAAACCCAACCAACCAACCAACCAACCAGGCTACTTCTTAAAGAAAAACAAAGGAAATGTCCATTTCATCTAAATTCAATTAATGGGAAATGAAAGTCTCCATGGCGTAATGGTTAATGTGCTGGATTTTGGCATCGTAGTAAGCGAGTTCAAACTCCAGTCACGCTATACCACTCACTTTTGGACTAATACCCTTTGTGGAACGTATGAATCCCCTTATCCCCACACCAGCTATGGGTTAAATAGTACCACTACCATTCTTCTACAAGGATGGCTTTGGCATTAAATAACCCATGAAGGTTGATATACCATTAAACAAAGAAACCAAACCAAATGACTTTAGGACTAATACCCTTGGGAAAGATACCCCCTTCATCCCTGCACTCTAGCTACGGGTTAAATAATACCACTTCTGTTCTTCTCACAGACTTGCAAAAGAGGAGAATAGATGGATAGATACTTTTCCCAAGGATATTAGTGCTATGTGGAATGCAAATAGCCTTGTTTAAGATTTGAACTCTGATCACTGAGTTCATTTTCTACAATTATAACCATTACACTATATTAACTTCATGTTCCTCCATATAATCTATACATAAAATATACATTATGCTGTTATAATTCACCAAATTTCTTTTATCCATCCATTATCATATAATTCAATAATTGCTATCTTTGTGTTTGTCCGGTTTGCTAAACTGAATCTTTATCTTTTTGTTTAATCATATAAAGTAGTCCGACTAGAAAACATAAGGTTCCTAGTTCAATACCGGCCCTCGCCAACTCAGCATATGAATAGCACAGGGATCTGTGCTGTGAAGTGAGGAGCTGATGGTAGGTGTAGCACTCCACCTAGACGCTAAAAACAATCTCCTTAGACTAGCACTAGTGAAAAAGGGGATAGACTCCTCGCTGTCTGGCTGATACAGACTTTAGGCTACCCCGATAACTTTATATAAAGTAGTCATCTTGCTGAAAATTTCTTAGCCAGTAACCAAAATAATTCCTATTTTTCTATTAATTTTTTTTTTTTTGCCTTATGACTTATTTTTTTATAATCAGTGAAAAATCAAGATTTAAAAAATGTCTAATATTTAGATGGGTTTTCAGCTCATTAAAGAAATTGTACAAAAATAATTCTCTCTTAGTTCATAAATTTTATAAAAATATTTCTGCATAAGAATATTAATGTGCTGACTTGGTATTCCAGATTATTTAATAGATTTTAGTTTTCTTTATTTTATGACAAAGCAAATATTTTATATAACAATCACTTTGGGTTCCTTAATGAATATTGTAGAAATTATCTCCTCGTATAACTCAGTGCAGCATTTGACTACAAAGCCCCCCCCCCACCTCTGGTTTCAAAACCCTCACTTTCCCTACCACCAATAATACCAGCATCAATCCATCAACCTTGCATTCACTGTTCATATGACCATATCTGTCTTTTAATCTCTCTCTCTCTCTCTCTCTCTCTCTCTCTCTCTCTCTCTCTCTCTCTCTCTCTCTCTCTCTCTCTCTCTCTCTCTCTCTCTCTCTCTCTCTCGTTTATCAACATCTCTCTCTCTCTCTCTCTCTCTCTCGTTTATCAACACTTTTTCTCTCTCTCTCTCTCGTTTATCAACACTTTTCTCTCTCTCTCTCTCTCGTTTATCAACACTTCTCTCTCTCTCTCTCTCTCTTTTATCAACACTTCTCTCTCTCTCTCTCGTTTATCAACACTTTCTCTCTCTCTCTCTCTCTCTCTCTCTCTCTCTCAACTCTTTTCTCTCTCTCTCTCTCTCTCTCCTTCTCTCTCTCTCTCTCTCTCTCTCTCTCTCTCTCTCTCTCTCTCTCTCTCTCAACATCTCTCTCTCTCTCTCTCTCTCTCTCTCTTTATCAACACTTTCTCTCTCTCTCTCCTCTCGTTTATCAACACTCTCTCTCTCTCTCTCTCTCGTTTATCAACACTTCTCTCTCTCTCTCTCTCTCTCTCTCGATCTCTCTCTCTCTCTCTCTCTCTCTCTCTCTCTCTCTCTCTCTCTCTCTCTCTCTCTCTCTCTCTCATCAACAGTTTTCTCTTTTCTCTCTCGCTTATCAACATTTCTTTATCTCCCCTCTCTCTCATTTATCAATAGTTTTTTCTCTCTCTCTCTCTCTCTTATCAACACTTATAGAAAATAGTAAATTTTTCAAATAACCTTCTGCATTATTTGCCTTAATTACAATCATACTAAACTTGTTTTATTATTTTAGCTGTAAAAATATTGAGGTGGTTAGTGAAAACCTTTTTTGTGTTTATACCAAAATTGAATTCCACTTAGTGTAATCCTTCCAGAAAATGCATTTATATCTTCCTAAAAGATCTATAATTATAAATATATTACTTATCTCAAGCCCAGATTACTTATCTGTAGAGATCAACACATTAACCTTATCTAGCATAATTCATTTTTAATCTTGTCATATATCTTAGTAATTATAAATATCATTTATAAACAATTCTTAAAATTGGACAACACTATTACTACTACTACTACTACTGTCTTGTGTATATGCATTGATTTACTTTCAACTAAGTCAAGACTGGTGCAACATTTTATTTGGTTGCGATTGATCTAGATCAAATGCAATATAGATTTTTTTTAGCTTAACTATACAGTTAGAAGTAACTTTTAGTACATCTCTCTCTCTCTCTCTCTCTCTCTCTCTCTCTCTCTCTATCTATATATATATATATATATATATATATATATATATATATACATATATATAATATATATATATATAAGGTGTGTCAAAAAGTATCAAGATTTTTTGTACTTTTTGACACACCTTGTATTCTGAAAAAATACATGGTCCATTCATTAATTTTTTTCAGAATACACGTTATGTCAAAAAAGTACCAAGTTTAAAGCTGTATTTATCAAGATAGAAATGAAGAATGAATGGAACGGTTTTTTTTTTTTTTTTTTCCCCCAGAATACAAGGTGTGTCAAAAAGTACAAAAGATCTCAGTACATTTTTTGACACACCTTGTGTGTGTGTGTGTGTATATTTTTATATATATATATATATATATATATATATATACTGAATGTTTCTATGGATTTGTTTTGGCTTATAACTGGGTGTATACAATTTGACTATGTATAGAATTACTCATAACGTCTTGTCTATAGAAAGCAATGTCAATATACGCATACGCCCTGTCAAATGGGGAAGTAGAATATACAGACTGCACCTCTGCAGAGGGATAAAACCTGTTGGCCGTAGGTGGCAACCCGTGATGATTAAGGACAGAATCCTGGTGGCTGAGCAGTCCATGACATGCAACACTAAACTTTGGCCCTTACTTAGGTTAGACAGGCAGTTGAAGGGGTCCCCTCCAATAAATTGGCTGGTCACGTCAAGCTCTAGCCCCTACGTTATTGTCTCAACCCTATTACTATTATGGCAAACCCCAACCCTTTTTATCATATATGTGCTCAAACTCATTTTACAGAGAAAAATAGATTATGGAAAGTTACCATTTTTTTTGCGACCGATCACCCAAATTTGGAAAATTAAAAATCAACATAATTTTGGGGATTGTCCACACCTGTACAAAATTTCAGAAAAATTGAAGTGGGTGGGTGACATGGCCTTGATGATTTGACATGGAATTAGCCATTAACAAAAACGTCTTCGGCATAAAATGACCCAATGGGTTGACATGCTGTAAAACCCAATCAACGGGCACATCAGCAGAAATGTTGTGTATGTAACAATAAAGATGAGAACAACAGTCAAAAAAATCTCATTAATACAAATTAACAAGCCTCATCTAAAAAAATCCAGACAAATAAATCACTAAATTTAGTTCTCCTTTCTTGCTTATTTTTTTTTTCTCCAGTAAACATAATTTCCAGTGAATGCTGCTTACATGATAAAGCCTCTTTTAAAGAGATTAGTATAAAACTTTTAGTTGTGTTGAAAGAGTTGTTGATATGGATGCTTAATTGTATGTAATGACCCAAGATATTCAACCTTGAGATTAGATCCAAAAAAAAAATTGTTTTTTTTTGTGGGGGCGGGGGGGGGTTTACAACATACTACATACTAACAACCTATCAAGATATGTTCTTCAGTCCCAAGGGGACCATTTATTGTGAAGAGTTTTCCAGCATTTACTCCTGGCATTTAGTTAATCTGAATAGGAAAGAGGCTTGACTTAGAAACTTTCTTCTTTTTTTTTTTTCTTTTTTTTCTTTTCTTTTTTACACTTATTTAGTGATTAGAAGTTCTGACAACTGATGTTTGGTATATTTAGTTATTTGTGTTTATATATATATATATATATATATATATATATATATTCATTCTTCTCTTGAAAATAGCAACACCTGTTCAAGTTTTGATAAGAGAGTTTACAAAATATATTAAGGAATCTTTCCTTCAAATAGACAAATAACCCCAACGTCACTCCACTCTTTCTTCTCTCTACCCCTCCATACAGTTGAGTTGGTTTTATTATTTTACTGTCTAAGTCTTCCTTATATCTTCTTCCAAAGATAATTTATTGGTTTACTGGGGCTGGTCTGTCTCTTGCCTCTTGTAATCTTTCAGGGTAGTTTAACTGATTGCTCACCCACAGCTCATCCTTTATCACTGTCTCTGATAGGCATGCTATATCGGTGGCCTCGATTGTACCCCCTGCTTGTTGTCATTTGGTATCAATTGTCTTTGTAGTGGATAAACCACGGGGATAAGGATAATCAGCCCCCCCCCCCCAGCAAAGGTGACATGAGTTTCAGTCTCACCTACAACTTATCCTTTATTATTGTCTCTGATGAGTGCTGTACTCTGCTGTTATAGAAAGGAAAACTTTAATAAGTTGCCCTAAAATGCAACTAAATTTAAAAAGGTATAATTAAAAAGATGAGAGAAAATACTAGTCAACATTAATAATAATAATAATGATTGACAAATCTTTATCTGAAAAAAATAGATAAATAAAATAAGCTAGTGTGTAAAAACAATTTAAAGTCTAAGAAGAGCCTGAGTTATATGTGAGATTTAGTCTTCTACAATATCAATGGCTTTCTTAGCTTAGATGTTAAAACAGCTAGTGAGGAATCTCTGTGGTGTAGTTGATAACACACCGGGCTGCAACATAGAAATAAGAGAGTTTGAACACCAGTGGTGCTATCAGGTTTACTTACAGAATAATACCCTTAGGAAAGGTTTGAACCCCTGCACCCCCTCAGCTATGGGTTAAATAGTATCACTATTGTTCTTCTACAAGGATGGCTCTGGTATTAAATAACCCACAAAAATTGATATGCCATTAAAAAAAACAAACATCACAGCTTGTACTGATAACCAGGTTTCCCTAAGGCAAAAAATAGGACATGAGTTTGAGTCTCACTAAGTGTTTATCCTTTTTTATTGTCTCTGTTACACAATGTTCCTAGTTGTTGAAGAATGATCCTTGCAAGTTGTGATAAAAAGCAAGGAGAATTTTAAAAAAGATAAAAGAAAATACTAATCTAAATTAATGAAAACATTTTCATTTCAATGAATCTATAGTCTTTTGTTCTGATCTATTTAATTATATAGAAGATCCAATGATAAGCTACAAGAGATCTGGCCTTATAAGTATACTTCATGGGAGTGGAGGAAACTCATTCAATATGTTCTGCCCTCATCTTCTGCTCGTATTTGTTGTTCTACAAAAATCTGATATTCGAGTAGGCAGATAAGTGGAAAGAAAATTAACCACTTAAACTTGGAAAAATGTTTATGAACAGAAAGGAAAATATCTTCTTTTTTTTTTTTTTTATTTTTTTTTTTTTTTTATCTCTGATATTTATTAAGTTATTTACATCTTTATTGTTTTCTGCTCTTCCGGTTTTCTTTTCTAAATAAGGCAATTTTGAAAAACAAGATCAAATCAATAAAAAGCTTTTTAGACACAACAGGATTTTGTATTGTGCAAATTTATTATTCATATTGATTACAGTTGGGAATGATTTAAAAATGGAATTATTATTACACATTCAGCAGGTTGCATTTTTCTGGATTAATCCTGGCTTTATATGGAACTAGAAGCAGCTACCCAGCATCACCTGGGTAGAGGGGAGGGACTTGTGTATTGATTTGTTTACTTTTAAGATTTACAAATGTTGGACATTTTAACGTAGAATTTCAATGCTAATTCTATGTATGTTTTAATTTTCAAAGTGAAAATCTAAGTTAGATTTGCCTCAAAACAGCCCATGGTATTAGTGTATTTAAAAACCTGCTATGTATATTTATATATCACTTAGTAATAAAGGTTTATATAATATATGGTGTGGCTAATTTGCATACTGATTTTAACAAACCAAGGTTTGATAAATAATTACTTGGTGTTATTGACCTCTAATATTGTTTTATTCTCCAACATATTAAAATTAATCCTATGAATGATTTTATATAGAAACCAATTAAAATATAATTAAAATAAGTGTAATTTTTTTTATATGCAGTCTTATTTAATTTCATTAGTGTTATAGGTGATACACCCTATAAGACTAATGGAATGCGCCGATGGGTTACTATAAGTAACAGGGACAATTGTGGCTTGAGAGTAAGCCAATGCGAGTCGGCTCACAATTCTATTTGTCGGACGTAATTCCCACTTCTCTGTATTGTATTTGTCTACTTTTTGTTAATACATTTTCCTACATTTGTTACCCGTCGTTTTGTTCTTATTTGACCCCTTAAAACCTCACAACAATTAGTCTTTCTAATTTAATATATTTCATTATATTAAAACTTAAATACTTACGCCTGGCAGAGGATGCATATTCTTGTTAGTAACTTGTAAATAAATATCAAGCTGAAATCTGTGCTATTCTTTATTAGAAACTAAAAAAGAAAAAGTAGGGTGTGTCATTTTCTTTACTGTGAAAGAGGAGAACCATGAGGAAATGCGCAAGTGTGTCATCCTCTACCCCCCCTTTCCTTCCTTCCTTCCTTCCTTCCATAACATCAGTCACAATTCTTGTTATAGGTGTACATGCATTTTCTTTTTGTGTGCCACTAGAGCTGCCTCTTATAAATACAAATATACACTTATTCAATTGTGTATATATACTGTGAGTGATGTTAGTGGGGGAAGATCATTGTCAAAAATAAATCTTTTTTTTTTTTTAAATCTCCTTACCCTCATGGACTCGGTTTGAATTAATTGGTTTGATTTCTTTACTTAATGGCATATCAACCTTTATGGGTTATTTAAAGCCAAGGCCATCCTTATAGAATAGTAGTGCTACTGTTTAACCCATAACTGTGGGATTTAGGGGTTCGTACTTTTCCCAAGGGTATTAGTGCAAAAAGTGCAAAAAAGACCATTTTGTTGTGATTTTCTTGTTTAATGTCATATCAACCTTTGTGGATTATTTAATTCCAAAGCTGTTGTAGAAGATCAGTAATGGTACTATTTAACCCATAGTTGGGGGTGGGGTGGATTCATACATTTCTTAAAGGTATTAGTCCGAAAGAAAAGGTTTCTGCTAGATCACCAAAGCTAAGCAGCAATGAACCTGTTCAATATTTAGATGAGTGACCATTTAAGCAACAGCAGGTATTGTAAGCAACTTAATATCAAAATGACTTCATTCATCATTAAATGACCTGAAGAGGGTTAATGTGCCAGAAAACAAAACAACCAACCGAAAGTGAACATAATAGCTTGACTGGAGTTTGAACTCACTTACTATGATGTTGCAGTCCAGCATGTTAGCCACTGTGCCACGGGGACCCAACCTCCTGACCATTTGGAGTGCACAAATATTTCCGATGAGATTTTTGGAAAAAAGGGAAAAAAGAAAAAAAATCTTTAAAAAGTGTTTAATAGTTTTGATTTTTCAGAGTGCTGTCCCCATCTTTATTGTAGTATGTATAAACACAATGTTTCGGCTGCTGTATCCTCCGGCCTTCCTCGGGTGTTCCCTATCTGTCCGAGCATAGCAATGACCCAACCTGGAAAATCATTTTGAATAATTTCAATGTTCTAACAAATAAACAAGTGTTAACTGAGAAAAAATATATAATAAATTTTACTTTATATTAATCAAGTTAGATTCTATTTCTCTGAATTTTTTAAAGAAGGCCGGAGGTCACATCGGCCAAAACGTAGTACAAATAACAATAAAGATGAGGACAATAGTCTGAATAATCCAAATAATTCAAGTCAGATTGTTGCATAATTTTTCAGATTTATGAGTTTCTTTCTGTAGTTTGTGCATAAATTGAATAAATTATGCAAATGATTATACACCTTTCCCAATTACGTAACTGTTATAAAACTGATGTCTCCTCGCTTCTATACTTCTTGGTTAACACATTCCTCATAACGTGATCTTTTATACTTTTAAGTACTTTACAAGAAAGAGACACAGACAAACACATATTTACATTCCTTTTCATTGTTGTTATTAATGCATAAAAAAAAGAACAATATAAGTTGTCATAACTGACTGGTGAATGACAATAATTTGTGTTTCCTTACATGAATCTGTTTAGCTTAGCTATGCTTTGGAAATGATTTTTACTATAAAAATGCTATAAAAATGCATTGGAAATGATTTTTACTATAAAAATGCATTGGGAATGATTTTTACTATAAAAATGGATTAGGAATGATTTTTACTGTGAAAATGCATTGGAAATGATTTTTACTATAAAAATGCATTGGAAATATCCAATGCATTGTTATAGTAAAAATCATTTTACATTAAAAATGCATTGGAATGCTAAAGCCATCCTTCAAGAAAAACAATATTAGTTACTATTTAAACCATAGTTGGGGGAATTAGGCGGTTTATGTCTTTCCCAAGGGGATTAGTCCAAAAGTGAATATAACAGTACGATTGGTAGATCACAGACCTAGGAATCACAAGATTCCTGGTTCAATACCAGTACTCGCCAATTCAGCGTATGAGTAGCACAGATTGAGTAATCTGATCTGTGCAGTAAAATGGGAAGTTGACAAAACAAAAACATCTCCCTGGTTCAGTACTAGCGAAAAGGGGATAGACTCCCTTACTGTCCGCTTGATACTGACAATAGGCCACTCCGCCAACTTTACTTTTTTTATTTTACTTACATAATAAATAAAGCTTTTTTTTGGGGGGGGGTCAAATAATGATAAAAGTAAAGAAAGTATTTGTCTGTATTTTTGAGATGAGGTTTGATGTGAATGATATTGATGTTTCGGACTGTTGTCCTCGTCTTTTTTTAATGGTATGTATAAACATAACATTCATGGTACTGTATACTCAGGTTTTATTCAAGTGTTTCTTATTTACCTTAGACTAAATTCATCATCAGATGATAACCTTTAATTTAAGCATGGTTTTGGAGCTTTAATATCATTACCACTAGTTGAAGCCTCTTCTAGCAGCATAAAATGCTGCCAGATTTATTGACAGAAATGTGATTAATATATTGGCTGGATCTAAATTCATAGTAAATTCTATAAAATGATAATGTAGAAAAAATAAAACTGAAGAAAAATTATATATTCTAAAATAGAAATTTCAAAATATGCTGTAATGAATGCTATTACCTAACGGTTTTCATCTACATTTTGGGACCTTCTCATTTCAAATTTCCAAATCAGATGAAAACGGTTAGGTAAGTAATAGCGAGATTTTGGTTTGAAGATCAAGAAACTGTCAGTAACCAGCTGTTGACTCCATGTCCACGCTACCTTAACTCAAATATAAATGCTCTATCAATGATATTGAGCACTATCTGCTTGGAAATATAGCACCCATATTATCCACAATATATATGAAGTAATTTCATTTTGATGTTTACCCGAGGACCAGCATTTGTGAAACTTGAATAGCAGGAAACATTTTGTGAGTTTTGATGTTATATGTATTTACAAAACCTTTTGCATGAGCAGGATGCAGGATATCATCAATTTCTTAAGCAGGGTATAACAGGTTTGAATTTGGAATTTTTGTTCTCCTAGATAGGTTTAATGTTTTATATATATATATATATATATTCCCTGAAGAATTGCTCTGGCAAGAAACTGCATTTGGAATTTTATAACATTCGCTTTTAAAAAAACGTATATTTAGGTCTTTTTATTGAGCACTTTTTAACTCGATTTTATTAACCCAGAAGTAAATTTATTTGCTCCGTGGATTGGCAAAAATCCGTAATATATATATGTATATATATAAATAACATTGGGGAAAAGTATGCATCCAACTATTCTCCCTCCATCTACAGTAGGGCAGACTGGGCTCTCTAACCTTGGGTAGCCAACGATTCTAGGAGAAGGAAAAATCTGAATTCAAACCTGTTAAACTCCATTTAAGAAATTGACCATGTGTTGTGTCTGGCTTGTGCAGAGATGTTGGTAAATATCTATTTGATATTTCATCTTCTCTATGACTTAATTCTTTTTTTTTTTTTTTTTTCTTTCAACATGAAATCAGTTCTTACCATTTTTCATATTATCTTTATCACTTTCCAAACATTTCTTTCATTCATGATTCCATGACCTGAATCATATAATCCTTTGCTTGTGCATTGATTTTATGTTTCTTGTATTCTTTAACTAGTTCTTTCACAACATAGTGATCTCTATTTGTCTGAATTCTTTTAGATGAGGCTTGATAATTTGCATTATCTAGATTTTTCAGACTATTGTCCTCATCTTTATTGATATACACAACATTTCGGTTGATGTGCCCTCCAGTTTTCTTCAGAACTCAGAAGCCTTAACAGAACTTCAAACTGAACCCTCTACTCAATCCATGGGGATGGACTGTTCTCATTCCGTTAACCATGACCGGGTACAAGTGTTAAGCTATGTTAAGTATTCTATGTTATTATCATGCATAGTCAAGATTAAACCTGCAATCTATAGATGATTGTCACTTAGAACTCAACTCTTATATCCATTGCACCATGTGTCCAACTGGGCCTGAAATACCTGAAAAAGGCCAGAGGGCACATTGGCCAAAATGTTGTGTATATATAGCAATAAAGATGAGGACAATAGTCCAAAAAATCCAAATGATACAAATTATGATCTCTATTCAGACAAACAAAATTTATTTTTATTTCCCCCCTCTTTATCTTCTTTCTCCTCTTTTTCTTTTCCCCCTCTTTTTCTTTTTCCCCCTCTTTTTCTTTTTCCCCCTCTTTTTCTTTCCCCCTCTCTTTCTTTCCCCCCCTCTCTTTCTTTCCCCCTCTCTTTCTTTTCCCCCCTCTTTTTCTTTTCCCCCCTCTTTCTTTTTCCCCCTCTCTTTTCCCCTCTTTTTCTTTTCCCCCCTCTTTTTCTTTTCCCCCTCTTTTTCTTTTTCCCCCTCTTTTCTTTTTCCCCTCTTTTTCCTCCTCTCTTTCTTTTTCCCCCTATTTTTTCCTCCTCTTTTTCTTTTATCTGTTTTGGTTTGCCTTGTAACCTATGCTTTGTGTACTAAATCCATGTATTGATCTTTAACATTTACAATCAAAGAGTAAATGGAAGAAAAACTATTGATATTTGACATTTCAGGAAGAATCATCTATGGACTCGTATGTTGTTTTAGATTGAAGGATAATAATGATAATAATAATAATAATAATAATAGACAACAGAACAGCAAATGTAGGGTGTATGGTGACAGAGATGAGATAATAAACCATGTATTAAGTGAATGCAGCAAACTAGCACAATGAGAATACAATGCTAGGCACAATTGGGGGTTGGAAAGGTGATCCACTAGGAATTGTGCAAAAAAACAAAAATTGACCATATAACAAAATAGTATATGCATAAACCAGAATGTGTTCTTGAGAATGAAACACATGACATTCTCTGGGACTTTGAGATAGAAATGGATCACCTTATCCCAGCCAGAGGACCAGAAAAATAACTTGTCAATTGGTTCCAGCAGATCACAGGGTGAAGATGAAAAAAAAAAAGGGGGGGAAAAAAAAAAAAAAGAAAGATAGCCAAATACCTGGAACTTGCTAGAGAATTGAAAACATTGTGAAATATGAGGATGAAAGTGATACCAACTGTAGTTGGTGCACTTGCAACAGTCCCCAAAAGCTTAGAAAAGAGACTAGAGGAACTGGAAATCAGAGGAAGAATTGAAGCCATCCAGACAACAACATTGTTGGAATTGGCTAGAATACTTTGAAGACTTGTTGTCACTCAGACTCCAGTGAAAGACCATTAGCTGGTGAGAAAAACTTACAAGGAATGAAATAATAATAATAATAATAATTAAAAAATAATAATAATAATTTTCTATTTCATTTCCAACGGCTTATTTCATGTAATTATAATTGATTAATTAGAAGTTAACATTTTGGTAGAGAGTGACAAGACTTTAGGGCCATCTTGTTCATATCTTTTTTTATTCATGAAAAGGTAATTGATTTCCTAATTTACCACTCTATAAAACCTTTCTACCTCTCTTCATCATTTAATTCTCTTTCTATTTTAATATCCACCCTCCTTTTCCTTTTCTAGTTTTGCTATCCAATTCCATCTGTTTATAATTAGGCACTTATTGATTTGATTTGCAAGTAACAAAATGGATGCCAGCAAAATCTGCAATTTCCCATTGCAATAGATTAAATGTGAATCCCTTTAGATGTTGATTACTTCAGTTTCATTGCGATAATCAAATGTGAATCCCTTTTGATGATGATGATGATGATTACTTGCAGTTTCCCATTGCGATAATCAAATGTGAATCCCTTTTGATGATGATGATGATTACTTGCAGTTTCCCATTGATAATCAAATGTGAATCCCTTTTTGATGATGATGATGATTACTTGCAGTTTCCCATTGCGATAATCAAATGTGAATCCCTTTGATGATGATGATTACTTGCAGTTTCCCATTGCGATAATCAAATGTGAATCCCTTTGATGATATGATTACTTGCAGTTTCCCATTGCGATAATCAAATGTGAATCCCTTTTGATGATGATGATGATGATTACTTGCAGTTTCCCATTGCGATAATCAAATGTGAATCCCTTTTGATGATGATGATGATGATTACTTGCAGTTTCCCATTGCGATAATCAAATGTGAATCCCTTTTGATGATGATGATGATGATGATGATTACTTGCAGTTACACATTGCAATGTGAATTCCTTTTGTTGTTGATTACTTGCAGTTTCCCATGAATTTTTTTGTTTGTTTTGTTTTTTAAACAATTAAAATTCTTCAGTTTTCTTTACTGGAACCTAGCCTTATCATCTTGGCTAAAGTCAACACATACATAAACCATTCAAGAGGCACCCATGGTGTAATGGTTATTATCATCAGATGGACACAGTGACATGAGTTCAAATCCTGGATGAGTCTGTTTGCATTTCACATAGTGCTAATACCCTTGGGAAAGGTATGAATCCAACTATTCTCCCTCCAGCTATGGATAAATAGTAGGACAAGAATTCAAATGAAATTTAAAAAAAGTTAAGATATATTTAATTACTAGTTAATTGTTATAACATTTGGTATGTTTACTTAAGAGTTATTACAAAATAGTTCAATATGTAAAAAGTATACTAATCTTTATTTGAAGCTCTCCTTCTTTTTTCTTTCCTACTTTTTATCTTTTCATTATGTTCGAATGAAACAGATTAGCATTATCGCTTCTATATGCTCACCTCCTCTATCTTTCCCCTACTCTTTTTCTGTCTTTCTTATATTTTTTTCTGTGTAACATGTTCTTTTTTCTTTCTTTCTTTATAATAAAAATAGAATGGTCCATTATGTAGCTGAAGTGATGACACTCATAAGAAATAACATTTTTGCATTTCATTTTGGAATATTTGGATGGTCTCATTTTTAACCAGAGTATGTTGCAAGATGATAATGGTTGTACTTTTAAGGAACACAAGTGTTAATATATAGATTGGAAGGCTTTTCTGTCCATACTAACCAATTTATTCGGACATATTTAGAAAATTATTGATTTCATTTGTCTTTATTTATTTAACTTGAAAATTGTTGTGTTGAATATTTGAGAAATTGTAACTAGAGTTAAAAAGATAATTCTATTGCATCTTTGAATTATAATTCTTTTGATTAAGTTTTTACTGACTTCATAGATTCAGTTTTGTTGACCTTTCTTGGCTTTTTGCCAAAATCTCTTGAGATTAGAATGAATAGACATGATTGGAATATATGGTAGCTTTTCAAATTCATTGACTATACATTTCAATGAATTCAAATTAGGGTTTCCAAAGTGTCCAACTTGTATCTTCTACTTATATATTATTATACTAAAGCTGAGCGAATCAATGTTATTTTACCCCAATACATTTTTATATCATTATGGAAGAGCTTAGTATATCTTTTGTGTATTTCTTTTTCGTTACATCAGAAAAAAAAAAAAAAAAAATTTTTTTTTTAATTTTTTTTTTAGTATTTTAATATCACTCTTTAGTACTGGAAACTGAATTTTAAGAATCTCTTATATCTCATTATTATCTTTTGTATGCTATTATATTTACAGGGATTATTACAGTGTGCTTGTGTGAAAGTTAATGATAGAAAAATTATTTCTAGTTAGTCTTGATGAGGTTGCAATTACCATACAGAATTCTATGTAACTTTTTGGGGTGATATATTTTGATGTTTTAGAGTTTGTAATGTTTTTCCTCATTTTTTTCATTCTTCCCATACCCTGCCATTTCATCCTCCTGCCAAATGATATTGATAACAATGATATTAAAAGATTAAAATATTTTATTCTTAATATTATCATACAAATGCAACATTTTTATTTTTTCTTATTTAGACTCTTACAGTTGAATGTGTTTGAAAAAGTGCTTTTCCATACCATTTATCTATCTATACATATACAAAAGGACAGTTGGTGTGTATGTATGTTTGTCCAGATGAAACTACAAAAATAAAACAATTAACAACAAAGTAAAAATATACACACATTAAATATCACCGGTTCTTGCTTTTTGTGCAAAAATTATGAAGATTCGATTTATATTTGAAGATATTCAAAAATTGAAAGATACATAGAAATAGCATTAAAATTCTATTTTAAAAATGTCCAGCATTTGTAAATCTCCAAAGTAAATAAATCAATACACCAGAGTTCCCCTCCTCTACCCAGTCAATGCTGGGTAGTTGCTTCTAGTGCTTGATAAAGAAGAGAGGATATTTAAAAATTAGAATATACATAGAAATAGCATTAAAATTCTACTTAAAAATGTCCAGCATTTGTAAATCTCAAAAGTAAATAAATCCTTACACCAACTCTGAATGATGATGGGCCTGTGTATAGTATTTGCATGGGTCTGAGTATTGTTAATACAACCCTCATTTTGGAATGTGTGCACCACATATTGATGTATATGTCATCATTTACTGATATGTTTAATCTTCTGGAGTAAATTGAAATACTTTGTCAGAACCTTGCAATTATTTTCTACCTCTACATACACGTGTGTGTGTGTACATAATACAAATATAAGTGTTGGTAGTTAACTCTTTGCCAACTTTAAACTGTTCTCCCACTAGGAACTGTTTCTACGCATACCACACCCAAACAAAGTACAAAAACTGATGATTAGTTCATTATAATTGAGCAGAAGGACTCAGATTACAATGATAATAGGACTTTATTTGAATAGAATGAATTCTGAAGTGAATAGATAGTTAACTTTAAAATATCCCATCATACAGGTAAAAAATACCAGGGAAATTTGGTACAGCTGTTGGGAGAAATTTGGTAAGCAAAGAGTTAAAAACTAAGAGTGCTATTATAGTTATAAATAAAGAGTGCTCAATATTGGTGATAGAGGCACACACACACACACACACACACACCACATATATTATATATATTTCTTCACCCCAAGAGACAACCTGATGAAGGTTCAATGAAACCGAAATGTTTTAAACATCGATAATAAAATTCATCCCATTTTCGGAACACTTGTTTTTTCAAATTTTCTTTATATTGTCAGATTTATTTTCCATATTTACTCCCATATATATATATATATATATATATATATATGAGTTAGGGTAGCATAAATACAGTCAACAGTGCTTGATGACAGTCAGCTTCTCACTTATGCAATCATCAGATAAAGCTGTAGGTATGATCACATAGGTGAGAAACTGACGGTCACCAAGTGCCATTGACTTTGTATCTATCTATCTATATATCTATCTATCTATCTATATATATATATATATATATATATATATATATATAAAGATGAACAAAAAGTGATACGACAAACAGAAATATTTCTTTTATGTTATTTATTTTTCTCAACTAGTTTTGACCTTAGGTCATCATCAGGAGAAAATTTATTGTGAAAGAAATTGTTTTTAGAAATTTAAAAAAAGTTTTCTAAGTGTTTTATAAGCCACTATAATCTGGGCAGAGAAATGTATTAGAAGTGGCAAGTCCATCTGTTCACTGAACTGATTGTATACTCCTTCCTTGGTACTGGAAATCAAGTTTATTGGCTTAAAGATTTATAGGATTTGCTAACTCAATTTGTGTCTACATTACTTTTATCATCAGTTTCATAGCTTTTTTTTTTTTTTTTTTTTTTTTTTTTTTTTTTTTTTTTCATCATTCATCTCCTGGAAGTAGTTTTCACCAATTATCTTTTATATGATAATTATTTCCTGCTATATAAGGGCCAGTTTAGTTCAGTCGGTAGAGCGTCTGGCTTGGAATCACAGCGTTCCTGGTTTGATACTGGCTCTCGCCAACTCAGTACAATTTAGCACAGGGGTCTCTGCGGTAAAGTGAGGCGCTGATGGTAGGTGTGGCGCTCCACCTCACGAGCTAAAATAATCTCCTTGGTCTAGCACTAGTGAAGGGGGGATAGACTCCCTTGCTCTATGGCTCAACCAACATTAGACTGCCCCGACGACTTTACTTTACTTATATCATAGTGGCTAATTTGCTGGACTGTGATACCGTAATAAGCAAGTTTGCACTATTACGTTCACTTTCAGACTTTTGGGAAAGGTATGGACCCCCTCATCCCCCCAGCTATGGGTTAAATAGTATCACTACTGTTCTTCATCAAGGATAGATTTGGCATTGAATAATCCATTCAGGTTGATATGCCATTAAACAAAGAAACAGTGGGGAGAGTCTCCATGGCAAATTGACTAAAGTGTTAGACTGTGATATCTTAGTAAGTGAGTTGGAATTCCATTTGCACTATTACGTTCACTTTTGGGCTAATGCCCTTGAGAAAAGTATGAATCCCTCCAGCTATGACTGTAAGCAACCTGAGCCCTTTGTTTATCAAAATGACTTGATTCGGTATTAAATGTAAAACAAAAGAACCAACAGATACAGGTTAAATAGTACTGCTACTAAAAAAAGATGGCTTTGGCATTAAATAACCTGTAGAGGTTGATATGCCATTAAATAAGGAAACTAAAGCATATCCACTATTATTGTCATTCATTCTTTTCTTTCTTTTTTTTTTTTTTTTTTTTTTAATAAATTCATTATGTGAATGTGTGTGTGTGTGATATTCTTTTCAGGTTATTAAAATGAGATATAGACAATTTTTTAATAGTAAAGTTAAGAACATGATAAATATTCTCAGGTTAGAACTGAGAATTTTTTTTTTTAAATTCATTTCTTTTACAGTTTTTTTTTTTTTTTTTTTTTTTTTTTTTTGGCTTATCTCCCCAACTTTACCAAGTGCATTGGTCATCTGTGCTTTTTTTTACCCCAACTCATTGCTAAATTTTTATTTATTTCATCATTATTTTTTTTTCCTTCTTTCTTTCAATTTTTGTTTCCCTATCAGTTTGATAAAGATGAAAAAGAAACCGATGAGTTAGAATATCATGATGCACAGGACTTCACCCCTGCCATGGGTGACTCTTGGGTGGAACAAGTGCACAACTTCACAGAGATTGAGGACTCATCACTCGGTCTGTCCCAGGACTCTTTGGAAGGACTGTCCTGGTCACATACTGATAGTGGCCTTGCCCCGGACAGTCCCCTTCCCTACGGTTGCTGTTTCGACGAAGCTAGCTTGCACGTGGTCGATTATGACCCGGATGTATGTATCTAGAGTAAAATGCTCCAACAAACCAGCTAATAACACAAAAATACCATCTTGAATAATTTTTTTTTTTTTTTTCTGGAATGGTTGCTCCTAAAAACTTCTTTCTAAACTGCTTGCCTCATTTTAACTGAATCTCACTGTTTTGGTGGCATGGTGTGCTGCTGCATGTTGCTCACCCTTCCCTCTCGCCCCCTTACCCCCGTCATTCAACCTAACTGATAAATACCCCCCCAGTCCCACCCATTCATTTTCTCACAAGTTCACTTATTCAACATTGATCATTTAGATAATCAGGGATATTTTTGGTCATATTTTATATATATATATATATATATATATATATATATAATATGACATGTGGAAGAATAAATCGAGAACAGCTCAACACTATACTAACAGATATTCATTTGGATGTCATTTCCAAGGCGGTTTGTCTGATGAGAAGCATATAATGCTTTGAAACCAGTGGTAACAAAAAGCTATTGAATGTACAGATCATTATCATATATATATATAATATATATATATATATTTAACAAGTAGAGTCAAGAAAGACCATCACCAGCTTTGTACATTTTTTGCATCAAGATTCTATTTCATTTTTTTTTTTTTTTTTTTCATTTTTTTTATTTATTTTCAATCTTTATTAATTTATTGATTTCTTTCTTTTTCTTTTTCTTTTTTTTTTTTTTTTTTTCTTTTTTTTTTTCTTTTTTATAAACTGACTCTGCACAAATTTATTTGTGCCCCTCAAATCCACAGAACTCATTTCTTTGGGTTTGTACAATCAACAAAGCTAATATCTTAAAAACATTTTTTATTATTATTTCCATTTTTCTCATCTTCTCTCTTCTCTAAAAAAAAAAACCCAAAAAAACCTTTATTCGTGCAAATAGGATTTATTATTTTTATATTTCAAAACCAACTGCATAAAAATTCTTTGTGTATAAATGTATACATGCGCATGTGTGTGTGTCTATATATATATATAATGTGTGTATGATGGATGTTGGGAAAATATTTTTGGTTATCTTCGAAGCATGGAAGTATATGGGGAAGAGTAAAAAAACAAGACACAAATCAAAGTTATGAATATCGTTTTCTCAATCTTGTCTATTTCTCCATATATATATATATATGAGCCGGTTTAGCTCAGTCTGTAGAGCACCCGCCTAGGTTCTGAGTTCGATACTGGTCTCCAACAACTCAGCTTATGAGTAGCACAGATTAGTTGATTGATCTGAAGAGTAAAGTGGGTATCTGACGCTAGGTGTGGCGCTCTACCTCAGCAAAAACAATCTCCCTGGTCTGGCAGTAGTAAAAAGGAGATAGACTCCCTCTCTGTCCAGTTGATACCGACAACAGGCCACTCTGCCAACTTAATATATATATATATATATAATATATATATATATATAGTAGGGCCGGGTTAGCTCAGTCGGTAGAGCGTTCGGCTAGAAACCACAAGGTTCCTAGTTCAATACCAGCACTCGCCAACTCAGCGTATGAGTAGCATGGGGATCTGTGCGGTAAAGTAAGGAGCTGATGGTAGGTGTGGCGCTCCACCTCAGACACCAAAACAATCTCCTTGGTCTAGCACTAGTGAAAAGGGGATAGACTACCTCGCTGATTGGCTGATACCGACTTTAGGCTACCCCAACAACTTATATATATATATATATATATATATATATATATATATTGCTGTCTTTGACATTTTCATTTCGATAGTATCAGACTGTACTCACTTATAAATTCATACCAGTTTAAGACTTAGAAATAGTGTAACGTTGTGGTATTTTCACAGTACCCAAACGTATATACGTAACGTGGCGGTGGTGGCGATATATTCACCGTACTAAAAATGTCTTCTGCACGTGGCGGTCATCTTGTTGATAAAAAAAAGTACAGCGCGAGAAATATATCTTCACCAGGTGTTTAGCTTTTATTTCCATGGCTAGTCTCATGGGCTGTATCGGAGAGGAGGAAAGGCAGAGAGAAAGAGAGAGAGAACACTGTTAAATTACTGTGACCCCCATACTAGGCACCAGAGGCCCGTCCGTTCCCCTACGCGTCCGAAACCAAAAAGAGACCGATACTTTTCTTCGTTGTTCCACATCACCACGTGACTTCCAGTTCCGGTCAACACCCGAAACTTCCGGTTGACACTCAGTTCTCCATTCGGGGGTCACTCCCCCGGTCAAATCATCGTTCATCTTGTTTTGTGCTCATCACTATTTTTTTAAACCTTTACTCTCTCACTTATTTCTTTCTTCCTCCCCCTTCCATTAGTAGTCCTTGCCAAATGCAATCTTGCTACAATAGGAGATAGAAGAATCAGATGATGGTAGATGTGGCGCTCCACATCAGATGCCAAAACAATCTCCTTGGTCTAGCACTAGTGAAAAGGGGATAGACTCCCTCGCTGATTGGCTGATACCGACTTTAGGCCACCCCAACAACTTATATATATATATTGCTGTCTTTGACATTTTCATTTTGATAGTATCACACTGTACTCACTTATAAATTCATACCAGTTTAAGACTAAAAAGACTTAGAAATAGGAGATAGAAGAATCAGATAAGATATAGAGAATTTAAGAATAACAACATTACGATACAACGTTTGCATTAAAGGAAATCTGAAATGTTCCTCCAATTACTCATTTTGTTATGATTATAATTGTTGTAATTTAGTTCAAAATATTCCAGCAACAGATGTTTAATTTCCTCATAAGACTTTTCACTTGGCTTCACAAATACTCCAGAATTCTATACATTCTTCCACCCCCACCCCCAATGGCACTGAGTAAAATTGCCTCACACTTGTCTGTCTGAGTGCCACATGCAATTTCATTCACTTTGTAAAATTGTTCCATACAATCCAGATAAGAAATGCTTCCAGTTTCAGGACTGTACCTGTCCAAACACTCTAGTGGTGAGGTTCCAGTTCTGTTGCTCTGGGGAGTGTGGAGTACCCCTTTTAACGCCATTGCTCCTATGTCCGCACTGAACTAGAGTGGTAGTACCTGTTAGGGTCCCATCTATAGATTAAATAGAAAAAATGAGTTTTAAAAAAAATAATACCCAACAAGAATGAATCAAACAAAATGTCTTTGGCATAAAATAACCCAACAAAGGTTTATATGCCATAAAATCCAGCCAATCAAATGCTCTAACATTGGTATATATGGAGATAAAAAAAGATCTCATCCATGTTGCCAAAAATGACACAGTTGTTTGGAAAGGCACATTTAATAAATTCCACACAAGACTCCAGTCAGATGTCAGTTCCTGAAGGAGAATATTCTTACTACCTTTTTCTTGACAAATAACAATAGTGGAACCGGTACTTCTATTTTCTTTGTGGGTGTTTTAATGCCAAAGCCATCCTTGTAGAAGAACAGTAGTGGTACTGGTACTATTTAACCTATAACTGGGGAATGAGAGGGTTCATACCTTTCCCAAGGATATTAGTCTGAAAGTGTTGTATACAGGAACCTAGAATGTTTGGTATATTAGTACATATAAATTAGTAGTTTTCAGCAGAGTGCTAAGATTTTGTATTACATTTTTTTAAATTATACTGTCTAGCAACAATGATTCTTTTTTTAATAAGAATCAATTAAATGCTTTACTCCAAAACTATTACTTTTTTTTTTTAATCAAATATTAAGAAGCATTCTTTTAAACTCAAATATATTTATGCCTTGTCAGTGAGGCTTAGCATAAAGCTGAGGGTTAAGATTTATAAAATAAACTAGAATCGGCTACCTGTCGTTGCCTGGGTTGAGGGGGTATAATAAAAAGTTAGTCTTGCAGATCCATTGATTGTTTTTGTCTTACATAATTTATTTATGTTTTAATCATGAACGCAACCAATGACTTTCCCTTCTCTTACTATTCAAATCCTAATTTTTAAATATCTTTCCAGGTATAAATAAAATCTTCATTATTTTTGCACAAAAAGCAAGCTCTGGTGATCGTGAATGTGTATATATATTTCCATTGTCATTAATTGTTTTATTTTCAAAGTTCCCTCCAGACACACATACACACAACTACCCTTTATATATGTATAGATAGATTTGTCAATTTTTAGTTTCTCTTGGCTTAATGTCAGAAAAATTATTTAAGAATATATTTGTAAATATTGCACTTATTTTTCTTCTGTATGTTTCTCAAATATTTCTGGTTTTAGTCATCTTTGGTGTGTCACTTTTATGTATGTATATAAATAGATTATATAAAAGATATACACAAAGAGCAAATTAGTCTGTTTTATTTTCTTATACAAAGCAAAATTACTTTTCTAATTTACTAGATTTTAATGTATAAGTATTTTTGCCAAATTAGCATTAATAGTTGTTATTATTATTTATATGATTGGCTATGACAGTCTTTTATTGTAGTTTTGTATCGTAGGAAAACTTTTGTTAGTCCAAATCTCAGTTCTTCTTAATAATTGCATAATAATAATAAATTAAAGGGGCTGGGTTAGCTCAGTCGGTAGAGCGTTCGGCTAGAAACCACAAGGTTCTTAGTTCGATACCAGTCCCCGCCAACTCAGCGTATGAGTAGCACAGGGATCTGTGCAGTAAAATAAGGAACTGATTGTAGGTGTGGCGCTCCACCTCAGATGCTAAAAACAATCTCCTTGGTCTAGCGCTATTGAAAAGGGGATAGACTCCCTCGCTGACTGGCTGATACCGACTTCAGGCCGCCCCGTCGACTTTACTTTTTTTTTTTAATAATAAATAAATAAATAAATAGAAAAACTTTTTGTATTATTTGGATTTTTCAGACTATTGTCCTTATCTTGGATTTACCAAGACCTCCCACCAGGTTAGGATGTGACACAAGGACTTTTTTTAACGTGAGAAGCCATGCACAAACCAAAGCTCATGCGTTGGCTAGTCAAAAAAATAAAATGTGTGGATCCCATCGGATCACGCTGTTAATTTGTCCATACATAAAAGTCTGATCCTTATTGTCCTTATTTTTATTGTTACATACACAACACATTTTGGCCGATCTGCCTTCCGACCTTCTTCAGGTGTTTCTTGTTGAACTTGAGAACCTTCTTGCCAAAATCAAGACCCCTCTTATCACAACCATCAGCCTTCATAGAACTTTGAACTGAACCCTTTATTCAATCCACTGGGGTAGACTGTTCTCGTTCCGTTAACCATGACCGGGTACAAGTGTTAAGCTATGTTAAGTATTTTAATACATATATAATACAAATTATCAAGCCTCAAAAATTCAGACAAAAGAAAACTTGTTTTTAGTCCAAATCCTAAATTCTTCCTCACTGATTTGACTCATTTCCTATGATAAAATTCTTTCTCAACTGCAGGCGTTTTATTATTTGTCTCAATCCCTTCCCACATTGCAAATGGCTTCAATCCACTCAGCTAAATTCACATTGCTAAGTTGTTTGGTTTACTGTATTAAAAATGTCAACTGGTTATTTCATTTTCTCATAAACCTGCCAATACCCAAGTTCAAATCCTGGGTGAGGCTGTTTGCATTCCACATAGTGCTAATACTTGGGTAAGGTAGGAATCCAACTACTCTCCCTCCAGCTATGGGTAAATAGTAGACTAGGCTCTTTAACCTTGGCTAGGTAATCAGTCTAAGAGAAGGAAAACTCTGAATTTAAACCTGTCCGCTTGAGAAACTGACCTTGTGTCACATCCTGCTCATGCAAAGGGATTGGTAAATATATATACATGCCAATACCTTAATTGTTTTCATTTTGATAAATATTATTTGAAGTTTGAGAGAGAAAGTATTTTTATTATTCTACAAAATACTGGGTGATACTCAAAAATAAGATAGACTTGAAGAAAACCAAAATGTGGTGATTAAAAACAACAAGGATGAGGATGCTCATTCAAATAGTTTGTGGAATGATACCATTGCCTAAGCTTTCATCTTTTTCATATATAAACTAGCAGGACCTGTGGATATACTACAGTTGATATGTTCATTTAAGAGCTATTGCAAATAGTTCAATAAGTAAATGGTATATAATCTTGATTTAACTCTCTCTCTCTCTTTTTTTTTTTTATTATCTCATTTCATTGTATTCAATTGAAACAGATTAGCATCCATACGCTCAATCCCTCTTTTTTCCCCCTACTCTTTCTTTCTTATATTATTTCTGTGTAGCATGTCCTTTTTCTTCACTTTCTTTCTTTATAATAAAAACGGAATGGTCCATTACTTAGCTGAGGTGATAACACTCATAAGAAATTTGGCAGATAAACAACACTAGATAATCAGGATGTACATTTTTGCATTACCTCTTGGACAGTCTCATTTTTAACCAGAGGGTGTTGCAGGATGATAAGAATAGTTCATTACTTAGCTGAGGTGATAACACTCATAAGAAATTTGGCAGATAAACAACACTAGATAATCAGGATTTACATTTGGGCATTACCTCTTGGACAGTCTCATTTTTAACCAGAGGGTGTTGCAGGATGATAAGAATGGTCCATTACTTAGCTGAGGTGATAACATTCATAAGAAATTTGGCAGATAAACAACACTAGATAATCAGGATTTACATTTGGGTATTACCTCTTGGACAGTCTCATTTTTAACCAGAGGGTGTTGCAGGATGATAAGAATAGTCCATTACTTAGCTGAGGTGATAACACTCATAAGAAATTTGGCAGATAAACAACACTAGATAATCAGGATTTACATTTTTGCATTACCTTTTGGACAGTCTCATTTTTAACCAGAGGGTGTTGCAGGATGATAACAGTCATACAACATATATAGAGAACTATTGAATTTTCAATTTCATTATTAGCTTCATCTTTTTTTTTTCTTCTTCCTTTCCTATTTCCATGTTGTCATTTCCTCTGATATTTACATCATACTTCATTAATTTGCCAAAGCTTCATAGAAATATTTTGTTTGTTCAGCTGTGTTTTTTCCTTTGGGATTGGCTGAGAAGATATTTAATGATTGATAAGGAATTATTATAATTTTCTTTCTCCAATAATATTTAAAATACAACATTGCCCATAAATAAGTACACCACTCACAAAAAAAGGTAATTTTCTTCCAAAGCAAAGATAATAGCAGTTCTAGTGGATCATTATACAATTAAAGCATTATTAGGTGCTATATACTACCAAACTCTACAGCATTCAGAATGTTACAAAAAATGTGAGTATGTACCACAATGCAATTTTGTTTTGGATTACAGAAACATTGCAACTTTATTTTTGATTACAAAGATTGATAATATCCATTTTGATTGTAAAATGTTCTTTTAGAAATAATAATGTCCTAGTATCTTTGATTCAGAAGAAAATGCATTTTTCATAAAAAAATTGTTCTATGTGTACTTATTTATAGATGATACTGTACATAAAATACTGACTATTCAACAGTGTTTAACACCACTTATAAGTTCAGTCCTTTGTTATTTTATTATCATAACCATGTACTCGACTAGCCTTGTGTGTGTGTGTGTGTGTGTATATATATGTATATATATATATATATATATATATATATATATAGAGAGAGAGAGAGAGAGATAAATAAAAGGTTTAGCTTTTTATATAAATTTTAAGTATAATAGTGCCAACCATACACACACATATATATATATATATAATATATATATATATATATATATGGGATTTTCAAATGCTGGACATTTTTAAGTAGAATTTCAATGCTATTTCTATGTATATTTTAAATATTTTAAAATATAAATCAAATCTTCATTGTTTTTGCACAAAAAGCAAGAACCGGTGATATTTAATGTGTGTATAAATATATATATTATATATATATATATATATATATATATATATATTATTGTCCTTCATTGTTTTATTTTTGTAGTTTCATCCGGATATACATACACACCATCTGCCCTTTATATATGTATAGATGTTTTGCATTCCACACCATCATATCTCTTCCTTCCTCAGCCAACATCCTTTGATGTCATTCTTGATAAGACAAACTGTATATTATATGGCTTCTAGAAATCATAACATTAAATACTATTCAATAGAAATCGTTAAACTCTTTCTTTGTCCGAAACTTTCTAAGATCTTGGTAAATATTGGTTTGCAATTAACAGAATTACTTATCTGTAAGTAGATCTTTTAGCATTTATAGTTACCCTATCATTAAGATCATTATTCATCATTTCACTAAAATCATAGATTGTAGCCTCATTTAGATGATTGTCTATGTTAGGAAGAAATGGAAATGAATCCAACAATATGTGGAAAAAATAATTTATAGTTTTAAAGAAACCTTCTCCCCCCGCTGGAAAATGCAGCACTGTGAGCTACTGAAATATGAAAAGTGCAGTGGTGAAAGAGTTAACTGTGTGTTGGTGTACCTATTTATATATATATATATATATATATATATATATATATATATAGATAAAAGGATATGAAAACAACACAATATGCTGTTAAAGTGAAAAGATTTATATCATATTCATAGCTAATATTGAACAATATTTCGATTTATAAAAATCATCTTCAGAGCTTGTTTATACTCCGGCCTTATCAATAGCGGAGACGAAAAAATAAATAATTATTATTTTCGTCTCCGCTATTGATAAGGCTGGAGTATAAACAAGCACTGAAGATGATTTTTATAAATCAAAATATTGTTCAAAAATTAGCTATGAATATGATATAAAATCTTTTCACTTTAACAGCATATTGTGTTGTTTTTGTATCCTTTTATCTATACTCATATTTTTGGTACAGTTAAATTTGTATATAATTTTAAAAAGTATTTAAATGAATTAAAAAGTAAAGAGAGTGAAATAAGGAGAAACTTAAGGGCCCTTTCAACCAGTGCTTTTTCAAAAGTAACAACCGGTAGATTGTTTAAAAGTCAAACTGTATATATATTGTGTAAAAGAGGGGGATAAGACCATGTAATATATATATATATATACAGTGATGCTGATAGCTTTTTGATTTAGTGCATCCTGGGACGCACTATATTTGCTTTGAATGAGTCCCCTAGAAAATTTATGGGTCCTAACTAAAGCCGTCTAACTCCTACCTTGTAAAGAAACTATTGGAATGTATTTACAGTTAGTTCGAAATGGTGAGGGAAGAAAAAGAAAAACACTGGGAAGCATGGATACGATTTTACTGAGTCAGGATACAGGATGCGTACCTATCAGCATCTCTGTGTGTGTGTAGGTAGGTAGGTAGTTTCTTACTCTTTAGACTTTATTTTATATATATATATATATGATTAAAAAAAATTAATATATATTTATATGGAGAAAAAGGGTCCTAGATAGGATCATTCCCATCACCAACCTATTTAGTCATTTGTATATTTAAATTCTTTTATATATATATATATATATATATATATATATATATAATCAATTTGTGCAATTTTAGGCCCTGCAAAGAGAAACATTTTTAAATAGTTTATTATGTGGTATATCTTTGCAAATATTCTATTTAGTTGAAGGAAATTAATGTTTTATCTTTCCTTTCAGTAACTTTATCTTTGGGATAGGCGTTAGTCTCTCGGATCCATCAAGATATATTTTATTACTTTCATATTTACATCATACATACCTACACACATTCTGTATGTATTTTGTGTCTTTTTATACTTTTACTTCTTCCACACACATATGCACACACGTGCACACATACATGTATATTATTACTGTACTCTATTCATGTTCCTGACATTAGTACATGTACTAGACATGAGACTTTGATGAGTTGTGGTGCACCTGAGCACTGTAAACAATAAATTTCATTATTATTACTAGCAAAATAAAAAGACACCCTCCGGGCGATGTAAAAATAATTTTTTTAAAGATATTGCCTGAGGGGATGGGAGCTGAAAATTCAATGTCATAGAGTGTGTACCATAAGTATGTAAAATCATCAAATTTACACTACAACTAATTAATTTCCATCCATTGTAACATCCCGTGTTTGTTCTACATTTCTCCATATAATGGATTAATTTCCTCATTTTACTCCCATTTCTGTTTATGCAATCTTCATCAAGACTTAAATTCTGTAGACTGTCTGGATGACAGTTTACAGAATGGGAAATGGGAAAATGGTAATTTGTGTTGCGAGAGGGACATAACTCAGTCTAGCATGGCCTGAGTTCTGAACCATGTGCAGATGTTTCATGAAACATTGGAAAGTGTGTTGTTTCATAGGGGCATATAGATATGGGATGAGAGATGTCCAAAATTGTTAGTATCAGTGAAAGAGATTTAGTGTGTGTGTGTGGAGTGTTCTTTTTGCATACAAAAGTATAGTTATTTACTAAGCTTATCTTAAGTGTGGCACAAGGTTAGAAGTATGGGGCACCCAGTGGGAATCAAACTCATAACAATTGTCTGCAAATCTAGCTTGCTAACCATTACACCATGTGACGTGCCCATTGCATACAAATGTATATGTCTGTCTGTCTATATTTTATGTGGTGCTCATCTGTAACCCTGCCTGTCTGTACATCTTTTTCAATGAGTCATAGGATAACATAAATTCTCTTTTTCTTTTTAGAAGATTTACTTACATATTTACAAGCATTTGTCTTTTTCAATTTTGTGTCTGTATAATTGTGAGATATGAGACATTGTGGGAAATCAATAACTGCATCCCGTTCCTTAGTTTACAGGGAAATTGAGCAATGATGGTAAAATTAGTGGAGTTGGTAGCAAAGTTTTGTGGTTTTTACAGGATAAGGAAATACACATGGCAAAGCAAAATAGAAAGAAAAAAAAAAAATGTGTTGAAAAGAAAGGAAGAAAAGGAAATGCATTGGAAAAAAAGGAAAAAGAAATGTATTGAAAAGAAAGGAAAAGGAAAAAGAAATGTATTGAAAAGAAAGGAAAAGGAAAAAGAAATGAAAAAAAGGAAAAAAGAAATGAAAAAAGGAAAAGGAAAAAGAAATGTATTGAAAGGAAAAGGAAAAAGAAATGTATTGAAAATAAAGGAAAAGGAAAAGAAATGTATTGAAAATAAAGGAAAAGGAAAAAGAAATGCATTGAAAAGAAAGGAAAAGGGAAAAAGAAATGCATTGAAAAGAAAGGAAAAGGGAAAAAGAAATGCATTGAAAAGAAAGGAAAAGGGAAAAAGAAATGCATTGAAAAGAAAGGAAAGGGGAAAAAGAGATGCAAGGAAAGGAAAAGAGAAGAAATGTATTGGAATAAAAGGAAAAAGAAATGCATTGAAAAGAAAGGAAAAGGAAAAGAAAGAAAAAGAAATGCATTGGAATAAAAGGAAAAAGAAATGCATTGGAATAAAAGGAAAAAGAAATGCATTGGAAAAAAGGAAAAGGAAAAAGAAATGCGTTGAAAAGAAAGGAAAAGTGTTCAATGAAGAAATGCATTGAAAAATTTTTTTAAAAAGGAAAAGAAATGCATTGAATGAAAAAAGAAAAAAAATCCATTGAAAAATTTCTGTATATATATATATATATATATATATATATATATACATAATGTGTGTATAAACCTAAAGATAATTACTTTCATTTTAGTTCCTTACATATCTATCTTTCAGTCTGTTCTTAGAAATTAACTGTGAAATTTAAAATCTTTCTCATCATTAATATAGTGGAGTTGGTAGCAAAGTTTTGTGGCTTTTACAAAATAAGGAAACACACATGGCAAAAAAGAAAGAATAATAAAAGCATTGAAGAAAGAAAAGAAAGAAATTAATGGGTCCTTATTAAATATTGATTGAACTTTGGGTAATGTCAAAATCTTTGAAATTCATTTTTAGATTTCTCAATTAATTTTTTTCTTCTCCTCGTTAATATAGCTAATGAGATTTACCTGTGCATTCAGGTCAATATCATTATTTAAATTCGCATAATTCCTGTAAAGAAAAAAAAAAAAAAAAAACACTGATAGGATTACGGATACACGGATCAGCACTTCTGCTAAAGATCTGAATGCAGTAACCGTACACTGTCTAGGATCAAAGCATCACTTCCTTGCAGTTCTATCTTTGCTCAGTGTTGCATATCTAACTATGAAGATCCCATGAATTATCTCAAAGAATATGAATTTGATACTTCCTCAAGAATATAAATAAGAAAAGTCAAAATATAGAGCTGATTATTTTAATTTTTTTAATTTGATATAATTATTTATTTTTTGTAATATCTCCGATTTCTAAGGGGACATATTATTACACACTCTGTTTTTCTCACTTTGTTTTTATTGTAACTTGAGTATCAGAATTAACAGAGAAATAATTTGAAGGAACACAATGAGTATTAAGGAGAGGATAAAAGGTTTACTAAGCAAATATACAAGGTTAACAGAGTAATTAGCAATTGCTAGTTTGAATTAACAAGTCCTGTGAGATCTTGTTGTTTATCTCTACCAGGGCTTCGTCGGACAATATTTATAGGAAAAACAGACAATTCCATTCTCATTATTTAGGTACTATATGACAGTTTGTTTTTGTCTATTTATTGAATAGAGAAAGTGTTAAACTAGATAGCTAAGCTTTCCATCTATGTTCTAAAAAATGTTTATTCATACAAAAAAGAAAAGAAAATCCAAAGGGCGTCTCCATCATCGTCAGGAATCAATGGCTTTTGGCGTACTTGTCACTTCCTCTGTGTTCCTTCCCCTGACCGGGATATGCATGCAGGGTTTGGTGACCGCTTTTGAATTTCATATTGCCTTGTTACTCTTTTCATGAATTTACCACAAGTGAATACGTTAGATGAAGCTGGTTGAACCAACCCAGAGTAAATGCCGGTACAGACAAACCCTATAACACTGTAATATTAAATGTAAATCAGGGAAGGGTCTTGTAATATACCATTGAATACAGTATTCTCTTGATAGTGATGATTAAGAATTGTATATTTCATTCTAAGTTCTACCTCATTAATGGGAGGATGAGTAAATATTTCTTTTATTTCCAATTCTTCATCCTTTTCAGGGCTTGGCCAAATGTTTGCAGAATTGATATTTTAATATCTCTTGTCTTTGATTGAGCATTAGTCATTTCTGAACTTGAGTCATTACTTACCAACTCAAATCAGAAAGCATCATTGATTAGTTAATATGAATAAAAACTAAATTCCTTTTTCTTATTCTTAAAAGATTATTTTCACTTGCACTTTCGTCTCTAAATGAAAAAGAATTTAATTTATACAATGTTGTTGGGAATAACAATACACTTCTTTTTCATGGAGGCGCGTGATATAATGGTTAGAAATGGACTTGTCAACCTGAGTTCAAATCCTAGACCAGGCTGTTTGCATTTTCACATAGTGCTAATACCCTTGTATGATACCTTCTTGATATTTTGAATGTTTTTATTTATTTTTTTAATTCAGCTTCCAGAAAAATCTAAAAACTGTAGATTAATCTGAGTGTTTTAAGAGATTTGAGATTATATTTTCTTATGTATAGAATTTCCCTGATCCAAACCAATGTGTAATTCATACCTGATGGAAATATTAAATTTTTATCTATTTTTTTTTTTTAAATCTTTTTTTGCCCTTTTGAAAATTTCAATTTATTTAGCGAAGGAACTGATAACATTTCCTTTGATATTTAAAGACTTTAGGGTTAACATGAAAACTTTGACATAAACTAATTCATATTTCCTGTCTTGTCGTTTACAAATACTTTAAATTAGTACCTGTCCCATAATAGTTGCTACATTTAATGTATAAAATTTATATGCAAATATAAAAAAAAAACTCTTATCGGACAGAATAAGCAAGTTTTTCATTGCAACTGCTGGACATTTTGATTGATGAACCTACTTAAGTACCAGGTTTCATGATAAAACTGTTTTTCTTGCGCTCATCCTTTTTACTTTCTAATTTGTTTGCTTTATGTTTGTGCACCAAAGACTGTCACTCAAGAGTTGGTCTGCTGAATCACTTGCGCAGATAAAAAAATTATTTTTTATTTTGGACACTATGCCATCGTCCTTAGTGGGGAAATGATCCAATAATTTTTATGCTGATGAAATGAAAATTAAGCATTATAGAATAACAGATGCAGATTTAAATCACACACACACACACACACACATATACACACAAATATATATAATATATATATATATATATTATATATATATATAATATATTAAAATTTGAAGGCAATACAATGCGTATAAAAATAAAAACAAAAAGATGTTTTTTTGTCTTATCAATTTCAAAGAAACTTTATCATCAGAGACAAAAATCAGAAATAGACATGCTTAAGTTTTTTTGTTTTTTTTGTGTGGTGATACTTTTTTTTTTTCTTCCTTCTTTTTTTCCCTCTTCTTTTTTTTTTTTTTTTGTTGACCACATGTCACTTTTTTTTTTCTTTTTTTTTTGAGGAAAAAAAAAGAAAAGAAAGTATCACCACGCAAAAAAAAACAACTTAAGCACGTCCATTTCTGATTTTCATCTCTGATGATAAAGTTTCTTTGAAATCGATAAGACATAAAAAAACATCTTTTTGTTTTTATTTTTTTATACACATTGTATTGCCTTCCAATTTTAATATTTTATAACATACTTAACAATGCTTCAAGCAAATTACCAATTACTTTTATATATAGTTCAAAACAAAAGTAACAGCTAAACAATGCCAAATCCTTTCTCATTGATTTTCTTTTCACATTTATTTCATTTCATTTTCCTATTAAGTTATATTCAGTTCTCAAAAAATACCTTGACAAAGGGTGAAGGTCACACAAAATATTGGAAAAATAAAGTGAACCAAGAACAAAACAACAGTTATATATTAGAACTCTGTTTTTGGCTAGCTGCTTTTTGTTCACTTTTTATATATTTCATATGATTCCTGATATCATGGAAAACATTCAAAAGAACAAAATTGATACACAACTAAATTCATATATATATATATATATATATATATATATATATATATTCTTTCAATAAGAAAGAAAAACTCGAAAAAGAGGTTTTCAGGTTTTTTTCTCCATTTTAGTATATTTTCTTTTCCATTTTGTGTTGGCTATCTGATGAGACTGGGCTCATTTATGGAGTTACCAGCCAAAATAAATTTATAATAGCCAAATGAGAGTTTGTTGAGATTTTCTTTCATATTGAAAGTGTAAATATTGCTGTGTATATAATTCATTTATTAATTATATTACATTGAGCTCTCTTGTGGATTTCTAATAATCCTTGTATAAATCTATAGGTGAGCATCTGCATGGGCATGCATTGTGGATATACAGAGGGTATAGATGATTCCAAATAGAATCTTCTCTGACTTACCTGTAGATTGGATACTTTTATCATATATATATATATATATATATATATATATATATATTTGCCAACCCCTCCACACAAGCAGGATGTGACATGTGGTCAATTTCTTAAGCAGTGTTTAACAGATTTTAATTCAGTTTTCCTTCTAGATTGGTTACCTAACCAAGTTTAAAGAGCCCAGTATACTCTATTATTTACCCATAGCTGGAGGGAGAATAGTTGGATTCATATCTTTCCCAAGGATATTAGCTCTATGTTAAATATAGGCAGCCTCATACAAATTTTAAACTCGGGTTGCTGAGTTCATTTTCTACAATGATAACCATTACACCACGTGCCTCCACTTTAAATCATTATGTGTTTTGTAATATGCTTCTGGAAAAATTTATCTGAAGACCTACCCCCCCCACACACACACCTAATGGGGCCACTTGTTAACCATTGGTGGTGACGTGTAATACCTGAGGACAGGATTGTGGTGACTGAGCAGTCTGTGACCCAAGTACCAAGTGGTCCTGGGACATGCAACAGTTCAGTTTGACCCTTACTTGAGCTAAATAGGCAGTCAGAGTGGCCCCATCTGCCCAATCAGCTGGTCATTTCAAGCCCTAGCAACTATATAATTGTCCCAACTGTATTCTTCAAATTGCTCTTGTAAAGTAAACACCCACCTGTACTAGAAGGCGGTGACTGAGAGTCAACTACCAGTATGCATTGATACAGATGAAGTTAATGAAAATTATTTCTTAAATATATATAAAAAAAAGATAAAAAATTGGCATTAAATAACCCACCAGGGTTGTTATATCATTAAACCAAATAACCAACTGTGGAGTCCATATTTGTATTCAACCCAATTATTGTTATTTCTTAAGGGAGGTAACTATTAAATGCTAAATATAGTATTTTTCATTTATTTGCAATTAAAATATAAATTCTATTGAAAGGACTTGATATTGAATTTAATAATCACTTAAAGCAGCTATTTAGAAATTCTATTATATAAAGTTTTGGTTCCCAATTAAGATACTTAAAATATTTTTCTTTTTCTTTTTCTTTTTCTTTTTCTTCTTTTTTTCTTTTTCTTCTTTTTTTTCTTTTTTTTCTTTTTCTTTTTCTTTTTTTTTCTTCTTTTTCCTTTTTCTTCTTTCTTCTTTTCCTTCTTCTTTTTCTTTTCTTTCTTCTTTTCTTTCTTTTCTTTCTTCTTTCTTTCTTCTCTTCTTATCTTAGTTATTTTTTCACATTTCTTTTGACTATTTTTTCTCCCATACAGCTGACAGTTTATAGACAGTAGTATTATTGCTTCATTGTAAATATACAACAAAACAAAACCGTAGACTTTCAAAATAATTGTTTTATAAGTATTTTTTTTAAAGATTTGTCTAATAAATAAATATCTCTAAAAAAAATAAATTGATCAACTTGATTGAATATCAAAATTTTCCTCTTTGCTACAATTCTGTGTTTGCGACATTTCTCTGCATTTTTCTTAATTTTATTTCCTTATTGTAATATTTGACTGATTGCTATTATACCAATGTGTGCAGTAGCAGCAGCAGACACCGACTGTGAATAAATCTGGTTTTTCCACCCCTACTCCACATGACCCTGCCCTCCCCCATTTAATGCATGCATGCAATACCTGCCTGATAACAAGCTAATCAATTAAACTAATCAACTTAAGTCTAAGACAGAAACCAAATACCTTAAGTTTTTTTTTGTTTTTTTGTTTGGTTCTTTTCTGCTTTCAACTTGTGTATCAAACCTTTCCTACCAGAGAAGAAGCATGTTCACTAATGTCGGCAAAACAACTGGTAATTTCCTCTAATATCGACTAGCAGGACCTGTGGATATACCACAGTATGATGTTAATTAATTGTTACAACATTTGATATGTCTACTTAAGAGTTATTGCAAATAGTTCAATATGTAAAAAGTATAATAATCTTCATTTAACTCTCTCTCTCTCTCTTTTTTTCTTTCTTTCCTTTTCATTTTTTCATCATGTTCGATTGAAACAGATTGGCCTTATTGCTTCGGCACGCTCACCCCCTCTCTATATCTTTCTTTCCTTTTATATTTTTTCTGTGTAGCATGTTCTTTTTCTTCCCTTTCTTTATAATAAAAATGGAATGGTCCATTATTTAGCTAAGGTGACAACACTAATAAGAAATAAGAATTCAGCAGATAAGCAACACCAGATAATCAGATTTACATTTTTACATTTCATCTTGGAAGATTTGGATGGTCTCCTTTTTAACCAGAGGGTGTTGCATGATAACAGTTGTACTTTTAAGGAACATGAGTATTAATATATAGATTATCACACAGGTCTGGTCAAAGTTTTGATGGCATTGTATTGTGGTTCTTCCTCCTGTGCATCTCCCAAGAGTATTAGCACCATGGGAAATGCAAACAGCCTTGTCCAGAATCTGAACTCATTTTGCTAAGTCCATTTCCTACTATGATAACCATTACACCAAATGCCACAGTGTAGATTATATATATTTATCAACTCCTCCGCACGAGCAGGATGTGACACAAGGTCAATTTCTTAAGCAGAGTTTAACAGGTTTGAATTCAGAGTTTTCCTTCTCCTAGACTGGTTACCTAGCCATGGTTAAAGAGCCTAGTCTGCCCTGCTATTTATCCATAGCTGGAGGGAGAGTAGGATTCATACCTTTCCCAAGGGTATTAGCGCTAAGTGAAATGCAATTAGTACGTCCAGGATTTGAACTCGGGGCGACGAGTCCATTTCCCATGACTTTAACCATTACACCACGCGCTTATCAGTGTAGATTATAAGACCACTTTCTTTATAAATAATCATATCTTTTTAGAAGGGAAACTCTCTGTCCAAATGGTCATTTACTTATATCAACTCAATAATCTGCTAATGTGTGAATTCAATGTGTTTTCTACATTACCTGATGTGCTAGTATCTTCTTTTGAAAGACTTCATTTCCTTCTTTTCATCCTTTTGGATTCCTTTATCTTCTTCTTCTTCTGATGATGATGATGATGATGATGACCTCAAAACTTCCAACTTCTTTGTCAGTACCTACCTTGTTAAACTAAATGAGATTTTCAGCTGACCTCAGTGCACCCTGTGGTAGGTAAAATAAATAGGAAAGATTTCCCTTATATTCTTTTTCATCACTCAGGGACGAGAAGAAGGGGCCAACCTTTAATTCCATGGAATTAATTCTTTGAGAGGTAATACCCCTTTTCTGGGTTACTTTCTTTAGCCTAGGGGCTGGTTTAGCTCAGTCAGTACAGCACTTGCCTAGGATTCTTAAGGTTCCTGCTTTGATACCGGCCCTCGCCAATTCAGCTTATAAGTAGCACAGGGATTTGTGCAGTAAAGTGAGCAGTTGATGGCAGGTGTGGTGCTCCACCTCAGACGCTAAAATAATCTCCTTGGTCTAGTGCTAGTGAAAAAGTGATGAACTCCGTCACTGTCTGGCTGATAATGACATTAGGCCACCCCGTTGACTTTACTACTTTTACATTGATGAAATTGCTTTCATCATCATAATCATCATCATAATTGGATCCATATAAGCAAGTTTTACAAATTAATGCAACATAATCTTCCTTAACTTAATACTGGTGTAATTGAATTCACTTGACTATTTCCAGTTTTATGCACAAATTGATGCATCATAATTAAGTTTTCTTTATTTGCATCTGGTCAGCTTTGATGCTGTCTTTTTACATGAAGGTTCACATATGTTTTTTTTTGATCTCTCAAGTTAAGGGATTTTTAAAAGTAACAAATTTAATTAATTCTAAAACCTACACATTTTTTTTTTTTTTTTTACCTTTTATCTTTTTAGGATGTTTTTATTTTGTTATTAATTATTTAATATGGTTTTATTTTGTTTTTACTTTTTTTTATTTTGGTTTTATTTTGTTTTTAGGCTTGTTTTATTTTGTCTTTTTTAATTAGGATTTTTTTCTTCTAATTAAGTCCTTCATTATAATTTTGTCTTTTTAATCACTACTTTTCATTTAGTAACAGTCATTATTCATAACGTTAGGCTACTGTTCAAATGTTCTTACATGAAGTTCATAACTTAAATATTCTGAGTCATTTTTTGTATTTTTCACGAGATTTCATTTTTATCTATATTGGAGCCCACAAGATTTTATTTTTATTTATATGGGGTTCTACAAGATAGACCCTGAAATAAAAAAAAAAGGGTACCGATTCCAAAATATGAAAAACAGTGGTTTAAAATAATTAAAAAAAGAATCAAATGTTGATACCTTGGTTCACAAAGTAGATATTTTATGATTAACTGAATTCAGTTTTAGGGTTTTGTAGTACAGAGTGGTCCGAAAGTCTTGTCACCCATACTTATTTTTTTTAGAGGTAAAATGATTACATAATACAACCTGAAATTCTAGAAAATAATTTGATTTTTAAAGATTATTTCTTTTTATAGGTAAAATAACTTATATCATCAAAACAAAAAAGACTAATAAAAGTTAAAGCAATATGTAGAGGTGACAAAACTTTTGGACCGTAATAATCATAATTCCTCCTCAGAAATTCAGAAGAAAAATAACTTTTTAATTTTTAGTTTCTACGATCTTCATATTCTACTTTTCAAGAAGATGGTTTGAATAACAAAAGTGTTTTCATGAATCTTAATTTTTAGAATCAACTTTTAATTTGCTTGTACACTTAAAATATTTTTTAAAGATTTGATATCACAATTTAAGGAGGAGTCCCTGTGGCATCGTGGATAAACTCCAGTCATGCTATTACATTCACTTTTGGACTAGTACACTTGGGGAGGGTATGAACCCACTCATCCCTCAGCTATGGGTTAAAAAATAGTACCACTACTGTTCTTCTACAAGAATGGATTTGACATTAAATAATTCATGAAGGTTGATATGCCATTAAACAAAGAAACCAAACCAAGCACCAGTTCCTGCTAGATCCCCAAAGTTAAGGAGCAAAGAGCATGTTCAATACTGCCTACAAAGTCAGAAAACAGCACTGCTCACGTGACTTTCGGAAACATTTTTTCACGCTCAGAATTGCGGAGACATGGAATAAACTGCCCGCGTCTGTTGTAGGCTGTTAAAGCACTGAATCTTTCAAAGCCTCCATGCTTCCTGTAGTCCGCCGACACTATACCTGATGCCACTCTCCACATACATATGCACACACATGCATGCGTATTACTGCTGTAAACTGTTCATGTTCCTGACACTGCATTATTCTGTGTACTTGACATGAGACTTTGATGAGTTGTGGTGCACCTGAGCACTGTACACAATAAATTTCTTTATCATTATTATTAGATGGGATGTCAATTTAAACCCCAGCAGGTACTGTAAGCACCACAATTCCTTTGTTTATCAGAATGATTTCATTTGGCATTAAATAACCCGAAAAGAGTTGATATTCCATAAAACAAAAAAAAATTTCTAAATCTGATTTTTATATTTTCTTCATCTTTACTCGATCTTCATCTCATAGATTTAACATATATCTTTTTTCTTTTTTTTTTAATTCACCGATAGCAAGAATTATTTTGAGATTTTTAAATGTATTGATTTGATTCAGACATTAATGAATTATCATATTATCCATTGTTTAAAGAATGTGTCTTATTATATCAACTAAGATCTTCTCTTCTCTTTTTCTACTCATAAATAATATAATGCATGTTTATTTATTTATTTTTGCTAATAACTAATGCATGTCATGTCTCTTGATTAAGACTATGCATTGTTCTGACAATGTTTAACATACACACCCACTTACATCTTTGTTTTATATAATAATAATAATAATAATAATAATAATGAATAATAATAATAATAATAATAATAATAATAATGAATAATAATAATAATTAATAATAATGAATAATAATAATGAAAATAATGATAACAACTAATGCAGATTTTCTGAAAATAATAACTTATTTTTTTAATTTTCTTATCAGCATCATGTTTGAATGTTTTTATTTATAAAATATTTCCTGAATGAAAACTATTAAAAAACCCTTTCTTATAAATTTGTATTATTTAAATTTTTCAAACTGTTGTCCTCATCTTTGTTATATACACAACGTTTTGGCCGATGTGCACTCCGGTCATCTTCAGGTGTTTCTTGTCGAACTTGGGAGTCTTCATAGAACTTTGAACTGTACTCTTTATTTAATCTGATTACAAAATGAAGGGTCTTTAGTTTGATGAGAAGGTTTTCAAGTTCGGCAAGAAACACCTGAATGTTGGAGAGCCCATTGGCTAAAACGTGTATATAACAATAAAGATGTGAACAACAGTCCCAAAAATCTAAATAATACAAATCATGAAGCCTCATCTCAAAAATTCAGACAAATTCTTTCTTCTAAACTATAAGAACATAAACCCTTGAATCTCGCTGGATTATATACAACTGTAAATTACTAAAAAGGAATATTTAGTGGAATCTTGTTTATAAAACTATTTGGACAATGATTCATTTTTTTTTTTCTAGATTTGAAAGCTTGTTCTCTTCTGTTTTTTTTGTTTTGTATTTTTCTCTTTTTTTTTTTTTTTTTTTTTGTGTGTGTGTATGTTGGGGGGGGAGTTCTATTTAAATATTTTGGGAAAGAAAATAGATTCAACTTTTAATTGCTCAAACTCTTTGTACCAAAAAAAGAAAAATAATTTTTTTTTTCTCTCTGTTTATTCACTATTTATAGGTTTTGTAACTAGGCAGTCCAGTTGCCTTCATTTCCTCGACACACTCTCTCTCTCTCTCTCTCTCTCTCTCTCTCTCTCTCTCTCTCTCTCCCAGAGTAGGAAGAAATCAAGTCTTCTCAGGTAGCTGCCAGACACACAAGGACCCTTTTAAAAGAAAAAAAGGGGGGATAACATTTCAGCCCCTCTCACTCAGGTTTTTTTCTTCAAAGAAACCCAGCATGTTTTTAATCGGGGTGCCCACCAAAAGCACATGGTATTATTATTGGTACTTACTTGGTATCCTGTTAAACTCTAAAACTATCAGTTTAAAAAGAAAGAAAAAATTTTTTTTTAAACTCCACTTTTGGCTTACTCTAATTCTTTTTCCTTTTTTTTTTTCCCCTTTCTTTCTTTCTTTCTTTCTTTCTTTCTTTCTGCCTTTCTTTCTGCCTTTCTTTTTATTCCTTGACAGTCACATGGTATTTTTCTTTCTCGATACTATAGACTTTGTGCATGTGTCTTAGCATTAGAAGAGTGTGTATGTTTATTTTATCCTGGGCATCTGTAGATCGAGAGATTCCAATATGAGAAAGGGATGAGTGAAAGACCCCAGACACCCCCACCCACCCTTGAAAAACAAAAGGGGATGGAAATAGGGAGGAAACTTAAAACTGGGATGAAACTTCTTCTTCTAATGTATTTCTTTTTCTTGTCTTTCTCTAGAGTGACAGTGGTGTTGCTGTGGATGCATCCCCTGCACACCATAACTCACCCCATGCGGCAAATGGTACAGAGAGCATTGTACAGCTAGTACCGGTAAGTTCCTTGTTCTGATAATTACCTTATTACTATTATTCTATTTGACCGTTACTTGTAATGTGTCCAAACTGACTGTAAACATTATTAGGATTTTATGTAAAAAAAAAAAAAAAAATTAAACTAGACTTTTTTTTTATGTACAGATTTGTTGTTGTTGTTGTTGTTGTTTAGATATTGAATTTATTATTTGATTTTGTGATATTTCAGTCCGTTTTCCTTTTTTCTTTTTTTTTTTCTTTTTTCAGGAAATCAAAGCTTACCCATTAAATGTTTCAAACCCCAAAATTTCGTTTGGCAACATGATGATTAATAGAAAAACAATAATGGAAAATTGATAGAAATTACTAAAATTAAGGGTTTTTTTTTTTTTTTAATTAATAGAAAATTAGTGATATTTGTGATATATATATACTAAAATTGTATTTTTAATAGAAACTTATTTGCGAGATATATATAGTAAAATTAAGTTTGTTTTTGTTTTGATTTTAATTAATAGAAACTTATCAGTGATATGTAATATATACACAAAAAATTAAGTTTTTTTTAAATTAATAGGAACTTATTACTGATATATATATATATATATATAAAACTTAAAATTAATAGTCTTATTTTAATTGATAGAAACTTATTAGTGATATATGTGATGCATATACTAGAATTGATAAAGGTTTTTTTTTGGGGGGGGGAGGTTAATTCATAGAAATTTTTAAGTGACATATATGTTATTTCCTTGTATGTATTGTTCCATATTCAGAAAAAAACTTTTTCTTTTTCCATAATATTTGAGTTAATTTGCATAAATATTTTCCTCCTTTTTATAACTTTATATATATATATATATATATATTATATAAAATACTTATTTGAGATTACAATATTTCCACTTAAGATCAAAGGAAAATGTTCAGACTTAATTAACCCCATTTTATAACACCAATCAATTCCTCTTCATTCTCAATGGGATTATTATTCTAAGTAAAAGACTTAGTTATTTTAATTAGATTTTATTAATGACTTCATAAAAGTATTAACCTGTCTAAAAATCATAACATTATACTTCAGTTAATTATATGCATTTTTTTTGTCTACTCTTACACACAGATTCATTTTTAAAACTTGATATTTAATGAATATTTATTTCTAAACCTATTTGCCTTCATTTGTTTTTAGACTGAAAATGTTCTTTTTTTTTTTTCTTAAGCTGGAACAGCTGCAAATTTAAAAATAGTTGACATTTTTTTTTTAAATAATTAAAACTTGCTGCCTAATTTAGCTGTATAATATGTTGGTGGTTTAGCTTTTTTTTTCTTTGTTTATAAAGAAAAATAATAAAATAAACATTTGAGCTTCTTTGTTTTATCTGAAAGATGTGTGTGGTATTTATAATTTGACTCTTTATAAGAATTTTAATATTTTTAATGTCCTGATTTCAAAAGCCTTATGTTCTCAATTTATTTAAAGTTAACTCTAAGACTGTTTCCCAACGTGGGGGTGCTAGTTCTTTACTTTTTTTTTTTTTTTTTTTTTTTTTTTTTTTAATTTCCTGACTTGATTTTATTTTTTTCTTAAATAGTTAAAAAAAAAAAATAAAACTAAACAAAACAAATGAACAATTTTTTTTTTAAATCTGAAAGTAGGATTATATTTTAATAAACTTTTAAGAAAGTTCATTTGGAGCAGTGGTTCTCAACATGGGAGTCATGACTCCCACCCAGGAAACATATAAGGCTCAGGCAAGCAAAAAATATTTAACTAAAAGAATACAATAGGATTTTTAAACATCAAATAGCTATGGGGGGGGGGTCCACCAGTGTATCTGTGCAGATACTGGACGCCATGTAGCAGACCTGCTAGGGACAATGACTGATAGGGACAGGTGGCGAGATAGTCATGAGGATCTGTGCTATCAGCACAACCTGATGATGAATGCATCAAAAACATGCATCACGGTCCCATTAGTAACCTGAGAACGTTTAATGACTACAACTCTCTCTTTAAGTTATGCAATGATAGTCTGATAGACAAAAAAAATAAGCGATTGGTGTATTATGATAAGATTATAACTAATTAACATCTCCCTTAAGAATTTATTATAGTAGGAGGGTGGAATCGGCATTCATGCTTGCCCCTATCATTATAATTTATCAGGGGAGATAATGCAAATACTATTATTATTATTATTAGATAAGTACAAAGGACAGTGATACACTGCTTTAGCAGTTATATTTATTACTAGAAGCAGCTACACAGCGTCGCCTGGAGGGGGGGGCATTTTAAGAATTTCAATGCTATTTCTCTGTATATTTTAATTTTTAGATATCTTCGAATATAAATTAAATTTTCCTCATTTTTACACAAAAAACAAGAATCAGTGATATTTAATGTGTTGCCATATTTACTTTGTTAATTGTTTTATTTTTATAGTTTAATCCAGATATACTTACATACCAACTTCTGTTTATATATATATATATATATTAGAATCAGCTACCGGGGTTGCCTGGATAATGGGAGTATTATAAAAATTTTGGTCTTACATAATTTATTTATGTCTTAATCATGATCGCAACCAATGACTTTTCCCTTCTCTTACTATTCAAATCCTAATTTTTAAATGTCTTTCCAGATATAGATAAAATCATTATTTTTGCACAAAAAGCAAGTTCTGGTGGTAGTGAATGTGTATATATAGATTAACTTTCTAGTGTTATTTGCTTTCCTTGAATTTTTGAGCATAGAATAAGCTTAGAAAATTTTTTTCTGAACTTGATATCTTACCATCCTTTAAGTTTAGATTTCTCAAGTTGAGATTGTATTTAAGTCCACTGCCAAAAAAGTAATGGGTTTAGACAGGTATACCTTAAGGGTTTGCAGTATAGTATGATATGATCTAAAAAGCCTTGCCAACCAATAGTATATTATTGGTTGGCTAGCCACACCCTTCTTTCTGTTGCTAGTCAGAGTATGAACAGGCCTACAACTTTCACTTCTCATCCTAGATATCCTTTTTCTGGCATTCACTACTGATTATTTAGCAGACAATCAGAAAAGCAAAGCTGATCATCTCAATGATGTTTCTCAACACTCTTCCTTGGCCATCTTTATTCTTCTTAACCAATTATAAGGGTTAGGGCATACAATCTTTTAAAGGGGCCCGGTTTAGCTCAGTCAGTAGAGCGTCCGACTAGGAACCACAATATTCCCGGTTCGGTACCAGCCCTCGCCAACTCAGCGTATGAGTAGCACGAGGATCCGTGCAGTAAAGTGACGAGTTGATGATAGGTGTGGCGCTCCACCTTGGACACGAAAACAATCTCCTTGGGCTCTAGTGAAATGGGGATAGACTCCCTCGCTTTGTAATTTAAAGTTGTCTCTGGACTGCAACATAATTCAAACTCCAGACATGCTATTATGTTCATTTTCAGACTAATACTATTGGGAAAGGTATGAACCCCCTCATTCCTTAAATGATTAAATATGTTGAATAGTACCACTACTGTTATTCAAGGATGGCTTTGGCATTAAATAACCCACAAAGATAGATGTGCCATTAAACAAAGAAACCAAACCAAATCAAGCTATTGTATAGCTCAGTTGGTGATACCGGCCCTCGCCAACTCAGCGTATTAGTAGCATGCAGATCTATGCGGTAAAGTGAGGAGCTGATGGTAGGTGTAGCACTTCATCAGATGCAAAAACAATCTCCCTGGCCTAGTGCTAGTTAAAAAGGGATAGACTCCCTCGATGTCTGGCTGATACAGACAATAGGCCACTCTGTCGACTTTACTTTATATGACTGTAGGCACTAACAAAATTAATTCCTCCAAAGGATGAGTAGCTGTGTGCAAGATCACCAAAGTTAAGCAATGATATGCTGGCTCAGTACTTAGATGGGAGACCACCCAGGAACAGTGTGCCAGTCAAAACAAAGCTGTGTAAATTTAAGAGATGGGTAGCCACTCCTGCCTTAATACCTCCACCAGTCACTATTCATACATTCCCCTTTTGTTAAAAAGAAGAAGCCAGTCTCGGGTTTCTATGGTAAAAAACTAAAGACAGCTTCCAGTCAGCCAGAGGCTACCATCTACCTTCAGTCATTTTTACTAATTTGCTCTCTTCCATTACCAACATAGATTTCCCCTGACCTTTTGTGTTTGGATTATCAGTCTTTATCACTGGCTATTGTTATCTATTCTATTCTAATATATATCACATGTACATTTGAATAGTTGGGTTGATTCCAGACTTTTGGTAGAGTCGGGCCTCCTAAGTTGATAGAAGATAATGAAAAATAAAAAAAAAGATGTTTTAAGAATTATATAAAGTAAGTAAAGTCGACGGGGTGGCCTAAAGTCGGTATCAGCCAGTGAGTCTATCCCCTTTTCAATAGCGCTAGACCAAGGAGATTGTTTTAGCATCTGAGGTAGAGCGCCACACCTACCATCAGCTCCTTACTTTACCGCACAGATCCCTGTGCTACTCATACGCTGAGTTGGCGAGGACCGGTATCGAACTAGGAACCTTGTGGTCTCTAGCCGAACGCTCTACCGACTGAGCTAACCCGGCCCCAAGAATTATATAGAAAGAAAATAATGAACATTTCTCATTGGAAAAATGAAAAGCAATGTTCACAGCTGAATAAGTGACTGGTTGTTTTTCTATGAAGAGAGGAATCGGCCAGGTAAATTCTTTTCAGTGAAAGAGCAGGGGTGGGGGTTGGAATCAGCTGATTCATTCCTTTTCTTCAAATGAGGCTAAGACACGGAGGTGGTATTGTTTTGGTTGATTCAATTTTAAACTGGGAGAATGTAAAATTCCTACTACAAAAGCAACAAAGTCCCTTATGTTGTACTCTCTAGAGGCACATTTAGCATAACAGTTATTGTTGTAGGAAATGGAATTGGCAATCAGAGTTCAAATCCTGGATGAGGTAGTTTGAATTTCACTTTGCATTGATACTATTGGGGAAAGACAGGAAACTTCTATTCTTCTCCAGCTATTGATAAATAGTAGGGCAGACCAGGTTCTTTAGCCTTGGTTAGACAACCAGTCTTTAGGGCTGGTTTAGCTCAGTCGGTAGAGCACTTGCCTAGGAATCACAAGGTTCCTAACCTTTAGAAAATTAAACATTATCACGAATTCATGTAAAAAACGTAGTCGGCACTAAATGACCCATTAAGGTTGATATGCCATAAAACAAGAACAAATCAAATCAATCACAAGGTTCCTGGTTCAATACAGGCCCTCGCCAACTCAGCGTATGAGTTGCACAAGGATCTATGCGGTAAAGAAAGGAGTTGATGGTAGGTTTGGTGCATCACCTCAGACACAAAAACAATCTTCTTGGTCTAGTGCTAATGAAAATTGGATAGACTCCCTTGTTGTCTGGCTGATACCGACTGAAGGCCACCCCAACAACGACTTAGACAACCAGACTAGGAGAAAATAGGGTCAAGTCACACTAAAAGCACTAGTTCCCGCTAGATCACTGAAGTTAAGAGGTGATAAACCTGTTGAATACTTAATTGGTTATCATATAAACAAATTACTGTAATGAAAACATAATTGTCTACTCAAAATAAGCCGACTAATTTTATTCATTTTTGTTAAATATTATTTGTCGTTCATTTGTCTACATGTGATATAATGTCATTGTCAGTTTTTAAAAAGTCATGAATGTAAATATTATCTTGTCAAATACAAGGGTGGGTTGAAAAGTTTGTATGATAACATCATATCTGTTGTTGATGGCTTTTATTGACCATTGGGATCCAAGCACTGCAACACTGATGGAAAAACTGTGTGGACTGAGGAGGAGGCTATGTTTTTAAAAAATTTAAAAAAACCTTATTTGTGCATATTCATGGAAATATCTTGGTCAGCCTATGAACTTTTCAGCCGACCCTCATATCTAATTGTATTATTATGCATTTTATATACAGGGCAAAAGTAAACAGAATTTTGCACCAATGAATTTTGTATTAATTCATTTAATATTTATTCAAAGTATTTTTGTGTTATGTTGTTGTTGTTGTTGTTCCAAAAATGCAAGATGTCTGTCTGTACATTTATTAATCTGCACTGAGAATGGTGAATTCTATTAAATGTATTTTGTTTATTATTATTATTATTATCATTATTATTAATATTATTATTAAAATCTTCTGTAAAAGAAAAATTCATGAAAATACATTTTGGTTTTATCTACAGGAAAAACAGATTTTCATTCATATTTTCTATTCCATAATTTTACATTTAACAAATAAAAAAAAAAAAAACATTCCAAAATCCGAGATCATCTCATTTCTTGACAAATCCTGATTCTTTAAAAAAAAAAAAAAAAAAGAAGATGCATGTAATTCATTAGAACAAAACAGCAAGCTGCTTTTGATGACCAATTCTTATAGATATTCTGTAGATAGACACACTATTCTAAACACTGACATTAGATTTGACACAACAATTCATTATTAGTTGCTGTTTTTTACCTTCCCTATACACTCACACCATGGACATCCGCTGCCACTTTTCCAGTGTTTTGGGGGTAGATTTTATTTACCGCGTATCCCACGTATTCGGGTCAGGCATAAGGCTCTGTTAATGTGAGACCACCCACCAACCAAAGCTCATGGGTGGTGGGTACAAAAAATTTGTTGATTCCGTCGGCATTCCCCCTCAAGAGGGGAACTTCAGGCACTGAGCAATAAACCCAAAAATGGGGGGGGTGCCTGGGGGGCACTGCCCCCCCCCCCAGTCAAAAGGATATAAGCAGAATATATCTTATTGACAACCCTATCGTATGACGGCATAGATGGTGCTAAAGCTGCCACCATTTGCCATGGGCAAGATGTGACACAAGGTCAGTTATTGAAAGGAGTAAAGCCAGTTTGATTTCAGAGTTTTCCTTCTACTTGATTGGTTGCCTAAAGGCTAAAAAATGCAGTCTGCCCTACTATTTACTCATAGATATGCACCGGGGAGAGGGAGGGATTCATGCCTATTCCTAGGATATTACTGATGTAAACAAGTATGATCTGCCATTTATAATGTATGTATTTACCCAATGAGCAGGATGTGACACAAGGTCAATTTCTTAAGCGGAGTTTAACAGGTTTGAACTCAGACTTTTACCTTCCCATAAATTGGTTGCCATACCAAAGTTAAAGAGCCCAGTCTGTCCTACTATTTACTTATAACTGGAGGGGAGAATATTTGAGATCATACTTTTCCCAAAGGTATAAAAGCTATATGAAATGCAACCAGCCTTAAACAGAACTTGAACTCGTGTTGCCATGTCCATTTCCTATGACGATAACCATTACCCCACAAACCCTTTCTAAATTTCTAATATGAATAAGTATAATATATATATATAGCCATTGTTGGTAAGAAATCCTCAATCTGGAAAGGGTGCAAATGACCTGTTTGACACCATCACTATCACTCAACGGATGCCCATGACTTACTCACTCACACACACACACACACATACACAACACTGTAAATTTAAGACATGAAATTTAACACACCAATTGTTTTTACTACATGTTATTGTTGCTGTTTGCACTGCCCTCTTTTTAATGGCAAATGATATTTGTTATATTAACGCTTTCTGTTCAAATCTTAAATGCATGTACTCTTAGATTAGTTTTGGGTGTTGCTATTTGCAACACTCGTTACTAAAAACAAAGAAGTTAATTTAATTTGACATGTGAAAAGTTTACAACATTTTGTTTCAAAGGCAACTTGTTAACTATTCTTTTTTTTTTTTTTTTTTTTTTTTTTTTTTTTTTTTAATTTTTTTTTGAATTTTTTTTACTATTCATTTTCCTTTTCCTGGCTAAGGGTAAATATAGCCATTTTTAAGAGGAAGAAATTTGGAAATATTTTCAAATGCAGAGGAACCTTGAAATCAATTCACCAACTTGAACTGATTAAGGAAGAAGAAAAAGAAAAAAAAATTTTGTTTTTTTCTTTTTCTGCTTCCTTTTTATTTTTATTATTATTATTATCAAGTATTTTTCTTGGAGAGTCAGTAACGAATATAACTGCCGACCCCAGAAAGGAAATCAATAAAATTTGCCAATAGAGTATAACGCTCATATTGCTTCACACTACAAGTATTGAATCAAAATCTTCCTTTGAAATTTTGAGGAGGAAAAAAAAAAACATGATCTTTGCATTGTAGTATGCATTTTTATAGGACAATGAAATCACTTGAAAAAAAAATGGAAGAAAAAAATTCATTGCCTGAATAAAGGTCACATTTTTATATTGAAACCTGGAAGTGTGTTAGCATTTTATTGTTACCTGAACAAGATAAACCATCACCTTTAATCAAGTAGATATGAATATTTCTTACAAGTTACAGATGACATTCAAGATGGAGAACAGATATATGATTATGACATTCAAGATGGAGAACAGATATATGATTGCCCTGGCTGTATTCTTCAAATTGTTCTTCTAGCAAAACATCCACCACTTTTATAAGGTGCCACAAGATGGTGACTGAAGGTCAGTCACCAGTATTTATTAATTCATACGATGTTAAAGAAAATTATTTCTACCAATTTATCAATACACATGAAGCTAATGAATTATTTCTTAAACAAATCATAGATATAAAAAAAAGATTTGTCATTAAATAACCTACACAGGTTGATATGCCATTAAACTAAACAACCAAGATCGAGAATTGTAATGGAGACTAAGCATAAAGAATTTGATTTAAAATCCTTTCGATCATGTTATTGGCTTAGTTTTAAGATTTTAGTATTAAGAAAACTGTTGTTGAAAAGAATTAAATCCCAATAAAATTTTACTGCATTTTGTGTCTCATAAATTTCAACCTATTTCTAAGAAACATTTCCTATGATGAAATAATCAACATTTTGCAGATGGACATTTTGTTTTTAATGAAATGTATCTAGATATACACAAAAAAAAAACAAACCCAACAACATTGCAGCAAAGTAACCAGCTGTGTATGTCTTCAATCAATAATCTTGAGTTTTATCTTATATATATATATAAAGATGGTGAATGGGGCTAACTAGTTCACCATCATAAGAAGAAAAAAAACACTTGCTACTAAAACTAGAACAGTATCACTGACATGATGAGACTATGGCTCTATGCACCATCAAGCGTGTACAGTAGAGTAGGTTGATTTTGGAACTGTAATGTCTCCCATGTGTTGAAAGTTGCAAATTAACAAAGAATTACCACACAAAATATTTTTCAATAGTCGGAATAATCCAAATAATACAGAAAAAAAACTTAACTTAATCACTATGCAAATATGCATAGTGATTAAGTTGTTTTTTTAAAGTCATGCGATATTATAAAACAATGAAACTAATTGTTGAGTTATCGACTACTTAAAACTGTTATTTTCAGATGGAATATCACAGAAAAATATTTGTGTTAATGTGAAAATGATTGAAGAAATAATGAAAATAATTCTTAAAAATAATTTTTTTTAAAAAGAGAAAAATAATTACGCTAAGAAAACATTTTAAATTTTAATTTTCAATCTGGAAAGGTAAAAAGGAAATTATTCAGTTAATGTCATTTAAAGGATTTTTGATAATTCCAATAAATATCACAAATTGGATAAAGTTCCTAAACTGACTAGCATGAAAGAGTGGACCCACAAATACACCCCACAAAGCTGTTACAAATGAGTTACAAGAATTCTTTTAACACAAAGAACAACAATAAAGAAAGAAGAATCGTCATCAAATTCATCCTGATACTACCCAGACTTGGCATAGGTCACACAAGGATTGTATTCCTACTTGCTTAAAAAAGAATAACAACGAATGTGGCATGTATGCCAGACTGCATACACAAGCAAAACATATTCTCCCTGAATGCATTGACATGGCTCCTACAAGAGAAACATCTAGTTATAATATCCTTCCAGTGGGTCTATATAGGAATATTTAAAGATCTGACCAATAAGAAAATATAAATAATACCAAAATATATAAATACAATACAGACTTAAAAATGAAAACAAATATATACAACAACAACAAAGGCAGCATCAGTGGTGCAACAATAAACATAAACTCCTAAAAATGAAACCAACATTAGGAGAATGGAAACAAAACTTCTAAAAAAGCCAAAAGGAAGAAGTAGTTAATCTGGACTTGGCATAGGTCCCACAGGTATTATGCATTCCTAATTACTTAAAAAAGAACTGCAACTAATGTGCTATGCATGCCAGGCTGCATACACAATAAAACATGTTCTTACTTCTCACTGGCCTTCGGGCCCTGTGTCCGGTGGTTTCGGCCACTGGACCAGGGAGGAATTAAATTAACAGCATAATCTCAGGGGGCCATCACACCAGGCAACACCTATCCCCTTGATTTAAACGGGCAGCACTGGGTTTATTGTCCAGTGCCTGAGTCACCCCTATTGGGGAATGCCACCGGGATTCACACATTTTTTGTGCTGCCATCTCATGAGCTTTGGTTCGTGGGTGGCCCCCACAAAAATGGACCTTTGTGTCTAACCTACATGGTGGGATGTGGGAAAATAACATAAAACCTGCTCTTACTGAATGCATTGGCATTAAATAACCCACAAGGGTTTGATATGCAACCAACCAGAACAGCATAAAGCATCACCTTTATTAAAAGTAAATACGAATATTCCTTACAAGTTACAGGCGACACCCAAGATGAAAGATTTGTTCACCATAGACTTAAGTTTAAAGAATTTGATCCGAAATCCTTCAGATCCTGCTATTGGCTTTCTAATATTTTTTAAAGATTTTAGCCATAAGAAAAAAACCTGTTGCTGAAAAGAATTAAATCCTAATATTCCTTCTTTCTTCAGCTGTGACCAATGTTTAAAAAAAAAAAAAATGTTTCTTCTTCGTTTTCTTCTTGACTCTTGAAAGGGCAGCTCAGCAGCACTGCCCCCCAACTGGTCAGTGGGAATGCTGCTGAGCCTTTGACAACTTGATGTTGTATCTTTTCTGTTGATCTATGTAAATTTGATGTTGTGTTGTTCTTTTCACTCGGCTTCCAATGTAGGACCCCGCCCAACAGACATCCGGCTCTGATCCATCTCAGGTAACACCAATACACAGTGCCCCACTAACGCTATTGCAAACCACATCTCAAATTGTGGTTTAGCCACTAGTTCAGCCATTTTTGTATTTATTTGGATTTTATGTGTGATTTGAATTTATTTTTTATATACTTGACTTAGAATGACACCTTCCAAACAAAATACAGGATGATTCGAAAATCTGGTCTCCCCTACTGTAATAAGTAATTGAGAGTTACCTCCCCTTTAGAGAACTCTCTAGTGAATACTAGACTATATAAACTCTCAATAAGTGTACCAATTATTCTAATAGAATAAAGCTTTACAAAGTCTATCAGTGTTATCATTTGTTATTACACCTACCAAAATATAAATCCCAATTAATCAACTATAATTAAATGAAATAAGAGGCTGGAAATAGAATAGAAAAGTATATTATTATATTATTAAAACAAAAAATAATGAAAGTTAAAACAATATGTAGGGGTAACAAGACTATCAAACCATCCTGTACATATTTGTTACAGAAGAAAATCTTCAGTATTCATACTAGTTTTATTTTTGTTAGTACCATTGCTATAGAGAGGGAACACCAGAAGAACTCTGGAAGATACAACGACCAAAACATTTTTACATACCACAATAAAGATGAGTTCAACAATTTTATAAAATAGTAAAAAAAAAAAAGAAAATAGAACAAAAACAACAAAAATCTGTAATCCTAGATAAGAATTTAATTTTGTAATTTTAATTACCCTCCTTTTTTTCTTTTTTTTTATCCTGTTATGGTAGAGAAAGTAAAAATAAATCAGAAGCAGTCCTAGGGCAAAGGTTTATTTATTGTTTTGTTTTTGGCTATAAATAACAGAAACTTGTGTTTGCTGAACAAAACCAATACATTTTATTCAAACAAATACAACACAGTAAGTTATGGTATTTTTTTTCTTTACCAATTAATTATTGAGCTAAAATATATATTTATTTATTTCTATTGCTTAATTCCAATAATCTAATGGTATGGAATATTTCATGTCTTTTATCATATTTTGTTCATTGACTTACCAAGGTTAAAAGAGTCCAGTCTGTCCTACTATTTGCCCATAGTTGTATGGAGAATAGTTGGATTCATGCCTTTCTCAAGCCTGTCCATTTCATAAGATGATAACCATTACATCACTAGCACCTACTCGTCAGTTTAAGGATCTTTATATATGGACTATTGCTAGCATATGACATGAAAGAAAATACAAGTCAAGCATAAATGCAGACTTAATTTTACCTGTGTGTGTATATATATATATATATATATATATATATATATATACACACTCACACACAACTAAAATGTATGTATGTATGTGTATGTGTTCATACACACACACACACTACACACACACACACACACATAGCTAATAATCGCAAGGTTCCTGGTTCGATACCGGCCTTCGCAAACTCTGCATGTGAGTAGCACAGTAATCTGTGCAGTAAAGTAAGAAGACGCATAAACAATTTCCTTGGTCTAGCGCTAGTGAAAGTGGGGATAGGGATTAGACCACCCCATCAACTTAACTTTATATTTATAATTGTGTGTCTCTAATTTGCTTTAAGTATGCAATGGTTAAAAATTGTTTGTTGTCACAGATGTTACTCAAACAAGAGTTTAATAGATGTTACTCAAACAATGCTGTTGTATTTGTTTTCATATAACGTGTTGATTCTGTTCAACAAACACAAGTTTCTATTATTCATATTTGAAAGCACAACAATGAGTAAATCTTTGCCTGAAGACTCTTCCTAATCTCTCTCTCTCTATCTATCTCTTTCTATCTCTCTATCTCTCTCTCTATCTCTTTCTATCTCTATCTCTCTATCTCTTTCTCTTTCTCTCTCTTTCTATCTCTTTTCTCTCTCTCTCTTTCTCTTTCTATCTCTCTCTCTCTTTTCTAATCTCTCTCTATCTATCTCTTTCTATCTCTCTCTCTCTCTCATTTTTTTTTATCTTCTCTGTCCTCACAAAAAAAGGAAGGCAAGTAATTAAAATTATAGAACTTAAAACCTTCACTAATAACAAATTTTGTTGCTTTTGTCCTATTTTATTTTTACATTTGTTACAAGAAAGAATCTATTAACTTATTGAAACTCTGTGTAGGGTTATGATACAAGACCAGATATATCGGCTGGGGCAGTAGAATACACAGATTGCCCCTCTGCAGAAGACTAACCCCCCTCCCCCAATAAGATTACCTGTTGACTGTGGGTGGCAACCCAAGATGCTTAAGGACAGAATCCTGATGGCAGTCCATGACATGCAACATTTCACTTTAGCATTTATTTAGGCTAAACATGCGGTTGGAGAGGTCACCTCTGATCAATCAGCTGGTCACACCAAACCCTGGCCACCTATATGTCCCAACCCTATTGACAATATGGCAAACCCCCAACTCTCTTTATCATATGTGCTAGAAGGTGGTGGCTGAGGGTCATAATGTCCTAGGTATGATAAACTGCATTTAATGGTGAAGTTTCAATTTTGGAGCTCTGGGGAATGTTGAGTACCCCTTAATCACTATTACTCCCAAGTCCAAAATTGAGGGTTTTTTTAAATGTAGAATACACATCAAGAATGAATAAAACCATGTTATTAATGCATTTAAAATCCTGCAATATGGATCTTATATATCACTAAGAATTAAAGGTGTACATAATATATGGTTAGGTTAATTTGCATATTGGTTTTAACAAAACTGGGTTTAATAAATAATTACTTGGTGTCATTGATTTCTAATATTATTGTTCTATTCTTCAACATATTAAAATCAATCCTATAAATCATTTTATATAGAAACCAATTAAAATATAATTAAAATAAATGTAATCTTTTTATATGCATTCCTATTTAATTTAGTTAGTCTTTCTAATTTAATATATTTCATTACATTAAATCTGAAATACTTACACCTAGTGGAGGGTGCATATTCTTGCTAGTATAAACAAATGTGTCTATACAATTTTTTTAATACTTATTTTCTGTAACCATAACAAAATTATTAATGCTATAAAAAGAGTATAAAATAAATAAACAATGCTTCAATTAAATGCATTGATTTAAACAAAAACATAATTGTAACTCATTAATAAGTTATTCTTTATTTGATAATGAAAAGTTGAATGAAATTCAAATTGAATTCTCTTGATTATTTCTGTTGGTGATATTATCTTAAGTCAAGTATATCTTTTTTTTCTTTTTGAACGCATGCTATCCAAGTCCCAATTTTTATTGCACTCCGAGCTTCCCATGCTGCATGGCTATTGGAAATTAATTCATTCATTCATTTTGCAAAGCAAGGAGAAGCTTGATCTGTGGTGGACAAACACCATCACACCATCACTCTAACTCTGGGTGTGGGTATATCATCTCATATAGCACCCATTAGTACACATCAATACCTCCATATATATATATTTTTTCTACATTTCTGAGTCATGCTCATTCATCTTCTTCACTTTCTTTTCCATACATATACACACATGTATATTATATATATATATATATATAGTATTATTATACCTTACCCATTTTATGTGACTCTTCAAACCGGTTGTTGTGATTTTTCCATTTTTTTTTTCCTGTTGTTTTTACCTCCATTTTGAAACCCCAGTGGTCTCCCTTTGGATTGTTAGTGAACATTTCTTTTTTTTTTTTTTTTTTTTTCCTCTTCTCTTCCCTCAAGCACTCACACAGTTTGTCTTGACTGAAATGCGTGTGTGTATATATAATTTCCAACATACATTTCATTCCAAACACTTTTTCCCCCCTTTTTACAAATATCTTATTTGGATGCCCCCACCCCCCTTTTTTTCTATTAAGTAATGCCTGGTAACTCTAGTTACTAGATTAGTCATTTTATGTAGTGATTGTCTTGCACCAATATACAGAATTATTCCTACTGAAAATATTCTATGAGAAAGATTTTATTTATTAAAAAAAAAAATCATTTATCGTAAATGCTTTAACATGTTCGCTGTGATATGTGCCACAAAGAACTCTCCAAAACTGCAATGTGCACCATACATGGTAGGCACCTATAAAAGTATATATATTCTTAAAATGGCCATAAATCAGTTTTAATTATCAAATTTCAGAATACAAAACATTAATACTGTTAAGGAGTGTTCAAAGTAAACAACGATATAACAAAAAATCTTTATTTGTAACAGCATTAGTCTGAATTCAGGCCACCTAGGTACATATACTTTCATGATCGGATCATCAGTGACTAAACTGGTAATCCCACAGATTTTGTCTAGTAAAGAAGGTGGTTAGACATGCTGCAGAATGAAAAACAAGACGTGTAAAAGGGCGGAGGGAGCTCTTTGCTCAATGGCCATCTAACACATCAGGGCCATGTAAACTTTGTAGTGTCAGGGACTTAAGTTCCTGGTAGGATCACCCAAGGTAGACAGGTCTGGCACCCAGTGGTATTTGGGCCACAATCCGGTCCAAGAGGCTCTGGCGTAAATCCAAAGGGTGTCTCCATCATTGTCAGGAATCAATAGCTTTTTGCGTACTTGTGGAAAAATCTTCCGCAAACAAAGGCATCTCCTTGTGTTGACCAGGATATGCATGCAGGGTTTGGGAACCACTTGTGAATTTTTATATTCCCTTGTTACTCCTTCCATGAATTCACCAGTGATGAATTTGTTGGTGTTACATAATCTATGCCTACAGAAAGCATTACCTTTTGTTTGCAGCCACTGCACCAGAGACTGCCATTCGAGGATCGGTCTGTTCAGCCACTCACATAGCTGTAAGTGAGAGAGAGAGAAGAAAAAAAAAAAAAAAAAAAACTATGCCATCGTTTAAAATAGACGGAAGGTTGCCAACCATTTTCTTCTAAGCTGTAGCCATGTCAGTGCTACTGTATGGCTGCACCACTTAGACTCTAACAAAATACTTAGAGAAAAAGCTAGATGTGAACTACACAAGGATGCTACGTGCTGTCTTGAACAGATCTTGGGGGCAACGCCTTACAAAAAAGCAGCTGTAAAGCTACTTGCCCCTTATCACACAAACCATCCAAGTGAGACGAACAAGACATGCTGGACACTGCTGGGGTAGCAAAGACAAACTCATAATTAATGTTTTCCAATGGACAACTATACATGGACACACCAGTGTAGACTAATCAGCAAAAACCTACATTAATCATCTCTGTGCAGATTGTGGATGCCATGCAGAAGAGTGATGACTGATAGGGACTGGTGGCAAGAGAGAGTCATGGGTATTCATGCTGTCAGTGTGATCTGATGCTATGAATTCAAAAGCCCACTTCTCACAAACTAACTCTGGATCAATTTAAAGATTTAAAATATTTTTTAAAAGTCTCTTGCATAATATCAAAGCATTCGATAAATTATTTAATTTTTTTTTATTTTATTGAATAGACTCAAATCTTTCTATGTGTCAAGAATGTTAATTGAATTTCAAACTCTGTTACAATTCTTGCTATTGTTCCCTTTTTCTGTTTTCTTTAAACACAAATACAATATAAACATGTAACATTTTCTCTATTGTATAATCAATTCATATATATGAGGGTGTGTCAAAAAGTAATGCCATTTTGTTTAAGACAGGTATAATTACCCACACAGGAACGTGTATCATACATCAAAATGAAACCGGTCCTGTGTGGATCACATCCCTACTTCTCCACATAGTCATTTGCCTCATCAAACCCTTTTTCATGGGTCTGATGAGATGATAGTCTGAGGCAAACATTATTCCAGTGAGGAGGAAGTGAAATCTGTAGTGAAGAAGTGGCTCAAAGAACAGTCAACAGAATTTTGCGGGGTAGGGATACATGCTTTCATTCGAAGGTGGAACATTGCTATCGAAAGAAACAGTGACTATATGGAGAAGTAGGGATGTGATCCATGGAGGACCAGCTTCATTTTGATGTATAATACATGTTCCTGTGTTGGTAATTATACCTGTCCTAAACAAAATGGCATTACTTTTTAACTCACCCTTGTATATCTTATACATCTTTCAACTGTGAAAAAGAAAAAAAAATCTTCCAATTTTCTATCTCTATTTACAATTTTCATACATTAAATTATAAACATACAGTCCTAATTTTGCCTTTCACACATTCATAATCATTTTAATAATATACATTTTTTGCTATGCCCTCAAAAAAAAAGAAAAAAGAAAAAAAAAAAAGTAATCATTCCAATTTTGCTATTTAGCATCTAATTCCTTGTAAAAGACTAAAGCCATTCATTTTTTTATGCTTTTCCCCCCCAGCAGTGCCATCTTTGATATTTATTATTTCATTTTGCTTTTACAGCAACAAAAAAAGAAAAAAAAAAAATTTGCCTTTTATTTCTCATGTATGGCTTCCATTTTGAAATTTATTAATTTTTTAAGCGTATATTTTTTCCATTGAAGCCAGTCTATCCTTTTTTGTTGATTTATTTTCAAAGTGCTTCTTTATAAGTAGCCATTTGCCTCTTTTTTTTCTTTTCCTTTTATCCTTTGTTTTTTTTTTTTTTTTCTAATTCAGACTGGTCTGATGCAAGCAGATCTAGTCAGTTCATCCAGCCAATATCTTTTTTGTTTATTTTGATATTGTTAATGTTTTGGCTTTAGCCATTTGCTTTCACTAACTGGTTATCATTTTACTATAACAAATATTTACAATTTAAAAGTTTTTATTCGTTATAAGAAACATTTCATAGACATACTGGCCTTTAAATTATTCATAATATAACAATTAAAAACGTCTTTGCCCTTTAAATGTAATTTAGAAATTTTGTTCTTTATAATATATTTTAAAGATATTAAAATTGTTTGATAAAAATGTTTAAATCTTCTTAAAGATAAAATTTCTCCTTATATTATTGTAGATGTTTATATTTCTCGTGACTCATTATTTAAACCATTTTCAATGATTTGATACATAAAAAATATTAAACAAATATTTAACAGACATTTCCAAATCATAAGTTGACAACATGAATTTAATTTGTAATTGCTTTTATAATATTAAATTTTTTGGATAATTTAAAATTTCAAATCCTAATTATTAAATTCCATAAAAATTTTCAGAAATAGTTTTTTTATTTATTTAATTTAGTATTAAATATGACTTATATCATCTCATGGCCAGTTTTACCTATAAGATTTTAAAATTTCATTTCATTATAAAAATTTAAAAGAAACAATCATTTAATACAAAAAATAAATCGTTTTATATGTTATCATTAAACAGATTAAATATTAGTTAAAAATGAAAATTTATTTTTTAAAAAAATGAAATTGTATATAAAAATTGTTGATATTTCATTGTATGTGTAATGAAAATGCTTTTTTTTTATTAAAACTAAATTGAATCAATAAATCTATTATCATAATAATCAATCATCAATTCCTAATGAAATATTATTATACAATAATAATTTTTACACATTAATTTATGTAGAAATGTAAATAAAAAATTTTAAAAAACAAAGTATTCTTAGAATACTTTGTTTTTTAAAATTAGGAATTTAGATTGAAAGTTAGTCAATGTTAAAAAAATTATTTTTTTTGTTTTTTGTTTATTTAATAAAAACGTTCATCAGGACAATTGGATGAATAGGGTATTGTCTAACCAAAGTTTTTTTTAAATTTTCCAAATGAAAACAAAAATAAGAAAGTTTTAACATCGACTAACTTCAATGACTTAATTCAAAATTAAATGACCTAAAAAGGGTTGATATGCCATAAAACAAACAAGTCCTTTGTTTATCAAAATGACTTGATTTGGCTTTAAATGACCTGAAAAGGGTTGATATGCTGTAAAACAATCAACTGAGTCCTTTGTTTATCAAAAAGACTTGAGTCGATATTAAATGACCCAAAAGGGGTTGCTCTGCCATAAAACAACCAACTTATCTGATTCACTTTCAGAATTTTATATAAATTAATATGTAAAAAATTATTGTTATATAATAGTATTTCATTAAGTAAAAGAAAATAAGACTAGATTTTTTTTTCTGTTTATATTAAAATAACCAAAAAAGAACAACCTTCTTTAATTTTCTTCTACCAAAGCAAAAAAAAAACTCCAATAAGATAAGGTTTTTATATTCTATTTTTGAGATAATTATTGAATTAGATCTCTTATAAACACCTTAGCGTCTCAAGAGAGTTAAAGGGTCACATTTTAACTGCAGACAGTTTTTATTTACAAAATATTTTTTATGTTTATTTAAATAAAAGGATGTTGTTCAGAAATAGTATCACACAATTTGTAAAAATTTAATATTTATATTTTTGCTTGAAGGCAATTACAATGCAGTATATTGCATAAAATTCGATAATTATAGAAGATAAATAATATTGACAAGTGAATTCACAAAGAATTACTCGGCGTGTAGAACATCGTACAGCAGCTGTTTTGACTTTATTAAGTCTCATCAGCGATGTATACTAACGATCTCCCTCCGACAGAAATCGAAACCGGGACTTCAGCAGGATAGTCAGAAACTATACTGCCTCAGCCACCGATACAGCACCGAGAAATGCCTGTGAAATTAACTTGTCAATGATACTGGGACGTCTCTACCATGTAAAATTTTGTTTTTGTCAGGTACAATATAAGTGCAAAAAATCAGTTGGTCTGTTTACATTACAAATATTTGAAACAGAACTTATTGGTGATGAGTTAAAATGTGAACCTTTTAACTAACTTAAGAAGCTAGGGTGCTTATTGGAGACTTGATCCTAATTATTTAAATGGCATGTTTGAAAGGTTTGAAGTGGACTTATGATATTTGGTTTTGCTTGGGGTTTTTTGCCAACTCAAAATAATTCAAAACTATTCTTTATAATTAATTATAACCCAGAAGAGCAACATTCTGTTAATATCATTTTATAATGTCTTTACGGATATTTTAGTGACTCTGTCTATATTTTTTAACACTTTGTTTTTTTGTTTTATTTGTGACTAGGTATTAAAATATTCGCAGTCGGAGTGGAATAAAATGAAACAGGAACAAGAGCTGGAATTTCAGACGAGGCTGCTCCAGAAGGAGAAGGATTGGAGCAAGAAACTGGCCGAAAAGGAACGTCGTATCACTGACCAAGAGAAAAGAATTATGCTTCTCGACGACCAAGCTAGGAATCTAAAACAATCCAATGAGGATATGCGGTGAGTACATCTACCCTTCTTCACCAACATCTAAACTTCATTTATGGCCTGGCTTGAGTTAAAATATAGTAAATACTAGTTTAACTCTTAACATCCTGTTGAGAATTTTCTAAGTTCAAAGCCCCATTCCTATAAGGATATATATAAATGTCTAAAAATGGCCTTTTCATTTAAAGTTACCTGTTATTTCCCGTAAATCAAAGACTGCTAAATATGTTTAATATTACATTTAAACAAAGTCCAGATACCCATTCCTATAAGGATTTATAAAAAAAATGGTTAAAAATGGCCTTTTCATTTAAAGTTACCTGTTATTTCCCGTAAATCAAAGACTGCTAAATATGTTTAATATTACATTTAAACAAAGGCTATCATTTGGGGTAGTTTAGGAAAATAAATGTGACTTCTGGCCGGGTGGAATGAGGCGGTATAGGACATTAAGAGTTAAAAGATTACCTATTGGGCGGCAATTAGGCTAGCTCCTGCAATAAGCAACAATAAACTGCAGAAGAATTCAAAATTGTTCAGACTTTGTATTGGGTACACTCATATCACCCATTCTCACCTTCTAAAAAGGGAAGACAGGAAACAACTTAATTACATCTACCCCTGTTGTTGTAGAGTAGCTAACACCCCTTCAGCACTCTACCAGATGGACTGGCTCATAGCCACAAAATAGCCTATGATTAAAGAAGATTAACTAACTGAATAATATTCAGACTGATTTTGCTTTGTTGGCTATACCGAACTGACCCTCCTCTATTTAGTATAAGTTTTGTCTTGTTAATTGTTTGTACTTATTTGTTCTGTGTTCATATGTATCCGTTTGGCACCGGATGCTGGTGTTTAATAAATGTATTAAGCACATGATTCTTCTATGTATCTTTCCACCTCGTGATACAACACCCTGATGAGGGCACTTCAGAGTGCTGAAAGTATGAGGGGCGAAAAACATTGTTTGACTAATCAACAGACTCCTAATATTAAGAAGCTGTTTAAGTTTAAGAAGTTTATTATTTGGGAGTCATTGCAAAAATGAAGTCTTGATTTTTTTCTCTACTTTTTTTAAATCTACACGAACACCTATCTTTACTTGGGCTAGATGGGCCCCATCTGATCAATCAGCTTGTCTTGTCAGCCCTAGCACCTATATGATTATCTCAAGGAAGCGCGTGGTGTAATGGTTAAAGTCATAGGAAATGGACTCATCGCCCCGAGTTCAAATCCTGGACGTGGTAATTGCATTTCACTTAGCGCTAATACCCTTGGGAAAGGTATGAATCCTACTCTCCCTCCAGCTATGGGTAAATAGTAGGGCAGACTGGGCTCTTTAACCATGGTTAGGCAACCGGTCTAGGAGAAGGAAAACTCTGAATTCAAACCTGATAAACTCCACATTGACCTTGTGTCACATCCTGCTTATATTTTTTATCTCCTGTCATCTATAAAACATCCACCAATTTCTTCACCACATAATACATCCTGATGAAGGTTTAAAGAAACCGAAACGTTTAAACGTTGATAAATAAATTCATCCCATTTTTGGAACACTTGTTTTTTCAAATTTCTTAATATTATCGGATTTATTTCCATATTTACTCCCATATATATATATTATATATATATATATATATATATATAATATATATATACAATATATATACATATATATATATACAATATATATATATATATATATATATATATAACCAATCTTATCATTTCCTATTTATTTTTGCAGACTTATTGTTGCTGAATTTGAAAAAACTATCGCTCAGTTACAAGGTGAGATTTTTTAGCAATATTTTCATTGCATCTTTTGTTTCTTTTTCTTTTTTCACAAACTTATATAATACTAGAAGCAACTACTCAGCATCACCTGGGTAGAGGTGAAGGACAAAAAAAACTTGGTGTATTTATTTGTTTACTTTTGAGAATTACAAATGCTGGACCATTTTTAAGTAGAATTTCAATGCTATTTCTATGTGTATTTTAATTTTTAAATATCTTTGAATATAAATCAAATCTTCCTAATTTTGCACAAAAAGGAAGAACCGGTGATATTTAATGTGTATATGTATATTTACTTTGCCATTAATTATTTTATTTTTATAATTTCATCTGGGCATACATACATATACACTAACTGCCTTTATATATATATATATATATATATAGACAGATGGTAAATGATTTTTGGGGGTTGAGGGCCAGTACCGAGAGAGTTGTAATGCTGGCAGATAACACACTTTCTGTTCCTCAAAGTTGTACAATTCTCATGTAAGGTACCATGTTTGACAGTGAAAGTAGGTATTTACCCAACTCGTCTGCCATACATAGGATGTGACACAGTGCCACAACTATGGGATATCCAGCAATGATTGAACTCTCTATTTAGTCATAATGGATCTGTGAGACTAGCTTATTTTTACTGTTTGACAGTAAAGTAAAGTTGGCGGAGTGGCCTATTGTCAGTATCACCCGGACAGTGAGGGACTCTATCCCCTTTTCACTAGTGCTAAACCAGGAAGATTGTTTTATGCTGAATGTGTAGCACCACACTTACTGTCAGTTCTCTACTTTACCGCACAGATCAAATGACTTGATTCGGTATTGGATAACCCAGAAAGGGTTGATATGCCGTAAAACAACCAACCAACTGCACAGATCAGATTACCCAAGCTCTGCTACTCGTGCTCTGAATTAGCATAGCCCAGTATTGAACTCAGAACCTTGCAATTCATAGACACATGCTCTACCAACTGAAATAAACCAGACCAATGCAGGTAATGGTTTCTTCAAGAGGTACAAATGAACTAGTATGGTCCTACTCATTAGGAATTTTTTAAAAATAAAAAATTTCCAAGAATAATTTTGCTTGCTTTGTATTCAGAACTTCCTCTGGGAATTAGAAATCTTGTCTACTATATGAAAAAAAAAAAAAAAAAAGAAAGATTTACTCTACGGGTAGGATTTGACACAAGGTCCACAATTATAAGGCTTCCAGTGAGAATCGAACTTGCTTTTCAGTAGTAACGAATCTGCAAGACTAGCTTGCTAACCATTACACTATGATAGGACACATACAATGATGAAAAAATAGTCTGACTTTATATGTCTACACGAGTTATCTGCCCTTTGTTTTGATTTTATTTAAACTTACTGTTTCAATATTTTTCTCTTATATGATCTGTTAGAATTTTCATTGTACATTTATTTATCAATGATAATTCCCCAAAGGGAGAAGAAAGTTACCTAATAATTCTCTAAAAATTCAAAACAAAAATTATTACTGTACACTACTAGGGGCCGGGTTAGCTCAGTCGGTAGAGCGTTCGGCTAGAAACCACAAGGTTCCTAGTTCGATACCAGTCCCCGCCAACTCAGCGTATGAGTAGCACAGGGATCTGTGCGGTAAAGTAAGGAGCTGATGGTAGGTGTGGCGCTCCACCTCAGATGCTAAAACAATCTCCTTGGTCTAGCGCTATTGAAAAGGGGATAGACTCCCTCGCTGACTGGCTGATACCGACTTTATTTTTAAAAAATTCCTAATGAGTAGTTTGATTCTCACTGGGTGCCCCGTACTTCTGTGCTACATCTAAGCTAAGCTTAGTAAATAACTATACGAAATATTCTCATCTTACATGGTGTAATGGTTAGTAAGCTAAACTAACAGACCATTGATAGTGAGTTCAATTGTCACTGAGCGCTCCATACTTCTGGCCTTGTGCGACATCTAAACTAAGCTTAGTAAATAACTATTCCCTAATGGGAAAGAATAGAATTCTTAAAGACAACTTGTATATGTGTATCATGCAAATGATAGAAAGTCAGGGACTAGTTCGCAATTATATTTATGTAGTAGATTGGACCCCCATCATATAATTCCATTAAAAAATCAATTGATTTCAAATTTGATAAATCCCCTATTCTATGAAAGTTCTTCAAAATTATTCGTGAAGAAAATTTTTTTTTTTTTAATTCTGTACAAGAAGGACCATATTCACTTTTGGATTCATTAATTCATAGAGGACACTGCCTGTCTTATGTATAACAAAACCTTCTGTTCACTCTATTGGTCTAGTTTAGAATAGGCTGATTGCGTCCCTTGTTGAGAGGGATGACTATTCCAAAATGTGGGGAGTAGTACACATATGTGATATGAACAGAATCAGATAGATAGATAGATAGATGTGAACAGAATCAGATAGATAGATAGATAGATATGAACAGAATTAGATAGATAGATATGAACAGAATTAGATAGATAGATATGAACAGAATTAGATAGATAGATATGAAAGAAAGAAAGATAGATAGATAGATAGATAGATAGATGTAGGGCAGTCTACGTGAAAAATCCTGGCACTTATTTTTATTTATTTATTTTGCTCTACTAATTCATAAACATTCAATATCAAACAGATAGATATTACTATAAATATATAAACTTTGAATATTACAATAAATATGAAAACATTAAATATTACCATAGATATAAAAACATTAAAGATGAAACTGTCATTAACTTTAAAAAATTAATCTTAACACTTTCTTCTTTATTTTATTTTATTTTTTTTTCAAATTCAGCTGAAAAAGAAAAGACAACAAGTGCCTCCCAGGAATCACTAGAGAATGTAATTCGTGAACGAGATCAAGTAAGTTGTTTTAGACTTTCTACAATTTACTCTTTCTAAACTTGTTATAAATATTCTATGTTAAATTTTAGGATTTGACATAGAGAAATTATTTTACTTAATCCCAATGAAATTGAACCCTTATGGACATCACCACCCCCAACACTTTTTATCATATGTGTGCTAGAAGGCGGTGCCTGAAGATCTTAGTGTCCTGGGTATGACATTAAACTCTATCTGATGGTGAAGTTCCAGTTCTGGAGCTCTGGGAATATGGAGTACTCCTTCATCACCATTACTCCCAGGTCTACTCTGACCTGGAGTGGCAGTAACTCTTAGAGTCCCATCTATGGGATAAATAGAAAAAAAAATGAGTTTAAAAATATTATCTGCGTTATCGGACTATTGTCCCCATCTTCATTGTTATTTGTACAACGTTTCGGCCGATATGCCCTCCGGCCTTCTTCAGGTATTTCTTGTCAGACTCAGGAACCTTCTCAGACTCGGGAACCTTCTCGGACTCCGGAACCTCCTTTTCGAACTCGGGAACTTTCTTGTCGAAATACCTGAAGGAGGCCGGAGGGCATATCGGCCGAAACGTTGTACAAATAACAATAAGATGGGACAATAGTCCGAATAACGCAGATAATACTAATCATCAAGCCTCATCTCAAACATTCAGAGAAAGAGTTTTAAAATGTTTTAAGAAATTGAATACCCACAAGAATGAATAAACAAAAATTATTCGGCATAAAATGACCCAACAAGGGTTAACATGCCATAAAATCCAACTAACTAACCAACCCAATGAAATTGACACTGCTTACTGCTTATAGAAGTCTGTTGCTGATGACAATGACCTCATGAAATATTCTAAGTGGAAGAATGTGCACAGACCTCAGTCCACTATCTTGGCAGTTTGGCAGTTGGTCCAGTGGCAGGGGAAAGTCTGAGATGACTGGACTACCAAGCTGCTGTAGGGGGCTGTCTCAGATAGTATTGAGTCACTTCACAAAAGGCAAGCCTCCCAGGAGGCCCCAGCACTTGCACCCTAGCACCAGGTTGTATTGGGGATTTATGCAAGTAGTAAGTACCCCAATCCTACTACTATCAGTGTGGATAATCATTGGCTCCCCTGGAGCTCATCCACCCTTTGACAGATCTTGTTTTTAGTGATGCTGGGTGTCTACACACACACACCTCAACAGACAAGCAGTGTCTACACCACCTCAACAGACAAGCTGAGATGTGCCTGAAAAGATGCCATTTTACTCGCCAACAACCCAACCATGAAATTAGGTAGTACTAGTTTACACGGTACTAGTATCAGGTAAGAAATGAGACCTGTCTTTTCCTGACTTGACACAAGAAATTGACAATAAACTTATACAGAGTTTATACAACTGCCTATTCCTTTCCTCTCCGATTAAAATGCTCAAATTTTATACCTAAATTTTATTATTTCACTCAAATGTTCCTTAACTTGATTTATAAATAATGCCAGATAATTTAGTTAATTTCTACTATTTTGTATTTTTCAGGCTATTGAAGATTTACAGTCAGTTGAAACAGCATTCTCAGATTTACATCGGCGCTATGAAAAGACGAAAAATGTTGTTGAAGGTTTTAAGAAGGTCAGTTTACTTTGTACCAATTGGGTAATCAGAAAATTTGTTGTTATTGTAACACACAAGGCATGATAAGTGTCACTAAAAATGTTGTTGAACAAATGAACAAATGTAAGGTTACAAAAACAAAATTAGTATATATATATATATATATTATATATATATATATATATATATATATATATATCGCGTCTGAACGTGAATTTTTTTAAAAGTTCTTTTTTCGAACATTTAAAAATTTTTCCGCTTTTTCCAATGAATTTCATTTCAAATAAGGATTTACTCATATGAAGGTCGAATTTTCTTTGTGTGCAGAACATTTCTACATTTTTTCTATTATTATTTCATTTCATTTGGTTATTTAAAAATAATAATAGTTTGAATAATGTACACATGGATATACTCCTGACCAAAACACATGTAAGTAAAATTGATTAAAATATCCTATTTTGATCCATTCTATACTTTCTTTCCTTTATCTATTTTTTCCAACATACCGTCGGATTCACTTCCAGTTTCATTTTTACATATATATATATATATATATATGAGGAAATGTCTAGTCTACTTGTTCAATTTCCATGTAAATTCTGGGCAAAACAACTGATTTTAGACTCCTTGCTTTCTATAAAAAGGAAAAATACTTGAATAAAAAAAAACAACTCTTGACTCTGTTTTATTTTCTGTTTTTTTTTTTTTTTTTTAAAGATGTTACTGGGCTATATATATATATATATATATATATATATATATATATATATATATATATGTGTGTGTGTGTGAATAGTGTGTGTGTATGTGTGTATATAAATATATTGTTAAATAACTTTTGTACTTTTTCTTTCTTTTTAGAATGAAGATATCCTCAAGAAATGTGTCCAAGATTACCAAGTAAAGATAAAAAGAGCAGAACAAAAACTCCTTGCTATTCGGCAACAAGCTGAAGAGAAACTAGAGCAGTAAGAACTGTTCTTTTAACTTTGTTTAAAGCAAAAAATAATTTCTTTAATATCTATCTATACATATATAAAGGGCAGTTGTGTGTATCTGTATGTCCGGAGAAAATTTATTCTCCCATCTTAAAATTAGTCCTATGCTTGATTTTATATAGAAACAAATTGAAATATAATTAAAATAATTGTAATCTTTTTATATGTATTCTTATTTAATCTCGTTAGTCTTTCTAATTTGATATATTGCATTACATTAAAAATTAAATACTTTCAGTTGGAGGGTGCATCTTGTCTAATCAAAAGTTAATTCTAAAATGTGAAATAACATTTGCGGTGAACAGAATAAAGGGGCATAACTCTATATTGTTTAAAAATTACCAATTTTAAATAAATTTTATTCTTTATTTTATTATTTGTCATTTTATTTAATTCCTTTAATTTTTTTTATTTATCTTATTTAAATTTCTTCTTTGCAGAGCAAACACAGAAATTGAGAAAGTGCGGCGAAGTACTTCTGCAGAAATCGCTAAATTGGAGGCCGCTCTAAAGAAAAGTGATATCCAGGTGCAGTCTCTGGAGAGGACAATAGAACAAAAGGTAAGTAACTTTTTTTTTTTCCTTCTCTTCTTTCTGTGTTTGCTACCAGAAAAGGAAATAGGGGATGAAATTTGAATACTAGAATATTGAGCTCATATACTTGCTTTAAACCACATACACTCTTTAATATTTGATAACGCACACACACACACCATTACATCTAATATTTACACACACACACCATTATATCTAATATTAACACACTCACACACATACACCAACATTACACCATTACATCTAATATTTACACACACACACACACACACACACACACACATTACACACACTCACACACAAACCATTATATCTAATATTAACACACTCACACACACCATTACATCTAATATTAACACACTCATACACACACACCATTACATCTAATATTAACACACTCACACACACCACACACACACACACCTAATATTAACACACTCACACACACACCATTAATCTAATATTAACACACTCACACACACACACTATTACATCTAATATTTACATATTACACACACACACACACACCATTATATCTAATATTAACACACTCACACACATACACCATCTAATATTAACACACTCACACTCACACACCATTACATCCACACACACCATTACATCTAATATTAACACACTCACACACACACACCATTACATCTAATATTAACACACTCACACACACACACATTACATCTAATATTAACACACTCACACACACACACACCATTACATCTAATATTAACACACACACACCATTACATCTAATATTAACACACTCACACACACACACCATTTTACATCACACACTCACACTCACACACCATTACATCTAATATTAACACACTGCTCACACACGCATCTAATATTAACACACTCACACACACACTGTTACATCTAATATTAACACAATCACACTCACACACCATTACATCTAATATTAACACAATCACACTCACACACCATTACATCTAATATTAACACACTCACACTCACACACCATTACATCTAATATTAACACACTCACACACACACTGTTACATCTAATATTTACATACACGATATTAACACACTCACACACACACACACATCACACTCACACACCATTACATCTAATATTAACACACTCACACACACACACCATACATCTAATATTAACACACTCACACTCACACACCATTACATCTAATATTAACACACTCACACTCGACACACACATCACACTCACACACCATTACATCTAATATTAACACACTCACACACACACCACACACACACACTCACACACCATTACATCTCATATTAACACACTCACACACATTACACATTACATCTAATATAACACACTCACACTCACACACCATTACATCTAATATTAACACACACACACACCATTATATCTAATATTTACACACACACAATTATATCTGATATTAACACACTCATACACACACCATTATATCTAATATTCACACACACACACACACACACACACACACACACACACATATCCAAAACTTTTTCTTTTAAGTTGGTAATGAAAGGGTTAAAAAAAATGATTATATTATTTTTTTATTTTTTTTTATTTTTTTTTTTTGTGTATTTTATTTGTTAATTTACTTTTTTACGAATCCTTTCATAATATTTTTCAACATTAAAAAAAATGGTACATATCACATAAATGTGTCCTGCCTCCTACCCTAAAAACCGCTAAGCGGTGCCTGCTGAAAATCTGACCCGTGCTACTTATGAACTCTTTAGCTGTTTTAAGGCATTTTTCTCAAAAAAGTTAATATGATATGAAAGCATTATTTTACACCCCACCCCCCAGTCTTTTCTCGACAAGTAAATGTAAATATTTTACCCACCCACCCCTCTTTAAAATATATTTTTTTAGTGGTTTAAAGGCGTTTTCATCGACAAATAACTTTTTTTAGAGGTTTGAAGGCATTAAAAGTAAGCCACCGCCAGATTTTTTATCGACAAGTAAATATAAATATTTAAACAACCCTCCCCCCCCTTTAAAATATCTTTTTTACGGTATTTTTATTTTAATTCAAAAACAACTGTCACAAACTTTTTAATAAATATGACAGTTTTAAAAATAAAAACAATCAAAATGTAATTCATAAGTAGCACGGGTCAGATTTTCAATAGGCACCGCTTAGCATTTTTTAAGGCAGGAAGCCAGGACGCATTTATGTGATATGCACAAAAAAAAAATTGTATTGAAAATTTATTAATTTTATTTTGAAAATGAAACAGCCAAGACAAAACTAACCAAATTTTTTTCTTTTCCCCCGCAGACTATAGAGAATCAAGAACTGACAGCCATCTGTGATGAATTGATCAACAAGGTTGGTGATGTCTCTTAGCATAACCAACTTAGGCTACTATCATCACCACAATGACTTTGGCCACAACAACCACCAACACCAACACCAATGTTATAAATAATAATGCTAATAATGAATACAATCCTAATGATAACAACACTCTGTCCTTTCCCTCAAAGAATCCCAATTTATCAATTCGCCTACAGATATACGTCATTGATTTACTTAATCTCAAAGTTTGATTCTTGTAATTTATAAACACGACCAGTCAAGGAAAATCTACTTAATAAAAACAAAAAAATGTCTCTTGTCATCTTAGATGGAAGCAAAGAAATATTAATGTTATTTCAAAAATAACAGAAACCATCGAATATTCTCTAATCAACCGAAGTTTAAAATCTTCATTCAGTGAATGTATATATATAATGTATATATATATATATATATATATATATATATATATACACACACAAAATCCTATTTTAATAGGGTTTTATTTAACAATTTTTAATTAACTTCAAATAATCACCTTCAAGTTCCTTTTGGGTTTTTTTTTCTATCATTATTACTATTAGATGTTGATATTAATATATAGCAAGGAATTCATCTTTTTTTTTTTTTCTTATCTTATTTTATTTATTTTTCATTCTTTTTCTATTTTTATTTTTGTTAGATGTTGATAATAATAATCTGTAACAGGGCATTCATTTTTCTTTATTTTATTTTATTTTTTTGTCAAGAAGTATTTTCTTGTCCTGATGAGCTACTAAGCGAAACTATTAATAGGTATATCTGACTTATTAGAATTAACATTATATATATATATATATATATATATATATATATATATATATATATATATATATATATATATATATAAACAAATGGCAACTAAAAAACACAACTAAATCCAGCCAATTAAGATTTTTTATTTTCACTTGTCTCAAATTTACTAAATTGCTGATCATTTTAATGTCACTGATAAAAAGTTAAGAATGAATAAAGGAAACAGTTTTATAAGATTGGCCATCAAAAAATAGAAGTCATTAATTAACAACACAAAACAATATATGTTCTCATACAATGACCAAAACACACACACACACACACACACACACACACACACACAAGTGATTATATTTATATTCCATTATATTGAATTTATATTCCATTAAAGATTTAACATTTTCCCTATTTTTTTTAGGTTTTTGTTGTACTACAATTTTGATGATAAACAGTTATATTTTACTTCTTTTTACTTCATAGAAATTTATTTTTAATTTTCTGAAATAAATTAGCAATAATTACTGGAGATGTGTCTCCAAAATCTGTTTTTATTGCTTACAAATACTCACAAATAGCAATGTTTAATTTAATTCAGCTTAAAAAGTGTTGTGAGGGTAACCTGAAGTCAAACGTTTTTTTTTTTTTTTTAGACCTTATTTTTCCAGTGCAAGTATCATTGGAGAACAAGGTAAATGGGCCAGCCTTTGAATGGTTAACAACATTTTTCTCATTCCCCAATGATACCTGCATTTGAAAAATAAGGTCTAAAAAAGTTTGACTTAGGTTAACCTTAAGATGACTTTAACCTAGACTAATTGTTCTCTCTTGTATTTAATTTTTTTAAAAAAGAAAGAAACATTTAATGAATGAATCTCAATATTAATCAAAGAAAATGACTTTTTCTTTTCTTTTTTTTTCTGTTTCTCCTAAGAAAGAAGATAAAATGAATCCAATTTCATTCGTCTTTAAACTATTAAAACTTTTTGACATTCTTGTGAGATGGCTTTAGATAATTTTACTTCTAAGAAGATTAATTTTAAGATGGATTAACATAATTCCTTTTGTTTCCAACAATTTGGCTTCTTATCACCATAATATTATCAGTAAAAAATTTAAAAAATTAAAAAAAAAAGAATTTTAAATGGTGATTTTCATCCTTGATTCAAATATTTCTATATATTTCTTCTCTGTCTCAAAATTGGGGCTGTTCAAGGGAAAGTTAGGGTGTACATACACTGTATATATATATATTTGTGTATAGGTCAATTTATTTTTTGTTTTTCTTATGTTTTTTTTTTTTTTGTTTCTTCCACTTAAAAGAACAGAGTTTAATATTCAAGGTGTTGGTCAGGAGATACTGCTAAAAAAAAATTTTGCTTGAAAATTATGGATGCCATTTTAATGGTAATCTTTTTTTTTTTTTTTCTTGGCAAATAAATTACCAAATTTGTTGATTACCTGAAATTAAAGAAACTAAAATTACCCAGTGATGCTGAAAAAAATAACTAATATCTAAAATCAATATTATTTTCTCTTGGCTGGATATTAAGTATTTAAAAAAAAGAATAAAGACTCTAAATTTGTTTCTTTGTAAAACTCACAGCTTTGCATCATTTTGGGGGAAAAGTTCACTGTACAAACACTGGCAGCCATAAGCGATACTAACAGAGAAAAATGGTGTTACTGAATTTATATAAAAGATGAGATTTATTTCTGTATCAAAAAAAGATGGAATCAAAAATAATAACTGATTGCTAAGACCAATTCAATGTATGCTTAGCTTCTATAAAATTTCTTGTGGCTTAAGATTAAAATGTTTAGGAAGAAACTAATGGGATGCAAAGATCAGCTTATTGGTTGGCTTATATTTCTCTCTAAAACAAAAATGGTCGATGGTGGGGAATTATCTGTGGAATATAAAATAGTTTTAAATCCTTCAAATTATTAATCTATTTTTTCCCCCCAAGAAAAAAAAAATCAAACTATACACAATTATGTAATAATATGCATGTGTGTAAAATAAATTGTTTTTTAATCTATCTACATACATATGTATATACACACACTGCCTGTATGTATGTGTCTGTATGTGATATATATATAAAATATACAAACACACTCAAATCATATTTATGTATATATTTATATATATATTCACCTACCTGCTTATATATGTATGTATATATATATATATATATATATATATATATATATATACATACACACACATATGTCTGTATGTGTGTGTGTGTGTGTGTATATATATATATATATGTATATATATATATATATATACACACAAAATTTATCTATTTATACATATACCTACCTGCTTATATGTATGTGTGTATATATATATATATATATATATATATATATATATATATATATATATGTGTGTATATAAAAACACACACACACACACACACACATATATATATATATGGTATTAAAAAGAGAAAAAAAAACAGCTTCTTAAAAAGATCTGCTTTTATAATAGCAAACAGAAGTGAAACTTTATATGATATCCTTTTTCTAATCAGCCATGATTATTGTCTCCCTCCAAAGAATTATTGTTATTGTTGTTGAACTTAAAGTTGTCATCAGTCAACAAACGTTGACATAAATCATTCATTTCAATAGGGAAAGAAAAAAAAAAGGACAGATTTTATTTGGAAGTTTATTATATAATTTTTCTATTCTTGGAATATTATTATGATCAATTCAAAATAGTAACTTTGTCCAGAGATATTTGTACTTTTTTAAAACTCTCCTTAAAATAAAAGTGTAGTAACTCCTGTTGTCTATGATTAGATTAAAAAATTGAGTATGAAAGCTACACACTTGCAGGCAGTTGTAGCTGTTAAATTATTAATTGTTTAACATTAGAAATACTTATATATATATATATATATATATATATATATATATATGTTGTCTATAAAGTCCTGCAGCAGATTCGAAAATGTTACAACAAAGATGGCAATCTTGTTGAAATGCAATTATGAAGATATACATAAAAAGTAAAACTACAAAAGTTAAACTTTCATGTGTTTTTTTTACGAAATGATTCTATCATTTGTACAATACGAGTTATTAAGTTTTCAATTTTAAAACTGCTGCAAGACTTTATTAACACCCTGCATATATATATATATATATATATATATATATATATATATATATATATATTTTCTCCTAAGAAGTAAAACTGGTGTAAAAAGCTGAGTGTGTCTCATTCTAAACAAAGCAACAACACACTGATAAAAAATAGATCATTGCTTCATTTATATAGTTTAAAGTAACTTTACTTTAAACTTGAAATATATATATATATATATATATATATATATATATATAAAACTCTTCAAAAGTTCCTCACATTAAAATGTGTATCCTTTCTGGTGTATAATATTACTTAAAGCAGAGTGATGAATATGAATATATGAGGGTTGGGTAGTCCCCATGGCCTTGGGGCTAACTACAAGTTTGAACTCCAATCGTGTTATTATGTTCACTTTCGGACTAATACTCTTGGGCAAGCTATGAAAATCCCTCCCCCCAGCTATCACTGCTGTTCTACAAGGATGGCTTTGGCATTAAATAACCCATAAATGGTTGATATGCCATTAAATAAGGTAAACAAAAATCAAGTATGTGAGCAAAGGAAATATGAATAAAAAAAAAGCTTGAAGCTTTTATTTTTGTGTGACTGGAATTCATACATTTTTTTTTCTTTCCTTTTTCTCTCGCAATTCTTGTATTGGTTTCAAATTGAGGAACTTTTGAATTTAAAAAAAGAAGTAAATAAATAAATAATATACTGGCTGACCTTTTTTACTGTAGAATTACAAAAAAAAAAACAACCGATAACGACAGAGCATCTTCAAACCAGTTGTAGCAGGACTATTTTGCTGGTGAAGATATTCCCTGCAAGACAAAAAACAAATCTACAGCAACAACAACAATTATATCTCTGCTCTAAAATATGTCTGTTTTCTGGTCAGCCTTTTATTATATCTCTGCTTTTCTTTACACTTTCATAAAAATTCCTCTTATTCAATTGGAGATTAAAAAAAAAAACACCAACCCCTTCTCACCTCTCCTTGGGATTCAAACTTAGGAAGGAGAAACAAAAAATGTTTCGTTTAACTTTCGATTCTCCAAAGAGGATTATTCCCCCTTGCTATTCCTAGTTTGGCTTTTCAGCCACTAGGTGATCAAAGTGAAGACTTTATTAATAGTAGTTAAGTCCTGTTTTCCTTCTTTTTTTTTTTTTTTCAGTTAATATGAATAACTGAACTTAACATTCTGAATATTAGGATTGTTGTCTTATATTCTGTGTAAATCTGAAGAAAGAAAATGTTTTGCCTGATTTATTTTTACACTTAATCCTCCCTATTATGTTTGATATAAACTTGATTATTAACATTCATTCCTTTTCTGAAAAACTTAAATAGAAAGAAAATAAGAAATTTTTTAAAAACAAAATCTTTTATATTTTTTCCAAGATTTTAATTTAAACTGAATAATATATATATATATATATATATATATATATATATATATATCCAATAGACCAGATGAGTTGGTGGTGGGAATGTTTCTTTTTAGGACTTTCGGATTAATATAAAAATAAATAAATATAAGTATTTGATATAAGAATAAATAAATAAATACAAAACTTTAATATTAAAATGATTTTAGATTAAAATCTTTCTTCCCAATTCAAAACTTAGAGCAAATTTACATATTATTTGAAACACACACACACACACACATATATATATATATATATATATATATATATGTTTAATTTTGTCTTTTGACTCCAATTTTCTACTTTGGTGGTCCATTAAAGCAAAACAAAAATAAAGTTTGACTCTTTACCTTAAATTTCTAATCTATGAGAAACAAAAAAAAAGAAAAAATCCCTCAGGAATTAATTCTCATTAATGTCCAAATTGTTGCTTTTTCTTCCTCGTGTTATTTAACAAAAAGAAGTTTTATTCTTATCCTTCACTTAAAACAATGGGTTTTTTTTTTTTTCCTTCCCTTTAAAATCCTAAACCAACACAGAGTTTGCAGAATTGAAGCCAAAAAAGTTCTTTAAAAAAAAAAAAAAAACTGCTAAAAAGTTGTTGTTGTCGTCCCTAAACAGATCTTCTTCTTCTCCCTTTTGCCTGTAAATAGCAAAAATGCAGAAATGTGTCTTATATGCTAAAAATGCACACGTCCTTTGTGTGCAATGATTGCTGCTGCATTTGTGGCTTACAACAGGCTCGTTTTTTAATTCTTTTAACCAAAATGAATAAATAACACTTCAATAAAAATTATCCAATCCCTAAAAAAGGTGTTTAAAAAAAAAGAAAAAAACTTAAACATTTGTTCCAGCCATTTTCTTTGATTCAAAGAAAAGACTCGCTGTGAACAGACATTAAAAGGTTTTGTTGTTGTCATTGTCGCAAGCTACTGTCCATCTCTACATTCTCAGCTGGCTACAATCACTTGGAAATCTTGGAGATGCTAGAGTTTTAAAAACAAAAGAAATTGTAATTAAAAAGAAAAATATTTTAAAAAACTGAAAAGATATTTGAGTCTTTCACAAGATCTGATCAAAAAGTTGCAAGTGTGCGTGCGTGTGTGTATGGGTGTGTTCGATTTAGTCCAGCAGTTGGCGTGCTGTGTGTCCAAAAAAAAAAAAAAAAAAAAAATTAAACCCTATTTAGGCACATCACCATAGTGACATACCAGCCATGTATAGTGAAAGTTTTCACTACCATGTTGTTTGTTTTTTTTTTTTTTTAAATTTTTTTTTTTTGCCGACTGTCTTGTCAAATCCTGGCCAGGCTGAATTTATGTTCACAATATAAAGTTGGAAATAAATAAAATGAATAAATATATTATTTTGTGTTGTTGTCGATTTTTTTTTTTTTTTTTTTTTTTCATATTTTAATTCATTGATACTTTGTCACATAACTATAATGAGAACAGAAATTCTTTGGGTCGGACACCCGGATCTCTCCACTGAAAAAGCCATTCTCCCAACTGCCAAAGGACCCCTGACCAAGTCCTTATGCCTGCAACAATTTTTTCCAGCAGTCCTCGGCCAAAAGCTCACTCGCCTCTTGTTCGTCACGCGTCTATATTCTCCTTAGCAAGATCAAAACGCAACTCGCTCAGTATGGGAAGGTAGGCCTTAAATAATGATTAATTCCCCTGACCAATCGCGCCCAGCGCTGCCGTAGAAATTTGCATATGTGCCAACAAGGTAGTCTGACTTGAAGCCACGACTCATGATCAGGAGGATGCAAGTTCAATCTCTGTAGTTGTAGCTACTCTCCCCTCTGATCTCATCATTTTGCATGCCAGACACGTTTGTGTTTGCTTTGAGTTCCCAATTAAGAAATTTCTCTTGCTACAATAACATACTGACTCTTTCTCTGAATTTTTTAGATGAGGCTTGATAATTTGTATTATTTGTCCAGTTGAACATATGACGCAATGGATATAAGAGTTGAGTTAATACAGTTCTCACTGACAATCATCTGAAAGGTTCCAGGTTCAATCCTGGCCAAAGGCAATAATAACATAGAATACTTAACACAACTTAACACTTGAACCTACTCATGGTTAACGGAATGAGAATAGTCTACCCCCATAGATTGAATAGAGGGTTCGGTTCAAAGTTCTATGAAGGCTTCCGATTATGACATGAAGGCTCCTGAGTTCAACAAGAAACACCTGAAGAGGGTCAGAGGGAACATCAGCTGAAATGTTGTGTAGATAACAATGGACTCTATCATCAATTTCAACACGTGAGGGTTCATCCAATGGTTTGTTTCTAGTTGTGAAAGAATGCCACAAACCCAATCAGGATTTTCAAATTCAGAGTTTTCTTCTCCTAGACTGGTTACCTACCCAACCATACGCAAGATAAAAATTTCTGAGTGTATAAATAGTTGGTCATGTGTCACATCCTACTTGTGCCGTGGGGTGAGTGGGTGGGTGAAGGGTAAATCTAATAATAATGGAAATTCGGTCTCAATTTGTCTGTAATCAAAACTAAGTCACTGCTTACGTCACATGACCCAAAATTGCCAATATGTAGAATAAAAAAAAACAATCTTGTATTATATACACAAAAATTGATTAAAAAAAAAAAAATTGCAAATTATTTTTTTACTTTCTTTTTACACTAACAAGAGGTTAACTAAAAAGTTTACGAATGAATAAAATTTTTGCGAACATTTTATGTGTAAAATATTCAAAATAATTATTCAATTAATAGATGCACACAATATCTTATTTGTAATCATTACACCACATATCTCCTCAATATAGCATTCAAATTTGTTTGTGTCTCCCTCTTTTGAAAGGGGTCCAAAAATTCAAGGTAATATCAATCCTTTGAAAGTCTCTCCAGCAAACGAAATGCAATTCCTTTCCCAACTGAACACGCCACTCTCACATCAAATAGCAGTCGTCTGGTTTCTTGCCGTCCAAACACTTTCTTCCTCACTCGCCCTGTCAGCGACAGTCCGTCTTTATTTCTGCTCGTTCGAATGCGCTTATGCAAATTCGGATATACTTTATTTGGGTCTCAGCTACAAGGAGGTAGTGAGTTCGAATATCCGTAGCCACTCGCCACAGGCCAAACATATCCTGACATGCTTTGTTTATGGGGGCTGAGAATCCGCCTTTCAGTGTTTGACCCTGTACCGAATGAAGGTAAGCTTATTGTATATTTTCTAAGTGCCTTCACTCAGTAGTGGTTATCAGTTTAATCTCATATACCATTACTACTGTAGTGAGTTCGTTTCCTCCCTCACAGGGTTCAACAGACTTTTAACTTTGTACATACCTAAGCACAGCAAATATGTAAAAAGGTACACTTAAGATGAAGATGACACAAAAATATACAGTAATGCTCTCACTGACAACTCCACCCGTTCGATGCAATGCGCAGGTGATTTGACGGTATTCATAACTATTGACACGGTGACAGTCTGATCAAAGATTCTTATATATATATATATATATATGAGAAGTAAATACACACGCGGTGTGTTTATGATATGGCTTTTTTTAGCCCACAATTTTAGGAAGATTATGTGCTTAACTGAAGTCGTACCTAATTTTGAAAGTTAATTAATAATTAATTAATTAGGCGGGCATACCTATTTAAATGTAAGACTAAACAAATCGAGAAAAATCAATCTTTGCATGCACATTTCGGCCTCATCAGCAGAGCTATAGATAGGAAGACCGCCTATATATATATATATATATATATCGAGATGCCGAAATCATACATATATATGATTCTTTCAGTCTAGGAACAGATTAATTACCTTTCCAATTGATGACTCTTTATGAGGAAAATAATTTTGTAATCCAAATTTTTTGCAATCCAAATATCTCCTGAAACAGATTAAATTAATTTTTTTTTTTTTCAAAATTTTAAATTGAAATAGATCACTAAGTAGGCCTGAGCTTATTCTAGTAGTGACCTGGTTTGAATTCAGAGTTTTCCTTCTCCTAGACTGGTTGCCTAACCATGGTTAAAGAGCCCAGTCTGCCCTACTATTTACCCATAGCTGGAGGGAGAATAGTTGGATTCATACCTTTCCTAAGGGTATTAGTGCTATGTGAACGGTGGCTTCGTCCAGGAATTAAATTCAGATTCTAGAGACACACTACTCTATCTCTCATTCTATCACACAATTTAAGGGGGAGGGGGGGGGACATTAGTATTCATGTGAAAATGACTGAAATGTTCATTTGATAAATGACTCTCCATATATGGATAGGATAGTACTTTTCCAGAAGTGCCAGCTGATGGTGTACCTCCATATACATAATTTCTTTTTTTATTCATATAAGAATTATTATAACATCCTCGTCGTCATTTTGAATTTTCTCTCTAAATACATATACAAGAAAAAAGGAAAACTTTCTCTACTAATTTACGGAATAGTTCATGGGTTATTTCCTATAACTCCAACATAAAAAAGGGGAACCACTCTGATTGACTGATAAATTATTTATTTTCCCATTAAACTAACCCTAAACCCTAACCCCGTCTTCTTTTTTCCTAGTAGATCAATAAATAAATAATTTATCAGTCAGTCAGAGTGGTTCCCCCTTTTTATGTTGGAATTATATGAAATAACGAGTTTATGTGTTTGAAATGCGGTAGAGCGTTCGGCTAGTAAACCACAAGGTTCCCAGTTCGATACCGGTCCCCGCCAACTCAGCGTATGAGTAGCACAGGGATCTGTGCGGTAAAGTAAGGAGCTGATGGAAGGTGTGGCGCTCCACCTCAGACGCTAAAAACAATCTCCTTGGTCTAGCGCTATTGAAAAGGGGATAGACTCCCTCGCTGATTGGCTGATACCGACTTTAGGCCGCCCCGTCGACTTTACTTTACTTTACTTTTACATATTGATTTAATGGTAATGTAATTTTGAGTTACTTCCCTTTGCAGAGTAAGTGAAAGAGTCGTTTCCCCTTACGAGATATCCAAAGTCAAGTAAAGTTTAATTTAAGAAAAATGTAAAAACCCTTAATACCCTTAGGAAAGGTATGAAAAAATACCCTTAGGAAAGGTATGAAAAAAAAAAAAACTCATTACAAATAAATAGCTACAGAATTACGTGTCTACGTTGATCATCAAAATTAGGATGACACTCTGTAAGTATAATTGATTATTATACATTATTTTCTTACTAAAAAAAATAATTTATTCTTATCAAGATTATCTTATGACACTTTGTTGTTTGTGCTGAAACTGATAAAAACGCTGTGGGATATCTACAGATTAATACTCTTGTTCCTTAATTGTATGACCAATATCATCTTGCAACAAAATCTGGTTAAAAATTAGACCGGCCAAATCGTCTAAGATGAAATGCGAATCCTGATTATATGATGTTGCTTATCCACCGAATTCTTATTTTTTATGAGTCTTGTCACCTCATCTAAATAATGGACCATTCCATTTTATTAAAGAAAGGGAAGAAAAAGAACATGCTACAAAAAATATAAAAAAGACAGATGAAGATATAGAGAGGGTGTGAGTGCGCAGAAGCGATAATGCTGTTTCAATCAAACAATGAAAAGGAAAAAAAAGTGAGAGTTAAATCAAGATTATTATACTTTTTACATATTGAACTATTTAGCAATAGCTCTTAAGTAAACATATCAAACGTAATAATGAAATTATCATACTGTGGTATATCCACAGGTCCTGCTAGTATATAATAATGAACTAGCAGGATCTGTGGATATACCACAGTATAATAATTTCATTATTACGTTTGATATGTTTACTTAAGAGCTATTGCTAAATAGTTCAATATGTAAAAAGTATAATAATCTTGATTTAACTCTCTCTCACTCTTTTTTTCTTTTCTTCTTTTCATGATGTTCAATTGAAACAGATTAGCAAAATCATTTCCATGCTCTCACCCCCTCTCTATCTTTCCCCTATTCTCTTTCTTTCTTGCATTTTTTATGTGTGCATGTACTTTTTCTCCCATCTCTCTCTTTTTTT
>CM042157.1:79271568-79276568 GCA_023376005.1 Doryteuthis pealeii
TTATATTATTAAATATCAGAGCAGATCGCTGTCAACTGGTTAATGGGTTGGTCACAGACAACTCGGCGGAATCTTATATGTAGAGTGACCGGTCTGGCACACGCCTTATATTACCAAAATTCCAACACCCTTCTTCTATATCTTCCCCTCCTGCTTTTTTCATATTTTTTGTAGCATTGTTCTTTTTCTTCCCTTCTTTAATAAAATGGAAGGGTCCCATTATTTAGATGAGGCTGACAAGACTCATAAAAATAAAGAATTCGGTGGATAAGCAACACCATTATAATCAGGATTATGCATTTCATCTTAGACGATTTGGACGGTCTCATTTTAACCAGATTTTGTTGCAAGATGATATTGGTCATAAATTAAGGAACAAGAGTATAATCTTGTAGATATTCCACAGCGATTTTTATCAGTTTCAGCACAAAACAAACAAAGTGTCATAAGATAATCTTTGATAAGAATAAATCATTTTTCTTCAGTAAGAAAATAATGTATAATAATTCAATATACTTTACAAGAGTTGTCATCCTAATTTGATGATCAACGTAGACACGTAATTCTGTAGGCTATTTATTTGTAATGGTTTTTTTCTTCCCTTTTTAAATCAATTTTTACTTGACTTTGGATATCTTGTTAAGGGGAAACAACTCTTTCACTTACTCTGCAAAGGGAAGTAATCAAAATTACATTACCATTTAAATCAATATGTAAAATACGTTAATTTTCATTAATATTTCAAAACACTAAACTGGTTATTTCCTATAACTCCAACATAAAAAAGGGAATCACTCTGATTGACTGATAAATTATTTACTATTATTGATTCTACTAGGAAAAAAAGAAGACGGGTTAGGGTTTAGGTTAGGTTTAATGGGAAATAAACAATTTATCAGTCAATCAGAGTGGTTCCCCTTTTTTATGTTGGTAGTATAGGAAATAACCCATGAACTATTCCGTAAATTTTAGTAGAGAAAGTTTTCCTTTTTCTTGTATATGGTATTTTAGAGAGAAAAATTTCCAAAATGACGACCGAGGATGTTATATAATTCTTATATGAAATAAAAAAAGAAATTATTGTATTGGAGTACACCATCAGCTGGCACTTCTGGAAAAGTTACTATTCCTATCCATATATGGAGATAGTCATTTATCAAATGAACATTTCAGTCATTTTTCACATGAATACTAATTGTCCCCCCCTCCCCCTTAAATTGTGTGATAGAATGAAGCGATAGAGTGGTGTGTCTCTAGAATCTGAATTTAATTCCTGGACGAAGCCCACCGTTCACATAGCACTAATACCTTTTAGGAAAGGTATGAAATCCAACTATTCTCCTCCAGCTATGGGTAAATAGTAGGCAGGGGACTGGGCTCTTTAACCATGGTTAGGCAACCAGTCTAGGAGAAGGAAACTCTTGAATTTCAAACCAGGTCACTACTAGAATAAAGCTCAGGCCTACTTAGTGATCTATTTCAATTTAAATTTTGAAAAAAAAAAAATTAATTTAATCTGTTTCAGGAGGATATTTGGATGCAAAAAATTTGGATTACAAAAATATTTCCTCATAAGAGTCATCAATTGGAAAGGTAAATTAATCTGTTCCTAGGACTGAAGGAACATATATATGTATGATTTCGGCATCCGATATATTATATATATATAATATATAGGGCGGTCTTCCTATCTATAGCTCTGCTGATGAGGCCGAAATGTGCATGCTAAAGATTGATTTTTCTCGATTTGTTTAGTCTTACATTTAAATAGGTATGCCCGCCTAATTAATTAAATATTAATTACTTTCAAAATTAGGTACGACTTCAGTTAAGCACATAATCTTCCTAAAAATTGTGGGCTAAAAAAAGCCATATCATAACACACCGCATGTGTATTTACTTCTCATTAAATATATATATTATATATAAAGAATCTTTGATCAGACTGTCCACCGTGTCAATAGTTATGAATACGTCAAATCACCTGCGCATTGCATCGAACGGGTGGAGTTGTCAGTGAGACATTTACTGTATATTTTGTGTCATCTTCATCTTAAGTGTCCTTTTTACATATTTGCTGTGCTTAGGTATGTACAAAGTTAAAAGTCTGTGTACCCTGTGAGGGAGGAAACGAACTCACTACAGTAGTAATGGTATATGAGATTAAACTGATAAACCACTACTTGATGGCAAGGCACTTAGAAAATATTTACAATAAGCTTACCTCATTCGGTACAGGGTCAAACACTGAAAGGGGATTCTCAGCCCCCATAAACAAAGCATGTCAGGATATGTTTGGCCTGTGGCGAGTGGCTCGATATTCGAACTCACTTACCTCCTCGTAGCTGCTAGACCCAAATAACAGTATATCCGAATTTGCATAAGTGCTTCAATGAGCAGAAATAAAGAGGGACTGTCGCTGACAGGGCGAGTGAGGAAGAAAGTGTTTGGACGGCAAGAAACCAGACGACTGCTATTTGATGTGAGAGTGGCGTGTTCAGTTGGGAAAGAAATTGCATTTTCGTTTGCTGGAGAAGACTTTCAAAGGATTGATATTACCTTGAATTTTTGGACCCTTTCAAAAGAGGGAGACACAAACCAAATTTGAATGCTTATTTGAGGAGACATGTGGTGTAATGGTTACAAATAAGAATATTGTGTGCATCTATTAATTGAATAATTATTTTTGTATTTACACATAAAATTTTTTGCAAAATTATTCATTCGTAAACTTTTTAGTTAACCTCTTGTTACTGTAAAAAGAAAGTAAAAAATAATTTGCAATTTTTTTTTTTTAATCAATTTTGTGTATATAATACAAGATTGTTTTTATTATTCTACATATGACAATTTTGGGTCATGTATCTAAGCAGTGATTTAGTTCTTGATTCAGAAAAATAGAGACCGAATTTCCATTATTATTAGATTACCTTCAATCACCCACCCACCCCCGGCACAAGTAGGATGTGACACATAGACCAACTATTTATACACTCAGAAATTTTTATCTTGCGTATGGTTGGGTAGGTAACCAGTCTAGGAGAAGAAAACTCTGAATTTGAAAATCCTGATTGGGGTTTGTGGGCAATTCTCTCACAACTAGAAACAAACCATTGGATGAACCCTCACGTGTCGAAATTGACGAGAGAGTCCATTGTTATCTACACAACATTTCAGCTGATGTTCCTCTGACCCTCTTCAGGGTTTCTTGTTGAACTTAGGAGCCTTCATAGAACTTTTAACCAACCTCTTTATTTCAATCACAGAGGTAGACTGTCTCATCTATTAACTATGACCGGGTACATGTGTAAAGCTGTGTAAGTATTCTATGTTATTATTGCCCTTGGCCAGGATTGAACCTGGAACCTTCAGATGATTGTCAGTTGAGAACTGTATTAACTCAACTCTTAACATTCCATTGCGTCATATGTTCAACTGGACAAATAATACAAATGTATCAAGCCTCATCTAAAAATTCAAGAGAAAGAATCAGTAGTTATTGTAGCAGAGAAATTTCTAATTGGGAACCTCAAAGCAAGCACAAACGTGTTTGGCATTGCAAAATGATGAGATCAGAGGGGAGTGTAGCTGCAACTACAGAGGATTGAACTTGCATCCTCCTGATCATGAGACGTGGTTCAAGTCCAGCTACCTTGTTGGCGCCATATGCAAATTTCTACGGCAGTGCTGGGCGCGATTGGCCCGGATGTGGGGTCTTGGGTTAGGGCAGTTAATCATTATTTAAGGCCTACCTTCCCATACTGAGTGAGTTGCTTTTGATCTTGCTAAGGAGAACATAGACGCGTGACGAACAAGAGGCGAGTGAGCTTTGGCCGAGGACTGCTGGAAAAAAATTGTTGCAGGCATAAGACTAGGTCAGGGGTCCTTTGGCAAGTTGGAGAATGGCTTTTCAGTTGGAGAGACCCGGGTGTCCGACCCAAAGAATTTCTTTCATTATAGTTATGTAAAAAGTATCAATGAATTAAATATTGAAAAAAAAAAAAAAAAAAAAAAATCGACAACAACACAAATAATATATTTATTCATTTTATTTATTTCCAAACTTTATATTGTGAACATAAATTCAGCCTGGCCAGGATTTGACAAGACAGTCGCAAAAAAAAAAAAAAAAATAAAAAAAAAAAAAAAAACAACATGGTAGTGAAAACTTCACTATACATGGCTGGTTTGTCACTATGGTGATGTGCCTAAATAGGGTTTAATTTTTTTTTTTTTTTTTTTGACACCAGCACGCCAACTGCTGGACTAAATCGAACACACCCATACCACACGCACGCACACTTGCAACTTTTTGATCAGATCTTGTGAAAGACTCAAATATCTTTTCAGTTTTTTTAAAATATTTTTTTTTTAATTACAATTTCTTTTGTTTTTTAAAACTCTAGGCATCTCCAAGATTTCCAAGTGATTGTAGCCAGCTGAGAATGTAGAGATGGACAGTAGCTTGCGACAATTGACAACAACAAACCTTTTAATGTCTGTTCACAGCGAGTCTTTTCTCTTGAATCAAAAAAATGGCTGGAACAAATGTTTAAGTTTTTTTTCTTTTTTTTTAAAACACCTTTTTTAGGATTGGATAATTTTATTGAAGTGTTATTTATTCATTTGGTTAAAAGAATTAAAAAACGAGCCTGTTGTAAGCCACAAATGCAGCAGCAATCATGCACACAAAGGACGTGTGCATTTTTAGCATATAAGACACATTTCTGCAATTTTTGCTATTTACAGGCAAAAGGGAGAAGAAGAAGATCTGTTTAGGGACGACAACAACAAAACTTTTAGCAGTTTTTTTTTTTTTTTTTTAAAGAACTTTTTTGGCTTCAATTCTGCAAACTCTGTGTTGGTTTAGGATTTAAAAGGAAGAAAAAAAAAAAAAACCCATGTTTAAGTGAAGGATAAGAATAAAACTTCTTTTTTGTTAATAACACGAGGAAGAAAAAGCAACAATTTGGACATTAATGAGAATTAATTCCTGGGGA
>CM042157.1:79281568-79456568 GCA_023376005.1 Doryteuthis pealeii
CACACACACACACATATATATATATGGTATTAAAAAGAGAAAAAAAAAACAGCTTCTTAAAAAGATCTGCTTTTATAATAGCAAACAGAAGTGAAACTTTATATGATATCCTTTTTCTAATCAGCCATGATTATTGTCTCCCTCCAAAGAATTATTGTTATTGTTGTTGAACTTAAAGTTGTCATCAGTCAACAAACGTTGACATAAATCATTCATTTCAATAGGGAAAGAAAAAAAAAGGACAGATTTTATTTGGAAGTTTATTATATAATTTTTCTATTCTTGGAATATTATTATGATCAATTCAAAATAGTAACTTTGTCCAGAGATATTTGTACTTTTTTAAAACTCTCCTTAAAATAAAAGTGTAGTAACTCCTGTTGTCTATGATTAGATTAAAAAATTGAGTATGAAAGCTACACACTTGCAGGCAGTTGTAGCTGTTAAATTATTAATTGTTTAACATTAGAAATTTATATATATATATATATATATATATATATATATATATGTTGTCTATAAAGTCCTGCAGCAGATTCGAAATGTTACAACAAAGATGGCAATCTTGTTGAAATGCAATTATGAAGATATACATAAAAAGTAAACTACAAAAGTTAAACTTTCATGTGTTTTTTTTACGAAATGATTCTATCATTTGTACAATACGAGTTATTAAGTTTTCAATTTTAAAACTGCTGCAAGACTTTATTAACACCCTGCATATATAATATATATATATATATATATATATATATATATATATATATTTTCTCCTAAGAAGTAAAACTGGTGTAAAAAGCTGAGTGTGTCTCATTCTAAACAAAGCAACAACACACTGATAAAAAATAGATCATTGCTTCATTTATATAGTTTAAAGTAACTTTACTTTAAACTTGAAATATATATATATATATATATAATATATATATATATAAACTCTTCAAAAGTTCCTCACATTAAAATGTGTATCCTTTCTGGTGTATAATATTACTTAAAGCAGAGTGATGAATATGAATATATGAGGGTTGGGTAGTCCCCATGGCCTTGGGCTAACTACAAGTTTGAACTCCAATCGTGTTATTATGTTCACTTTTCGGACTAATACTCTTGGGCAAGCTATGAAAATCCCTCCCCCCAGCTATCACTGCTGTTCTACAAAGGATGGCTTTGGCATTAAATAACCCATAAATGGTTGATATGCCATTAAATAAGGTAAACAAAAATCAAGTATGTGAGCAAAGGAAATATGAATAAAAAAAAAAGCTTGAAGCTTTTATTTTTGTGTGACTGGAATTCATACATTTTTTTTTTCTTTCCTTTTTCTCTCGCAATTCTTGTATTGGTTTCAAATTGAGGAACTTTTGAATTTAAAAAAAGAAGTAAATAAATAAATAATATACTGGCTGACCTTTTTTACTGTAGAATTACAAAAAAAAAAACAACCGATAACGACAGAGCATCTTCAAACCAGTTGTAGCAGGACTATTTTGCTGGTGAAGATATTCCCTGCAAGACTACATAATACAAAATAGATGCATCTCATCTGGAAGGGCTTTCAAAAAACAAAACAAAACAAAAATGAAATCTTACAGCAACAACAACAATTATATCTCTGCTCTAAAATATGTCTGTTTTCTGGTCAGCCTTTTATTATATCTCTGCTTTTCTTTACACTTTCATAAAAATTCCTCTTATTCAATTGGAGATTAAAAAAAAAAACACCAACCCCTTCTCACCTCTCCTTGGGATTCAAACTTAGGAAGGGAGAAACAAAAAATGTTTCGTTTAACTTTCGATTCTCCAAAGAGGATTATTCCCCCTTGCTATTCCTAGTTTGGCTTTTCAGCCACTAGGTGATCAAAGTGAAGACTTTATTAATAGTAGTTAGGTCCTGTTTTCCTTCTTTTTTTTTTTTTTTTCAGTTAATATGAATAACTGAACTTAACATTCTGAATATTAGGATTGTTGTATTATATTCTGTGTAAATCTGAAGAAAGAAAATGTTTTGCCTGATTTATTTTTACACTTAATCCTCCCTATTATGTTTGATATAAACTTGATTATTAACATTCATTCCTTTTCTGAAAAACTTAAATAGAAAGAAAATAAGAAATTTTTTAAAAACAAAATCTTTTATATTTTTTCCAAGATTTTAATTTAAACTGAATAATATATATATATATATATATATATATATATCCAATAGACCAGATGAGTTGGTGGTGGGAATGTTTCTTTTTAGGACTTTCGGATTAATATAAAAATAAATAAATATAAGTATTTGATATAAGAATAAATAAATAAATACAAAACTTTAATATTAAAATGATTTTAGATTAAAATCTTTCTTCCCAATTCAAAACTTAGAGCAAATTTACATATTATTTGAAACACACACACACACACACACACACACACACACACACACAATATATATATATATATATGTTTAATTTTGTCTTTTGACTCCAATTTTCTACTTTGGTGGTCCATTAAAGCAAAACAAAAATAAAGTTTGACTCTTTACCTTAAATTTCTAATCTATGAGAAACAAAAAAAAAGAAAAAATCCCTCAGGAATTAATTCTCATTAATGTCCAAATTGTTGCTTTTTCTTCCTCGTGTTATTTAACAAAAAGAAGTTTTATTCTTATCCTTCACTTAAAAATGGGTTTTTTTTTTTCCTTCCCTTTAAATCCTAAACCAACACAGAGTTTGCAGAATTGAAGCCAAAAAAGTTCTTTAAAAAAAAAAAAAAAAAACTGCTAAAAAGTTGTTGTTGTCGTCCCTAAACAGATCTTCTTCTTCTCCCTTTTGCCTGTAAATAGCAAAAATTGCAGAAATGTGTCTTATATGCTAAAAATGCACACGTCCTTTGTGTGCAATGATTGCTGCTGCATTTGTGGCTTACAACAGGCTCGTTTTTTAATTCTTTTAACCAAAATGAATAAATAACACTTCAATAAAAATTATCCAATCCCTAAAAAAGGTGTTTAAAAAAAAAGAAAAAAACTTAAACATTTGTTCCAGCCATTTTCTTTGATTCAAAGAAAAGACTCGCTGTGAACAGACATTAAAAGGTTTTGTTGTTGTCATTGTCGCAAGCTACTGTCCATCTCTACATTCTCAGCTGGCTACAATCACTTGGAAATCTTGGAGATGCTAGAGTTTTAAAAACAAAAGAAATTGTAATTAAAAAGAAAAATATTTTAAAAAACTGAAAAGATATTTGAGTCTTTCACAAGATCTGATCAAAAAGTTGCAAGTGTGCGTGCGTGTGTGTATGGGTGTGTTCGATTTAGTCCAGCAGTTGGCGTGCTGTGTGTCCAAAAAAAAAAAAAAAAAAAAATTAAACCCTATTTAGGCACATCACCATAGTGACATACCAGCCATGTATAGTGAAAGTTTTCACTACCATGTTGTTTGTTTTTTTTTTTTTTTTTTTTTTTTTTTTGCCGACTGTCTTGTCAAATCCTGGCCAGGCTGAATTTATGTTCACAATATAAAGTTGGAAATAAATAAAATGAATAAATATATTATTTTGTGTTGTTGTCGATTTTTTTTTTTTTTTTTTTTTTTTCATATTTTAATTCATTGATACTTTGTTACATAACTATAATGAGAACAGAAATTCTTTGGGTCGGACACCCGGGTCTCTCCACTGAAAAAGCCATTCTCCCAACTGCCAAAGGACCCCTGACCTAGTCCTTATGCCTGCAACAATTTTTTTCCAGCAGTCCTCGGCCAAAGCTCACTCGCCTCTTGTTCGTCACGCGTCTATGTTCTCCTTAGCAAGATCAAAACGCAACTCACTCAGTATGGGAAGGTAGGCCTTAAATAATGATTAACTGCCCTGACCAAGACCCCACATCCGGGCCAATCGCGCCCAGCACTGCCGTAGAAATTTGCATATGCGCCAACAAGGTAGTCTGACTTGAAGCCACGTCTCATGATCAGGAGGATGCAAGTTCAATCTCTGTAGTTGCAGCTACACTCCCCTCTGATCTCATCATTTTGCATGCCAAACACGTTTGTGCTTGCTTTGAGTTCCCAATTAAGAAATTTCTCTTGCTACAATAACATACTGATTCTTTCTCTGAATTTTTTAGATGAGGCTTGATAATTTGTATTATTTGTCCAGTTGAACATATGACGCAATGGATATAAGAGTTGAGTTAATACAGTTCTCACTGACAATCATCTGAAAGGTTCCAGGTTCAATCCTGGCCAAGGGCAATAATAACATAGAATACTTAACACAGCTTTACACATGTACCCGGTCATAGTTAATAGAATGAGAACAGTCTACCTCTGTGGATTGAATAAAGAGGTTGGTTAAAAGTTCTATGAAGGCTCCTAAGTTCAACAAGAAACACCTGAAGAGGGTCAGAGGGAACATCAGCTGAAATGTTGTGTAGATAACAATGGACTCTCTCGTCAATTTCGACACGTGAGGGTTCATCCAATGGTTTGTTTCTAGTTGTGAGAGAATGCCACAAACCCAATCAGGATTTTCAAATTCAGAGTTTTCTTCTCCTAGACTGGTTACCTACCCAACCATACGCAAGATAAAAATTTCTGAGTGTATAAATAGTTGGTCATGTGTCACATCCTACTTGTGCCGGGGGTGGGTGGGTGATTGAAGGGTAAATCTAATAATAATGGAAATTCGGTCTCTATTTTTCTGTAATCAAAACTAAATCACTGCTTAGATCACATGACCCAAAATTGTCAATATGTAGAATAATAAAAACAATCTTGTATTATATACACAAAAATTGATTAAAAAAAAAAAATTGCAAATTATTTTTTACTTTCTTTTTACAGTAACAAGAGGTTAACTAAAAAGTTTACGAATGAATAAATTTTTTGCAAAAATTTTATGTGTAAAATATTCAAAATAATTATTCAATTAATAGATGCACACAATATCTTATTTGTAACCATTACACCACATGTCTCCTCAATAAAGCATTCAAATTTGTTTGTGTCTCCCTCTTTTGAAAGGGGTCCAAAAATTCAAGGTAATATCAATCCTTTGAAAGTCTCTCCAGCAAACGAAATGCAATTCCTTTCCCAACTGAACACGCCACTCTCACATCAAATAGCAGTCGTCTGGTTTCTTGCCGTCCAAACACTTTCTTCCTCACTCGCCCTGTCAGCGACAGTCCGTCTTTATTTCTGCTCATTCGAATGCACTTATGCAAATTCGGATATACTTTATTTGGGTCTCAGCTACGAGGGAGGTAGTGAGTTCGAATATCCGTAGCCACTCGCCACAGGCCAAACATATCCTGACATGCTTTGTTTATGGGGGCTGAGAATCCGCCTTTCAGTGTTTGACCCTGTACCGAATGAAGGTAAGCTTATTGTATATTTTCTAAGTGCCTTGCCACTCAGTAGTGGTTATCAGTTTAATCTCATATACCATTACTACTGTAGTGAGTTCGTTTCCTCCCTCACAGGGTACAACAGACTTTTAACTTTGTACATACCTAAGCACAGCAAATATGTAAAAAGGTACACTTAAGATGAAGATGACACAAAATATACAGTAATGTCTCACTGACAACTCCACCCGTTCGATGCAATGCGCAGGTGATTTGACGGTATTCATAACTATTGACACGGTGACAGTCTGATCAAAGATTCTTTATATATATATATATATATATGAGAAGTAAATACACATGCGGTGTGTTTATGATATGGCTTTTTTTAGCCCACAATTTTAGGAAGATTATGTGCTTAACTGAAGTCGTACCTAATTTTGAAAGTTAATTAATAATTAATTAATTAGGCGGGCATACCTATTTAAATGTAAGACTAAACAAATCGAGAAAAATCAATCTTTGCATGCACATTTCGGCCTCATCAGCAGAGCTATAGATAGGAAGACCGCCCTATATATATATATATATATATATCGAGATGCCGAAATCATACATATATATGATTCTTTCAGTCTAGGAACAGATTAATTACCTTTCCAATTGATGACTCTTATGAGGAAAATAATTTTGTAATCCAAATTTTTTGCAATCCAAATATCCTCCTGAAACAGATTAAATTAATTTTTTTTTTTTTCAAAATTTTAAATTGAAATAGATCACTAAGTAGGCCTGAGCTTATTCTAGTAGTGACCTGGTTTGAATTCAGAGTTTTCCTTCTCCTAGACTGGTTGCCTAACCATGGTTAAAGAGCCCAGTCTGCCCTACTATTTACCCATAGCTGGAGGGAGAATAGTTGGATTCATACCTTTCCTAAGGGTATTAGTGCTATGTGAACGGTGGCTTCGTCCAGGAATTAAATTCAGATTCTAGAGACACACCACTCTATCTCTCATTCTATCACACAATTTAAGGGGGAGGGGGGGGACATTAGTATTCATGTGAAAATGACTGAAATGTTCATTTGATAAATGACTATCTCCATATATGGATAGGATAGTACTTTTCCAGAAGTGCCAGCTGATGGTGTACCTCCATATACATAATTTCTTTTTTTATTCATATAAGAATTATTATAACATCCTCGTCGTCATTTTGAATTTTCTCTCTAAATACATATACAAGAAAAAAGGAAAACTTTCTCTACTAATTTACGGAATAGTTCATGGGTTATTTCCTATAACTCCAACATAAAAAAGGGGAACCACTCTGATTGACTGATAAATTATTTATTTTCCCATTAAACTAACCCTAAACCCTAACCCCGTCTTCTTTTTTCCTAGTAGATCAATAAATAAATAATTTATCAGTCAATCAGAGTGATTCCCCTTTTTTATGTTGGAGTTATAGGAAATAACCAGTTTATGTGTTTGAAATATTAATGAAAATTAACGTATTTTACATATTGATTTAATGGGTAATGTAATTTTGAGTTACTTCCCTTTGCAGAGTAAGTGAAAGAGTTGTTTCCCCTTACAAGATATCCAAAGTCAAGTAAAATTTGATTTAAAAAAGGGAAGAAAAAAAACTCATTACAAATAAATAGCTACAGAATTACGTGTCTACGTTGATCATCAAAATTAGGATGACACTCTGTAAGTATAATTGATTATTATACATTATTTTCTTACTAAAAAAAATGATTTATTCTTATCAAGATTATCTTATGACACTTTGTTGTTTGTGCTGAAACTGATAAAAACGCTGTGGAATATCTACAGATTAATACTCTTGTTCCTTAATTGTATGACCAATATCATCTTGCAACAAAATCTGGTTAAAAATGAGACCGTCCAAATCGTCTAAGATGAAATGCAAATCCTGATTATATGGTGTTGCTTATCCACCGAATTCTTATTTTTTATGAGTCTTGTCACCTCATCTAAATAATGGACCATTCCATTTTATTAAAGAAAGGGAAGAAAAGAACATGCTACAAAAAATGGTGATATGAGGGGCGAGAAGCGATAACGCTGTTTCAATCAAACAATGAAAAGGAAAGAAAAAAAAAAGTGAGAGTTAAATCAAGATTATTATACTTTTTTCATATTGAACTATTTAGCAATAGCTCTTAAGTAAACATATCAAACGTTGTAATAATGAAATTATCATACTGTGGTATATCCACAGGTCCTGCTAGTATATAATAATGAACTAGCAGGATCTGTGGATATACCACAGTATAATAATTTCATTATTACGTTTGATATGTTTACTTAAGAGCTATTGCTAAATAGTTCAATAAGTAAAAAGTATAATAATCTTGATTTAACTCTCTCACTTTTTTTTTTCTTTTCTTCTTTTCATGATGTTCGATTGAAACAGATTAGCAAATCATTTCCATGCTCTCACCCCCTCTCTATCTTTCCCCTATTCTCTTTCTTTCTTGTATTTTTTATGTAGCATGTACTTTTTCTTCCCTTTCTTTCTTTCTAAGCAACACCAGATAAGGATTTACATTTTTGCATTTCATCTTAGAAGATTTGGATGGTTTCATTTTTAACCAGAGGGTGTTGCAAGATGATAATTGTCGTAAAAATAAGCAACACAAATATTGATATATAGATGGGTGACTTTTTCTGTACATTATTATTTTTATTCTTTTCTTCTTCTTCAAACATACTGTACGAGGAATATCAAAAAAGTTCCAGGATTGGTGTCACAGAAAATGTATTTAAAATCCAAACAATAAATTATCCCCTACAAAGTAATCCCCCCTGGAGTCTAATGCACTTTCCTATCCTTCTCTGCCACACTTACATGCACTTCTGGAAGGATTCTTCCGGGATTCTCTGTAGCTCTGTCATCACAGCCTTTTTTATGTCATGTACATCCTCAAAACGGTTTCCTTGATGACCCCCTTGAGTGTGGGGAAAGGAAAAATGGAGCCAGGTCAGGCGAGTAGGGAGGTTGCTCCAGCACAGTGATGTTCTTCCGGGCCAGGAACTCTCGGATACTCAGGTCAGTGTGGGCAGGTGCGTTGTCTTGGTGAAGCACCTACAAGTTGTCCTGCCACATCTCTTGCCTCTTCTCGTGCACTGAATGAAGCAACCGCCGCAGTATCTCTTTGTAGACATGCTGGTTGATCGTCTGTAGTTTAGGTTGAAAGAGATCTTTTGTGACACCAGTCCTGGAAATTTTCTGATGTGCATCGTATATACTTGAGTATCATGCGACTTTCCGAACCCTGAATTTTAACCTAATATTGGGGATGGCGGGGGGGGGGTTCACACCATATGCAAGATGCAAACCTTTTGTGTGTAAATAGGTGGCCAAGGCTAGGCCTAAGCCAACTGGTATGCCTACAATTTCCAGCTACAAAAGTCAACCAATAATTCAGATGATATCCGAGTATATACGGTAAGCTCAGTTACAACGGAGTTACTTCCCTTTGATTAAACTAACACTGAGGCTTATAAAATTTTATAAACTTCAATCCGAAGTGTCTTGCATGTTTTTATTAACGGCTAAAAATTTTTGTGCGAGACTATAATTGTATTATTCACTTCCGCAATTGTTTTTAATTAATCAATTTCTTGATTAATTCATTACAATTAATCCTGATGATCCTTTTCTGGTAAAACTTAAGGTTATCTATCTATCTATATACCTTTCTACTATATAAAAAAGTAAAGTCGTTGGGGTGGCCTAATGTCGGTATCAGCCAATCAGCGAGGGATTCTATCCCCTTTTCACTAGCGCTAGACCAAGGAGATTGTTATTGCGTCTGAGGTGGAGCGCCACACCTACCATGAGCTCCTTACTTTCCCGCACAGACCATGTGCTACTCATACGCTGAGTTGGCGAGGGCCAGTATCGAACTAGGAACCTTATGGTTTCTAGCCGAATGCTCTACCGACTGAGCTCTGCATACCTGATTTTAAATTTTCTATGTTACTTTTTTTTTTTTTTACGGCAAGATGAGTCAGCCTTTGTTACCCCACAGGGTGAGCCATCTTCAACCTCAAGATCACACAGGTTGTGTTTGCAAATCAGTCCTGTAGGGTTGATAGTTCTGTACCTTTTAATCTGATCTGTGGGGGAGCTGACGGTAGGTGTGGTGCTCCACCTCAGCAAAAGCAATCTCCCTGGTCAACTGCTTGTACAAAAGGGATAGACTCTCTCGTGTTTGGCGATACTGATAATAGCTTTACTTCAGTATTATTTGGATTATTCGGACTATTGTCCTCGTCTTTATTGTTATCTATACGTTTCAGCTGATGTGCCCTCTGGCCTTCTTCAGGTATTTTTATCAGACTCTGGAACGTTCTTGTCGTAATTGTGAGCCATAGTTTTACTTTACTTTACTTATAATGTAGGATTTTCTTTTACCTTACTTATATTGCGATTTTTTTTTTTAATGATAATTAAATCTAGCCTTTCTTTTTTTTTTGTGTTCATCTCTATATTTGGTCTACCCAATTCGTCCATCTATAAAGTTCACAATCAAGAAAGAACAAGATAACAAATATAACTCACACAGAGCAAGGATTCAGTTCATCTGTTTATCAAAGTCCTTCATCAGACCGTAACTCTTCAAATTCCCATCATCCATACAATGGAAAAGAAAGGAATAGTCTATTACCTGAGCAAAAGCCATCAGTAGTGATGACCTATATCAAGAAGAAATGGACAGCTTAAGAGATACCTTTCCCAAGGGTATTAGTCTGAAAGGGTATGAACCCTTGTTGCATAATTGATGGGTACCCTGTTAGTTATGCACGGTTAATGTAGAGAATTTATTTAAATTCAAAATAAGTTAGATTTTGATTGACATCTCTTAACCTTATTGTGACCTCCTCTTCCTGTTTTACCTGGCAAGCGAGAGAGAGTTTAGTTAGCTAATCAGTTTCTAATTTGCCGCTGAAGAATGAAGACGCAATAGTGGTTGGCTAGATTCTCGCTGAGTGGTCCGGACCCAGGAAAGAAATAAGACACCCCCCACCCAACAGAATACAACATGACCAAGAATTGTGTATATTCCATCCCATGCAATTGTAGCAAAGTATATAAAGGCGGGACATGTCATCCACTGAAAGTAAGACTAGAAGAACATGGAGAAGCAGTGGTACAAGAGGAAATGGAAAAGTCAGTTATGGCTGACCATATATGGAAGGAAAAGGGGAAACTATCTGGCCTTGTAGGATGAAGTTAAGATAATAGGGAAAATATTGGAGAAGATATCTCAATCTAGAAGCAGTGCACATGGGTTACCTCTTAAATAGACCCAGTAATAGAGATGAATACAATATAGAAACCAGTAATTATAAAGGCTAAATTAGATTTTTTTTTTTTCCTAATTTTAAAAATCACAATATGAGTTAGGCAAAAAAAAAAACATAAGTATAAATGTAAATTCTAGGTAAAACAAATCATTCTTAATTGTCCAGTTGGATATAGGTGTTAATATACAGTTTTAAGTGACTATCAGCTAGAGGTTGTAGGTTCAATCCTGACTACGGTTGTAAATAACAAAATGCTTAACACTTGTATATGGTTATGGTTAATTGAATGAGAAAACTACCCCAAATTGATTAAATAAAGGGTTTGGTTCAAAGTTTCATTATTCTACTAAAAGAGGATTCAGTTTACCTCAGTTGATAGAACATCCATTTAGGAACCACAAAACTGATCTGTGCAGTACAGGGAGGAGCTGATGGTAGGTGTGGTGCTCCACAGAAAAAAAAAAAACAAAAGCAATCTCACTGGTTTAGCACTAGCGAAATGGGGATAGATCTCCCTCACTGTCTGGCTGATACCAACAATAGGTCACTTCATCAGCTTTACTAAAAGAAAAGGAATCAAGTTACCAAACTTCCACTTACGACATTACGTTTATTTGTAAACAAACCAACACGATTTTTTTACACTAGAATTCCACTAAGATTTTTAAAAATGCTAAAACTTTATAACTGTGAAAAATAGTTTTAGAATTTTTTAAAATCATTCTTTTTGATTTTAATCAGAACTTTAGCGATTTTTTGCATTATGGAGATTTTGCACTTATGATAAATTTAATAGTTTGATTTGTTAATATAAAAGCGTGTCTTAGTTAATGTTTATTATATTAAAATAATTTTTGATTTTAATATCAATAAATCATCTGTTGGTTTGTTTACAAATAAACGTAAGGCTGTAAGCAGAAGCTTTGTAGTGCCAAGCAAAACTGTCTTTTAGATAACTGGTCTGATTTGGGGTGCTTATTAAATTAAAATTAAATTAGTGAAATAGATCATTAATTAGGACTGAGCCTATTTTAGTAGTGACCACCCTAAGTGGATTTAACAGGATGAATTCAGAGTTTTCCTTCTAGACTGGTTGCCTAACCAAGGTTTTCCCCATAGCTGGAAGGAGAGTAGCTGGATTCATACCTTTCCCAAGGGTATTAGTGCTATGCGAACTGTAGTTTCGTCCAGGATTTGAACTCGGGTCGATGAGTCCATTTCCTATGACTAACCATTACACCCTGCCCCTCGAGCCAAGAAAAGTTTTTAAAAAAGAAAGGCTGTGATTACTTTTTATTGACCAATCAGAACCTTTCTTTTTTAGGATTTGCCTGAAATATCAAGTTTATAGTTTGAAATTCGTTTAGTAAATTTCCAAAAAAGAATGAAAAAAGTGTTAATAATAACGCAAACAATCAAATTCAAAATGTATATTGTTTATATAAATATAACAAAACTTTAAAAACAGTTCAAACTGACCAAAGAAAGAAAGGAAAAAAAAAAAAACATTTTGATGGTTACATTTTCTAACTGCTATCAGTTACAAATAATTTATTTTTAAAATTTAATTTTTTTTTTTTTTGAAGGTTTCAATTCTTTTTTAAAAAGGTTTCAAAATTTTGTTTTAAAAGTACAAACATTTATACAGAGAATACTTCTTTTTTTTTTATCTGGTCTCACATTTCAAATATATAATTTTCAAATTTTTCAACTGTTTCCTTCAGATTATATAAAATTAAGCACACAAAAAAAAAAAAAAAAAAAAAAAAAAAAAATTACTTTTATATAAAAGTGTAAAATAGATAATGTGAAACAACTCTAGTCGAGTGGATTTAAAAAAAAAAAGACAGATTTTACGATATACGATTTGACATTGCAAATATTCAATATTACGCAAAATATTATTTTAAAATAATAATTGTAACTTTACTTTTCATTGTGCTATTTTGTTAATTTTTTAAAATTTTTATTATGGAGTTTTTTTCTTTAAAAAAATTCACATTGAATTTTAATTAGAAACATTCATTGCTATAAACCATATATTCCAATTGTCATTGTACAGAGTGGTCCGAAAGTCTAGTCACCCCTGCATATTGTTTTAATGTTATGCAATTTTATTTTAAATGTAGGGATGACAAGACTTTTGGACCACACTGTACACTGATCTAAAAGATGGTCCAAAAGTCTCGTCATCCCTACATATTGTTTTAACTTTCATTTTTGTTTTAATAGTATCATTAATTATAATAAAATTTCTATTTTATATCTAGTGGCTTTTTAGCGGATGTAACAAGACTTTCGAACCATCCTGTATTTTCCCTCCAAATCAAAATGTCTGATAATGTAATTTTGAAATGAATTGATTTGGGGTTGACTCAACTGGGGTTGTTATTTGATGAGGAACATTTACTAATAAAGTATTCTCTTCAAACATACTTCCTTCTGTCAGAGATTAGTACCATTGAATTTTTTTTTTTTTTTTTAATTCAAAAGATTTAAAAGTACAGGATGGCCAGAAAGTCTTGTCACCACTTTTTTTTTTCTAGATAAAATAATTACATAACATTATTAAAACAAAAAATAATGAAAGTTAGAATAATGTTGGGTGACAGGACTTTCGGACCACCCTGTAGATTAATGTTAATGTAAAGTGTGGTCCAAAAGTATTGTCACCACTACATAACATTATTAAAAAAAAAATAATGATGAAAGTTAAAACAATATGTAAGGTTGACAAGACATTCAGACTACACTGTACTTTGTAAATTTAAAAAAAAAAAAAAAAAAAAAAAATAAAAAACAATAATGAATTTGTTAAATAAGTGAAAATGAAGTTTGGAGAAAAAAAAAAAAAAAATTACCAAAGTTTTTTTGGGTTTTTTTTTTGTAAACATATTACCACATGAGCTGTGACATTTCACAATATGATTGAGACTTTTAGTAAATTTTTTTTCATTTTTTTTTTACACTTTTATAAAAAAGTCTTTTGTGTTTATATTTTTTTTTTTTTTTACAATCTAAAAATTAGTGTTTTTGAAATGTTTTAATTTCTTCCGTCTTAATGATAAGTGGCTAACATGCTGCTTTGAAACCAATGGTAACAATCGCACCATATATGTATTGTACGCTATAACATACATATTTCACACTTGTAGGTTATTTTGGTTTCCAAAGTGTTACTGTTTTGTTGGAGAAATGATCAAGTCAGTTGCAATAAAAAGCAACTGGAATTAAGATGAAGAAAACTTATTAAAATTAATGATTTTGATAGCTTCATCAATATAGGGAGGGTGACACTGAGCAAAGTATTTTGCCTGATACTCCTCTCTCTCCCCATGTTATACTATAAACCACAATTTTTGTATCTATTCAAATTGGGATTTAGAAATGAATCTGAACAACATCAAAAATTAGAAATGATGAAATGGAAATGTAAATGAAGTGCAAGGGTTTTAACAACAGAAATATACATGCAGTTTTTTTGGTTTTTTTTTTTATTTATTTTTTTTTTTTTTTTTTTGAAGGCTATTGCAATGCAAAAGTTATTGTCCAAGAGGAAGCTTGAAGATTAGTATTATTAGCGTTGTTCAGACTATTGTCCCCATCTTCATTGTTATTTGTACAACGTTTCGGCCGATATACCCTCCGGCCTTCTTCAGGTATTTCTTGTCGGACTCGGGACAAAGTTCCGTGATGGCTCCCGAATACGACAAGAAAATTCCTGAGTTCGAAAAAGTTCCCGAGTCCGACAAGAAATACCTGAAGAAGGCCGGAGGGTATATCGGCCGAAACGTTGTACAAATAACAATGAAGATGGGGACAATAGTCCGAACAACGCTAATAATACTTATTGTCCAAGGTCTTATTAATTTCAAAATATCTTCATCAAAATGTTTTCGATATGAATGCAGTGTTGGGTGTTCATATTTCTGGATGTTATAAACACGGCATCACATGGAGTGTCCAGAAATATGAACACACAATACTGCGTTAATATTGAAAACGTCTTTGACAAAGGTCTTATTAATTTCAAAATATCTTCATCTTCAATTACTTTTGCATTGCAATAGCCTTAAAAAAAATTTTAAAATTTGAATAGAATTTTAAAAAATGATTAACAAAAATTGAAATCCATTATGATAAAGAGAGTTGACCTTATTTTTATATTTGATGTTTTCTTAATTTCAAACTAGTATGGCACAAGGCTACTAAGTTGAGAGTGGAAACAGTGTAACGTGTTGGTTAATTTAGTTCAAATTAGTTCCTGTCTAAAATTACATTAAACCTAGGATCTATGAAAAGATGTCACTTAAGTATGGGGCACCCATTGAGAACCAAACTCACTAGCAATGGTTTTCCAACCTAAATTGATAACTATTAAAACACTAGCACCCACATTTAATAAGTAGGTATGCCCGGATTTAAATAACAAAATTAGTTGGTTTGTTTTCGGGTCATTTAATTCTGACACAAGTCATTTTGATAAGTTTCTATGTTTCAAGTTTTTAATATCTTCAAATTGGTATAAATAATTTTCGTTTGGTTCAGATTGGTTTGTTTCATGGCATATCAACCTTGTGGGTTATTTAATGCCAAAACAGAGCATGAGAAAAAAAAGTTAAAGGTCACTACAGTAAAAAAAAAAAAAAAAAAAAAAAAAAAGGGGGGGGGGTATGGCATATCAACCCTTTTTGGGTTATTTAATACCGAAACACGTCATTTTGATAAAAGTTTGTATTTCAAGTTCCTAATATTTTCAAATTGGTGTAAATAATTTTTCATTAACCTCATTTGATTTGGTTTATTCAAATGAGTTGAAAAATATTTAAAGTATTTATCACTTTTATGACCAACTATACAGTTTTTTTTTTCAACCTGCAGAGAAAGGATAGCAACAATTTATGGCTACAAAGATGCAATTCAATAACAAAAACAATTTTGTTTTAGTTTATTTAGTAGAATTACATTTGTTATAAAGAACAATGAAAAAAAAATTTTTTTTTTTTTTAAATCACCATTTTAAGAAATAAACAACTTTCTTTATATCATTCTAAGTTTATTTCAAAATGATTTCCAAAGAGTCAAAACAAATATAAATAGAAAGAAAAAAAAATGTAAACCCCCACCCCCTTTTTTTTTTTAAGATTCAAAAGTTGTTTAATTTTTAAAAATGATGATTTCTGCACCACCCTGTAAAAGAAAATTAATATCAAGGAGTCTTAGAAAATTAACAGGCTTTTTTTTTTTTTTTGTTAGTATTCATAACATTTATCCTGTGTCATTAACTCTTAAAGTCCTATACCACCTCATTCCACCCGGCAGGAAGTCTCATTTGTTTCCCTAATCTACCCCAAATGATAACCTTTGTTTAAATGTAATATTAAACATATTTACAAGTCTTTGATTTAAGGGAAATAACAGATAACTTTAGATGCAAAGGTCATTTTTAGCCATTTTTTGATAAATCCTTATAGGAATACTCTGGAATTCTCAACCGGATGTTAAGAGTTAAAAAAATTGAATATATTTACCACTCCCTCCACGCAAGATGTGACAAGAGATCAATTTCTTAAGCTGAGTTTAACAAAGTTTTCCTTCTCTTAGACTGGTCACCTAGCCAAGGTTAAAGAGCCCAGACTGCCTTACTTTTTACCCATAGTTGGATGCATACCTTTCCCAAGGGTATTAGCAATATGTGAAATGCTAAACTGAATATCTATGATATGTACTTATTTTTAGACTGCTTTATATTATCTAGATTTTTGTTTACAGTTTCAAATTTGGTAACAAGTAATACCTAATGTTCCAGTAGAAATAAAAAAAATCCTATCTTTGATTAAAAAAAAAAAAAAAAAAAAAAAAATTTAATCAAAAAAGGTAAGTATTTATATTGGTGATATAGATATATATATTTTTTTTTATAACTCACAAAAATAAACAATCTCAAATTCTATTTTTAATCAAGTAATCTGAAGAAAGAGCAACTTTAAACAATTTAAACTTTAACAATTTAAACTGAAGTGACCAATTAAATTTTGATCAAAAACTTACAGAATCTCAATTTAATTCACAAGTTGATTTAACTCAAAACCTTTCATATAATGCCAAAATCAAAAATGGGCTTAAAGTTTTTATATTAAATCAATTATACAAGAATTCTAAATATGTATTTTACAAGTATAGGAGTATAAAGTTTTTATGGTGCATCTTAATTTGTTTATAGAAAAACTGATGCATGGAATGTAAAAGGTTAGACACTCCTTATGTGCAAGTTAGTTATACCTGTTTCTTTTTTTAATTTCACTGATATTTCTTTATGATCTGTTGTCCTCATCTTTCATAGTTATACTAGAAGCAGTTACCCAGCATCACCTGGATAGAGAGGGAGGACAAAAAAAATAAAAAAAATAAAATGTGGTGTAATGGTTAGCAAGTTAGTCTCACAGATCCATTATTATGTATATTTTAATTTTTTAGATATCCTTGTAAATATAAATCAAATGTTCGTAATTTTTGCACAAAAAACAAGAACCGATGATATTTAATGGGTATTATATATTTACTTTGTTGTATTTTTGTAGTTTCATTTGGACATACATATAGACCGACTACTCTTTATGTATACATACAATGTTTTGGCCGATTTCCTTTCCAAACTTCATCAGGTGTTCCTTGTCAAACTAACAAGAAACACCTAAAGAGGGCCAGAGGGCACATCGATCAAAATGTTTATATAACAATAAAGACGAGGACAACAGCCTGACAAATCTAAATAATACAAATTACCTAGTCGCATCTCAAATTCTCACAAAAATATTAATCCTCCTAGTTTATAGTTGTGAGTTTCTTCTTTCTTAGTTTAAAGGTATATCAACTTTCATGGGTTATTTAATGCCAAAGCCATCTTTATAGAAAAACAGTAGTGATACTATTTAACCTATAATGGGGACTTGTGTTATAGTCTAAGCTAGGAAATATCAAACCTATTACCAAATCCTACAATAGAGATTCAGTGTCTGTAACTATGTTACTGCTTACTCACAATACCCTCGGGAATTGTGTAAGTTTATAATTAGGTATTCAATCTAGTCAAAATCATTAATACATAGAATAAATAATATTAATGATGTCTGATTTGCCTCAAAAACAGCCTGTGTTATTAGTGCGTTTGACTTAGTGATGTGGTTAATTTGCATACTGGTTTTAAAAAACACGGTTTAATAAACAATTACTTGATGTTATTGATCTCTAATATTATTGTTTTATTCTCCAATGTATTAAAATCAATCTTATGAATGATTTTATATAATTAAAATATAATTAGAATAAGTAATCTTTTTATGTGTTATTTAATTTCCTTAATATAAAAATGTAGAGTTTCTTAATTATCAAATATTTCCCCAGAATTAGAAATGTGGACACAGGAAAATACAGGTTACAAAACAAAACTTTTGCTTTTAGGAGAACAATACTGAAATAGAACTATTTTGCAAGAATTTTTGCAAGAGAAAATAACTAATTACCAACACTCAGAAATCTTTTTCTTTTTCCAAATCTTTCTAAAAAGGCTTAAAACAGCCTCATTGACAAAACACAAAATATTAATAACTATTAATATATTTAAAAAAAAATAAAAATAAAAAATAAAAAATCAGTATGTTCACCATAAGATAAGGATCTTATAAACAACTGAAGTTTTAGTATTATCTGCGTTATTCGGACTATTGTCTCCCATCGTCATTGTTATTTGTACAACGTTTCGGCCGATATGCCCTCCGGCCTTCTTCAGGTATTTCTTGTTGGATCGGGAGAACAGGATACCCCTGTGGACTAAAAGGGTTAGGTTCAAAAGTTCCGTGATGGCTCCCGATTACGAAAAGAAATACCTAAAGAAGGCCGGAGGCATATTGGCCGAAACGTTGTACAAATAACAATGAAGATTGGGACAATAGTCCGAATAACGCAGATAGTACTAATCATCAAGCCTCATCATCTCAAACATTCAGAGAAACTGAAGTGTTGTGTCATCATCTCAGTTAATTCAATTGCATATGAATCTCAAATAGTTGTTAACTTCTTTGATATCACAGATTATTTTTTAATCTTTTTTTTTTAAAGAGTTCAAAGATTTCTGTTTAAATTTCTCATCACAAAATTGTTCTATTTCCAGTTAACAAAAGTTGAGTGAGGTAAAAATTTAATTAAGGCAAAATGTTTTAAAATTTTATTTCAAAGATTTTATTATCTAAAATAAACTGTTTCCATTTATCTTGGTAATTAGAAAAAAAAAAAAAATTGGTGACAAAAAAGAAAAAGAAAAAGACAAAAAAAAAATCTTAATTTTGGGGAAAAAAAAAAATTTAATAAGGTGGGTGGGGACATTTCCAATGGAGTGGGAGGAGTGGGATGAAGGATTGTAGTTGAATTTTTTTTATTTTTTTTATTTTTTTATGAAGTGTTTTAGCAGTCACATTTAAAAATAAAAAAAATAATTGGCTATTTTGAACCAATCAGATGAAATTACTAAATAGGCCTTTAAATGAAGACAACTTAAAATTGTATAACATTCCTTTTTTTTTTTTGTTTTTCTTTTGTTTCTTTATATTAGCCCAATGCATAATGTCTGAGCTGTTCTATATTCCCTTCTACACACAGGTTAAAAAAAAAAAAAATTTTTAAAAAGAGAAACTTGCTTAGTTATTTCCAGCATGCTGATTGGTTGAAAAACAAGATGCCATGCTGATTGCTGATTGGTTGCAAAAAAACAAGATGCTTATCAATGCCCACCCAATAAAAAAAAAAAAAAAAAAAAAAAAAAAAAAAAAAAAAAAAAAAAAGAGAAGCCAAAGTTCAAGTTGTTTGAAGTGGTGGAAACTGCACACAATTTGAAGGTGGAGATTTTTTTTTTTTTTTTTTTTTTGTTTTTTTTTGTTAAGGATTTCTTTTAACTACAACCATTAAAAAGTTTAATTAGATGTTATGGTGGAACTATTTCTTTTTTTTTTTTTTTTTTTTTGTTGTTGTTAATCTAAAATCTGTTGATGTATTGATGCATGTGTTTGTAAATAACATCCCCCACCCAGGGGGAACCTTCAATATTTTAATAAAACCGTTTGCGGTTTCCTTCTTGATGTTTTTGATAGAAATGAAGACCTACAAGACCAGCAACAACAAACACAATAACGAGCACTATAATCACAAGCATGATTTTCCATACACTCCAAGAGGCAGGAACGTCTTCAATGTGTTCTGAAAGAAAAACAAAACAAAAAATGGTTTTAAATTAAAAGGCCAAATTCATCACTTTGATACTAAAAACACATTTACAAATGCTAGACATTTTTAAGTAGAATTTCAATGCTATTTACATTTTTTAATAACTTAATATAAAGCAAGAACCGGTGATATTTAATAATATATATATATATATATATATATACTTTGGTGTTAATTGCTTTATTTTAGTAGTTTCATCAGGACATACATACACACCAAGTGCCCTTCAGATTTTAAAGACAGACAGATTTTAGAAGACAGACAGATTTTAGAAGACAGACAGATTTTTTAGAAGACAGACAGACTTTAAAGACAGACACAGACTTTTAGAAGACAGACAGATTTTAAAAGACAGACAGATTTTAGAAGACAGACAGATTTTAAGAAGACAGACAGATTTTAGAAGACAGACAGATTTTAGAAGACAGACAGATTTTAGAAGACAGACAGATTTTAGAAGACAGACAGATTTTAGAAGACAGACAGATTTTAAAGACAGACAGATTTTAAAGACAGACAGATTTTTAGAAGACAGATTTTAGAAGACAGACAGATTTTAGAAAGACAGACAGATTTTAAAGACAGTATTTTAGAAGACAGACAGATTTTAAGACAGACCAGATTTTAGAAGACAAGACAGATTTTAAAAGAAGACAGATTTTAAAGACAGACAGAGCAGATTTTAAAGACAGACAGATTTTGACAGACAGACAGATTTAAAGACAGACAGACAGACAGATTTAACAGACAGATGAAGAACAGACAGATTTTAGAAAGACAGACAGATTTTAAAAGACAGACGAGATTTTAAAAACGAGACAGACGACAGAACAGATTTTAGAAGACAGACAGATAAGACAGACAGATTTACCAGACAGACAGACAGACAGATTTTAGAAGACAGATCAGACAGACAGATTTTAGAAGACAGACAGATTTTAGAAGAGCAAGACAGACACAGACAGATTTTAGAAGACAGACAGATTTTAGAAGACAGACAGACAGACAGATTTTAGAAGCAGACAGACAGATTTTAGAAGACGACAGAAGACAGATTTTAAGAAGACAGACAGAACAGATTTTAGAAGACAGATGACAGACAGACAGATTTTAGAAGACAGACAGACAGACAGATTTTAGAAGACAGACAGACGGACAGATTTTAGAAGGACAGACAGACAGGACAGATTTTAGAAGCAACAGACAGAACAGACAGATTTTAGAAGACAGCAGACGAGACAGATTTTAGAAGACAGACAGACGACAGATTTTAGAAGACAGACAGACAGACAGATTTTAGAAGACAGACAGACAGACAGATTTTAGAAGACAGACAGACAGATTTTAGAAGACAGCACAGACAGATTTTAGAAAAGACAGACAGAAATTTTAGAAGACAGAACTCATGCATGATGAACAATATCACCCTTTAGTAAAAAAAAAAAAAAAAAAAAAAATTACCTCGTGGTTCTGCGAAAAATTCTGCAGCTGGAATAATATTTTTGTAATCTTCTGGATTTACCTAAGAAGAGAAAATAATTTTTTTTTAAATTTGAGAAACTGCTACATCTTGATAGTCAAATGAACATTTTTGGATGCTACATTGGTGGTCAATCTACACATCAACGTTAAAAAGTCAAATTTATTTTAGTACGTCATCTAAAACATTTGTTAGCTTGGATACTAAAATAAAATTTAACTTGTTAATCAGGCCTTGAATAAAACATTTTCATACATTTATTTAGAAAATTAAATTATACAAATTGAAAATATATCAATCAAAAAATTTTTAAAAAATAGATTTTTAAAAATAATATAATTTATTATTAACTTCTTTGTCTCAGAGCGTCTCTCCCATACTGCGATCTACTGTAATCTGCCAGCTGCTGCTCTCATATGTGTCCCTTGAAGGGCTACCTAGTCGTAAGATAAATCTTTTGAATGCGTACAGGGTGGTCATCAGTGATGCACTATCCTCATCACTGATTACGGGTTCTTGTTATCATATCAGCTCTGATAGCAACCCAACTTGATCCAGTATCTTCAAGTTGCCACCCTGTAAGCTACGTGCAGCAAATCTAGACATTTTTACTACACTTGAAAACTACACACACAAAAAAAATCAACCTTTTAAATTTATACCTATGGGGTGGGGTGGGTGGGCATTGTTGTGTTTCAGTTAATTAAATGAAAGTACTAGTTTAATAGCATCACAGAAGTTAAGCAGCAATAGTCGGTTCAGTAAATCTTTCTCACTCTTCTGGTCTCGACAGAATTAACAATGCACCTTTTGTGTTTCTGCCCATGGACAGGGATTTTGAACTCTCCAACAACTCATGTTGCATGGCAAGTCTTCACTTTTATTCTGTACTTGTGTTATGTAATGGGTATGACATGGAACAGTGAGGATGGCCTGATGTGTGGATTAGAATGGAAAAGTTTAAGTGATGATTTGGCATGGATAAATGGCGTGGTTTGATTGGAAATGAGTGCAAGATGTAACGAAGAGTTGACATGTCATCATCTCGGACATTCTGACAGAAGAGCATGTAGTGTTACACTTGCTATAATCCCTTTCTAAAAGACTTTTCTCTTTCCTATTCTAAAAGACTTTTTCTTTCCTATTCTAAAGACTTTTCTCTTCCTATTCTAAAAGACTTTTCTTTTCCTATTCTAAAAGACCTTTTTTCTCTTTCCTATTCTAAAAGACTTTTCCTCTTTCCTATTCTAAAGTTTCTCTTTCCTATTCTAAAGGACTTTTCTCTTTCCTATTCTAAAAGACTTTTCTCTTTCCTATTCTAAAAGACTTTTCTTCTTCCTCATTCTAAAGACTTTTTTCTTTCCTATTCTAAAAGACTTTTTCTCTTTCCTATTCTAAAAGACTTTTCTCTTTCCTATTCTAAAAGACTTTTCTCTTTCCTATTCTAAAAGACTTTTTCTTTCCTATTCTAAAAGACTTTTCTCTTTCCTATTCTAAAAGACTTTTCCTTTTCCTATTTAAAAGACTTTCTCTTTCCTATTCTAAAAGACTTTTCTTTTCCTATTCTAAAGATTTTCTCTTTCCTATTCTAAAAGAGACTTTTTCTCTTTCCTATTCTAAAAGACTTTTCTCTTTCCTATTCTAAAGACTTTTCTCTTTCCTTATCACTCAAAAATCATTTATTTCTATTCAGTTTGCTCAGGAAATAAAATATTCTTGATTTCTTAGTCATGAATTATTCTCTCACTAGGAGGATCTGTGAATATACTAAAGTATGATAATTGATTATTACGTTTGATATGTTTTACTTAAGAGCTTTGCAAAATAATTCAATATGTAGAAGAGTATAAATATTTAATTTAAATCGGACCATATGACCTTTAGCACCCTTTTTTCATTTACACTGCCAAAATCCGTTGTTTGTTACAGATGATTTTTAGATTTTGTTTTTTTTAATTATAAAACTAACCCCTAAAACAACCAGATTTTTTTGATGGTTCCATTTAAACCAGTGGGTGTTGCAGGATCATAACAGAGAAGATTTAGGAAACACAATATTATAGCATGTTTATTTCATCGCGAGAGAATGATATTCAAGCCACTATCACTCTTCTACATGTGTTTTATTACTAATTAATAGGCTAACTTTAATTATGCATAAGTTTAGTATTATATATTATAAACTAACAGTCGTGGAAAAACATGGGATTTGATTGACACTTTTAACCCCATGTTGACCTCCTCCGGTTCGCCACACGAACGTGAGAGTTTTAAAAAAGTGAGATTTTAGTTGGGTGCTGACAGAATGGTTGCAATGGCAACTGTTGGTTGAAACTAAATTCTCATATGCGTATTTGATTTGAATCTTGTAAATATAAAGAGCTCTAAACAAAGTCTTGTTTTTTTTTTTAAGTAAAAACTCCACCAACATAAGACGTCCCAGTATCAAATACAGAAGATCCAGCCCAGAGAAACCCAGATAGCAAGATAGACAAAGCCATTTACTCAGATCTATGGAAGAAGATACATAAATATAAAGATAAGTATATATGTATACAACCATGGGTAGCAGATATACTCTACTAGATGTAAAATACAACTCCTGATTATTGTAGGCAACATCTATTTATTTGTTTTGTTTTGTTTAAATATTAAATTTTCCTGGATTAATAGAATCAATTTGATCAATTCTTTCACAAATGAATGAAACTTAATTCTAATTATAAACAAATGTTTATACATAATAAACATGCATTTAAATGTATAAAAAATTATATGACTTTTAATTAACTGAATATGAAACTTTTCAAAATTCTTAATAGACAGAAAAAAAAAAAAAAAAAAAAAAAAAAAAACTTACAGCGCCAGGACATCAAGTTCATATAATTTCATAGCAATTATATCATGATTATCTGAAAGTAGAAAGGATTTTATGAAATAATTTTTTTTCTAAGCAGTGAAAGAGTAACATTTCAGACAAACATTCCAATATTTGGAACCAATAAAAAATTTTAAAATGTGAGAAATTGTTTAGAAGAATGAAAGCTTAGTGTGTTTGTATTATGTGTTGTGTAGAAACACTAAATATCCAATTACATTTTCAGTGTTGTTACCAAATTTCAATAGAAAAATTACCATTATTGTATTTAATAAATTTTTTTTAGAAATATACAGGTTATTAAAAGACTTACATAGACCAGCTCAGTGTGGATACTGGATGCTACACAGGCTCCCGAGGATAATGAATGATAGGGACAGTTGAAAGATAGTGAGATATATATAATCTTAAAATTTAAATACAAAAAACTTGGCATGTTCTTCAGACTTAGGATTTTATTTTTCGTTTGAGAAAAAAAAAAAAAAAAAAAAAAAAAACTTACCTGCCAATTCACCTGTGGCTGCAGATGCTCCTAAATAATATCCTGTTGGAAGATGACACCTGAAACTGAAAAACACTCTTTCCAATTATTTTTGTTATCAATGTCTGTAAAAACCTGGAGTGAGGACAGAGACAAAAAGAAATTTTTAAATAAACCAATCAGAAATAAAGGAATAAAATTCAGCAAGAAAGCAAAATTACTTCATTAGGATTATGCACAATTAACAATTTTGGGATTAACAAAAAAAAAAAAAAAAAAAAAAAAAAAAAATTTCAAAGTGTTTTCAAGTATCCTCTACTGACAAAGTTAAAAAAAAAAAAAAAAAAAAAAAAAAAAAAATTTTAAGTTTTTTTTTTTTTTTTTTTTTTTTTTTTAAATGGCCAAGGTTTGTTGACTTTAAAAGGCAGTGCAAATAAAATATAACTAATTTCCCTCCAAACGGACCAATTTATTGACAAAGGCCAATAAAAAGAGGCAGGTCACAGTAAAAGCAAACAAAAAGGTGGACTGTAAATATTTACAAAGAGCAAAGGATGTCATCTTATTTAAAATGTTTCACACAGAAACATTTTCCAATCTAAAAGAAAATATACCACATAACTTTTGAAATTTTGAATTTAAAAAAAAAAAAAAAAAAAAAAATCTATGACACTTTTGCTAATACAAATTTACAAAGAGAATCCTCAAACTTTGGGAGACAACAATACAAGTCACTTTGCTAATAATTAACATGTATAATAGGGTAGTCCAAAAGTCTTGTCGCTCTACATATTTTTCAGAGGTAATATAATTACATAATACAACCCACAATTCTAGAAAATTATGTAATTATTTTACCTCTAATAAAAATTTTTTTTTTTAAAAAAAAAAAAAAAAAAAAAAAAAAAAAATTTTAAAAATTTTCTAATTTGAAAAAAAAAATTAAATTAATTAAAAAAAAAAAAAAAAAATTAAAAAAATATGTAGGGGTGTGATAAGACTTTCAGACCCTCCTGTAGATAAATGACAATTACACTGGGAACAGTTTGAATTTTCTGTTGAGTTTGATTTTTCATTTGATTTAGATTAATATTGTTTCAAAAGTGTAAGTCAGTTTTCTTCTATCACGTCAAGTTTTTTCTCTAGAGTCAATTCCCAAAATAAGTACAATTGTATTGTTTGTATGTAAGTAATTGGACTGATCAACTGATTGCGTTGATTATTTTATTGAAAAATGAAGGAAAATTATTCAGATCTGGTGACTAGGTCGATTCCCAGTCAAAAGAACAACATTAATACATTTGTGAAGCTAGTCTATTTTGCATATTTTGAATTAAACGTGTCAACTAAGACAAGTCTTGGTCTCTTATAAGATCTGAAAGCAGTGTGTTGAGAAATTTGAATGTGGATCAAGGGAACATGTAATAAGTTGCATTTGGTGAGAGTCAAAATATCATTGCACAGATGTTACTTTGTTTTTAATGAAAACTTCATCATATACAGAAACAAATGTGAAATTGAGTATCCTAGTCTACCATCAGTAATACGCCCAGTGCTGCATTCAGCTGAAATCCCAGTGTGGGGCAGTAGAGCTTGAGAGAAGCATTGGGTGGAGAGGAATCGGCCTCCAAGATCTGACCTCAAACCGTTGATCCAAACGTGAGCCATTTGTTGACAAAGAAATAATGTTTGCACCTTACACATGAAACTGAGTCTCTTGAAGCAATTCATTAAAGCATTGCCAATTGAAGGCAAGTGTTTCAAGTACCACATTTTGTAATTTCCTGGCCTGTCAATTGAAAAAAATTTAGGCGTGTGTTTTTGATGGTCTACAGATTTCTGAAGTTATCAAAGATGAGCATTTCATTGGGATAATTGTCAGAACTTAAAAGGATGCTTGGTTCTTGACAAGTTCTTTACCTTTTCAGAAATTTCTTGAATATATGAGCAGATGAATTACACTGAAATTGGATAGCCACAAAATGCTTGATTGCAACAGGAGCATCAAGTTCATTTTTCGCATAGCCATCTTGCTAATTCTTGAAAAACCTTGATGTGGTCAGCTATGAGAAGATGATTGATTTCACCAAGATTTGAAATTTACGAAGGAATGGTATCAAAGTATATGGGATGTAAATATGATGGCTGCTATGGAGCATAAAGTGAAATTTCCACATATTGAATACTCTAGAAAAAGACTTTTTTTTTTACTTGCACACAATTTGATTACAGTAACAATATCCTTTGTATGAACGAGATGAATTGTATAAAACATTCCAGTCAAGCATTTTTTTTCATTTCCATTGTAAATTCTTAAAACATTCTATAAAATAAGCTCAAATTTGTCACATGCAGTATCTTAATGTTTTTGAAACCAAGTGAGTGTATACTGTTACTTCATGTAAGAAAGAAAAGGGGGAGGGGATCTTTGGATTCAGAGTCCAAAAGTTTATTCAAAAAACAAGTGTCTCAGATCTAGCTCAACAAAATTTGTGACACCAGTGGAATGTTTTATTTCCATTAATTAACATTTTTTAAAAAGAAAAAAAAAAGAAAAATTTGTTAGATGCGTATTTTTTACATTTTTTGAGAAAAATCGAGGGTATCCCGTAGCTCAAAAGTTGACGTGATATAGAAAAATAGGGGTCATTTTTGGATTCAGTGATCAAAAAATAGCCAAAAACAAATGTCAGATTCAATTCAACAAAATTGTGTTCCCCAGTGTTATTAATAAATAAACTAAACTTTGTACCAAGACCAAGAACAAAAAACTTTGCATAAATGAAGATACAAAAAAAAAAAAAAAAAAAAAAAAAAAAAACCCTCATAAAATTTAACTCACTTACCTTTAATGTATCTTCATGATATCTGATAGAAATAAAGTATCATATTCTTTATTTCGAAATTGTGCTTCACAACCAGATAATTCTGTGTGTGTTCCATCTGCATCATGATCATACTTAAACTACCATTGTTAACCATGGCTGATATGTATGGATGAACATGCTGAAAAAAGACAAGTTGAGACATAATATTTTCACATTAAATATTCATACATGTATTTTTCCACCATTTTAGAGAAAAATGAATAAAATTTTTAAAAGATAACAAATAAAAAAAATATTAAAAAAAAAAAAAAAAATAATCGTTAAGTTTTAGGCTCAGAAGTGAAGACAAAAGAAAGCAAAATATTTTGGAAAAATCACATAGGTTGAGTATTATACAGTAATAATTTCAGATCAATATGTAGTTTACTATATCTATAAATAAAGAGTGCTCAATATCAGTGTATATATATATATATATTATATTATATATTTATATATATATATATATATATATATATATATATTTATATTATTATATATTAATATAGAAAGTAATAAGAGGGTTGTGTTTATGATATGTTTTTTTACGAGTGTGTGTGGTGTGTGTGTGTGCGCTGGGTGTGTATTTTTCTCACTGGCTCTAAAAAAGGGTGTCACAGAAATCTTTAAAACCATAAAATAAACTACTATCCGATTTTAATAAAACTTTCAGTATATGAAGTAATAAAACAAACTTTTATTGTAAATAAATGCTTACTAAATTGAAAAGGCTAATAATTTTTTTCGTTAGTTTTTTGTTACACTTGATCCCCCATACAATTTTTTTTTTTTTTTTTTTTTTTGGATATAATAATTTTTATCATTTTTGGAAAGATAATTTAACGACAGAACATATGTAAAAAACAAACTAAATCGCAACTAATTCGTTTTGGTAATAGGGGCATCTTAAACATTGAAATTAAATCTCGTAAATAAGAAAAAATATGTCTTTTTTTTCTCCTAAATTGTTAGATTATTTTCTAAGAAATGTTATATATAAGTTTTGTCTACTTGTTTTATTTTTTTTTCAGGGATTTTTTAAAAATTTATAATAGTAAATAAATACTTCTGTTTAGCGGATATGTTTTTATTCAAAGAAATAATTGTATAAATACTCAGCTAAAATAATGACATAACATATTTGTTTTTATTTTTTTAAATTTGAAAATAATGTTTGAATTACAAATTGTCGTCATTCTTATTAATGGATGGATCTAACGGAAATAATATCAGCTTTGGTTTTTAAGGAAATCTCTTGTAGTTGTTTTTTTGTTGCAGTGCTGGGTCGTTGAGGTAATAAGTTAAATCGTGAGACATCAGAAAAATGCTAAATTAGTAATTTGTTTTTTACTTCAGAAAAGAAATTATTATACGTACAATTCTCCATACAATAATAGTGCACACGTCAAGATGCAATAACTATGTAACAAAGATTAAGAATTTGTGGGATTTACTTTTAAATGCAAAAATCTAGGTTTTATGTAAGAGAAATTTTTCTTTTCTTTTTTATACACAGAACTTGGAATTGTTCTTTATATTAAACTGTAAAGAAAACATTAAAAGTTAATTTTCAATTTTTTATTGACGTTTTAAAATATTTTGAACAATCCCCGTGTGTATTAAAAGAGTGTGTTTTGCACACACACGTTATGTATGTATGTATGTGTGTGTGTGTGTGTCACAAAGTGTTGGTTGATCTCAATCGATTAAAATCCAAACCTTTTACTAAGTCCTGTCCGAGTGATTTATTATGAATTGTCCAAGGGGAAAAACCAAGGATGTCCAGAGAAAAAATATGGAACAATAGTAAGTTTTCTTTTTAAGAAGAGAAAAACTCAAACAAATAGAAAAATTAAACAGGTGATAAATAATTATTTTTTTAAATAATTATTTTTCACAGACAAAAAAAAAAAAAAAAAAAAAAAAAAACACACAGCAAAATTAAAAGATCAAAGTGTCATTTTTTGTGTGTTTATCCGCTTCTGGGTTTGTTTTTTTTTTAAAACTGAGATTTTTTTCCCCCCTCCCCCCTTTGAATAATTTTTCCCCTTAAACAAATATTCTTATACTTTTCAAAAACAATCGACAGATACGATTCAAAGCAAATACCTTTTTTCCATTGTTCCGATAAGACACTTTTCCCTTTAAATTACTTTCAATAATTTTATTTTCATACCAAAGTTAACTTCTCCCATTTTCTTTTCTCTGTATCAAATAATTATTTTTTTCTTTCTATCTTCACTCGTTTCTTTTTTCTTCGTCTATTAAACAATTTCCGTCTATCAAAACTGCTAAAATAAAATGTCTCCGTTCAACCAGCCGATTAACTTTTCTCTAGTCTACTCATCTTCTGCTAAAACCTCCGTCCCACTTCGTATTTACCCTCTAATCCGACTATCTAATTTTTTCTCTCGTCTCACTAATCTGAAGATCTTCCGTTTTTTTTTTTTTCCGACGTCAAAATTATCATTTGGTTGTTCTGGATTTTTCTTCGCGCCGTTAGCTAATATCGTCTGGTAGTTTTGTTTTGATTTTTCTGGTCAAAGGGCAACAACTCTTGTTTGCCTTTTGTTCAAAGACAGTATACCCAGACGAGCAATATGCCATGCCATATTTTCATTACATTTCTTTTAACAAACAAATCAATAAATCACCCCCTATCCCTTTTATTTTTTTTACAACTGTTCTTGTCAAAATTTACCCATAAATTTAACAAGTTATGGCATATATATATATATAAGATAAATATATAGGTTTTACATATCTATTTATTGGGTGACAAAGGAACATTCACAACCATATTGGTTTCATGCGATGCATTCATCAGGTGAAGATGTTTCAAATGTGAGGAAATGCGTATGATTGGATAAAATGATGTGTGTATGTATGTGGAGGTGAATTGAATGTATGAGAGTGTTTATGGGCAGTATAAAGGTTGCGTACGCATAGTGACTAGTCACTTACATAATACGTTGTTCTGTGAGTGTGTGGTATTTTGATAGTGCTTACGTGCGAGCGTTTGTGTTTGTACATGTATGTGTCCTTTTTTTTTTCTATCGGATGTGTAGGTTGTGTATGTTGTATACGGATGGGTCATGTTAGTTGAGGAGTGAGGTTGAATAATATTAATTCTAAGGTTGCAAATGTTGTATATTATGGGTGGGTGGGGGGTTATTGAACGGCGGTGTTGTCTATTACGAGGTGTGGCGTTGTCAACCGGACGTGGTTGCACGTGGTTACACACTCGCGACATATACACGCATACAAAATAATATTGATACATACTGATATGCACACACATGTCACTATATGTGCTGGGTAAGCCTTACATATACACACTGAAACGTATACGCATACTACTATGGGCTCCATGTGCACATATATATGCACATACACACACGTCACTATATGTGTTGGGTAAGCCTTACATACAGCAAACTGAGAAACCGCATTGAGATTGTTACAAAACCATTCAATGTAAGGCTATTACTACAGAACAACCAATATCCAATAAAAAACACAGTTGTAAAAAAGACTTCCCGATTTTAATAAAATCAAATTTTATCAACATTTGTACTATTTTAAGAGGAAAATATTGAACAAAAATTGAATAAAAACATTTAATTGACTATCTTTTTAGACAATAAATGTGAATCTATTTGTTTACAAAAGAAATGAAAAAACAAAACAAAAAAAACAAAAAAAAAAACAGTATTTTGTAAATCTATTTTAGCATAGGTTTTCAAATGGGGGGGGGGGATACGACATGTCTGAAATCTATTTGTTTCAGTTATCAAAGTGAAATGATAAAAAAAAAAAAAATTAAAAAATTTTTTTTAACTTATTGTGGTAGAAGTAAATAAATTTGTTCCCCTAAATATCTAATCATTATTACACAAGAGAATAAATGGTTTTGTTAGAAGGAAAAAAAAATAATTAAATAAAAGTTTTTTAATTTATTTAATTATTTTTTTTTCCTTCTAACAAAACCAAGGTATCAAGGAAAAAATAACCAAAATCGATAGTGAAACCAAAATTAATAAACTGCCCAACTCTACCAAGTACCATTAACTGTTTCGAATTTTTCCAATAATAAAACATTTTGGTTATTTCCTATAACTCCAACCTAAAAAAAAGAGGAACCACTCTGAATGAATTTTAGAAATTATTCATTTATTGATTGATCTACTAGGAAAAAAGAAGACGGGGTTAGGGTTAGTTTAATGGGAAAATAATATGTAGATTAATTAACAGATAAAATTCATTCAGAGTGGTTCCCCTTTTTTAGGTTGGAGTTATAGGAAATAACCAACATTTTTTATATAAGCAAAAGAATATTGTATCAGAAAGAACAAATATTTAACTCTTTTCCTCCATTTTTTACCTGTATGACAAGATATGTCAAAGTTTGTCATCTATTCAAAAAAAATCCTATTCTTATTGTAAACTTACGTTAGGATCACAGTGGTAGGAGAGCCACTGTGAGTGGCTTAAAGTAGGTAAAGAGTTAACAATCAAAATTATTCTTTTTATAATCAAGTGAACTACAAAGTAAAAGAGGTTTAGTACACAAAAGCAGCACAGATAGGGTAATCTGATCTTTGTGGTAAAGCTGATGGTATGTGTAGTGCTCCACCTCAGCAAAAACAATCTCCATGGTCTCAAAAATATAAGTAATTGAACAATAGTTAAAATCTATACATATACATATTTTTCTCTACCAAACAACCAGTATGAATTCAAAACTAAGTTGGCATTAAATGACCCACCAAGGTTGATATGGCGTAAAACAAACTTCCATGATCTAGTGCAAGCAAAAAGAGGGGATAGACCTCTGTTGCAGGTGATACCAACAATAAGTCACTCCATAGACTTTACTTACTACACATAAAAGCTATATATATATAAGACCTATTGTGGAAATAATGACACACCCCTTTTGTATCTATGTTTCAATATAGGGCAAGTGCCATAACTTGCTCAAACCAGTTTAAGAAAAAGAAAATTCTAAAAAGCTGCAAAATTTGCTGAGTTAAATAAATAAAATCCCACTTTTAAGTTCTAATATTGATATTCATTCATTCATTCATATGAATGAATTTCAGATTTCTTTGAATAGCATAATTACTTGTGTATAAAACCCACACCTAAATTTGGGCTATGTAAAAAAAAAAAAAAAGTGGTACCTTGACTTACGAGTGCCCCCAACTTAGGAGTTTTCCAAGTTACGAGCTGTCATTCAGTCAATTTTTTTTTTTTTTTTTTTACTTGTGTTGCAAACTAAAATTTGAGGTACAAGTGAGCTTCAGATATACTTATGTTAATAAGTTCACTAACAACATTTAAGTTTCCAAATTTATTACAAAGAAAAATATTATTTATAAAAAAAAAAATTTTTTTTTTAAATTTAAAAAAAAAAACATTGAACATATTACAGTACATAATTCAGAAAGAAGAAGAAAAAAAAAGAAAAAAAAAAAGATTAAAAAAAATGAGGTTCTTTTGGTAGATCTGGAACAGATTAAAAGTATCTTAGTTTATTTCATGAGTTTGGTTTGGTTCACGGCATTTCAACCTTGGTGGGTCATTTAATACCAACAAAGTTTTTTAAAATAAATTCATTCTTATGGATACTCAATTTTTTTTAACGAACACATTTTACTATTTAACCCATTGATGGGGACCCTAACAGGTACTACCACTCTGGGTCAGAGTGGACCAGGGAGCAATGGTGATGAAGGGGTGCTCCACATTTCCTAAACCTCCAGTACTGGAACTTCACCATCAGATAGATTTTAACGTCATTCCCAGAACATGAAGACCCTCAGCCCCCACCTTCTAGCACCCATATATGATAAAGAGGATTGGGGCTTGCCATAAGGCAATAGGGTTGGGGCAATTATATAGGTGCTAGGGCTTCATGCGACCAGTCGATTGAAAGGAGGGGACCTCTACGACCGCCTGTCCAGCCTAAATAAGGATCTAAGTGGAGTGTTGCAGGTCATGATTCCGTCCTTAAGCATCACGGGTCACCATGCACTGTCAACAGGTGCCCCCCCATGGGGTGGGAAGTGGGGGTCTTACCCCTCTGCAGAAGTACATTTAGTGTATTCTAAAGCTCCAGCCGACAGAGCTGTATTTCAACGGGGAAAATTGATTTGGTATACGAGGAAATTGTGGTATGAACCAGCACTGAATATTCAACATTAAAAAAAAAAAAAATGTTTATTTAATTTGGAGGAGGTGTGTCATGGGGAAGTTATCATCGTAGGAAATGGAATTGTTCACCTAAATCCTGTACGAGGTTGATTGCATTTCACTTAGCACTAATGCCCTTGGGAAAGGCATAGATCCTTCTCTTCCCCCCTCCTCAGCTATGGGTAGACAGTGTTGTATACTCTTCTTTTACTTCTCTTATTCTTCTCATCTTTGGTATCTTACGTTCTTCTTCCAGCGTCTGGACCTAGTCTTGGGGACTTCGTGTCTGGTCTTCTAGGTCAGCCTTGTTGCCAAGACATTTATCAACCACAAAACCATATTATTTATTTAAACTTTTATTTCTTAACTAAACATATTTCTCTAAATAATCCCAGCGCGCGTGTGCAGTGAGTCTCAACTAAAGCAGTAACATCTTATCTGCCTGACATCCAAGCTGAAACTGAGAATCAACCAGATCCCACGTGACTTCACAGGCTTTCTGTAATATTCCATGGAAAGTCCCGGCCGTGATATGAAAAGGGGCCATCCCTTTAGAAATACAGGGAGTTGACAATCTATGCATAGATTATGCAACAGACAGTAGGGCAGACTGGGTTATTTAGCCTAGGTAAAGGTTCTTCACTCTAGGTGGTTGGTTTGTTCGATTTTATGGCATGTCAACCCTTGTTGAGTTATTTTATGCCAAAGATGTTTGTTTTATTCATTCTTGATTAGTATTAAATTTTTAACACTTTAAAAATTATTTTTTCTTCTATTCAACCCATAGGTGGTATCCTAACAGATACTACCACTGCATGAAAAAGTGGACCTAGGAGTAATGGTAACGTAGGGGTACCCACAATGGACAATAAATGAAGGAGTAGCTGTCGCCTGATAAGACGTTGCGATCAATATGTACAGGCTTCTAATATTCACTGTCAGTAGATATTTATTACTAGTTTGAATATTTGTTTAAAAAAATCCTAATTATTATACGAGAACTATCTAGTTACAAAAATCTTGAATCTTCTGCCTTTTTTGATGAATAAGAACAAAAAGGAGTTACGATTTGATAACAGTTTATGAAAATATATGGGTTAGTTTTATTTTGTTGTATTTAGAGATACAATTGTTTTTAACAGTATTATAATATTTTTTTGCAGCCGTTCAGTGAGTACGTGAATAATATAAAAGCAATACTTACATTATGAGGTCCATTGTGATTGCTGTAGGTATCTAAAAATATGGCTAATCCAGAAAAATGGTCACGACTTCCAAAAACCTTTCCTAAAAAGTAAAGAAATACAGAAGGTTAAAAAAATAAATAAATAAATAAAATAAATAAAATAATGAATATATATTAATACTCATGTTCCTTAATTGTATGACCATTATCATCTTGAAACACACTCTGGTTAAAAATGAGACCGTCCAAATCATCCAAGATGAAATGCAATCTATATATTGATACTCTTGTTCCTTAATTGTATGACCATTATCGTCTTGCAACACCCTCTGGTTAAAAATGAGACCATCCAAATCATCCAAGATGAAATGCAATCTATATATTGATACTCTTGTTCCTTAATTGTATGACCATTATCGTCTTGCAACACCCTCTGGTTAAAAATGAGACCATCCAAATCATCCAAGATGAAATGCAATCTATATATTGATACTCTTGTTCCTTAATTGTATGACCATTATCATCTTGCAACACCATCTGGTTAAAAATGAGACCGTCCAAATCATTCAAGATAAAAATGCAAAGATGTAAATACTGATTATCTGGTGTTGCTTATCCGAATTCTTATTTATCATTAGTCATCACCTCTGCTAAATAAGGGACCATTCCATTTTTATTAGAAAGAAAGGGAAGAAAAAGCACATACTACACAGAAAAAAATATAAGAAAGAGTAGGGGAGAGATAAAGAGAGGGGTAAGTGCGCGGAAGCAATAACACTAATCTGTTTCAATCAAAAATAATGAATACATCGTAATAATTAAATTATCATACTGTGGTATATCCACAGGTTTTGCTAGTATATATTAACACATCTATGAGAGTTGCTTTTCTATACTGCTGTGCTTAGTTTGGAGCTGAGCTCAGTGTGTAGAGTGTCCGCCTAGGAACCACAAGGTTCCTGGTTTGATACCACCCTTTGTCAACTCAGTGTATGAGTAGCACAGGAGGAGCTGATGGTAGGTGTAGCACTCCACCTCAGACGCAAATTTTTTTTATCTAGTACTAGTGAAAACGGGATAGACTCCCTCGCTGTCTGACTGATACAGACTTAAGCCAGCCTGACAACTTTATGACATCGTAGAGAGACAAAATGGAGTGGTCTCCTTTGTCACAGGGTTTGAGGAACTCTCCCACATCACGAGTCCATTTTGGTCACATGACAAGGTGAACCCTAGAATCACTCTTTTACGAACGAGATTTGAGAAGTGACAGACATAGCCGTTCACTCCTCTACATCAACGGACATGCTGCCCATCTTTGTTTCCAAACATGAGAAATAGTAAGTGGTTTCTACCTCTTTGTTGTTTAGACTTTTTTTTCATGTTCCTTGAACACATTGTGACTCTTTTGTAGCTAAGTACGGGAACTTAGTGAAGCATTATATTACAGACAGAACCGGAAACAATGTGGCAATTACAGAGGAAGGCAAGGTGGTTCTTTCTGGCATAGATTCCTCTATCCAAGTGTCAACTCTCCTGGTCTGCCAAATAGGCAGCTCTCTTTAACTGCCTTCTTCAAGGTGGCTGTTGATTGGCCAATGCAAATTATCAACTATTAACACAGTTGATCTTCTCCAAACAGGCAATTTATTAAGGGCGGATAACTCAGTTATCTAAGAGAAGGAAAAACTGTTATAACTTTATAACTAAGTTTTTTAATATCAGAGTTAGCAGAGAAATGACAAGAAGAAACACTAGTATTATGGATAAGGGAAAAAAGGCTTACTAAGCAAAGATACAAGATGAGCAGAATATTTAGCATTTGGTAGGTTGAGTTAACAGGTCTCAGATCTTTTCAGAGTGTGATTAGATATTATTTATAGCAAAACAGACAATTCTATTATTATTCAGGTACTTGTAAGATTGAACACATGGCGTAGTAGATATAGTTGTTGATTTAATACATTTCTAAAAGATAGTGTTATCTTTAGGCTGTAGGTTCAATCCTGGTCAAGGGCGACAGTAACAGAATAATTAACACAGCTTAACACTTGTACCAAGTCATGAAATGAGAACAGTCTACCCCCATGGATTAAATAAAGGGTTATGTTCGAAGTTCCGTGAAGACTCCTAATTACAACATGAAGGTTCCAGAGTTTGGAGAGAAGTTCCAGAGTCCAACAAGAAATACCTTAAGAGGGCACATTTGCCAAAACATTATACAGATAACAATAAAAATTAGGATAATAGTCAGAATAATTCAAATAATACAAATTATCAAACCTCATCTTAAAAATTCAGACAAAAAAAATTTATTACTAAATTTCAATAGTTTTTGGGAACAAGGAACAAACAAACAAAAAAAAAAAAAAAAAAAAAAAAAAAAAAAAAAAAAAAAAAAAGACGTCTTTTATACAAACCTAATTCCATTCGGTCTTTGACATACCAAATACAAAAACCATCACCATAAAGTGTCCTGCCTGTTCCGTGGACTCGGAACTGAACATGGAGTTCCCAATTTTTCACCAAGACTGGCTATAAAAAATAAAGAAAAAGAAAAAAAAATTAAAATAAAAACACAAAATTTATATTAGGATTCCATGTACAAATAGGAAATAAATTTGCATAATGTGTGAGTAAGAATTAACCCTTTAAGTCCATAAGCAAATAGATGTTCATATTAAATGCATGCTAAGCTTAAATGTGCAGCTCCCATCTACAAGAATACTGCATACAATCCTAAATAAAACATGGAAACAACACTCCACAAAAAAAAAACAGCTGTACAGTCACCTGCCCCATATCACCCAGGTTTGGACCAACAAGACACTGCTGGGGAAGCAAAGACAAACTCATAAGTGACGTCCTCCAGTGGAAGCTAGCACATGGGTACGCCAGTGTGAGCCGTCCAGCTCTGCACGCATACTGGATGCTGCGCAGAGGACCTCCCAAGAACAATGAGTGATAGGGACGGTTGGAGAGAGATTGTCATGGATATCCGTACAAATAGCACAACATGATGAAGTTTAATTACATCAGGTAAAAAAGAAAAAAAAAAAAAAAAAAAGAAAGCTTTTTAAATACTTCAATGAAAAAGGGAGACAAGTTTTGAATATTAGTTAACCAAAACCATTAAATAAAACTACCAAAAAAAATTTAAAACTTATTAAAAATAAATTTAAAAATTACTTAAAAATAAAATAAAAAGAGAATGGCGTGTGTGTGCGCACATGAAAGATGCAAAACGTGAGAAAGTTGCAACTTGAAAACCCTCTCACCTTAAAATTGAAAGAATACTTACCATTTAAGCTAATATATAAAAATAAAAGATAAATAAGAATCATTTTGAATATTAATTTTTTTAAAGTGACTATAGATTTTTTTTGGGTTATAACTCCAACCTAAAAAAAGGAGAACAATCTGAATGAATTTTATCTGTTAATTAATCTACCCATTATTTTCCCATTAAACTAACCCTAAACCCTAACCCTGTCTTCTTTTTTCTAGTAGATCAATAAATAAATAATAATTTATAAAATTCATTCAGAGTGGTTCCCCTTTTTTTAGGTTGGTGTTATAGGAAATAACCTTTTTTTTTTAAGTTTAGTATTTTAGCCTAATAGTGAGAGATTGTTATTTCTGGCTATGGTTTTGAAAAGCACATGAAACCTGTACCCAAATTTTAAGTTTAGAAGTATTAGTTGCAGGAAAAAAAATTAAAATGATCACATTTATAAAATACAAATAATAAAGTAGTTGGTTGGTTGGATTTTACGGCATGTCAAACCTTTGCTGGGCTATTTTATGCGGAAGACTTTTAAACTTTATTCTTAATGTGTACCCAATTTTTAGAAAACAATTCTCAAAACTCATTTTTTCTATTTAACCCATATATGGGAACCTACCAGGAAATACCACTCCAGGTCAGAGTGGACCTGGGAGTAATGGTGATGAAGGGGTACTCCACATTCCCCAGAGCTCCAGAATTGGAACTTCTTCCATCAGATATAATTTAACATCATATCCAGGACACCAAATATCCTCAGCCACTGCCTTCTAGCACATATGATAGAAGGGTTGGGGTTTGCCATAAGCGCAATAGAACCAGGAAAATCATATAGGAGCTAGACCATTGAACTTCAAACCAAACCCTTTATTTAATCCATTGGGGTAGATTGTTCTCATTCCATTAACCATGACCGGGTGCAAGTGTTATACTAAGTGTTATATGTTATTTCCGCCCTGTAGTCAGGATTGAACCAGCAATCTCCAATACAAACAACTTCGTTATAGATGATAGTTTTTCTTTCTTTTCTTCTTTAGAAACAATTATGAATTAGTCTTTCGAAGGGGGGGGGGGCAAAAATACTTTTTTTTTTGTTCATACCTACTATTACATCACTTTCCAAAGCAATGTTGATCATTTGTGTAAATATTTGAAATGAAGCTTGATAATTTGTATTATTTAGATTTTTCAGACTGTTGTCCTCATCTTTATTGTTATATACACAAACCTTTTGACCAATGTGCCGTCTAAATTCTTCTTCAGGGGTTTCTAGTTGAACTCTGGAACTTTCAAGTCAGAATCCGGAGCCTTCATGGAACTTCAAAGCTAACCCCTTATTTAATCCATTGGGGGTAAATTGTTCTCATTCTGTTAACGATGACCAGGTACAAATGTTATGCTAAGTGTTCCATGCTATTTCCGCCTGTAGTCAGGATTGAACCAGCAATCTCAGATGAAGGCTCCAAAATTCGAGAAGAAACACCTGAAGAAGGGGGGGGGGACCTCCATGCAGTATCCAGAATCCACACAGAGCTGATTAATGTAGGTTTTTGCTGGTTGGCCTATACTGGCATGTCTATGTGTAGGTGTCCACTGGGAACATCACTTGAGAGTTTGTCCTTGCTTCTCCAGCAGCATCCAGTATGTCTTGTTTGTCTTACTCCCTATCACACAAACAATCCCATTTCCCCCGTTACATGTCCCCCCAGTTACTCCTTACATGGTTTTCCCAACCCCTCCCCCATTACTCCTTACATGGGTAATCTGATCTGTGTGATAAAGTGGGGAGCTAATGATCAGTGTGGCGCTCCACCCTAGCTATAAAAAATTTTATCTTGTCGAGAGCTAGCAAAAAGGGGATAGACTCCCTCATTCAGCTGATACTGACAAAAGGCCACTCCACCAACGATATTGGTCCCTGCCAACTCAGCACATAAGCAGATTGAGTAATCTGATCTGTGTGGTTAAATGGGAGTTAACAATAGGTGTGGCGCTCCACCTAAAAAAAAAAAAAATCTTCCTGGTCTAGTGCTACTGCTAGCGAAAAGGGATAGACTCCCTTGCTGTCTGGCTGATACTGACAATAACCACTCCAACTTTTTTTTTTTACACAACTTATATGTGCATTTAAGTTAAGCTTAGTAAAATAACTAAATTGTTGATATTCGATAAGCATTAGAAATTAAGGGCAATGTAGAAAGGGGGTCAACTTGTGGTCAATTAGTGCTGATCGAAGATAGCTAAAGCCTCAAAAATAAACAAAGTTTTTTTAAAAACAAAAAAAAAAAGCCACTATCTCATTCTTATCTGATAAATATAAGCACTCAACTTTATAGACAAAAAACAATAACAATAGAGTTATTGATTCTATCCAGCCTCAGTTTTTTTTTGTTTTTTTTTAAGAGATTCATCTGAACCAACACAAAGATTGTATATAACTAAAGTAACTTGAAAGAAGAAGGAAAAGAAAGAGAGAGAGAAAGAATGAATTAGACTTACAGTCAAGATCTTAACCAATCAGAGACTAAAAAGGAGGAAAGTAAAAGGTTGGTTAATCAGCTACTCATCCCAAATAGAAGTCATTGTTTGATGTTGTTAGCATATATATATATATATATATATATATATATATATATATATAATATATATACATTACTTACACTTGAAATTGCTACAAGCTACAATTATTCGAGAAGAATGGTATTTCAAATGTATATCTTTCCCCCCTCTCTTTTTTTTTTCTTTATATATAATAAAAAAATTAAAAAAGCAGTAATATATTTTATCCTCTTATATAATGAGGCCCCTTACCAAGTATGGCCATATAATTTATTTCAGTGGTAACATTCATTCTGGGTCGGTTGAGCTGGCTCCATCCAACGAATTACCCTGTGGTGAGTTCATGTAAGGAGTAACAAGGGAAGCTCACGTAAGGAGAACAAGGGAATAGGAAGCTCCCAAGTGGTCTCCTAACCATACATATGCATTTTGTATTGAGAAAAAAAAAAAAAGGGTCACTTTGTCATGAGGATAAGCAGCTAATATGCTGCTTTGAAACCAATGGTAATAATGGTTATTGAGCTTGTCCAGCTGACCATTATTACTGAATAGAGAGCTCAATCCTCATTGGGTTCCCATACTTTTGGTCTTGTGTAAAAATTAAGCAAGCAAACCATTGCTAGGGAACATGATCCTCACTGAGCACCCTATACTTTCAGCCTGGTGTTATAACTAAGCTAAGCAGAGTGAGAAAAGAAAAGAAAAAGCTTGGTTGATGCTGTTGCTTAAATGTTCCCCCAATTAAGTATTCCCACTAGATCACCAAAGTTAAGCAGTTATGAGCCTGTTCAATACTTAATTGGGTGATCTTAGCAGGTCACTGTAAGCAACCAAAGTCTTTTGTTGATCAAAATTACTTGATTCAGCATTAAAAGATCTGAAAAGGGTTGATCAGCCATAAAAGAACTAGGGGAAAAAAAAAAAAAAAAAAAAAAAAAAAAAAACGCCCTCAAGGCAGTGTAAAAATTAATTTTTGACATACTCTTTCATAAAAATATGAACAGATCTTTTAAATCATATTATTTTTTTAAATAGACAAAAAAAAAAAAAAAAAAAAAAAAAAAGTTTTGCAGTCAAAATTCAAATAAATGTATTTTCTTTCTAATAAAACCAATTTTCTTACAGCTAAATTCAAATTCAGATATTTAAGTTTTTTTCCTTTGGGGAACGTCAAAAATGTTCCGTTTTGATCATTGTCTGTCGTAAAATAATTTTACGACAGACAATGATAAAAATGGAACGGTTCTTTTTTTGCACCGTATAATAAAAATTTAATGTAAAAAGAATAATATATGACGATTTCTTGTTTGTAAATAATTATCTCGTAAAACTAAAAAAATTTAGATAACTTTAAGTATATATTGAAATAAAAAACTAAAAAAAAAAAACTATGAATTTATGTATTTATTAAAACTTGTTTTAACAAACGTGGATTGTTGAATGTTGCATACTTAATTTCTGAGTATATATAATACAGTTAGTCTTTATTCTAGGTCTTAACGATTTTGACTATATATTAAGTACTCATTGATAAACTTACGTAATTCCTGAGAGTATTGTACCGTAAGCAGTGATATAGTTTTGGTTACAGACAGACACTGAATCTCCATTATATATAAAAAGGTAATCCAAATGACTGGTAAGTAAGGGATGATTCTATTTGGGATCATCAAAATCTCAGTGTACAACCATACTGTATCCTCTTGTACTTGCAAACATATATTCATACAAGGTTTTTATAAATCCCTAAAAAGAGCTCAATGTGTAATAATAAATTATATTATATACAGAGCAATATACACACACACACACACACACACACACATAAGATATTGACAAAATATGCAGCCCATTCCCCGCCAACAATGTAAACCTTAGTAATGTTGAGTATGGATAAACAAGGTTATTGATATAATTCATAATTCAGTTGAATTAAAGTATTTATTGGGAAGGATACTAAATAACTCAATATCTGTTGTATGATACTTGGGTAACCAAAACAAAACTAACATCAATGAACCAGTTATGGCAAAGTGTTTATTTATAGAATATTATATGAGGGTTGAATTGACACCAGATGAGTATAAAGACGCAAGAGGGGGAGGAGATTAAAAAAAATAAAAAATTTCAAACAAGCATCTAACACACTGTCTATTAAAAAGAAGAAAAAAAGAAAAAATTCAGTTCTTCAAATTTATATAATTTTATTTCTACAGAAAGTTAAAAATATTAACATTGGTCATTAAAACATTAAGATTAAAACATCCTTTTTTTTTTTAACTCATAACATCCTGTTGAGAATTTTTTAAGTCCAGAGCCCCATTCCTATAGGGATTTATCAAAAGATGTCTAAAAATGACCTTTGCATCTAAAGTTACCTGTTATTTCACTTAAATCAAAGACACCTAAATATGTTTAATATTACATTTAAACAAAGGCTATTGTTTGGGGCGGATTAGAAAAATGAATGTGACTTCCTGATGGACGGAATGAGGTGGTATAGGACATTAAGAGTTAAACACTTTGGGTTTACAGAGTGGTCCGAAAGTCTTGTCACCTCTACATTTTTTTTTTTTTTTTTTTTTTTTTTTTTTTAACTTTCATTAAATTTTTTTAAATAATATCAGTTATGTAATTATTTTACCTATGAAAAGGTTTTTCCTAAATTATTATCTAGAATTTCGGGTTGTATTATGTGATTATTTTACTGCAGCTGTGTTTCCCCAAAAATAAGACCTACCTGCAAAATAAGACCTGGCGTGATTTTTCAGGATTATTTTAATATAAGCCCTCCCCCTTAAAATAAACCTAGTTGAGAGCAATATTTCAAAAGAATGATAATAGGATTAATTTTGAACGAATTGTCATTAAGGAGTTTTTTTTAATAAAAGAATATGTTAAATGGTAAATAAATGTTAATCCTTTTCCATGACTTTGTAATTTTCTATTTTGTAATGTTTTTTTGATATATGAAGAATAAGACATCCCCCCCAAAAAAAATAAGACCTAGAGTTATATTTCGGAGTGAAAATTAATAAAAGCTCTGTCTCATTTTCAGGGAAACACTGTAATTAAAAAAAAAAAAAAAAAAAAAAAAAACGCCCTCAAGGCAGTGTAAAAATTAATTTTCGACATACTTTCATAAAAAAAAATATGAACAGATTAATATATATATTTTTAAATAGACAAAAAAAAAAAAAAAAAAGTTTTGCAGTCAAAATTCAAATGTTTTCTTTCTAATAAAACCAATTTTCTTACAGCTAAATTCAAATTAATTCAGATATTTGAGGTTTTTCCCTTTAGGGGATATCAAAAATGTTCCGTTTTGATCATTGTCTGTCGTAAAATAATTCAGAAAAAAAAAAAAAAAATATGTAGTAGGGGTGACAAGATTTTCTGACCACCCTGTACATGTTAGTTATTTACAAGCATTTTGTACAAGTTGGTTTGATGATTTAACAGCATATCAAACCTTGTTGGGTCATTTTATGCCAAAGACATTTATTTCATTCATTCTTTATTGGTACTTCCCCCCCTCTCTCCAAAGACATTTTTTGGAACTCATTTTGTTCTATTTAACCCATAGATATGACCCTAACAGGTACCACCACTTCGGGTCAGAGTGGACCCGGAATCAATAGTGACAAAGGAGTACTCCACATTCCCCAGACCTCCAGAATTGGAACCTCACCAACAGATAGTTGTTTAATGTCATACCCAGGACAATGAAGACCCTCAACCATCGCCTTCTAGCACATATAAAAAGGGTTGGGGGTTGCCATAAGGGCAATAGGGTTGGGATAATCATATAGGTGCTAGGGCTTGACGTAACCGACTGATCAGAGGGGGATCTCTCTGACTACCCATCAAGCCTAAGTAAGGGCCAAAGTGTTTTTGAGGTGGAGGGTAAAAAAATAAAAAATAAAAAACTTTGCGCAGCTGTCTTTTTACAGATAAGCTCCATCCTTAACCCCTTCACTACTAAGTTTTTGTTTTGTTTTGTTTTTGTAAAATGATCATCATACTCACCTTCACAGGAAGGCTGTGACTAGCACCCAGTCACCAGACAATAAAAAAGACTAACTGAATACACTCTGAGAGTCCAGACTTGGTAAGTGGTTTAAATAGCAGTTTGGGCTACTCTACTTTGTGGAATGGGCAAGTCTATTTCAAGCATTTTGATTGGCTGGTGGTTTTAGTGTGTATATTTGTATTCATATATACTGAACTCTTGACCATGTCCTCCCAGTTACTACAGAGTGTATTCAGTTACTCTGTCATTTTTTTGTCTGGTGACTGGACACTAGTCACATCCTTCCTGTGAAGGTGAGTATGATGTTCATTTTACTTTCTTTTTTTTTTAAATTTTGGATATGTAACATACTTTGGAATAACCATTTAACCGACTCTTTCATCACCGTTAGAATGGGTCACAAGGTCATACGTAAAGGGCATCCAGAAAGGATCAAATTATGCTATTCAGTAGTAATTGATCTGTCAGACTAGCTTGCCAACATTTACAACCCAATGGGACACCCAATGCTTTTTAGAATTTTTTAAGGGTTAAAATTAAAAATTGGCTGGGGTCCCAGTGGGAGTGAAAGGTTAATATGAAATGTTTGGGAAATTAACAGATTTGACTTACACTACCAGTGATGCTGATAATTTTTTGATTTAGTGTGTCCTGGGATGCACATAGCTGTTTTGAATGAGTCCCAGGAAAATTTATGGGTCCCAACTAAAGCCATCTAACTCCTACCTTGTAACCTATCCTGTTTAATTCATTTCTAATAAACTATTGAAATGTATTTAAAGTTAGTTTGAAATGGTGAGGAAAGAATAAAAAGAAAATCACTAGGACGCATGGATATGATTTTACTGCACCCTTTTAAATTTTTGTGCATGAGGGGTGCAGGACATGTACCTATCAGCATCTCTGCACTACATATTAAACATTTCTAGAAAACATAGAACACTTAAGTCATTTTTTTTTTCTTTCATTGAGGAAGCTATCTTACAAATAAACTTGGATTTTACTATTTTAAGACTTAAAAAAAAAGTTTTTTACTAGCAAAAGTATGCGCCCAGTGGGCACAAGTATTTAAGTTTTAATGTAATAAAATATTAAATTAGAAAGACTAATGAAACTAAATAAGAACGAATATAAAAATATTATGTTATTTAATTGATTTTTATATAAATTTATATATATAGGATTGCTTTTAATATGTTTGAGAATAACATGAGAGTATTAAAAATCAGTAACAGCAAATTAATTTATTAAAAACAGGGTAATTTATGAGGAAGTGCATCCCGGTCTGCCTCAGAAATTGCTACCCGGTGATTATCAAAATAACGTCCCCAGCTATGTTGTCTCAGTGGTCTTGAAAGAAAACATTAAATGTATTTTAGTTGTCGTAATTCTTATTTATTTATAGAAATTTCTTATTTAGAAGATATGAAGATGGATATCTATCTATCTATCTATCTCAATTTGTTAATTTTTTACTTTGTTTTTATATATCTATCCACCCATCTCCATATAAAAAAGAGAAGCCCCCCCTCCCTCTAAAATACATTTAACGCCCTAAGTTGGTTGTTTTCTTTCAGTAACACCGCCAAGATGACATAGCTGGGGACGTTATTTTAATAGTTACCAGGTAGCAATTTCTGAGGCAGGAGACCGGGACGCATTTCCTCATAAATTACCAAGAACAGTTTTGTTAAAATTTTATCTACATTCCCAATCTTTAAAGCAGCTTTGACCATTTCTCTCAATATCTTTAAGTTTTGTGTCTACGGATGTTGGTTTGGTTTGTTTTATGGCATATCAACCTCAGTGGGTTATTTAATACCAATAAACTTTTGAAATATATTCATTCGTAATGGATACTCAATTTTTTTATTTTTTTATTTTTATAAACACATTTTTCTATTTAATCCATAGATGGGACCCTAACAGTACTACCACTCTGGATTCTGGGCTGGTTTGATTACCATGGACATATGTGTATAGCATTTGATATGCTGGGTCTTAGAGTGTCTGATTTTTTTTTAAAAGACAATAACTATCTTCATAATCTCCATTTTAATAAGACTTTTTTTTTTAAATCAACATCAAGAAGAACATTTGAAGGATGAAAGTATTATCTAACTTACCTGACTATTCCAAATTCCTCCAGATTTACTTTGAAAATCTGATGTCAACCTAATATAATTATTGGTTACCATTGTTGAACCTATTATATCCCACATTGGGATGTTCATACCAGAACCTGAAAATAAAGAAAAAAAAATGTTAATATAAACAAATTTATATAATCTAAGGAATGAGAACCAAACTAGGTCCCTTTTATTTGCCACAACAAAACACATACAAAATCTGGGTTAGTAAATTATCACTTACCACCTCTTGTAGATATGGGCATATTACGTTAAAAAAAAAAAAAAAAAAAAAAAAAAAAAAGCTTCCCTTCTCAAGATAGGGTTTACGTAACGACTTTTAAGTACCGTTTGTTTGGAAGGAAAAAAAATTATATCATATTTAAATCCTATTGCCGTTATATGGCAAGCCCCAACCCCTTTTTATCATATGGGTGCTAGAAGGCAGTGGCTGCGGGTCTACATGTCCTGGGAATGACGTTAAACTCTATCTGATAGTGAGGTTCCAGTTCTGGAGGTTTGGGGAATGTGGAGCACCCCTTCATCACCATTGCTCCCTGGTCCACTCTGACCCGGAGTGGTAGTACCTGTTAGGGTCCCATCTATGGGTTAAATAGAAAAATGTATTTATGAAAAAAAAAAAAAAAAAAAAAAAAAAAAATTGTATTATCCATTAAGAATTGATTTCAAAACTTTATCGGCATTAAATGACCCACTGAGGTTGATATGCCGTAAACCAAAAAAAAAAACATTTAAATAAATATCAATGATTAAGTAATTTTTCTGTTCATAGTGTATTTAAAGTTTTTATGCTAATTTTTACCCACTCAGATATCCAATCCCATAATAAAAAGATGTAACAACCTCCTTCAGTCAGAATTATCCTGAAGAACCATTCGGGTGAAACCTAGGTGGATAGTGTCCAACTCATGTAGGTCCTTATAATTATGCTTTACTTAGTGTACTGAGCACTCTTTACATATATAACATAGCAAACTCCATCAGCATTTTTCTTTTGGCCATTACATACGATACTGATGATGATCTTCAGAAAAGTATGGGGGGTGCTGGTCTTTTCTTTTGAAAATTGAGTTATTGGGGTTTTTTCACACCAGTAGAGCTTCACACACACACACACAGCTTTTTAATTTAGTGCGTCCTGGGATGCATGTATTTGATTTGAACGAGTCCCCAGGAAATTTGATGGGTCCCATCTAAAGTTTCTTAATAAATTATAGAGTTTTTATCTATGAACAACTAAATCCATCTAACCCCTACCTTGTACCCTCAATACAGTGTAATTTGTTTCCAAGAAAATATTTACAGTTAGGTGGAAATGGTGGGGGAAGAAAAAAAAAAAAAAAAAAAAAAAAAAAAAAAATACTAGATTTTGATGTGTCAGTGACACAGGACACCCTATAAGCATCTGTGATAGTATGTTTTAAGCCATCTAAGCCAATATAAGATGATAGACCATCCTTTACAAGCAAAACTGTAACTTATAAAAGAGTAAAAACTTATCAGTTATAATCATCAGTTTACAAGTATCATAAATAAAGTCAGAGAAAAGATTTTCTATTAAGATAGAAAAAAGAGAACATGACAGGTCATATGACCGAAATTGAATTAGATTGGATTAGGAATAATAATAATAATAGAAACTAGCAGGACCTGTGGATATACTACAGTATGATAATTTAATTATTACAACATTTGATATGTTTACTAAAGAGCGATTGCAGAATACTGCAATATGTAAAAAGTATAATAAACTTGAATTAACTCATTTCTACTAGCAGGACCTGTGGATATACTGCAGTATGATAATTTAATTATTACATTTGATATGTTTACTTAAGATAAATAGTCCAATATGTAAAAAGTATAACCCATTTATTTATTTTTTTTAATTGCTTTGTTTTCATCATGTTCAATTTAAACAGATTAGCATCATCACTCCCTCTCTCTCCCTATTGAGTGGTAGTACCTGTTAGGGTCCTACCTGTGGATTAAATAGAAAAAGAGGACTTTAAAAATGTTTTTTTTTTTAAATCGAGTTAAAAAAAAAAAAAAAATTTTTTAAACTACTTTTTATTTGTTAGGGCAACATTCACCCAGAGTGGATTGAGTCGTCTTCATCCATTTGAAGATGGAGTGTCATGAGAATATGATGTACCTAAGCAGTCCCAAAACCCTGCATGCAGTACTTTTTTTTTTTTTTTTTTTTTTTTTTTAATTATTATAAGGAATGATTTTTACAGGTGTTGAGTTATATGTATGCAAAATCGCCACTTCTATTAATGAACTTCTGGTAAAAATTGGCCAATGAGAGACGAGGACAGAAAGCATTTAAGATCGTTTGCAACTGACCTCAAATCAATTATTGGTTAAATCTATCTTTTGGATTAACTACACACTTTGACTTATGCATATTACAAGGAACACTATAGACATGGTGATTGTAAAGTAACATGGAGTTTTATTTAAAATTCTATACAGGCATAATGCAAATGCACCATTTAATTCTTGTGGGATTATCTATAGGTATAAGATGTACGCAAAATCGTACAACAGCAGGTACTTTTGGTAAGAATTGACCAATGAGAGACGATGACAGAAAGCATTTAAGATCGTTTGCAACTGTCTTCAAATCAATTATTGGTTGAACTTCCTGCCAGCAAGACTTATCTTGAATTACCACCAGATAAATACTACAGACCTATAAACTAGGATTACCAACTCGCTACAGACTTTGGCTTATATATTACAGAGGAAACCTATAAACTAGGATTAACCAACTGTATTCTGTGAACAGAACAACTTGACCCCTACAATTACAGCAAGGATTCTAACACCAGGTTTTTCAGCCCAAAAGTTAGTTTTTTTGGGGGGGAGGGGGTTATACACAAAAACTATACAAAATTTTTTTCCCCAGCCACATGCCTCACCATATTCAGAACAGGAATCCTGTTATATCTATGGTCTAAACTAATTTGTTTTACAGAGTTACAAAGAAATAATCACTGGAATGTATTTGGTTATAATTTTTATTTCTCCTAATGTGAGATTATTTTTGCCGCAAGCTTATTGCATTTTTGTGTAAATATGTCCATATGGTTGGTTGGATTTTACAGCATGTCAACCTTTGTTGGGTTATTTTATGCCAAAGGCATCTTGTTTTATTCATTCTTGATGGGTATTCAAAATCTTTTTTCATTCAAAGTCTTTTTTTAAACAATTTTTTCAAACTCTTTTCTATTTAACCCATAGATGAAACCCTAACAGGTACTACCACTCCAGGTTAGGGTGGACCTGGGTATAATGGCGACAAAGGAGTATTCCACATTCCCCAGAGTTCCAGAATCGGAAATTCACCACTAGATGCAGTTTAACGTCATACCCAGGAAACAAGACCCTCAGCCACCGCCTTGTAGCACATGATTAGCATTCAGAGTTGATTTTTTTTATTTGAGGTTATTGTTGTTTAATCACATTAATTATATAGAGCTTTGTAAATGGAGTTCAGAACTGTTTGAATTATACAAATATCCCCAGTGGTTCAAAAGTTATGAGAATTTAAAGCCCCGAAATTGGGGGGTACAAAAGTGGGAAAAAAAAATGTCAAATCACGGACCAATTGAAAACAAGAAATTTAGTAATTTCTTCACAATTTCTTTATTTTTGGAGTAATTATGATAAAACTTGGCATTCTTATGTAAAATTGTATGTTCTTTCTAATTCTGGACTTAAATTTTATGTATCTCCATGCTAGAACCCATTATTTGGTGAATAAGAAGTAGGGATATCAGGAATTTTGGTTATTTTTTTTATGTTTACCACAAGATTATTCAACATTTTCATACGGCATATATACACATATATAGTATTAATTTATATAAATAACATCACTTTGGACTTAAAAATACCTTTTTAAATACCTTCTAGATTGTATTACATACAAGAACTAGAACAACACTTTATATAATTTTATTTAACAAAGCCTGTCCTGCGTGTGCAGCTTTGTTTAAAATAATAATAGTGCTTTTTTTTTTTTTTTGCTTCTCTTATTGTTTGAAGAAATCGCCTTCAAATTTGCTCTATTGTATTTTTGCTTCCACAGGGCCTAGAGAAAAAAAAAAAAAAAAAAAAAAAGCTACTGTTTGTACTTCCAGGTGTCTTCTAATGAGTGTAAAATTTCAAGAATATTGTAAAGATTAGCCACTTGATTTTGAAAAATAAAATAACGTGTAAAAATTAGTCTTAAAAAAAAAAAAAATTTATGTTTTTGGCTTTTTGAAGCAAAATATCATTTTAACTCGCAATAAAAAATTCAATGGATAAAAATTACATATTTAGAAATATTTTTTTCTTTCAACCATATAAATATTTTTAAGATTGGATCAGAAATACCCGAGAAATTGCAATTTGAACCAATTAAGGTGAAAAATTGTCTATGCCCGACGATTTTACGTAACGAGCTGGTAATGTTAATATGTTAAAGAGGGTTGGGGTTGTCAAAGGGTAATTGACATGACCAGCCGATTGATCGAAGGAGGCTTCTCCGACTGCCTGTCTAGCTTAAGTAAGGGCCAAAGTGGAGTGTTGCATGTCACAAACTGCTCAGCCACCAGGATTGTCCTTAAGCATCACGGGTCACCACTAAGCCAACAGGTGCCCCTATTGAGGGAATCTTACCCCTCTGCAGAGGTGCAGTCAGTGTATTCTACAGCCCTAGCCAACAGGGTTGTCCCCTGGGGATTAATGGATGCTAAAAACTGAATTCTGTTACAATATCTAATATGAAGGAGAAGCTATTATTTATCTGAATTTTTTTTAATGAGGCTTGATAGTTTGTATTATTCATATTTTTTTGGACGCCAGATGATTGTCACTTAGAACTGTATTAACTCAACCCATAATCCATTGTGCTAGATGTCCAATGAATTAAAAGGGTTCAGTTCAAAGTTCCATGAAGGCTCCAGAGTTCAACAAGAAACACCTGAAGAAGGTCAGAGGTCACATTGGCCAAAATATTGTCTATATAAAAATAATTGTTTTTGTTTGATGGGTCCCGATACAAATCATTTTGATAAAAGTTTCTATGTTTCAAGTTCTTAATATCTTCAAATTGGTATAAATAATTTATTAACTTTAATTTGGTTAATGGTTTATAAGCCTTCTGGTTTATTTAAAGTCCAAAAACTGTTAGAGTGTGGAGATAAAAATTGGTACGCAAGTTTCTTTTACAGGCGTATTTTTGTAGATGTATTTTATGTCTAATTCATAATTTTTTATATATTTTTTATTTTTCTCAAGAAGATGTTAGTATTCTCAAACAGATCCCGCATTATTTGTGTTGAAATTTTTTTTTTATTGGAGGCAAAAACTCCACACTATGAGAAAATGTTTAACAGTGTATGGGGTTTAGTCTAATCTAGTCTAATTAAGGGTCAAAATGGAGTGTTGCAAGTCATGGATTGCTCAACCTCTAAGATTCCATCCTTAAGCATCACGGGTTGCCACCCACGGCCAACAGGTAGTTCCATGTAGGTCTTACCCCTCTACAGCAGTACAGTCAGTGTATTCTACAACCCCATGTTTTGAGGGTATACAGTTCTGTTTTTATAAGTAGGATTAAAATTGGGATATAGGTTTGTTTTATGGCATATCAACCCTTTTTGGGTCATTTAATGCCAAAACAAGTCATTTTAATAAAAGTTTGTTTCAAGTTCTTAATATCTTCAAATTGGTATAAATAATTTTCATTAACTTTATTTGGTTTGTTTTGTTTCATGATATATTAGCCCTGTGGGTTATTTAAAGTCCACAAACTGTTAAAGTGCGATATAAAAGTTGGTACTCAAGTTTCGTTTACAGGTGTATTTTTGTAAAATGTAGTTTGTGGATGTACTTTATATCAGATTCATAAAAATTGTCAAACAATAAAAAATGAGGACAACAGTCAAAAAAAAATCTAAATACAAAGGAGAAGATATACTGATTATAAATAATGTAAACTTTGACAGCCAAGTACAAAGCTGATAAAATTTCATTTAAGTTTAATCAATTTGGATTAAAAATAACATTTAAAAGGTTAATTATACATTAACAATGAAGTTACAAAAGTTAGTTTAGATTACAATAAATAAATTTGGGGAAAAAAAAATAAATAAATAAATAAAGTGTGTGGAGTGGGGGTTCAAAAGCAGACTTTATTATGTGATTAATGCTATTAAATCAATATTCTCTAAATATTTAGATATACTAAATTATTTAGATTTTTTCCACTATTGTCCTCATTTTTATTGTCCATACACACATTTTGTCTGATGTGCCTTAACTTAAAATACATGAATCAAGATAGATGGTTAGATGACTTTTCAAAGTTAAACTTCCTGGTAAAATTTCTTTTTTAGTTAAAACTTTGTAAGTTGTACATTAACAGTGACGCTTTTTAATTTAGTGTGTCCTGCTTTGAATGAGTCCCTGGGAAAATTTATGGGTCCCAACTAAAGCTGTCTAACTCCTACCTTGAAACCTATCCTGTGGAATTCTTTTCAATAAAAACTATTGAAATGTATTTACAGTTAGCTTGAAATGGTGAGAGAAGGAAAAAAAGAAAAACATTGGGCCACTTGGATACGATTTTACTGCGTCCTTTTAAATTTTTGTGCGTCAGGGACGCAGGACACATACCTATCAGCATCTCTGCATTAATATAAAAAAATTACATCATCAAGATTGTGAAAATCCAAAACCATCTCCTGAGATTAGAATGATTTTATTTAAAGAGGAATAATTTAGGAAACTTTTTCATTGACACAATAAAAGTATCTAAAGATCAAAAATGTAGTAATATAAATGACTAGCAGGACCTGTGAATATACTACAGTATGATAATTTAATTACGTTTGATAATGTTTACTTAAGAGCTATTGCAAATAGTTCATGTCTTCCCTAGGCATGCATTAATATCTAGTCCAATCATTATGAGACTGATTATATTATATATATATATATATATATATATATATATATATATATATATATATATATATATATATATATATGAATTACTAAACAGGATATGAAAAATCTGTTAACCTAAATGACTAAAATGTACATAAAAATACTAGAACTTCAAAATTTCAATCTTTAAACCACAAAAAAACTTGTTTTTTTAAATATGATCTTTGGGTGCATATCGCATTCGTGTGTCCCGGCTTGCTGCCCTAAAAAACGCTAAGCGGTGCCTTCTCAAAAATCCAACCCATGTTAGTTATGAACTCCCTAGCTGTTTGAAGGCATTTTGATATAAAACTTTCAAGAGAATCTAAAAAGTTAAAATAAGTGAACTATTCTATACAAGCAGTTTTATATTCTTTAATTATTGATGAAAAGTCTTGGTTTATGGTGATACTTTTATGTAAGTCAGAGCATCTTAACACTAATGCGCTATGAAAGTTCTCTCTACGATGTACTAATTTTTTTTCTATGTGTTAACATACATGTAACCAAAGAACAGTCCTGATTGAGGTGATACTTATTGTTAGTATCTATGTATTAATACTCGACTTCCTTTATTGTATGACTAATCATCATGCAACAAGCTTTGGTTAAAAACGAGACCCTCCAAATTGTCTAATTTGTCTCCGAAATCCTAATTATCTGGTGTTACTTATCCGCTGAATTCTTATTCCTTATGAGTCATCATCTCGGCTAAATAATGAACCATTTCATTTTTTATTTTGCTTTTTTTTTTCTAAGTACATTAAACTGATATACCACATATAGGTAGACTTTTTAAAGACCCAATTTTTAGCCGAAATTAGGACGTTGACCTATATAGGAGTACCACGTTTGTAAGGTTAAAATTCACACAATAGGAAGACCTAGAAAAAGGAACCCTTGACTAACAAAATTAATGATTTTGTAACTATCAAATCCGTGATCTCTCTACATATGACATCAGCTCTTAACCAAGATTGTATCCTGTTCATGGAGGGATTGGGTAAAAAAAATACAATTACAAATACATAAAGTAATCAGTTCTTTTTAAAACTTTTAGTGTTCGGGTCAAAGCTTTAATAAAATTCCTAATTTTTAATTCTGCCAGTCCTCTAATTGGATTTTACGGCATGTCAGCCATTGCTGGGTTATTTTATGCCAAAGACATTTTGTTTTATTTATTCTTGTTGGGTATTCAATTTTATTTTTTTAATACTCATTTTTAATGTATTTAACCAATAGATGGGACTCTAACAGGTACTACCACTCCGGTTCAGAATGGACTTGGGAGCAAGTGAATAAAGAGGTACTCCACATTCCCCAGAGTTCCAGACTTGGAAATTCACCACAAGATGCAGTTTAACATCATACACTAAGACCCTTAGACACCGCCTTTTAGCACATATGATAAAAAAAGGGTTGGGGTTTGCCAAAAGAGGCAATAGGGTTGGGACAATCGTATAGGTGCTAAGGCTTGAAGTGACCAGTTTAATGACCGGAAGGAGCCTCTCCAACCCTTCTAGCCTAAGTAAAGGCCAAAGTGAAAAGAATTAGGGAAAATTAAGCAAGTTATCTTGTGGTTGGTTTGGTTTATTTAATGCCAAAGTTATCCTTGTAGAAGAACATAGGTGGGGGATGAAGGGGTTCCTACCTTTCCTAAGGGTATTAGTCCGAAAGTGAACATAATAGCACAACTGGAGTTTGAACTCCAGTATTATGATGTTGCAGCCCAGAACATTAGCCACTACACCATGGAACACCTCCTTAGCATTTGGGTTATTTAATGCTAAAGTCATCCTTGTAGAAGAACAGTAGTAGATACTATATAATACATAGCATGAATTCTTCCTAGGAACTTTATCAATTTGAAAAATTGATTAATATTGTGTGATATTGTGCATAGGAGAATATTCTAGGGGGCAGGGGGAGTCATACTGACAGAGGTGAATATTCTGGCGGGGGGGGGAGTTATACAAAAGAATTAGTAAGGGTAATATTTATTCAAATTTACAAACATTCTATTTGTGGTTAGTCACCCAGTTACAAATGAGATGATTATTTTCTATCATCTGACAAACTTTAATGTATTGCATAGTGAATAGTTATTTACTAAGCTTAGTTGTGGTACAAGGCCAGGGTATGGGGCACCAAGTGAGAGTCAAACTCACTAACAAAGGTCTGCTAATCTAGCTTGCTAAACCATTACCCCAAGTGAGGTGTTCAAAGATATAGTTATTTACTAAGCTTAGTTTAGATGAGGCACCCAGTGAGAATCAAACTCACTATCAATGGTTTGTTGATCTAGCTTGGTGAGGTTATTTGGTATATAATTATTTACTAAGTTTAGCTTAGATATGGTACAAAGCCTGTAGTATGAGGCACTCAGTGAGAATCGCACTCACTGTCAATGGTCTGCTATTTTAGCTTGCTAACAATTACACCACGTGAGGTGTCCAAATTAAATATGTAGTTATTTACTAAGCTTAGCTTATTTGTGGCACAAGGCCAGGAGTATGAGGCACCCAGTGAGAGTCGAACTCACTAACAATGGTCTGCTAATCTAGCTTACACCATGTGAGGTGCCTAATTACACAGTGAATGAAATAAATCTTGATTTGATAAGAAAAAAAAAAAGAAAAATGACTTTTCCAACAATACACAAATTATTTGGTGTTTATTCTGTTCACAACTGTTTCCACATTATCAGGAAAAGATTTATTCGTTTATTTTATTTATTTATTTGATAACCAGGTTTATTTTTAAAGTTCGAAGAATAATACACAGTTTATAGTATAAACATTTGTTGAACTAGTAATTGTAAAAACACAACTTGAACTGATATGGATGAGAGGCAAGATTTAGGTGTGTGTGTGTGTGTGTGAATGAATGCTGTTTATTATTCTTACAAATCTTATTTATCTTTTCTTTACAGCTTATCACGTTTTCTAAAAATTTTAACTATTAAATGAAAAATTAAATAAACAAAGTTTTGTTTTAAACAATGTCTGGGTAAAAAAAAAAAAATTTTTGGATGCAGTTGCCCTAAAATACGGTAGGCGGCGCCTGCTGAAAAAGTGACTCGTGCTAGTTACGAACCGTATAGCTGTTTGAAGGCGTTTTTATCGACAAATTAATGCGATAAGAAAGCGCTATTTTACACCCTCCGCCCCTTTTGAAATCTTTTTTAGTGGTTTGAATAAAATAATTTAAAAAATAATTCTAATTAAATCTAATTTATTGAGATTACCGAAACAAGTGTTTTTCATTATATTTGTTATGGCTGGTTAGTCAATTTTGTTGACAAGAAAAGGCTACCTACTTGGCTAAACCAGTGAAACTAAAGATGTTTTACAGTTATTTTTGTTGTTTTTTTTTTTGTTTGTTTTTGTTTTTTCAAACTGAAAATATTAATAAATTAACTTCTATAAGTATAAGAGATTTTCTTTTAAAAAGCTGTTAAATCTAATATGAAATTGATATTTTAAACTGAAAATTTTCTGAAGTGAAAACTTTTCACGCTTCAGAAAATACACTGAAACTATGTACTGTAAAGGAAAGGAGGAAAACAATTATATAATTCTTAGTTTTCTTGATTTTTAAAAAATTTTTAATTAGAGTTTAAAATTCAAGGTCAATAAAATAATCAGATAAACAAAAAGTTTTTTTTAAGTCTTAAAAGAGGATAATGTTTTCATTTTGATCTGCTTTTGAAATTTAAATCCAGATAATTGTAGATAAAAAAAAATAGAATAGTGATATAGTGGGAAAAGCTCTTTATATCACTTTATTCTTTTTTTAAATTTTTTTTTTAAGAAATGACTGAATATAAATGTTATGGGTTTTAAAAAAATGAATTTAATTTAAAAAATAGAATAAAGAGTTAAGATACAAAGTCAATTTTTTTTAAAACCCAAAACATTTAAATTCGGTAATTTCTTTTTTAATTTAGTTTCACTTTTGCTACTCCAAACAGTAAAAAGAAAAGTACCTAAATTATATATATATATATATATATATATATATATATATATATATATATATATATATATATACATATACATATACACGACATACGTTTTTAGATATATTAGAAGCATGAAAAAAATATAAGAGGAACAAAAATAAAAAAGGATGAACAATGTATTGTCTGATCTTTTCTTAATCCAATATTTCAGGCGGCCTCCGCCCTTTTTTCAAAGACTTTTGTAGACCGAGTAAAATTAAAAGAAAAGATAAATCAAACATGAAAATACACGCACACACAGGCGTACGTTTGCTATAAAGTATATTTATAAGTAAAGAAAGAGTGCTCAATATCGTTGATTATATTACATGTTAAAGTTAAAAAGTTTTATGTTCGGTTGGGAAGGATTTAAGACTTAAATTTTAAGTTTAATTGAAAAAAATAATAAATAAAAACACATAAGCTTAGTCACATCCTAAACTGGATAGAAAGATTAGGTCAATCCCCTCTAAAGTGGGAAGGGCCTACGCCTGCCTTGAAAGTCTGCACTATTTGAAATGTAAGCTTGTACCTGGGATTGAACACTGATAGAAAAAACGTAACTATTTCAACCACCAATGAGACCAAACTAAAAAGCAAGAAAGGAAATGTAATATATATTTTCTGATAACGATTATTCAGAGGCAGGTAAAAACCTACACACACACTTTTTTTTTTTTAGGTACATCTTTCAGTTGAAGTTAAACACGCCCAAGTCAATAACAGCTATAAATTTATTAAATAAATGTGCGTAATATTTTATTTTTAAGAGTAAAAAATTCAAACAATTAAAAAGGAGAAAGCTAGTGGTGTATTAGATGACTAGTATTTTGAAAACAAAACGGAAAATGTCGAACAACATAACTATGAAATTAAGAAAACGTAAAATCTACCATTTTAAATACCTAAAATCTTTTTATAAAATTAGCAAATCGAAAGGGAAATCCAATGAAAAAAAAATTAATTTTTTTTTTCATTCTTCTTCCTGTATATTATATATAGAAAAAGAATGAATAAAATTATTTTATATATAAAAATTATAGTCTTTGTTTAAAGTTGCTTTTTCACTCATTAAAAAAAAAAAATCACTGAATTCTAAATTCTTAAATTTTTTTTTTTAATCCTAAGATTAAATTCTTTGAATGAATATTTGATATTAATTATAGAAATAATTACACCTTTTTTACCTTATCTTTTTTTCATTGAATTTTATTTTTCTTTTATAAAAAAGAAAAGATAAAAAAAAAAAAAGGAGGATGAGTAATACCAATCAGGACGTTTAAGAAAACAGGATGGTCAAAAAAAAATTTTTTTTGAAAAGGTCACTTAAGGGAGCAAATTTTTTTTGAGGGGGGGGGGGATTTTTTAAATTTTTTTAAATATATATCCAGAATCTACATTTATCTACAGTTACAGTTTTCTACAGACTTTCCTAGAAAAACATTGAAAATAGAAAGTTTATCTCTCTTACACCTACAAAGTCAATGTGGTGGTTTCAAACTTTTCACGTGTTTTATGGTGGGGATTTTTTATGTTAAGAGTCCGAAGTGGTTAGCTGATTTAAAATCGGAGAATATCTACAAGAATATAAGAAATAAAATTATTTTTCTTCTTTTAATTTCAAAATCTATAAAAGAAAAGAAAACACGACCGAAGAAAGAGAGAAAGAATAACAAAAGAAAGGAAAAAAAAAAGAAGAGAGAGAATCGGGGAAAGCCCGTGCCGTGAGAAAAAAACTGTACCACCTTATTTTATATAAGAAAAATTATAACTTACTTTGGTAAGGTTTCACAAGACTGTGTTCTCTTTTTAAATAGTCTTTGGTATTCCAATCGCCTAAAACAGTGGAAAAGATAGAAATTAGTAGAAGGTGCACGAAGCACCCAACAAACGTGACCATAGAAGCCATGATACTTTCGGCAACTCGGTGTGATTCGTTCCCAGCATGCAATGCTCTTCCGGGCTGACGGATTACCTTTTTTGTAGCTTGTACATGTCTTTTAATGCTTTGTTTGTATGGTAACACGTCTCATTGAACGCTAGCTTGTTTATTTTAATTTTATATACGTAGATACACCAATATGTGACCTAATAATGAAAACGTATTTATTTAACGCAATAAATGAATAATGACGAATTTAACAATTAATCACATAATTCGAACATTATACAGTGAAAATTTCACATAGAAATTCATTAATTCTAATTAATTCAAATTCAGTTAATAACCGTCTTAGGATACAGATTTATTGATCCTGTACAGTACACACACACACACACACACACACATACATTACATAATTGCTCTATTTTTTAATCTTTTTCTTGTTTACTTACATTACCTACCAAAAATCTTTCCAAAAAGTAATGTCATAGATTTAGACATTTAATTTTTTCTGTTTTATTTTTATTCATTTTTTCAATTTGAATTTTTTCTGTATTTTATGTTTATTTTTTTTATTTTTTATTTTTCTTAATTCTAATTTTAATTTTTTTAATCTATTTTCTTTATTTCATTTCATGTTTTTATTTATCTATTTATTGTTTATTTTCTTTTTTTTAATTGACATTTTTGAAGACGAATCTATAGCGTTTCAGTTTTATTTAAACCATCAATTTTTGACATATTTTCATGTTTTTTCACAAACTTTAAAGGTAAAAGTATCCAATTGACTGGTATGTTGGGGATAATTCTATTTGGGATCATTAATATCTCCTGTACATCCACAATACATGCTCATGTTGATGCACACTTATAGATTTATATAAGGATTTTTACAATTCCCTAAGAGAGCTCAATGTATGATAATAATAAATTAATTGGACCATATGTCCTTTAGGCACCCCTTTTTGATTTCGATTCAGAATGACATGTTTTTCATTTACACTGTCAATATCTGGGTTGTTTGTTAACAGACGATTTTTAGAGTTTTTTTTAATTATAAAACTAACCCCTAACCCTAACCCCCAACCCTAACCCCTAACAAACAACCAGATATTGATGGTGTAAATGAAAAACGTGTTCTTCTGAATCGAGATCAAAAAGGGGTGCCTAAAGGTCATATGGTCCAATCAATTATATACAGAGCAATATTTACACAATCAATAAGAAAGAAAAACTGGCACGAGAATCAAAACCCTACGTCACTTATCAAGGATCTGTTACTGGAGAGACGTCAAAAGACACGCTCTCTCACTTAGCCCAAAATCAGGGCCTACTTATCAGGAAACCGTTACTGGAGGAGAGATGTAAAACTAACGTTCTCTCACAGACCAAGCTCTCATTACCAAGCCCCAAAACAGGGTCCATTTATCACGAGAACCTTACAACCAGATTCCGTCTAAGGCCGTGTACCAGCATACTACAAAGGCCGGTACGAACGCACACTGACCAAAGGAAGAACAACTACCGAGACAAAGCGTCTTAACAACATTTCCCACCGACGAGAAGAAAACTGTGTTATCTCCAGTACTACAAGAAATCCCCCCACAGATGAGTCTTGTAGCAAATACCAATAAATTTGCAACATTTTATGTAATTTTATGTCAATACAGTGTCTGAATTTACTTTTGTGTTGTTCCTTCTTTGTCCGACAATTTGCCTTCAACTACTGAGAAATAAAAGCTCCTTCGAATCCGTAAATACTTTTAGAATTTCATTTTTAACATCTGTGTTTTGTAGCAGGTGTTTTTGTTTCTGGGTGGATGGATAATAAACTTTTAAATTTAGGGTCTTTGAAATTTTTATGGTTATCTGTTTATATTAATGTTATTCTGATGTGGTTTATCAGGTGTCCATTTGATATGTCATGTGTGTGCGTTTGTAATTTGGTTTGGTTTGTTTTGTTTTATGGCATATCAACCTCAGTGGGTCATTTAATGCCGATAAAGTTTTGAAATAAATCAATTCTTAATGGATAATACAATTTTTTTATAAATACATTTTTCTATTTAACCCATAGATGGGACCCTAACAGGTACTACCACTCCGGATCAGAGTGGATCAGGGAGCAATGGTGATGAAGGGGTGCTCCACATTCCCCAAACCTCCAAAACTGGAACCTCACCATCAGATAGAGTTTAACGTCATTCCCAGGACATGTAGACCCGCAGCCACTGCCTTCTAGCACCCATATGATAAAAAGGGGTTGGGGCTTGCCATAAGGGCAATAGGGTTGGGAAAATCATATAGGTGCTCATCCACCTGGGCTCTATCCTTAAGCATCAAGGGTCGCCACCCACGGCCAACAATTTATTTTTTGTTCTAAAGAATTTTTGTGCTCTACTTTTTGAGTGTGTTTTGTGCTTGTGTGTATGTGGGTGTGTGTGTTTGTGTGTGCATATGTGTGTGTTTATGTATACATGTCTATGTTTACTTTTTGTGTGTTTGTGCTTGTGTGTGTGTTCGTGTGTTCGTCTTATGTACATGTGTCTATGTTTATGGTTGTGTTGGGTGTGTATGTGTATATATACATAAAAAATAAAATTGGTGTGTATCTTTTACATTACATAGTTTGCATATACACACATGTATATATATACATATATGCATACATATACATATTCACACATACACTCACACATATATTTTATATTACATAATTTGCATATTTTATATTGTGGTTTGCATGTTTGTGTAGTAAAGTTGTTGTTATTGTTGTGTGTGTATGTAAATATGTGTGTGTTTGGTTAAGTTCAGTTTAGTTGTATGTTCTGGTGTGTTTGTGTGTGTGTTTTAGTGTGTTCCTATGTGCATGTGTCTCCAGGTTTTTTTTTGGTTTTTTTTTTTTTTTTTGGGGGGGGGTCATACATTACATAGTTTGTGGGTTCTATTAAGTAGATCATATTTGTCTATGTAGTAAAGTTATTGTTGCATGTGTGTGTGTGTAGTTATGTCCGATTTAATTCAGATTTGTATTTATCTATGAAATGTTTTTCTTTAATTAGGAGTAGAGTATAGTCATCAGGTTGGTATATGGGTATTACCCTAAAGTTTCCCTGATTACATTCATGGATATGTTTCGATACATATAGGTTTCTATTGTTAGCTAATCTAATGTTGCTTTTGTGTAGTGAGATTCAATGTATATTTTCTTGCAGTTTGTGCATTCTATTATTATTACATGTTTTTAGGTATAGTCAAGATTTCTATTTATTTTGAATGTTGTGTGAGGGTTTTTGAATGTATAGGTTGTTCCTTCTATGATTATGTTACATACCCCACATCTTCTGTTTCCGCATTTTGAGACACCCTGTGTAGTGTGTATCCCAAATTTGGATGAAGTTAATATTTGTTTTAGATTTTTTGACTGTCTTTTGCTCTTAATTATTTTTGTTGTGTTTAATATGTTTTTAATTTTTTCATTGTTTTCGAGTTGGTGTAGTATATTTGTGAAAATTTCCGGGTTGTTTTTGTTATATGTTGAGACATGCTAGTTGTTGTTCGTTGTTATGTTTTTTAGGGGTTCTTAATTGTTCTAATGGTATTTTCTCCGCTAATTCGAATCCTTTGTTAATGAGTGTTATGGGATAGCCTCTCTGGAGGAGGGTTTTATGTAATTCTTTTAGACGGATTTGTTGGAGGTTTTTATCTGTGACTATGGTGTATATCATAGGTGCAAGTGCGTAAGGGATGGATTTTATGCAGTTTTTAGGGTGGTGGCTTTTGAAATGTAGATATTGTTGGGTGTCTGTGGGTTTATGGTAAATGTCTGTGATAATTTGGACACTTACATTTTCAATCATGATATCTAAGAATGGTAGTTCCTTAAAATTGTGTTCTATGGTGACTTTTATTTTGGGGTGTAGGTTTTGTAGTAGTTTGTGTATTTCGTTAATATCACCCCATGAGAATTTCCAGAATATAAAACAGTCATCCAAATATCTTTTCCATGATTTAATAAAATTCATTTTGATATTATTATCATATTTTTGTTCTATGTTATCATATAGGCGTTCTTCTAAATATGCTAGGGTTAGGGTGGCGTAGGTTGGCGCCATCTTCGTTCCCATAGCAGTTCCTAATGTTTGTATGTAGTTTTTGTTGAATTGAAAAGAGTTGTTGTTTAGGATTAGTTCTATACCTATATATATATATATATATATATATATATATATATATATATATATATATATATATAAATATAAGTTGTTGTTTAGGATTAGTTCTATACATATACATATATATATAAATATATATATATATATCATTATCATTATTATTATTATTATTATTATTATTATTATTAAAAAGCAAAAATGTACAACAGCAGTAGTGATTTTAACAAAGCCATCGTCAGATAATGTTCAGGACATCAGGCATAATTTCTTGGAATTGGATATATGTAGGTGTAAAATGTATATATATATATATATATATATATATATATATATATAAAGTTAGGATAGAGTTGACATAGAATTTAATGGCACTTGGTGACTGTCATTTTTCTTGCGTATGCAATTATGGGATCAATAATCCTATGTAAACTTAGATATATATGCTCTATCACCGATATTGAGCACTCTTTATTTATAAAAATATCAAACAATCTCCTTGGTCTAACACTAGTCAAAAGGAGATAGACTCCCTCGCTGATTGGCTGATACCGACTTTAGGTCACCCCCAATGACTTTACTTTATTTATATATATATACAAGACAAAATATATATACTAGATAAAATGTGACCCGTTGGGTCACCCATTGAGCTCTGGATAGATAATTCAGATTAGGTAAAAGTGAGTTTGCAAAGTGAATAAAAAATCTTTTTAAATAAATACAACCAGAGAATAAAAAAAACTAAAAAAAAAACATTAAAATCATTTTGTAAGATTTCTAAGAAAGGGAACATTTGGCCTAATTTAAATTTAGTAAGAGCCAAGATGTTGGCTGTTTATGAAATGTAACAAAGAAATACATTTTATAACTCTCCGATATCTCTCTCTCTACACTCAATGAGAAACTAACATATATAACTAGGAGGTAATCAAGATAAACATAGTGAGGCTGAAAGTGACAGGCAGAATGTCAAGTAATTGATGATTTTGGGTAATGTGACATAAGCAGTGACATAGTTTTGGTTACAGACAAATTGAGACCAAATCTTCATTATTAATAGATAGATTCTGTTCTTTATGCATTGACACATAGAAATAATAAACTTTATTAGATAACAATAAAAATCAAAGAGAAAAAAAGATATTGCACAGATTATATCAAATTTACATTGTAAATTGAACAACAGATGTCATAATATTGGACAGAAAAATCAGTGTATCATATTTGGTTTGTAGATTGATTTTGAAGGCGTATCACAAGAAAAGGTAACGAGTATGTTGTTCATTTACATATTGTGAATATTTCATCATCATCATGTCGCGCAGTTTGCACGGATATCCATGACAATCTCTCGCCAACCTTCCCTATCATTCATCGACTCTGGAAGTTCCTCCACGCAGCAGCCAACATCCATACATAGTTGGTCAATGTAGGTCCTGACTGGGCAGCCCACATTAGCGTGTCCATGTGCTGGCTTCCATAATAGTACATCGCTTAGGAGCTCATCCTTGCTTCTCCAGCAGTGTCCTGCATGCCTAGCACATCTTACTCGTATGGTTTGTGAGATGGGGGGTAGGTGGCCATACAGTTGCTTTTTTGTGGGGTGCTGCTTCCACGACTTATTCAGGACCGCTCGCAGCATTCTGGTGCAGCTCCCATCTAGCTTATTCTCAAGGCACTTTGTTAGGGTCCAGGTGGTACGTGTCCATCCCGTGAATATTTACACACCCAAAAACTAACAACAAATCACAGATATAAACAATGAAAAGGAAAATTCATATATCTGAATTTTGTCAACATTTTAAACATAGTGTTAGTTTTTAAAAACAATATATATGATCAGAGCACGATACAATGCTGCACCTTAGAATATAAATACATTCAAACATTAAAGACAAATACAGAAACACACATGTTACTACCTCCACATTAACAAGGATTAATACAGACAGTTGTGAAAATATCCGTTTATGGGACCATATGACTTTTAGGGATCTCTTCCGCGATCTCGACTCGTGAGGACACTTTTCTCATTTACACCATCAAAATCCGGTTGTTTGTTAGGGGTTAGGGTTAGGGGTTAGGGTTAGGGGTTAGTTTTATAATTTTTTTTTTAAATCTAAAAATCGTCTGTTAACAATTAACCGGATTTTGACGGTGTTAATGGAAAAAATGTCCCCACGAATCAAAATCGCAAAAGGGGTTCCTAAAGGTCATATGGTCCCCTTTATGGGCTCCGAGGTTTTCTGAAGATGGAATATTCGTCCCAAAATATTAGGGAAACATTGAAAACAATAAAAATACAGGTAAATGAACAACATACTTGTTACCTTTTCTTCCTTCACATTGTGATACGCCTTCAAAATCAATCTACAAACCAAATATGATACACTGATTTTTCTGTCCAATCTGTTGTCTGATTTACAATGTAAATTTAATATAATCTGTACAGTGTCTTTTTTCTCTTTGATTTTATTGTCATCTGACAAAGTTTATGATTTCTATGTGTCAATGTGTAAAAAACAAATGAATACACCAGGATTTTTTTTTAACCCCCCCCCCCACCCAGGCGATGCTGAGTAACCGTGTATATGGATATATTTTTCTTCTATATGCCTCAGTCACCTAGGAACCACAAAGTTCCTAGTTTGATACCAATCCTCACCAACTCAGCGCATGAGTAGCTCAGCTTGGATCTGTCCAGTAAACTGGGGAGCTGATGGTAGGTGTGGTGCTCACCTCAGATGCAAAAACAAGTCTAGCGTTAGTGAAAGAACATAGACTCCCTCACTGTCCAGCTAATACTGACAATATTACTTACATTATGTTTGAAAATAACTTTTACTTCTTTCTGAAATTTATCTAAAGGCGTTGAGTTAAGACAGTTCTAAGTGACAGTTATCACTAGGCTGCTGGTTCAATCCTGGTCAAGGGCGACAGTAATATAGATTAGTAATTAACACAGCTTCACACCTGTAGCTCAGCTATGGTTAGCGGAATGAGAACAGGATACGCCCGTGGATTGGTTAAAGGGTTGGGTTCAAAGTTCTGTAATGGCTCCCGATTACGACAAGAAGGTTCTCGAGTTCGAAATGGTTCCCAAAAGGTCAAGAAGGCTCCCGAGTCTGACAAGAAATACCTGAAGAAGGCCGGAGTGCATATCGGCTGAAACGTTGTACAGATAACAATAAAGATGAGGACAATAGTCCAAATAATCCAAATAATACTGATTATCAAGCCCCATCTCAAAAATTCAGAGAAATAGTACAGATAACAATAAAGATGAGGACAATAGTCCAAATAATCCAAATAATACTAATTATCAAGCCTTATTTCAAAAATTCAGAGAAAATAACTTTTACTTCTTTCTGAAATTTATCTTCATTTTTTAAAAAATTGATAAATGTTTAATAATGGGTCTGAGTATGGTGACCATAAAGTGGGGTTTCAGTTTACAATAGACATGTAAAGCGTAATTGGATACTGATTTTGTGTCCTATATTTTCACACCAGCTGTACAATTTCCAATGTAAATTTAATAAGAACTATACAATGACATTTTCCTCTAAAATTTTGTTGTTTATAATTTCTATGTTTAAATGCCAAATTCTGAATATTTCATAAATAAAGAGGAAATAAGAGAAAGAGAATATATAAATTAAAAAATACGACCACTCTGCTAGCTGGGGCTGTAGAATATGCCGACTGCACTTCTGCAGAGGGGTAAGACACCTTCCCCAATGGGGAAGCCAGTTGGCCTTTGTTAAGTTTTTAAGGCCATCGTTGGCCAGTTGATTCTAGGTAAAGAGTCCTCTTATTTGAATCCTTTAGGTAATCCTCTCAGGTAAAGTATCCTAGGTTCCTTCATCGACTGTTACGAGTAGACTGAGAAAGAATCAATGCTTAAGTAATATATCAGCCATGCAATATGGCCAGTGATTGGCTAAGGAACAGACCACATGATCTCACCTAGTCTATAAGTATAGGCCGGGAACTAGTACACACCTTATATCAGTAAAAAATCCAAGATGCCTGAGGACTGGAATGTGGTTGATTGTACTTGGGCTCGACAGGTGAGAGACCCCATCTAATCATTTGTCTGGTTATGTCAAGCCGTAGCACCTATATGATTGTCCCGACCATATTCTTCAGATTGCTCTCATGGCAAACACAACCCACCCTTTTTATCATATGGGGGCTAGAAGATAGTGGCTGAGGGTCAACCACCAATACGTATCAATACATTTGAAGTTAATGAAAATTATCTCTATAAACAAATCATATACTGTATTTAACGGCATATTGGATGCATTTTTTTTCCAAAATTTTGGCTCAAAAAATTGCCCTGCATCTTATACATCGTAGGTGAAGTTTGAGATCTCCCGTAGACCTAGGCTAATCTTCTCTATGATGCTCACTAACCAGCTTACGCTCAGTACTTTTACCTACCCTAAACTCCATGCATCCTTATTTTATTGCTGGTATACAGCTATGTTTCTGCTTGTGTAATGCACACTAGACTGTTTTCAACAATATATGCTTGAATACACTAAAAACTTTTTTCCTGAATCTGACCTGCTGAAATGGGGGTGCATCTTATATGCATATGCCATCAAATACCGTACTCAAAAACACATGAAGATGACATCATCTCATCTCCGTACACTTGTTGCAGCAATCCCAGTGCTTCTGCCAGAGTTTTCCTCAACTGTACCAAAAACTTCAAAGTTGTTCATTACTCTGTGCTCATTGCTTGACGACCTGAAACAGAAGATATGTATATAAAAGCATGTGGAAGAAAGTTCAATGGCTGTAGAAAGCTGAGAACACAGTTACAAACTCCAGAAGAAATAGTTTGAAGGGGAAAACTAGTAGTTTGTAGTTTGGGTTTGAAATAGATCTTCTGTTACAACAGTCCTGGACATACCTTGTATATATATATATATATATTAATATTTATATTTTTGCTTGAAGGCAATTATAATGCGCATATCGCATAAAATTCGAAAATTCGATAGTTTCTGACTATCCTGCTGAAGTCCCGGTTTCGATTTCTGTCAGAGGGAAATTGTTAGTATATATCGCTGATGAGACTTAATAAAGTTGAAACAGTCTGTACGATATTCTACACACCGAGTAATTCTTTGCGAAATTCACTTGTCATTATTATCTTCTATAATTATCGAATTTTATGCAATATGCACATTGTAATTGCCTTCAAGCAAAAATATAAATATCAATATATACTTTATCAACAATGCTTCTAAAATAAACAAACATCCAAAAATCTTATATATATATATATATATATATATATATAAACAAGATTTGGCATTAAATAACCCACAAAGGTTAATATGCCATTAAACCAAACAACCAAACAATCAAATCAAAAATACAAGGTGCACTTCGAAATATTTTCTTCTATACTTAAGTCTGCCATGACTTTTACTTCTTTTAGAATTTTTTAAGGAACTTTTAAAAAAAAGCTAGAGAGCAGTGACCTTAAAGCGGGGGATTAGCTGTGGTTGTGTCAGTACTGCTGCATGACTGCACCACTTGGACCCTAACGAGGCGCCTGGAGAATAAAGTAGCTACGAACTGCCCAAGAATGCAGCATGCGATCTTGAACAAATCGTGGAAACAACAACTCACAAGAAAGCAGTCAGACGGCCTGTGGGAAAGAGGACCCACTTCCGACACCCAAGATAATGTCTCGGCCATTCTGACTAAGAACTTAACTGGGACAAGAGACTATTACTGGCCAGGGAGAAATTTCCTTGCCACATGGTGGCTATGACCCACGAATAAAGCCAAAATCATAAAACTACCTTTGTCTTTGTCTCTTCCTTTTTCTTCCCTTGAATTTGTTTTTCAGTGCGACCACCAAATAAGATGGGGTTAAAAGCAAACTCTAGGAACACATACCAGGAATAAACAATTCCTTTTTTTAACCAAAAACATTAAACCTCATGCCACCCCACAGATAAGATAAAGCGTGAACAGATTGGAAATCTGTAGCCATGGACTCTAAAGAAATGCTTAAAGAAAAGGCTAGATGGGAACTACACAAGGATGCTGTGTGCTGTCTTGAACAAATATTGAAAGCAGCACCCCACAAAAGAATAACTGTATGGCCACTTACCTCCTCTCATACAAACCGTCTGAGTAAGACAAACAGGACATGCTGGTTTTAACAAAACCATGTTTGATAAATAATTACTTGATCTTTAATATTATTGTTTTATTCTTCATATTAAAATAAATCCTATGAATGCTTTTATATAGAAACCAATTAAAATATTATTAAAATAAGTGTAATCTTTTTATATGCATTCTTATTTAATTTTTCATTAGTTTCATCTTATTTAGTTTCATTAGTTTCATCTTATTTAGTTTCATTAGTTTCATTATTTAGTTTCATTAGTTTCATCTTATTTAGTTTCATTAGTTTCATTAGTTTCATCTTATTAGTTTCATTAGTTTCATCTTATTTAGTTTCATCTTATTTAGTTTCATTAGTTTCATTCTTATTTAGTTTCACTAATTTAATATATTTCATTATGTTAAAACTTAAATACTTACGCCTGGAGGGTGCATATTGATAGTACAAATAAAGATTTTGTTTACTTATTATGTCATATTTGAATGTCATGTTTAGTAGTTAGTCCAATCACAACTGGTAAAATACGAGGGTTAGTCAAAAAGTAATGCCATTTTGTTTAGGACAGGTATAATTACCAACACAGGAACATGTATCATGCATCAAAATGAAGCTGGTCCTCTGTAGTTTACATACCTACTCCTCCACATAGTCACCATTTCTGTCAATAGCAATGTTCCACTTTTGAACAAGAGCATGTATCCCTGCCCCGTTGAAGAAAAGTCCCTCCCCCCAATGTAAGTGGTAAAGAATTGGCTATGCCCATTACAACCATAAAATTCTGTTGACTGTTCTTTGAGCCACTTCTTCACTACAGATTTCACTTCGTTGTCACTGGAATAATGTTTCCTTTAAAATCCTCTTTCATGGGGCCAAAGAGATGATAGTCTGAAGGCACTAAATCTGGTGAGTATGGAGGATGGAGATCTGGAGTGAAGAAGTGGCTCAAAGAACAGTCAACAGAATTTTACAGGGCTGATATACATGCTCTCATTCAAAGGTGGAAAATTGCTATTGAGAGAAACGGTGACTATGTGGAGAAGTAGAGATGTGAACCATAGAGGACCAGCTTCATTTTGATGTGTGATACATGATCCTGTGTTGATAATTATACCTGTCCTAAATAAAATGGCATTACTTTTTGACCCACCCTCGTACTACAGAATGATAATTCAATTATTACAACGTTTGATATATTTACTTAATAGCTACTGCTAAATAGTTCAATATGTAAAAAATATAATAATCTTGATTTAACTCTCTCTCTCACTCTTTCTCAAAAAGGGGGGGGTGTCAAATATTTCCATTGATTTGTCGATAAAAATCTGGGGGGGAGGCGTTTATTAGATCTAATTTACCAACAAAAAAGTGACAAAAATACAGCTCGGAAAATATCTAAGTTGGGCTGGAAATTCGCCTGACGCTGGCTCACTAAAACATAGCGTAAATTATGGCAGGAGGCCGGGACAACATAAAATCAAAATTACCAAATATATTCCGTAATTCACAATTTCAATATAACAAATAAAACAAACATTTAACTTTCTTTCTTTTTTTTTTCAATTCATTTTAATTTTACGCTGGGCATTTAAGTGATGCAAGACCATTTAGAATGTTTCATTTTTAAAATTGTGTGAAATAAAATGGGACAAATAAGAAATCTGCGATTAAGCGACACCAGATAATCTGGATTTACGTTTTTGCATTGCATCTTGAACAATTTGGACGGTCCCATTTTTAACTAGAGGGTGTTGCAGGATGATAACGGACAGAAGATTTTGGAACACCAGTATTAATATATAGATTCTCCAATGTATTAGAATCAATCCAATGAATGCTTTTATATATAAAGCAATTAAAATATAATCAAAATAAATGTAATCTTTTTATATGCATTCTTATTTAGTTTCATTAGTCTTTCTAATTTGAAATATTTCATTATATTAAAATTTAAATATTTATGCCCAGAGGAGAGGGAATATTTTTGCTTGGACAAATAAAGATTTTGTTTACTTTTAATGTCAAATCTGAATGTCAGGTTTAATGGTTAGTCAAATCACATCTGTTGAAATGAGAAATATATTCTTCTTCAAGGAACTGTTTATATGTTTATGACTTCTTTAAACTGACCAAGTTGTCTAAGATAGACATCATGAGAGCTAGGCTTGGAGTTTTTAATATCTTTTTTTTTTTTTGTAGCCTCAGATTTAATTTATGTGTCATCACAATTAGGTCAAGTTAGAAATCCAGTCAGACTTTTAAGACTCTTATAAGTAGAAACCCAAAGAGAAATGTTCTCATGACAAAAATAACATTAGTTGAAACTTAGACTTTGTATAATGATGTATTTAGAAATATAACATCTTAAAATTTTGGTTTTTCATATGCTTAATTATAATAACAAAGATTTGTATAATATTGCATTAATGAAAATGATTTTTATAGGATTTAATTATAACAAGAAACACTATAGGATTGAATTAGAATGAGAATGATTTTTATAGGACTGAATTAGAATGAAAAAGACTTTTATAGGATTAAATTGTATTGAGGAAGACTTTTATAGGGTTGAATTAGAATGAGGAAATCTTTTATAGGATTGAATTATATTGTGGAAGACTTTTATAGGATTGAATTAGAATGAGAATGACTTTTATAGGATTGAATTAGAATGAGGAAATCTTTTATAGGATTGAATTATATTGTGGAAGACTTTTATAGGATTGAATTAGAATGAGGAAATCTTTTATAGGATTGAATTATATTGCAGAAGACTTTTATAGGAATTCATTATGATGAGGAAGACTTTTATAGGATTGAATTAGAATGAGAATGACTTCTATAGGATTGAATTAGAATGAAAAAGACTTTTATAGGATTAAATTGTATTGAGGAAGACTTTTATAGGAATTCATTACGATGAGGAAGACTTTTATAGGATTGAATTAGAATGAGAATGACTTCTATAGGATTGAATTAGAATGAAAAAGACTTTTATAGGATTAAATTGTATTGAGGAAGACTTTTATAGGATTGAATTAGAATGAGGAAATCTTTTATAGGATTGAATTATATTGCAGAAGACTTTTATAGGAATTCATTATGATGAGGAAGACTTTTATAGGATTGAATTAGAATGAGAATGACTTCTATAGGATTGAATTAGAATGAAAAAGACTTTTATAGGATTAAATTGTATTGAGGAAGACTTTTATAGGATTGAATTTGTTATAGGTGATATAACCTATGGACAATAATGGAATGCGCCGACGGCTACTATAAGTAATAGGAACAATTGTGGCTTGACGGAAGCAAATGCGAGTCAGCTCGTAACTATATTGGTCGGACGCAATCTCCACTTTCTTTGTAAAATTTCTACTCTTGTGTTAAATACATTTGTCTATATTGTTACCCGTCGTGTTTGTCTTATTTTGACCCCTTAAAACCCCACAACAGAATTAGAATGAGGAAATCTTTTATAGGATTGAATTATATTGCGGAAGACATTTATAGGAATTCATTATGATGAGGAAGACTTTTATAGGATTGAATTAGAATGAGAATGACTTCTATAGGATTGAATTAGAATGAGGAAATCTTTTATAGGATTGAATTATATTGCGGAAGACTTTTATAGGAATTCATTATGATGAGGAAGACTTTTATAGGATTGAATTAGAACGAGGGAAAATCTCATAGGATTGAATTAGAATGAGATAGACTTCTACTATATTTTATAAAGTGTTGCTTTGTTGAAAAACCAATTAAAATTTTTGCCCTTTATTTTAGGACATAATATCCCAATGCTTTCTCCTGGAAAGCAACCAGAGAAAGTCATTAAAAAGGTTAGTAAGGATTTTCTTTTCTCTTAAATAGCATATACTAATTAAATACTGGAATCAGCACTCCACAAAAAGGAGCTGTATGGCCACTTGCCTCCTATCACACAAACCATCCAAGTAAGATGACAAATACATGCTGGACACTGCAGGAGAAGCAAGGACAAACTCATAAGTGACATTCTCCTGTGGACAACTACGCATGGACACTCTAGCAAAAGTCTACATCAATCAGCTCAGTGTGGATTCTGGATGCCGTGTGGAAGACCTGCCAGGGGCGATGACTGATAGAGACACATGGCAAGAGAGAAACATAGAAATCCATGTTGTCAGCGTGACATCATGATGATGATGATGATGATGATTAATTAAACATTTAAACTTTGAAGCAAGCATAATAAAAATCATTGAGTATGATTTTTACTGAGAAGATCACACTCAATAATTTCAATGTGGCTTTTAAACATGAAAATGTATCACCCCCCCTCATCCTTGTTATTTACTACGCTTTGCTTATGTTGCTTATATTAATGGCTGAAAGGTTCTGGCCTTTTGTTTTGTTGTTTGCACACTGCTCTCCCCAGATACAGTAAAATTGGAGCCAAAAGGTTCCCTGCCTTTGGTGAACTTGTTTGTACATCGGTCTCGCCAATTATAGTGAATTTGGGGCTTAAAGGTTCCCCGCCTTTGGTTTAGATGTTTGCACATAGTTCTCACCAATTATAGTGAATTTGGGGCTGAAAGGTTCCCCGCCTTTGGTTTAGATGTTTGCACATCGTTCTCACCAATTATAGTGAATTTGGTGCTGAAAGGTTCCCCGCCTTTGGTTTAGATGTTTGCACATCGTTCTCACCAATTATAGTGAATTTGGTGCTGATTTGTATTTCAGAAAGTCAGTTTAGCTTGTCTTGTGTTCAACACTGGGTGTTGCCAGTTGTTATGGACTAATTTCTTTGTTTAAATATTCACTAACTTTTATGACCTTGTTTAATTCATAGCCTCCAGGTACGAGATGTGTGTGTGTGCTTATTTTCTATAATTAAACACATGACTTTCATTCATAGTCAGGGAGATGGCAACTAATGATAATAGTTTTGGACTAGAAATAAAAGCTTCTTAGAAATTTTAATAGGTTTTTATTAAGTAAAACAATTGAAGATATGTTTCTTTTATCCAGATGAATTGTAATGGATAAAAGAAATGTATCTTCAGTGTTTATTGAAAGAGAATGTCATTAAATATATTCTCATTACTCATTTACAATCATCACCAATGATTATGTAACACTAGTGTTACATAATCATTGGATACCTAATGATTATGACAATAGTGTAGAAATCATATTAGTGCAGCTGAGGGCCTTGAGAGTGAGTGACTCACTCTGACCTTGCTTTCTGGGGATAGACCGTGAGAACCCCATAGAAAGCCCCCTTCCGGTTTAAGGAGTAAGCAACTCAGTTAGAGTTAGAACTTAGAAGCGAAGCTAGCAAGATGTGAGTCTCACTGCACAGATGTCTGGTCTGGGGGTCTACGAATAAAGTAACATCATCGTAAATCGAAGTCTTGTGTTTATTACTAAAAACCAACAATGACACAGGGCTTCTGATAAGGAATGATCCCCAACAGAAACCAGACACGGAATCCTCAATAGAAGACCAGACGAGACCTTAGAAGATATATCAGACCAAGATAGATGATAAACGATCACAAGCAAAGACGGCCGGAAGAATAGACGACCAGAGTAAGAATTAAAAAGAAGTGGGTTAGCGTTCGGCTAGAAACCACAAGGTTCCTAGTTCGATACTGGTCCCCGCCAACTCAGCATATGAATAGCACAGGGATCTGTACGGTAAAGTAAGGAGTTGATGGTAGGTGTGGCGCTCCACCTCAGATGCTAAAACAATCTCCTTGGTCTAGCGCTATTGAAAAGGGGATAGACTCCCTCACTGATTGGCTGATACCGACTTTAGGCCGCCCCGTCGACTTTACTTACTTACTTTTTATATAACATATACCTATTTAGTGCCGGTAAGAAGGCTATACAACACTAGTAGCAAGATCAGAACAACAGTCCAAATAATACAAATTCTCAAAAATTTAGAGAAAATTTCTAGTTATTTGCTTTCTATGGGTTAGCTCAGTCAGTTGAGCATTCACATTGGAACTACAAGGTTCCAGTTCCGATACCAGCCCTCGCCAACTCAGCGCAAGAGTAGCACGGCTAGGATTTGTGTGGTAAAGTGGGAAGCTGATAGTAGACAATCTCTCTGATCTAGCACTAGTGAAAAGGGGATAGACTCCACCTGTTGTATACTCTTCTTTTTACTTTCTTTTCTTCTGCTGTTCATCTTTTCTATCTTACGTTCTTCTCCTAGCATCTCTTTTAATGTCTCTTCTAGCGTCTGAACTTCGTCTTGGTGGTCGGTCGCACTTAATTCATTTCTTCTAGGTCAGTCTTGTTACCAAGACACTCATCAACCACAAAACCATATTACTTTCGTAAGCTTTTATTTACTTAACTAAACATCTCATGTAACTAACATAACGCGCGTATGCAGTGAGCTCCAGTCAAGGCAGTACATCTTCTCTGCCGGACGTCCAAACTGAAACTGAAGACCCAACCAGGTCCCACGTGACTTCACGTATTTCGCGGACTTTCTGTAATATTCCATGGAAAGTCCTGCCCGTAATATGAAAAGGGTCATCCCTTCAGAAATACAGGGGATTGACAATAATCTTATGCAACTGCATAGATTATGTAACACACCAAGGAATCACAAAGTTCTGGGTTCAATATCAACCCCGCCAATTCAGTAGCACAGTGTAATCTGATTTGTGTCATAAAGCAGTATTTATTAGCTGACGGTTGGTGTGGCACTCTACCTCAGAAAAAATATCTTCTGGTCTAGCACTAATAAAAATAGGAGTAGCATGGATATCCATGACAATCTCTTACCAACAGTCCCTATCATTTGTCCCACTCGGGAGGTCCTCTACGCAGCGTCCAGTATTCACGTAGAGCCGGTCAATGTAGGTCTTTACTGGACGGCCCATACTGGAATGCCCATGTGCTGATTTCCATAGGTGAACATCACTTATAAGTTCGTCCTTGCTTCTCCAGCACTGTCCAGCATGTCTTGTTCATCTCACTTGGATGGTTTGTATGATAGGGGGCAGCCGACAGTACAGCTGCTTTCTTGTTGGGTGTTGTTTCCACAATTTGTTTAAAAAAAAAAAAAGAACTCAACGGTGCTTTGTGACTGTCAGTTTCTCACCTATAAGATCATGACAGTGCATAATCAAACACCCACCCACCATAAAAGTCATCAATAATATTTATCTGCGACCGATAAAAAAAAAAAAACTTGTCAAGTACGGGAAGTTGTTTGATACACTGACCCAGAGAAATAATCTCAAGTGGGAAACCCATGAAAACTAACAAAATTTATTGTAAAATGTGTCATTTTCTGAATTTAAAACAAATAGTTCAGTATGGGAACAAGTTTTTTGGTTCATTCGTCTTTGTATCTTATCCCCAATAAAAGCTGGTTCTTTGTTCTTGTGGACTGGTAAGCTGAAATGGAACTTAAGGAACGAAAAAGAATGAAAAGGAATGAGACAAAGGCAAGAGGTAGTTTTATGACTTAGGCTTTATTGAATAAGGCATAGTTCTTTGTTCTTGTGGGCTGGTAAGCTGAAATGGAACTTAACTCTTAATGTCCTATACCACCTCATACCACCCGGCCAGAACTCATTCGTTTTCCTAATCTACCCCAAACAATAGCCTTTATTTAAATATAATATTAAACATATTTAGAAGTCTTTGATTTAAGGAATATAACAGGTAACTTTTAATGAAAAGGCCATTTTTAGCCATTTTTTGATAAATCCTTATAGAAATGGGGCTCTGAACTTGGAAAATTCTTAACAGGATTTAAGGAATGAAAAAGAACGAAAAGGAATGAGACAAAGGCAAGAGGTAGTTTTATGTCTCAGGCTTTATTGAACGAGGCATAGTCGGCTGTAGCGAGGGAAAATGCCTCCTGGCTAGCAGCAGCGACCACACTCAGTTGTGGCCTAGATTCAAATGGCTGAGGTATCCTTTTGGGGGTAGGGAGTCAGTCCTTTTTGTCGGACATGCGCAAAAGGGGTTCTTCCGGTCAAGGCCCCATGGGAGTTTTTTGTTCTTTTCATTTTATTTTTATTAATCGTTTTTTTTAATCCCAACACCAGTGAAGGTGTTTCTGATTCTTTTTTTTTTTATTTCCCCAGCAAAATTCACTAGCAAAAAAACACACTGGTGTAAAAATTAATTTTTGTAAGATATAGCCTGAGGGGAGTGGGAAAAAAATTAATAAATAAACATTTAATATTTTTTAAAAATTAATTACTTACTTTGAATGCATTATATCCACGCCACTCCGCTGAGATGTATGTTTTGTTTTACAACGGATGACAATGTTTTTGTTTTTTTTTAAATACACCCATTTTTCATAATTCAACAAAATATTATTAAAATTGAATCAACATTTTAATTTTAGTGTAAATTTCAAAAATTTTTATGTGATTTTATTGACATCTAAAATTATCGAAAAGCATTTTTTTGCCACGCTCTTTCATATAAAAATGTAAACAGATCTTTGAAATTTTATATTTAAAAAAATAATCGACATAAAAAAGGAGTATCTATAATACAAGGATGTTCTTTATTCTATGTATTAATAATTTCGACTATAAATTAGATACACATTGATAAACTTATGCAATTCCTGAGGGTATTGTGATGTGAGCTGTGATATAGTTTTGATTACAGACAAACACCGAATCTCCATAATATATAGATATTAGCATTTTCTCTCATCTTTCTTGATAAGGACAAAATTAGGGACGGATAGAATCAGGTGTGCAAGGGAGATAAATGCGTAAAAATCATTCATAAATGGACTAGATTTTTTTTTTTAGTAAAAATCTATGGTAGCCCATACAGTAAAATTGTACTGTGTATTTCATCAGTCCAAATCATCAGGAGAGACAACATTTTTAATAAATTTGATGATCCATTAAGTAAAAGAACAATCAATAGTAATAATTTTTTGAATATATAAAAATCTCGGAAAATATGTTGCGCAAATCTATGCATTTTTAAACTTATATTTTTAGATAGACTAAATAAAGCTTTATCTATGGTGAAAATATTGACTTCAACATGGCACCTTCCAGACGTTTAAAATTCACTATTGAATTTTTAAGTGAATAAAAATAAGCCAATTAAGTAAGAGAAAATACTATTTTTTTATTCATTTAAAAAAAAAATTACTTTTAAAACTACAAAAGAAAAAAAAAAAAAAAGAAAGAAAGATATGCTACAAAAATTTTAAGAAAATACCTTTTAAATTTTCTATTAACTTTTGGGGTATTGAATTCTTATCTTTTTATTTCTTTATATGTTCTTCAGGATTTGATCTTTCTAAAAATGTAAAATTTAGACCCTGGAAAATTATTTTCTTCAAATGTCAAACCAGATCAACCACCCCTCTACATTCCGGATTGTTAGAAGTATTCTTTTTTCGTTTTTTAATAAAATAAACTATTCATTATAAAATTAAATCATTAATGAATAAAGTGGTGAAAATTTCATTAAAATTGGACAATTCCCTGATTTTTGGTAATTGTTTTAAAATTAAGAAATTTAAAAAAGAATTATCATCTCCCTTTGTTACTTTTGCCCATGACTACTTATAATAGTTGATCATTATTGTTTATAAATAACATAATGAATGATTCATTACACAAATAATTAATTCATATCTTAATATATTGATTTGTTCTGTCTCCCTTAGAGTTCTTGCAACAGTTAATCTTTGTTGATTATTGCATTTATACAATTAATTTGCGTATTTTTTTAATGTAGGAGAATATCTATGTATATACAATTGTACCTTGACTAACAAATTTAATTCTTTTCGCTTGTAACTCAATTTCCTCATATACCAAACCAAGGTATGTTTACAAGTATATATGTAGGAGAATACCTATGCATTTTGTGAATGTGATCTGGGTATTACTGTCAACAGTGATTTACGTTGGACGAAACACATCTCTAAAATTGTCAAAAAGGCTGAGGGTGTCCTGGCATCACTCAGCAAGACCTTTGTCAACTGCTCACCGACTATCTGTACAAAGCTATGGTGCGACCACACTTGGAATTTGCATCACCAGTCTGGAACCCCTATCTCGCTCAGAACATTAACCTCCTAGAAACTGTACAGAGACGTGCAACCAAACGAATACCCTCCATCAGGCATCTGCTATATTCTGAACGTCTTGCTGTCCTGGGAATGGATTCGTTGAAACACATATGAACTTTAGTTGGCCAAATTCCTAGCATAAAATTGTGTGTGCACATTATCTGAAATGAACTTAATTGTTATTAAGAACCCATTTTATGATATTTTTGTTGTGCACTGTCTTATCAATACATTTTTGTTTGTTTGAGAAATAAAATTTTTCTTTCTCAAACAAACAAACAAAAATGTGTCGATAAGAATGAAATGTATTTTTATTCATTCAATTGTTTAAGAAAATCTCATAAGAAAAACTATACAAGCAAATTTGTTAAGGGAGATAATGCGCACGCACAATTTTATGCTAGGTATTTGGCCAACTAAAGTTCATAATTACCATTTTTTTACCTCCATTGATCCCAAGTGCCCATATCTAATTGTTAATAACAATTATTATTATTAACAATTAGATATGGGCACTTGGGATCGAAAATATTAGTTAAAAGATTATTATAAGATATTATTAAATAATATCTTATAATAATCTTTTAACTAATATTTTCGTTTATTTAATTTGCTAAATAACTCAGAAATAAATATCTTAATATCTTTTCATTTTGAATTGGATGGATGCATTGTTGCCATGTTTGCCACAATACATTGTCGCAATTTTGACCGGATGATAAACAGACAATATTAGATACATATACAAGGTAGGATCTTAAGCATTCGTTCTCAAAAAAAATATTTAGAAAAAAAGAAAAAAAAAGAAAGAAGAGAAATTGCAGTTATTCGCCCATTTCATTCATAACATAAAGAAGAGGGAAGGGAGGAGAAAAGAGAAAAAGAAGAAGAGGAAAAAAAAAAGGAAAAAAAAAAAAAAGAAAGTATCACCACGCAAAAAAAAAACAAACTTAAGCACGTCCATTTCTGATTTTCGTCTCTGATGATAAAGTTTCTTTGAAATCGATAAGACATAAAAAAACATATTTTTGTTTTTATTTTTATACGCATTGTATTGCCTTCAAATTTTAATATTTTATCTTAATATCTGTTTTGATTGTATTGTATAATAATGTTCAACTATAAATAAAATCCTGTTATCTTTAGTTTAGAAGAAAATTATCTTTATATTAAAAAGTAACGTGCATATTCATTAAAATACTCTCAAATCTAATCTTTACAAAAATCTGATCGATATGTCATGCACATCCCTTACATTTACTTTCCACAGAAAGTAATTTAAAAACACTATTCAAATTTTGTTGCATGTAATATTCTGTTGTACATAGATTATTTAGTCTAAAAAAAATTTAAAAAAAGAAAGAAAAAGATACCAAGTTTGATAAAGTATAGAAAAATATTGCCTTTCTCTACACTTCAATAACTCCCGCTGCGCTTATGCAAAGTTAACGCGGTATTTTATCATTTAGTTAACTATTTTGCACTATCACCGGCTTTAGTCGGTTACCAAGTTTTCATGATGTCGGAACTTATCCCAAGTCAGATGATATCGTGTTCTGCACTTTTTTACTAGACTAAACATTCCTTATTCTAATCGAATCTACTTACATTTCATTTAGAATTTAAAGAAAAATACAAACTATGATTGGCGGTGTGTTGACGTGTGTTTGGAGATGTGGTTCTTCGCTTGGTAGCCGGTCGCATCAATCTTGCGGGGTCAGATCCGTTCATGAAGGACAGAGTTTGTCGAAATATTTTGGTAGGGCCATGGGCCTTAATCTTTTATCACCCAACCCAGCTTCTTCTTTATATGCTCGAGGGATGGCCACCCATCTCCAGAATCTGACCCGAACTCGAACCCCTTTCCTCGACTCTTCTCGGCTTAAGAAGGTCTTACCTCATCGTCGAATATGGACTAGTGTAAGCTTAAACGTCCAACATTCAACGAGCCGTGTGTGGCCTCCGACCGTCAGAGCTGGACTTTTTGGACGAATATTGGTGCCTACCCGTGGTGGTGGCACAAAGGGCCTTAGTGATGATGTTGCTACCCTTAAAAAAAATCTATCTTCGGGAAAGAAGACTATGCGGCTACCCCAAAATACAGAACTAAAACGACTCCTGGGCCAAACCAAAGGAGAAAAGTGGAAGATAGCAGGTCTGGTATTTTTGTAAACTTTTTTAAAAACAACATTTATAAACAAGTTGATAATATTGTAAATCAAATTCTTTTCTTTTTGTGATGTGTTGTAAAATCAGTGAACATATTACTACAAATTAGTCAATGAAAGTTATGAACAAAATTAAGTTAACTCTCTTTGAAGTAAAATTCTTTTTATGACATAGTACTTAGAGTAGTGCAGTGGTGCTGGTAGCTTTTTAAAAATTTAGTGCGTCCTGGGACGCATGTATTTGATTTGAATGAGTCCCCGGGAAATTTGATGGGTCCCAACTAAAGTTTCTTAATAAATTGTAGAGTTTTTATCTATGAATACCTAAAGCCGTCTAACCCCTACCTTGTACCTCATAGCGTGTAATTCATTTCTAAGAAAATATTAAAATGTATTTACAACTGGAAATGGTGGGGAGAAAAAAAGAAAAACACTGGGACGCATGGATACAATTTTACTGCGTCCTTTTAGATTTTTATGCGTCAGAGACGCCGGACGTGTACCTATCAACATCTCTGGTAGTGTATATGACTTAGAACCATGACAATATTTCACACATTAATCTCGAAAGTTACACATGGCGCGGTTATCTTCAAGATACCCCAAAGTTTTCATCTTTTTTTTTTTTTTTTCTTAAGGGTATGCTCCATTCAAATTAGCAGCAGGAGCCAGCCTTGTACAATCTTTTAGTCTGCCTTTTAAAAGGAAAATAAACTAGTTGTTTTTCACCTGAATTCTTAAATAATTTTCTTTTTACAATAGATTATTTTGGCATTTTTCAATAAATATACCTTGATGAACTTTTTTTCTTTTTCTTTTTTTCAACAATGAATTAGTTTCATTGAGACATATTTATTGAAAAATACCTCAAATAATCTATTGTAAAAGTTAAAAGAAAACTAGGAAATAACCCAGTTTTCTTTCTCCTAGAATGGTTACCTAGCTAAGGTTTAAGAGCTCAATCTGCCCTACTATTTACCCATAGCTGGAGGGAGAGTAGTTGGATTCACACCTTTCCCAAGGGCATTAGTGCTATGTGAAATGCAAACAGCTTCGTCCAGGACTTGAACTCGCGTCAACGAGTCCATTTCCTATGACTCTAACTGTTACACATCACACCTATATAATATTTTATACAAATGAGACATTCTTTGAAGAAGATATATACATATGAACCCCAGAAAGACAAGTAAGACTTTTACCATTTTGAACCCCTTTCACATGCTGCTTGTTCATAGAACAATATGTGCACATTTTATCTGTTGGGACACATTTGTGTATTCTTCTTAATACTTCTTGTATGTATATTATGCATATATTAAATGTTCCTATATGTGTAAATAAGTTTATCTTGTCTTTCCTTCTGTTTATTCAGTGTTAGTGTATCAATGGATATATTAATGCTGATATTTGACCTTAGTGAATGAGGAAGTGAATAAATATCCTGCCTTGCACCAACCACTCCAATATTGCTAATATATCATTTTGAGAATTAGAATATACAAAATATATTTTAAAAATGGATGTTTTTAAAATGATGGGAGTTAGGAAATTGCTAAAATACAATTATGAGCCTTTTTCTCTAAATACATGTTATTGTTCAGACAATAATTCTTTCCATTTTTTTGTATTGTCCTGATGAAAGTTTAATATAAACCGAAATGTTTAAATGTTGACTTTACCATAAAAATAAATTCATCTTTTTTCGGAATACTTTGTTTTTCTATGTTGTTCATATTGTCAGATTCATTTCCATATTTTACTCGCACTTACACACACACACATACACACGTATATATATAAAACAATAGAATAAACTAGATGGGAGTTGCACAAGAATGCTGTGTGTGGTCTTAAATCAATATCCTACAAGAAAGCAGCTATATGGCCACGCATGGAAGCGCATGGTGTAATGGTTAAAATCATGGGAAATGGACTCGTCGCCCCAAATTCAAATCCTGGATGTGGTAATTGCATTTCAATTAGCGCTAATACCCTTGGGAAAGGTATGAATCCTACTCTCCCTCCAGCTATTTATAAATAGTAGAGTAGACTGGGCTCTTTAACCTTGGTTAGGCAACCGGTCTAGGAGAAGGAAAACTCGGAATTCAAACCTGTTGAACTCCGCTTAAGAAATTGACCTTGTGTCACATCCTGCTCATGCGGAGGGGTTGGTAAATATATATATATATGGTCACCTGCCTCCTATTACACAAACCATCTGAGTAAGATGAACAAGGCATGCTGGACACTGCTGGAGAAGAAAGGACGAACTCATAAGTGACGTTTTCCTGTGGAAACCTACACATGGGCATGCCAGTATGGGCCACCCAACAAGGACCTACCACTCTGCATGGATTCTGGAGGCTGTGCAGAGGACCTCCTGGGGGCGATGACTGATAGGGATGGTTGGCGAGAGCTTGTCATGGATATCCGTGCTGCCAGCACAACTTGGTGATGATGATGATGATATCTTTTTATAATGGAGATTGTGTGTCTGTAACCGAAACTATATCACTCATTCAAGTCACAATTCCCTTAGTTACATCACATTCTCCATGATTTTACTTTTTATTTTGATATAATGGAATGACCCATTTCCCCCATACCTCAACAGTGGTGATGGTTCTAGCCACTATTTAAGAACACACACATCACTCTGTGCAGAACTCACTTGAAGTACTTAGACGACGGACTCTCCTCCTAATACTCACGTGACCTTACTATATAACATATTTAAACCTCAATTATGAATAAAATTGTTTTACATTATTAATACTGTTAGTTTTATCTACATACTAGGTATTTACCACATGTATGCGATAGGCACAAGGCCCTATTAATGTAGGACCACGCACAAGTTGAGATTCATGGGTGGCAGGTGCAAAAAATGTGTTGATCCTGTCGGCATTCCCCCTCAAGGGGGGTGCCTCAGGCACTGGGCAATAAACCCAGCCCTTCCCCTTTAAATCAAGGGAGAAGGTATTCCCTGGGATCAACGCTGTTAATAACAGCAAACCCCGCCTGAGGGCCATATCTACATACTAATAACATGCAATTGTATTTATATATACAACAAAATAGCAGTTTACAGTGTGAATGGGAGGGCTAATTTGCACATTGATATTAAAAATTTGATTTTAATAAATATGTGCTTAGTATTATTGATTTCTAATTGTTTGGTTTTATCTTGATAAATATGAGCAAGAATCTCTTCAATAAATCTTAAAAGAAATCTATTAACAGGGAGAAATAACTGTAATTTTATTCTTTACTTCCTATTTTAATTAAATAGTTAAATTAATTTCAGATATTTTTATCTGCATTTTTATTTAATTTCAATAGCCTTTCCAATTTAATACTTTTTTACTTTAAATATACACTCCTACATTTGGGGCGCTGGTGGTTGTCGTCAGTGATGTTATCCGCAGGGTTCATTGGGAAGTTTCGGGTCTTCCAACATCAGACTTCCCTCGCCCTGCTGACCCTATCAGAGGTGATCAAACTCTGGTACAACCATCAACATTAGCCGCTAAAAGTCAATTGACCAAAAAATTCTTTTTTTAAAAAAATTTTTTTATATAATATTTTTTGCATTAAAACTTAAATGCTTACATCCGGAGGGTGCATATATTTGCTAGTAATAATAAAGAATTAAAATAAAATAAATATATTTTTCCCATGATGTAAAGAAGAAAAAAAGAAAAGGACCTGACTTTATGTTCATCTGACATTGTGGGAGGCCAGAATATATATATATATATATATATATATATAATATAATATAATAAGATAAATATATAAAGGTTTTACATATCTATTTATTAGGTGACAAAGGAACATTCACGACCATATTGGTTTCATGCGATGCAATCATTAGGTGAAGATGTTTCAAATGCCTTTGAAACATCTTCACCTAATGATTGCATCGCATGAAACCAATATGGTCGTGAATGTTCCTTTGTCACCTAATAAATAGATATGTAAAACCTTTATATATTTATCTTATTATATTATATAACAGCTCTATTTTATATTGAGCACTCTCCCAATAATACTGCGTTTGGTGCGCTATTCCAGCAAAAGCTGAAACAGTGACCATCCCACACACACACATATATATATATATATATATATAATGAAGGTAAAAATGGATATTGAATCCGACAATATGTAAGAAAGTTTTATAGAAAAACAACAAGATGTTAAAAATTTTTGCTGACAGATATCTGTTTCGACATTATGAATATGTCTTTTTCAAAGCAACATTGTAAGCGGAAAAACGAAATGAATATATCAGTAATTACAAGGCACGAACGCTCTCGATCAGTACCGGAATTTTTTTTAAAAATTTGTAAAAATACATATGTGTTGTTAAAAATAAAATAAATTTTATTTTTAAAATGTTTAAGCATTTTTATCAGAAAAAGCTGAAAAGAGTTTGTAGTAAAAATGTATATGAATATCAAAAAAGTTCAGGAAAATGTTCCGGTTACAAATGAAAGTTTAAAAATGTAACAAGTCCAGCAACATGAATCTGCAATGATGTTAAACTCGCAGAGTCGGGATCCTTATTACATCTGAAAATATGAGCCTCCGGTGATATGATTTAAGTAATTCCAAATTTGTTTTTTCTATGGACAGTATGAAGGTAAAAATGGATATTGAATCCAACAATATGTAAGAAAGTTTTATAGAAAAACAAGATGTTAAAAATTTTTGCTGACAGATATCTGTTTCGACATTATGAATATGTCTTTTTCAAAGCAACATTTTTAACATCTTGTTGTTTTTCTATAAAACTTTCTTATATATATATATATATATATATATATATATATATTATTATTGGTTACTACCAATTTATTAATACACATAAAGTAAATGAAACATATTTCTCAAACAAATCATATATATAAAAAACAAGATTTGGCATTTAATAACTGACAAGGGTTGATATATATGCCAGTAAACATAATGAAATTTAATAAGATATATTTGAATATTCTGTTTTTAATATTCTGTTGTGTTTTTGATTTTTCAGGTGCCATTGTTTTGCTACTTGTTTCCAGCACGGTGACAATGTCAGTGCCATTTTGTATTGGAAAAGTTGTAGATGTCATCAACACAGCTTGTAAAGAAGGAGATCTTATGAGCAAATTGAACAATGTGTGTAAATCGCTGACAGTTATTTTTCTCTTAGGTGGATTGGCCAATTGTGGCCGAGTATATCTTATCCAAGTTGCAGGTTTGTGGCTTTTTTTTATTGATTTCAATCTATAATAATAGTTGATAGAATAATTTCTACATTTATGAATGCTATCTTTCTCTTGATCTTCTCCTTTTCTATTCCAATCTGTTAATCTCCTCCTTTTCTATCCCGGTCTGTTCTCCTCCTTTTCTATCCCGGTCTGTTGATCTCCTCCTTTCTATCCCCAGTCTGTTGATCTCCTCCTTTCTATCCCGGTCTGTTGATCTCCTCCTTTCTATCCCCCGGTCTGTTGATCTCCTCCTTCTATCTATCTGGTCTGTTGATCTCTCCTCCTTTCTATCCCCCGGTCTGTTGATCTCCTCCTTTTCTATCCCCGGTCTGTTGATCTCCTCCTTTTCTATCCCCGGTCTGTTGATCTCCTCCTTTTCTATCCCCCGGTCTGTTGATCTCCTCCTTTCTATCCCCGGTCTGTTGATCTGGTCTGTTGATCTCCTCCTTTTCTATCCCCGGTCTGTTGATCTCCTCCTTTTCTATCCCCTCGGTCTGTTGATCTCCTCCTTTTCTATCCCCCGGTCTGTTGATCTCCTCCTTTTTCTATCCCCCGGTCTGTTGATCTCCTCCTTTTCTATCCCCCGGTCTGTTGATCTCCTCCTTTTCTATCCCCCGGTCTGTTGATCTCCTCCTTTTTATCCCCCGGTCTGTTGATCTCCTCCTTTTCTATCCCCCGTCTGTTGATCTCCTCCTTTTCTATCCCCCGGTCTGTTGATCTCCTCCTTTCTATCCCCCGGTCTGTTGATCTCCTCCTTTTCTATCCCCGGTAATCTCCTCCTTTTCTATCCCCGGTCTGTTGATCTCCTCCTTTTCTATCCTCTCCTTTTCTATCCCCCGGTCTCTCCTCCTTTTCTATCCCCGGTCTGTTGATCTCCTCCTTTTCTATCCCCCGGTCTGTTGATCTCCTCCTTTTCTATCCCCGGTCTGTTGATCTCCTCCTTTTCTATCCCCGGTCTGGATCTCCTCCTTTTCTATCCCCCGGTCTGTGATCTCCTCCTTTTCTATCCCCCGGTCTGTTGATCTCCTCCTTTTCTGTTGATCTCCTCCTTTCTATCCCCCGGTCTGTTGATCTCCTCCTTTTCTATTCTATCTATTCTTTTACACTGGAAAAATCACTACATGAACATCCCTTTCATCTTTTGTTTTGTCTTCAAACCAACCTTTAGACAATTACTTGATCCTTTTGTAATAAGTAAAAAATCCAAGAAAAAATGGTAGGTAAAGAGTTAAATGTCTTACATGAATAGAACATTTTTTTATATAGAAAATGTTATTCTATCCCACATCAATGGTGTCGTGTGGCATAATGGTTAGAGTTTTAGGAAATGGACTTGTCAACCGGAATTCAAATCCTAGACAAGACTGTTTGCATTTCATATAGTGCTAATACCCTTGGGAAATGTATGCATCCAACTATTCTCCCTCCAGGTATGGATAAATAGTAGGGCTGAGTTATTTGTTGTTCTCTTCCTTTCTATGCTGGTCTGTTGAACACTTAAAAATACAACATGTCACATTCTGATCATGTGGAAGGGTTAGGTAAATCCATACATAATAGGTGTGAATTATCTATGGCTATGAATGTTTTGTAATCCAGATGATATACATATTTACCAACCCCTCTGCCTGAGTAGAATGTGACGCATTGTCAATTTCTTAAGCGAAGTTTTGAATTCAGAGTTTTCCTTCTTTTAGACTGGTTGTCTAACCAAGGTTAAAGAGCCTAGTCTGTCCTACTATTTTTCCATAGCTGGAGCTAGAATAGTTGGATTCATACCTTTCCCAAGAGTATTAGCACTATGTGAAATGTATACAGCCTCATCCAGGATTTGAACTCCCCCGCTGTTTCCATTTCCTACGACAGTAACCATTACACCACACGCTCCATAATCCAAATGATATATGTATTTAATCCCCCCCCCCCATAAGCAGGATACAACACAAAATCAATTTGTAAGCAGATTATAGCTACTTTGAATTCAGAGTTTTCCTTCTCCTAGACTAGTTGCCATACCAAGGTTAAAGAGCCCAGTCTGCCCTACTATTTACTCAGAGTTGGATGGAGAAAAGATTGAAGAATAATTAAAGTTCCAATTATCGTCGAACTGGGAAGACAAGGCAACAAACGGTTGTAACTTAAATACAAACCCGAATAGTCACAAAGTCTACTGCAGAATGACAAGGTATTTATAAGACTCCACAATGTCATTCAAATCAAGCAGCCAAGCAGTCAATCAGAACTCAATGAATGGAATCACCCAAATCAATGAATGGATCATTCTTGATTTCTATATATACCAACTGTCTTGGACACTGCTTAAGTTGTACTTTTTCCAGCTACATGCCGAGTTGTGTGCACATGCGCTGTACCTCATTTCCGAATAAATAAAAAGTTTGTTTGGAGTGACTGCTTAAGATGTACTTAGTTAGCTACTATTATTCAAACCAACAGTAACTTACTGACTTCAATAAAGATAAATTCTTGCTTTTTTTTTCCATAAGCATCAGTACCAAGTGAAATGCAAATAGCCTCATTTGGGATTTGAACCCTGGTTGCCAATTTGGTTTCATATTTTTCCCAACGGTATCAATGCTATGTGAAAATGCAAACAGTCTCATCGAGGATTTGAACTTGGGTGACAAGTCCATTTCCTATGTTAATAACCGTTACGCTATGAACACCTCCCTGCTGATCTATCTAATGCCAACAACAATATAAAAAGATTTAAAATTCTTGAATCTTTATACATAAAATTTAGAAACCTAGAAGAATTAATTACGAAACCTGTGATAATATTTTTAACTCTTTGCTTACTTTAAACCACTCACAGCGGCTCTTCCACCACTGTAACTTGTTTACACTGGAAAATCGCTACATAAACACCACTGCCATCTTTTGTTTTGTCAATGAACCAACCTTGAGACTGGTACTTGATCCTTTTGCAATAAGTAAAAAATACCAAGTAAATTTGGTACAGCTGTAAGGGAAATTTGGTAAGAAATGAGTTAAATGTCTTTGATAAATAGAACAATTTTTTATATAGATCATGTTGCACACAATTTTATTCTATATAACGTCACATACTTTAAAAAATTGTAATTTAAATCCCCACCCACCCCAAACACGTTATTTAGCACAATTTTAGTGACACTTAACACAAACAATGATAACCATGACACTTCTCTAATACATCCTTGATAATGGTTTAAAGTAGAACCGAAAGTACTTGGAACAATAATTCTTTCAAATTTTTCATAAATTCTTTTTATGATGATAATATCAAGAAAATCATTAGAAAGATTGAAATAGAAATTTAAAAAAATTGTAAAATAATTTGGTTTCTGTTGTGTTCAATGAATATACATGCCTAGTATTTTATCTAAATAATTTAAAATGAAAAATCATCTGTATGTAAGAAGACTAAGACAAATGCCTAAAGAATGAGGTAATTAAAGGTAATTATTTAATTTATTTATTTGCCTTAATTTACATAAAAATCCTTGTAGCATAATTCAATTAATTAATTTTCCCAAATTGGTAAATTCTGTTAAGCACATATGTATTGTCGGCTGAAATATATATATAGTATACATATTATTAATTGTTGCATTTTTCAGGCCAAAACATTGTGCAGAAACTGCGGGAAAGAGTGTACACTTCGGTTTTGAAACAAGAAATTGCCTTTTTTGACAAAATGAAAAGTGGAGATTTGGTGACGCGTCTATCCAGTGACACATTATTAGTAGGACAATCATTAACTGGGAATATATCAGATGGTCTCCGATCCGCCTGTCAGGCTGTTGGTGGACTTGGCATGATGGTAAGAATTTCACCTATTTAAATTCTTTATTATCTTTTTAAGTGTTAATTTTTGTTATTTCACACCTTTTTACATTTACTTAGTAACGATTGATCAAATAAAATGTGTTAGAAACTGGACTTTAAAAAGTAAATATCATGTATTTACCCAACTACTCTACTATGAGGGCCGGTTTAGCTCAGTCGGTAGAGCATCGGACTAGGAACCACAAGGTTCCGGGTTCGATACCGGCACATCGCCAACTGAGCATATGAGTAGCACAGGGATTTGTGCGGTAAAGTGAGGAGTTGATGGTAGGTGTGGCGCTCCACCTAGGATGTCAAAAACAATCTCCTTGGTCTAGCGCTAGTGAAAAGGGGATAGACTTCCTTGCTGTTTGGCTGATACCGACTTTAGGCCGCCCCGACAACGACTTTACTTACTTTTACTAAAATATTACTAATATTAATAATACGAATCTTGTTAATAACAAAGAATCTAAGTACTTAGAAAAAATAAACTCAATTGAAGACAGAAGAATCATTTTATCCTTGACATATTAAATAACAGAAATAAACATCCAGTTTATCTTCCGTTTCTATAAAGTAACACTAAAATGCTGCCCTGTTGGCTGGGGCTTCAGAATTCACTGACTGCACCTCTGCAAAGGGGTAAGACCCCCACCCCACATGGTGCCACTTTCTATAAAGTAACACTAAAATGCTGCCCTGTTGGCTGGGGCTTACTCTACTATGAAAAGGATGTGGCACATGGTCAATTTTTAAGTGGAGAACCATAGGAAGTAAGAAATATAATCCTTAAACTATTTTTATTCTAAACTTTGATTCTTGCTGGGTTAAATATATATTTACCAACCGCTCCGCATGAGCAGGATGTGAAACAAGGTCAATTTCTTAAGAGGAGTTTAACAGGCTTGAATTCAGAATTTTCCTTCTCTTAGACTGGTTACCAAGCCCAGTCTGCTCTACTATTTTACCCATATTTGGAGGGAGAGTAGTTGGATGCATACCTTTCCCAAGGTTATTAGCGCTATGTGAGTCATCTGAGAAAACACAAAGATAGTGTCAAATGCTACTGGCACTCAATTATGAAATGAAAAAAAAAAAAAGAAAAAGAACAGGAAATGGTCTTACTCATGCACAAGTTGATATCCAACACACACACATACACAATCTCTCTCTCTCTCTCTCTCTCTCTCTCACTCACACACACACACACATATATATATATATGTGAAGAAAGGAAGTGAATCCGACGGTATGTAGTATATTAAGAAAATGAAAAAACACAGGCCAATAAACTCACCACTTAACCCATTTAAACCTGTGTTTTTTCATTTTTCTTAATATACTACATATATAATATATATATATAATGGTGGGCCCCTTCAAAATGAGGGCACCACTGCAATGACAAACTGCACCGCAGCAATTTTTTTAGAATTTGCAAAATATGATTTTTGTTCGTAGAAAGTAATATTAACATAAAAATTTTACAGAAATAACCAAAAACCTTTAAAATGAAATATTTTTATTCGCAAATAACATAGATTATGGTGACTTGAAATATTAGCAATGATACATTTTTGAAGTGAAACATTTTCATGAAATAAATCAAACATTACAAAATTATTAGATATTTTGTTTTGGTCGAAAATGAAAGCAGCACACACGAAACAAATATTTTTTCGGCTGGTCACGTCAAGCCCTAGCACCTATATGATTTTCCCAACCCTATTGCCCTTATGGCAAGCCCCAACCCCTTTTTATCATATGGGTGCTAGAAGGCGGTGGCTGCGGGTCTACATGTCCTGGGAATGATGTTAAACTCTATCTGATGGTGAGGTTCCAGTTTTGGAGGTTTGGGGAATGTGGAGCATCCCTTCATCACCATTGCTCCCTGGTCCACTCTGACCCAGAGTGGTAGTACCTGTTAGGGTCCCATCTATGGGTTAAATAGAAAAATGTATTTATAAAAAAATTGTATTATCCATTAAGAATTGATTTATTTCAAAACTTTATCGGCATTAAATGACCCACTGAGGTTGATATGCCGTAAAACAAAACAAACCAAACCAAAAAATATTTTTTTTTTCTTCCTTTTTGTAGATTTATGTGTCTCCACAGCTTTCCTTAGCTTCCATGGCGGTTGTCCCTTCTGTGGCAATGTTGGCGATCATTTATGGAAGATACATCAAAAAAGTCACAGTTAATGTTCAAGGCTCATTAGCAAGTGCAACTAATGTAAGTATTTTGGATTTACAGTTTTTACTTATATCACAACATTCATTATGTGATCCACTAAAGTTAATCTATACATATATAAAGGACAGTTGGTGTGTATGTATGTCCGGAGGAAACTATGAAAATAAAACAAATAATGACAAAGTAAATGTATATACACATTCACTATCACCAGAGCTTGCTTTTTGTGCAAAAATAATGATTTTATTTATATCTGGGAGGATATTTAAAAATTAAGATTTGAATTGTGTGTTACGTACTTTCTTATTCTTCTGGTCGGATCTGCTTCTTCTATCTTCTAATGGTCTGGTATATCTTCTACAGGTCTCGTCTGGTCTTTCTTATCTGGGTCCCGTGTCTGGTTCTGCTGGGGACCATTTCTTATCAGAAGCCTTGTGTCATTGTTAGCTTTTAGTAATAACAACAAGACTTCGATTTACCTTTGATGTTATTTTATTCTGGAACCCCAGGACCAGACAACTGCGCGCTGAGAGTCACATCTTGCTAGCTTCTAACTCTGCAACTGACTAACTGCAACTAACTACTGCAACTGACTAAGTTGCTTACACCTTAAACCGGAAGGGGCTTTCTATCGCTTCCGATTCTCACGATCATCCCAGAACGCAAGGTGAGAGTGAGGTCAAGCATTGTCACTCACTCTCAAGGCCATCAGTTGTACTGATCGCCATAAGGATTTCTATACTACCTTAAAAAGTAATAGGGATCCAATTAATATGTAACAAGTGAAGGGAAAGTCATTGGCGGCATTTGTGATTAAAACATAAATCAATTGTGTAAGACCAAAATAATTAATGGACTAACTTTTTATTATCCCCCCCTCTACCCAGGTAATGCCGGGTAGTTGCTTCTAGTTGTATGATAAAAAAAAGTATTGAGACTGAAATATTCGATTTTAAAATTCAAATGAACTCATGCACAGCTGAACAACTTATATGCTATAATTATTTGTGTATAACACGCACTTCTCCCCCCCCCATTGACTTCTTCCCTGATGAGCAAACAGTTAAATGCAAAAGCTTGTAGACTAAAGTCATTCCATGCAGGATTTTAACATTAAATGGCAGTTAAATTATCATTGCAGGCCCGACTTCAATTTTTGCAAGTAGAAAAAACACGTCACATTTCTATTTTAAGGAAATGTTCTTATAATTTTGTTTTCATTTATTTTTCTGGCTAATTTATTAATTCTTAGATTTTTAATTTCGTTAACTCTTTATTTTATTTCATGTTCATGTCCTACGTGCTAATAGACTTTCTCCCCCCCCCCATCGACTTCTTCCCTGACAAACGAACAGTTTAAATGCAAAACCTTGCAGACTCAAGTCATTCCAAGCAGGATTTTAACATTATTTGACATGTGGACTTATACTAAGTCATAACTTAGATAATACAACCACGCTGGTATAATCACATGCGCACATGAATGAGCGTGTTTCACGTATACATGTGCATATGTGTGCATAAACGCAGCGAACAATAGAACCATCTTGACGTCTCTAGGGGACTTACATCTACCCCTCCCCCCAAAAAAACTGACCTGAAGTACTGTTGCTTATCTGATACACAAATGCAGAATATACTGCATCCCTAATGCTCTTTAGCCTTGGTTGGCAGCCCATCAGTCAACGGAAAGTCCAACACAAAACCTCTGCTGTCTTTCCAGGAAAGGCTAGGGAAATAAACCCTGAAAACAAATCAGGAGCCGGAGTCCCTAATGTGGCGTGATGCTGAAATCCAGTGCAATCCATCAATTCCTGCGACACTACCTTTGCCAAACCACATTGGTACCTTACCTTTCCTTTGGATCACAACGGCAGTGTGGAGGGGGGATTTGCTGCATGGGCAACAGCTTATCCTCCATATGAACCCGCCCAGGCTATGTAGTTCAAAGAGGAAAAAAAATAAAAATAAAAACTTTGACACTACTCCATCGTCTCTCGTAGGCGGAATGCTGCCAACCATAACACGCACTTCTAACTTTGGACTACGGAATTCTGGGAAAAAAATGTTCTTGTGCATAATATGTACTGAGTTTTTAGAATTTATCTTATTTTATTTTTTTTAAATTTAAATTTAAAAAATTTTTTAAATTTATTTATTTTTTTTTTTTTTTTCAGGTTGCAAATGAGAGGTTTTCAAACATCCGTACAGTTCAGTCTTTTGTACAAGAAAAAACAGAATCTCAACTTTTCAATTCCAAACTTCAAGATGTTCTCGTATTTTTAAAGAAAGAGGCCAGAGCAAAAGCCATGTTTTATGGTTTTGTAAGTTAAAAATATTTCTCTACATGAATTTTTTTTTTTTTTTTTAATATTACACATTTTTCATTAATTAAATTCTTTGATCCTAAGTAAAGTGTAGTACTATAGGTAAAATAAACCTTTGCTCCTTTTATAGATTATATTACTTAGTTTAGTAGTACTAATAATGTTAAATACTTTTATTACTTCTTGGGGTCTTGTACCTTCTGTCTCTGGGTATATTGGAGTTATTTGGTGGTCCTTCTTCCTTACAGTGTTGTCTCTCTTTTGTTCTTGGTTCCATTTCTGGGACCATATGACCTTTAGGCACCCCTTTTTGATTTCAATTAAGAAAGGACATGTTTTTCATTTACACCGTCAATATTCAGTTGTTTTAACAGACGATTTTTAGATTTTTTTTTAAAAAATTATAAAACTAACCCCTAACAAACAACCGGATATTGACAGTGTAAATGAAAAACATGTCCTTTCTTAATCGAGATCAAAAAGGAGTGCCTAAAGGTAATATGGTCCCATTTTCTGTTCTTAACCATTTATCTATCAAAGCAAAATAAAAATATACCAAAAATTATCAGCCCTCACCAACTCAGCATATAAGTAACACAGTTTGAATCTGTGTGGTAAAGTGATACAAAAAACAATCTCCCTGGTCTAACACTAGCAAGAAGGGGATAGACTCCCTTGCTGTCTGACTGATATCGGCAATACCCTACTCTGTCAACTTTACCTTTTAAAAAGTAATAGGGCTGGTTTAAGAGATTTGAGGTGATTTTGAGTATGTGGGATATTATGTATGCCCTGATTTTTCTCTTCTTGATAATCGAGATAGGATGTCTAGAGATGCTGATAGGTACGCGATGCACAAAAATTAAAAAAGCTGCAGTAAAATCATATCCATGCATCCCAGTGTAATACATTGCAATAGTTTCTTAGAAACGAATTACACAGGATAGGTTACAAAGTAGGAGTTAGCCAGCTTTAGTTGGGACCCATAAATTTTCCTGGAGACTCCTTCAAAGCAAATATGTTCATCCCAGGATGCACTAAATCAAAAAGCTATCAGAATCACTGGATGTCTAACAGATATTGGTCCCTACATAGTTATTTCCCTTACACTTTCCACATTAAATGGTTGATTTACAGGTCTGTCTAAAAAGGGGGAAACGGAATATTTCTAACAGATTAGTGCACCCTAAGGCAACAGTTCCATTAGTCTTTCTGAAAACCTTGTATAAAAATAATATTTGGTGCATATCGCATAAATGCATCCTGGCCTCCTGCCTTAAAAAAAAACGCTAAGTGGTACCTGCTCAAAATACAACCTGCGCTACAATTAAACTCCCTAGCATTTTTCCCGAACAGTTAATGGGATATATAAGCAACATTTCACCCCTCCCCCAAGTCTTTTCTCAACAAGTAAATATTTTAACCTCCCCCATCTCTTTAAAATATTTTTTTTAGTGGTTTGAAGGTGTTAATAGTAAGCCATCACCCAGGTTTTTACCGACAAGTAAATGTAAATATCCCTCCCCCTTTAAAATATCTTTTTTTTTTCGGTATTTTCCTTTTATTTTAATTCAAAACAACTGTCACTAATTTCTCTGAATGTTTGAGATGAGGTTTGATGATTAGTATTATCTGCATTATTCCGACTATTGTCCTCATCTTTATTGTTATTTGTACAACGTTTCGGCCGATATACCCTCCGGCCTTCTTCAGGTATTTCTTGTCGGACTTGGGAACCTTCTTTTCGAACTCTAGAACAGGATACCCCCATGGACTGAATAAAGGGTTAAGTTCAAAGTTCCGTGACAGCTCCCGATTACAACAAGAAAGTTCATGAGTCCAACAAGAAATACCTGAAGAAGGCCGGAGGGTATATCGGCCGAAACATTGTACAAATAACAATAAAGATGAGGACAATGGTCCGAATAACGCAGATAATACTAACTGCCAATAAATTTTAAAAAATAATGCAACCGAGTGTTGAAAATAAAAATAATCAATACATCATTATTTTTAAATAAATATGACCAAGTTGGAGTGTGGGTTGCATTTTGAGCAGGATTTTTTGATTTTAAGGGGGGGGGGGTTAAAGCAAGAGGCCAGGAAGCATTTATATGATAATATTCTAATGTTTTAATCTAAGTATGTTTCATTTTGTTTCTCTTTTTCTTTTCTTTTTTTTTCTTTTTTTTCTTTTTTTTTTTCTTCTTCTTTCTTTCAGACTGGTCTTTCTGGAAACCTCGTTGTATTGTCCGTGTTTTATTACGGTGGAATAATGATGTCTGAAGCTCAGTTGACTATTGGAGAGTTATATTCATTCCTTGTCTATGCTGTTTATGTTGGCATTTCTATGGGAGGTGAGCTCTTTTCCTTCTTCTTTTTTTTTTTTTTGTTTTTCTTATTTTAAAAGATTAAAATTACATATGAATTTTCTTTTTTTTTCTATGATTTTCTTAATTGTAACAATGAAATAAAACACACTAAAAAGTGCACATCTTTGAGATAGAAAAAAATTGGCAAAAATGTGCCACTTTGACAGATATAGATTTTAATTTATAAAAGTCCTTCTACTTCATAGTTCAGCAAAAATTTTATTCATTTTTTTCTGTATTTGGTTGAATTTTAATCCATTGTTTTTTTGTTTTTTTTGTTTTTTAAACATGAAATTTTGGCCATACTTGATGATGTAGAAAAAAAGGTCTACAGTTTTGTGTTTTATCTGCAGGTCTAAGTACCTTTTACTCTGAACTCATGCGAGGTCTTGGTGCTAGCTCAAGACTCTGGGAACTGTTGGACAGGCAACCTCTCATTCCACATTCTGGTAAGTTAGATTTTCTTTGTACTTTTCCTTTCAAAAAGATTCCACTGTAAGCATTCTGAGAATTTTTATATAACACTGGTTTACAAAAAAATATTTTTTGTCTGAGGCAAGAATGTGAATAGGTGTTTTTTTTTTTTTTTTTTTTTTTTTGGGGGGGAGGGGTGCTGAATTCCAAATTTATAAACAGTTTTGCTCTAATGTATTATATAAAAATAGAATGTAATGAATAATGTGTTGTAATATGATTTAATATTTATTTTTTTATAAATATTTTTATTTGGCAAAATAAATGTGGAAACTTATATACTTGTCTGTATTTATTAGATGAGGCTTGATATGAATAATTTTGATATTTCAGACTCTTGTTCTCATCTTTATTGTGTATAAACACAATGTTCTGGCCAATGTAACCTTGGGCTCTGTTTAGGTGTTTTGGTTTTGGTTTTATTATTTTAAAATATGTCATCTTCAGACAATTACGCTGAATTTATGAAACCATGTTTGAATTCAAGGTTATCATCTAAAGATGACTTATTTTAAGGTAATTAAAAAAAAAAGACACTTAAACAAAGGCTCAGGTTACAGTGGCCAGAACATTGTGTTTATACACAATAAAGATGAGACCAACAGTCCCAAATATCAAATTTATTCATATTTAAATGCTTTTAGTGAACTTATTAATGTAGGCGTATCTGAAGCTCACTCGTACCGTAATAATTATTTGGTTAGAAAGAAAATAAAATCATCTTTCTAAATCTGTAATTTGTATGTGCTTTTATCGATTGAATTATTTTTTCAGCTTGACTGATGAATTATTTATTTATTTTCCCATTAAACTAACCCTAACTCTAACCCCATCTTCTTTTTTCCTAGTAGATCAATAAATAAATAAAATTTATCAGTCAAGAGTGGTTTCCCTTTGTTTATGTTAGACTTATAGGAAATAATCATACTTTTTTTTTCCTTTTTTCAGGAGGATTAATTCCAAGTAGTAAAACAGTTGGTAACATTGAGTTCAAAGACGTAGCATTCAGTTATCCAACTCGTCCAGATGTGAACGTCTTAACTGGATTTAATCTTTCTGTACCCCAGGGTTCTGTTACGGCCATTGTTGGTCCCAGTGGGTGTGGCAAATCTACTTTGGCTTCATTATTAATGAGATTTTATAACCCACAATCAGGTAAATAGAAAATATTCTCTAATTATTATTAATTAGCAGGACTGCGGATATACCACAGTATGATAATTTAATTATTACAAATTTGATATGTTTATTTAAGAGCTATTGCTAAATAGTTCAATATGTAAAAAGTATAATAATCTTGATTTAACTCTCTATTATTATTAACTAGCAGGACCTGTGGATATACTACATTATGATAATTTAATTATTACAACATTTGATATGTTTACTTAAGAGCTATTGCAAATAGTTCAATATGTAAAAAGTATAATTGTTGCTTTCATAATTTTTAAATATATTTTATTTAATTGTATAGAAAAATACTGTAATTATATTTTATTATTTTATATTATTTTATTCATGTTTATCATTATAATGGAGATTGTGTGTTTGTCTGTAAGCGAAACTAGATCACTACCCTTTGTTATTTACGTCACATTCTCCACAATTGTATTTTTATTTAAACATCAATTATTGATAAAATTGTTTTACATTATTAATACTGTTGACCATATCTACAGGTATTAGCCTCTCATCCCACTTATGAGGGCGTGACACATTTTTATGTGGGCCCACCCACAAGCTGAAGCTCATGGGTGGTAGGTGGATCCCGTCGGCATTCTCCCTCAAGGCAGGGGGGGCTTAGGCACTGGGCAATAAACCCAGCCCTTCCCCTTTAAATCAAGGGGGCAGGTATTGCCTGGGGGATAGCCCCCTGGGATTGACGCTATTAACTTGTAAAGATCCAGGCCGAAGCCACTGGACCCCCACCCCGTTGACCATATCTACATATTAATAACATGCAACTGAATTTATATATACAACAAAATATCAGTTTACAGTGTGAACAGGAAGGCTAATTTGCATATTGATATTAAAAATTTGATTTTAATAAATATGTGCTTAGTATTATTGATTTCTAATTGTTTGGTTTTATCTTAATGAATTGAGCAAAAATCTCTGGGATAAATCTTAAATGAAATCTATCAAGAAGAAGAGATAACTAATTTTATTCTTTACTTCCTATTTTAACTAAATAGTTAAATTAGGAAAATTTAACAATGAAAGACGGGAGTGAAGGAAAAGTAAGTTTCAGTTGTTCTATTTTCCGATTATACCCCCCTTTGTTTCGTATCTTTTTATCCGTATTCTTATTTAGTTTCATTAGCCTTTCTAATTTAATATAATATTTTATTACATTAAAACTTAAATAGTTGTACCTAGTATTTATAATTCATTTTATTTATATCCATATTTCATTAAATTTTATTTATATCCATATTTATTATATATGATTATGTAAAAAATATTGTATTATTTAGAAAGCTTTCTACAAATGATTTTTCTTTTTCTCTTAATGTGACAAGTTTTAATTTCATGTATGCTTTTTGTATAACAGGTTGTATAACAATTGATGATCATAATGTGATTACATTGGATACTGCTTGGGTGAGAAACCAAATTGGGACCGTGAGTCAAGTAAGTATTGCAAGTTGCAGTTTTTAATACCAATTCCTATTATAACAGTTTTTAATACCAACTTCAGTTAAATCGAACTTAACGGACCTAAATTCCACCATCGTATGTCACCCCGCCGAAAGAAAAAAAAAAACTAAAATCAGGGAATTAACCAAATTTAATGAAATTTTCAGTGTTGATATATTAATGAATAAAAGATATAATGCACCAGTTATCTTATCTAAAAACTTTTACATTTTTTCAGGTCAGTTAACTTTGAACCACGTATCTTTGAGAATCTGTGTTACGCCTCAAAGATATATGGTTTAAAGTTAACTGACCTGAAAAAATGTAAAAGTTTTTAGATAAGATAACTGGTGCATTATATCTTTTATTCATTAATATATCAACGCTGAAAATTTCATTAAATTCAGTTAATTCCCTGATTTTTGTTAATTTTTTTTCTTTCTTTTTCTTTCGGCGGGGTGACATAAGATGGTGGAATTTAGGTCTGTTAAGTTTGATTTAACCCCAGCTTCTTATAACAATTCCTAGGAATTAAACATTACATGAGATTATGTTCAGTATGAATAAAAAAACCCTGTTCCTAGATTTGATTCTTTCGTTAAAAAGTACATATAACAGGGCATATGGTGTAATGGTTAGTCTTAGGAAATGGAAACATTGACACAAGTTCAAATCATGGACAAGGCTCTCTTTGCATTTCACGTAGTGTTAATACACTTGGGAAAGGTTTGCATCCAACTACTCTCGCTATGGGTAAATAATAAAGCAGGCTGGGCCCTTACGTTTCTTATTTACTTTCATTAGTCTTTCTAATTTAATATGATATTTAATTACATTAAAACTTAGATACCTCCCTTCCTCTCGGGGGGTCCAGTGTGCTTCGGCCACTGGACTGGTAAAGTACAATTAATAGTGTCGATCCCAGGGGGCTATCCCCCCAGGCAATACCTGCCCCCCTTGACTTAAAGGGGCAGGGCTGGCTTTATTGCCTGGCGCCTGAGGCGCGCCCATTGAGGGGGAATGCCGAGGAGATCGACGCAATTTTTGTTCTTTCCCACCCATGAGCTTTGGCTTGTGAGTGGGCCCACATTAAAACGAGGCCTTGTGCCCAGCCCATACAAGTGGGGTATGAGGCAAATACCTACTTGCACTTGTCGGAGGGTGCATATTTTTGCTAGTATGTATAAAAGAAAGATTCAGTATGTCTTTCTGTCCTAATGTTGAGCACACTTTTTATAAATGAAAATTTGTGGAAAGGTTTGCATCCAACTACTCTCGCTGTGGTAAATACTAGGGCAGGCTGGGCCCTTGAATCTTTTTATATGCGTTTCTTATTTACTTTCATTAGTCTTTCTAATTTAATATGATATTTAATTACATAAAAACTGAGATACTTGCACTTGTCGGAGGGTGCATATTTTTGCTAGTATGTATAAAAGAAAGATTCAGTATGTCTTTCTGTCCCAATGTTGAGCACACTTTTTATAAATGAAAATTTGTGGAAACAGGCAAAGGTCCAAAGTTCAATAAAAACCCACACTCTATTTTTGTTGGAGAGGGTTAAAAAAAATATTTTCTTTCTGTCTTTTTTTCTTTCTTTCTAATATTTTTTTCTGTGTAGCATGTTCTTTTTTCTTTATAATAAAAACAAAATGGTCCATTTTTTTAGCTGAGGTGACGACACTCATAAGAAATAAGTATTCAGCAGATAATCAGGATTTACATTTTTAAATTCCATCTTGGACGATTTGGACGGTCTCATTTTTAATCAGAGGGTGTTGCAAGATGATAATCATTATTATTATTGGTATAATAAAGCTATTTATATCTTTATTATAAATATTGATAGTGAGGTCATTCTATGTCAATTCACCAGGACATTACACCCACCGACACCAAATTACTTGAAATTTGGCACAAATGTTCCCCTTCATGAGTTAGGAAAGTGTGCCAAATCATTTTGTGTTAGACCTTACCGTTCTGATTTTAGAGGGGGGGTATAATTTTTCTATTTTGCCTCTAAATCAAGGCTGTGCAGAATCTGTTTTTTTTTGGGGGGGGGGTAATTTAAAAAATACTTCCATGCATTCAATATTTCTGAAATTTGGTATGTAGGGCAAATAAGGACATTAGAATCCAAATATCTAACTATTTTAACCCTATACCTAATAGAAAATTTTATTTTGCTCACCCAAATGCATGACTCCAAAATCTTTTCAACTTTTCACCTATGTAGCTTACAGTCAGTCTGTATAAAATGTGTCCTCATCAATTTTCATAATATTTTTTCCTAACATCTACTATGCCTGCATAAGTTCACCAAAGAATTTTGTGGGGGTTTCAAGTCTACTTTAGAAGATATGACCCTGCCAATTTCAGAGTTTTTTCCCATGTATGTGCAGGATTTCAGTGAAAGATTATAATTAAAGACAATCATCCTAATGTTCCATGAATTCTCAAATGTTGATATTGTGCTCAGTGGGTGCAGATTTCAACATTTTGCTGGTGTTTTGACATGGAATGACTTAGTGGGAAATATAATTTGCTATGTAAAATCTTATATTATTATTTTATTTTTTTTCCAGGAGCCTATTCTATTTTCCTGTTCAATAGCTGAAAACATTGCATATGGCCGACAAGATCCCCAAAATATTTCAATGGCTGACATAGCTGAAGCAGCAAAAAAAGCCAATGCTTATGATTTCATCATGAAATTTCCTGAAGGATTTCACACTCTTGTTGGAGAAAGAGGCACAATGCTCTCAGGTAAGTGTGCTCTAATGTGCCCTATTGATTACAGAGGTTTATGGCAAATTAGGTCCCAGGGATCAACATTTGTGAAAGCAGTGATTGACAGGCAAGAGGTCATAGGTCATTTCCCTTTCCAAAATCTAGACACATGTTAAAGCAGTTTGAATTTGAAGGACTAGTACAGGGGTAACTTGACTTTAATTTGTTCAGCTTGTAACAATTTTCTTGTATATCAAATCAATTTTCCCCCATTGAAATAAACTGAAAATGCCATTAATCTGTTCCAGCCTTCCCACCACCAAAAAAATAAAAAAAACACCTGATTTTTTTTTTTTTTTTTTTTTTTTTTTTTAGCACTGTATTTTATAAAAAATAAAATAAATAGAATGTAATGAATTATGTGCTGTAATATGTTTTATTTTTTTTTTTTTATTTTTATAAATGATATTTTTCTTTGGTGTATAAATTTGGAAACTTTAAATGTTTTTAGTGAACTTAACATAAGCATATCTGAAGCTCGCTTGTACCTCAAATTTTAATTCACAATACAAAGCAAAAAATCAACCAAGTGACAGCTAGTAACTCGGAAAACTCATAAGTTGGAGCACTCCTAAGTCAAGGCACCACTGTATTATAACCATTACACTAGTCTCCTCCAACAATTCTTCCAGTTCCACTAGTAACTCAATTTCCTCACATATCAAATCAATTTTCCCATTGAAATAAACTGAAATACCATTAATCCATCCCCCCCCCCCCGAAAAACACCCTAATTTTCTTTTGTTAAACAAGAAAAATTGTACTGTATTGTATAAAAACATAAAATAGAATGTAATGAATTATCTACTGTGATGTTTTAATGTTTATACTTTTATATATAATATTTTCTTTAGTGTAATAAATTTGAAAACTTAAATGTTTTTAGTGAAATTATTAACATAAGCTGATTTGAAGCCCGCTCATACCTTTAATTTTAACTCTCAACGCAAAGCAAAAAAAAATCAACTGAGTGACAGCTTGTAACTCGGAAAAGTTGGAAGGTACCACTGTACTAGTATGCATCAAAAGTTTGGCAATATTTTATTTCATAATAATAGAAAAATATACATAATATTGTTTTTATAAATAAAAGGGTTATTTCCTATAAGTCTAACATGATCAAAGGGGAACCACTCTTGACTGATAAATTATTTATTTATTGATCTACTAGGAAAAAAGAAGATGGGTTAGGGTTAGTTTAATGGGAAAATAAATAAATAATTTATCAGTCAAGAGTGGTTCCCCTTTGTTTATGTTAGACTTCTAGGAAATAACCTATAAAACTCTTCTTTGTTGTAATAAATTTGGAAACTTAAATGTTTTTAGTGAACTTATAAACATAAGTGTATCTGAAGCTCGCTTGTACCTCAAATTTTAGCACCCTGAAAACCTTTTAAATTTTATTAAAAAAAGCAACCTTTTCAACAAAATATAACAAAACATAACCAATTATCTCCATAGAACCACTACTTTAAAGTCTGAAATCCAAAATAACCTTTTTGGCATTAAATGACCCACAGAGGTTGATATGCCGTTAAACAAAACTCAAACTCAAACTCAAATTTTAGCCGTCAACACGAGCAAAAAAATCAACCAAGTGACATCTCGTAATTTGGAAAACTCTTAAGTTAGACGGCTCGTAAGTCAAAGTATTTCTGTATTTGACTTTTTCAGATTTGGTTTGGTACAAAGCGATTTTCAAAAAATACTTAGTTATACCATTGTTTGAAAATGGCTTTCTGACCAAATTTGCTTGCCTCCAAATCAGTCAGCTGATCACATCAAGCCCTAGCACCTATAGGATTGTCCCAACCCTATTTTCCTTATGGCAAAACCCCCAACCCTTTTTATCATATTTGTGCTATAGTTACTTGGTGTTATTGATTTCTAATATCATTGTTTTATTCTCAAACATATTAAAAGCAATCCTATGTATAATTTTATATTGAAATCAATTAGAATAAAGTTTGATCTTTTTTGTGTTCGTATTTAATTTCATTCGTCTTTCTGATTCAATATGATATCTAATTATATTAAAACTTAAACTAGCAGGACCTGTGGATATACCACAGCATGATAATTTGATTATTATGTTTGATATGTTTACTTAAGAGCTATTACGAATAGTTCAATATATAAAAAGTATGATAATCACTCCCTCTTTTTTTTTTTCTTTCCTTCTTTTCATCACGTTCGATTAAAACAGATTAGCATTATCACTTCCATGCACTAACCCCCTCTCTCTATCTTTCCTCTGTACTTTTTCTTTCATTTTTCTTATATTTTTTCTGTGTAGCATGTCCTTTTCCTTCCCTTTATTTCTTTATAATAAAAACGAATGGTCCATTATTTAGCTGAGGTGACAATTCGGCGGATAAGCAACACCAAATAATCAGGATTTTCATTATTGCATTTCATCTTGTATGATTTGGACGATCTCATTTTTTAACTAGCGGGTGTTGCAAGAGGATAACAGTCAGAAGATTAAGGAACAAGCATATTAATATATAGATAGTTGTGTCCGGTGGGGGGGGGGGCATTTTTTTGCTAATCATCATAGTGAAGACGTCTTTCTGGTCTCAGCTGTTTTTATTTCTATTTCTGGATTTGATGAAAAAAAATCAGAAAAAAAAAATCCATCTTTCAAAATCTGTCCGGTTTACATGAAAATTTCTGCTTTTCCCATGAAATTGTTTTCACTGTATAATGTCAGCATTAAACGTCAGTGCTTTTGTTGTTGTTTGAAACCTTTTCTTATTCATCTGGCGTATTTCCTGTCATTTAGAATTGGACTATTTCTGTATAGATCAGCAGTTTTGTGTTGTCAAGTTGAGAACGGGGGGTGGGGTGGTGGAAAGGATCGGTTGAGTGAAATGGTTGAATATGGAAAAATGAGAGAACTGCCTTAAAAAGATCCTCTAATTGGGATTAACAGTGAAAAACATATATATCTTAGAAAGGAAGGAAAAACTCAACAATATCTGTATATAATCTAAAAAGTTTATTATACATTGAGCTCTCTTTAATGATTTAAAGATTCACTGTATTTATACATACTGGATCATACAATAATAATACAGTGTATCTTAGAAATCACATATAGAATCATCCCTTACTACCAAGTTTTGGATACCTCTCATATATATATAAAAGGCTCTTTGTTTAGAAAAAATGTCTCAATTCACCTGGTTATCAACTCAACCAAGAAAAGAATTTGTATTTCTCAGCATTCTTTATTCAATTCTCTATTCAACACATTTAAAATCTTTTTTTCATGTGGAAAATACTTTAACCCTTTGAGCCTCATCTCCTGGATATAGCAACACTAAACTACATCGAGGCTCCAGTCCTGGAGCTCTGGGAGTTTTGAGTCACTTCTTCATTATCATTACTACCAGGTCCACCCTGACTCAGAGTGGTAGTACCTTTCAGGTTCCGATCTATGCATCAAATAGATATATTTGAAAATTATTAGTATTTATAGGAATACTTGAAACCATATAACTGTGTGGAAATTATTAGTATTAAAAATGAATATTTGATACTACATTACTGTGTCGAAATTATTAGTATTAAATAGGAACTAGCAGGACCTATGTATATACCACAGTATGATAATTTAATTATTAAAACGTTTGATAGGCTTAATTAACAACTATTGCAAAATAGTTTAATATGTAAAAAGTATAATAATCTTGATATAACTCTCTCTCTCTCTCTCACTCGTTTTTTCTTTCTTTCTTTCTTTTCATCATCGACTGAAACAGATTAGCATTATTGTTTTTGCGTTCTTGCCCCCTCTCTCTATCTTTCTCTTACTCTCTTTCTTTCTTTCTTTATTATATATTTTCTTTGTAGCATGTACTTTCTTTCTTTATAATAAAAATGGAATGGTCCATTATTTACTTGATGTGACGACACATATAAGAAATAAGAATTCAGCAGATAAATGACACCAGATGATCAGTATTTACATTTTTGCATTGGACTATTTGGACGGTCTCATTTTTAACCAGAGGGTGTTGCAACATGATAATGGATGGAAGATTAAGGAACAAGAGTATAATATATATTTGTTGTTCCCATCTATGGGTTAAATAGAAAAACCTGAGTTGATAAACAAAATTGTATTATGCATTAAGAATGAATTTATTTCACAAATTTGTCGGCATTAAATGACCCACCGAGGTTGATATGCCGTAAAACAAAACAAATATTTGTTGTTGTTAGCACCTTTCCGTCCAGTAAGAACGATGGCGTAGTCCCTAAAAAATAAATATATAAATAAATAAAAAATTATCTGCATTTGTGCAGGTCTATCCTTGAGTGACAGTCTTTGGTGCACTGACTGCACACAAACAGTGATGCTTTCTGAGGCTGCTGTTTTTTTTCTCCCTCTTTCTGGCTCTCTTTGCTGTCGAGGCTCCTCTCCTCTCCACCTCACTCCTCTTCTTGCCTTGCTTAAAATTAAGGCACCAGGTATATAATAATAATGAAATTTATTGTGTACAGTGCTCAAGTGCACCACAACTCATCAAAGTCTCGTGTCAAGTACACAGAATAATGTATTAGTGTCAGGAACATGAACAGTTTACAGTAGTAATATGCATGTATGTGTGCACATATGTATATGGAGAGTGGCATCAGGTATAGTGTCAGCGAACTACAGGAAGCATGGAGGCTTTGAAAGACTCAGTGCTTCAGCAGCCTACAACAGACGCGGGCAGTTTATTCCATGTCTCCGCAACTCTAAGCGTGAAAAAAAATATATATAGATAGATTTGCACTTCTCTTTTCACTAATGCCCTATTTTATTTTATTTTAACAGGAGGACAACGTCAAAGAATTGCAATTGCCCGTGCCATATTGAAGGTTAGTCTGATGGTTTTTATTTTTTTGGATTTGTTGAATTTTTTTTTCATTCTCTCTCTCTCTCTTTCTCTCTCTCTCTCTCTTTCTTTCTCTTTCTCTCTCTCTTTCTTTCTCTTTTTCTCTCTCTCTCTTTGTCTCTCTCTCTCTCTTGTCTCTCTCTCTCTCTCTCTCTGGCCTCCTGGATTTTTATGGAGGGTAAACTGGTATTGTCATTTTGTAAATAATCTAAGTGCATAATTTGTTGTTTTTTTTTTTCTTTCTTGTCATTCAATATTTCAACATCATAGGATTCACATGAAAGAATAGTAAAACAAAGGGTTCAAATGGGCGAACATTAAAAAAATACAGTTGACTTACCCGTTTTGTTTGGATTAATTGTGTAAATGATAATCCAAATGAGATGGGTAAGTCAGCTGTATTTCTTGAATCGGTTATTTCCTATAAGTCTAACATGATCAAAGGGGAACCACTCTTGACTGATAAATTATTTATTTATTTTCCCATTAAACTAACCCTAAACCCAACCCCGTCTTCTTTTTTCCTAGTAGATCAATAAATAAATAAATAATTTATCAGTCAAGAGTGGTTCCCCTTTGATCATGTTAGACTTATAGGAAATAACCCTTGAATCCTTAGTTTTACTATTTTTTTATGCTTAAAAAACCCCCCCAAAAACAGTAGACATTTTTCATTTTTCCTAACCTTTTCAACTCTATATATATATATATAGAGAGAGAGAGACTAGTAGCATCTGTGGATATACCACTGTATGATAATTTAATTATTACAACTTTTGATATATGGAGTACCCTTTCATCACTATTACTCCCAGGTCCACCCAGAGTGGTAGTGCCTGTTATGGGTTAAATAGAAAAAACGACTTTTAAAAAAATCGATTTCAAAAAAAGAATTTTCAATGCCTATCAAGAATGAATAGAATAAAATGTCTTCAGCATAAAATAACCCAACTAGCTGTAAAATTTTAAAAAAAGAAAGAAATGTGTTTAAAAGAAATAAAAAGTGAGGTTAAATTTTAAGAATTTGAATACCCATCAAGAATGAATAAAACAAAACGTCTTCAGCATGAAATAACCCAATAAGGGTTCACATGCCATAAAATTAAAACAACCTCTGCTTAGGATCAGAGAATCTCTCTCCAGCCTTCATCAACCCACAAATCAGATGTAAGTGCTGATCTCCCTATAAACTCTGTTGAGTATCTGGCCGCTATCTTTGGCCAGATGGAAAAGGACTTAAAGTAAATAAGTAAGTCAGTCAATAAGTATCCGGTGGTATAGTATCCTTTGGTAAGTCAATAAGTCCTGTGGTATAGTACTACGTTCCGTCGGCCACGAAGATCCAAGTAGTAATGGTCTAAGGTTAAGAATCGGGCTAGTATAAATGCAGCAGCACTGCCAGTGATTGGACAATAGGAATCTTTCCCAGGTCACGTGCTTATAGGCGAGTCTATAAATAGAAGTGACCTTCTGACGCACACCTTATATACAAAAAACTCCAACAACAACACTAAATGCTTAGAAAAAGTTAATAAGAAAGAATCTTTGTAGGGCCGGTTTAGCTCAGTCGGTAGAGCGTTCGGCTAGAAACCACAAGGTTCCTAGTTCGATACCGGCCCTGACGTAAGCAGTGACATAGTTTCGGTTACGAACACCGAATCACGATTGTAACAAGATTTAGGTCTCTACATGTCTGCCCCCAGTAATGGACCCCAGTTGTATGGTTGCCACTTTAAATATCAACTAGATCTAATGCTAGTGAAAAGGAGATAGACTCCTTCGCTGTCTGGTTGATACCAACAATAGGCAACTCCACAGACTTTACTTACTTAATTTATACAATCATGCTGTATAATATAATAATTTGATTACTTGAAAATTCATATTTTTTTATATAAAGTAAATAAATATTGTATCTATTTTTTATTTTATTCTATCATCACTATTATCTAGCTATTGAGGGCCGAGTTAGCTCAGTCGGTAGAGCGTTCAGCTAGAAACCACAAGGTTCCTAGTTCGATACTGGCCCTCGCCAACTCAGCGTATGAGTAGCACAGGGATCTGTGTGGTAAAGTAAGGATCTGATGGTAGGTGTGGCGCTCCACCTCAGGTGCTAAAAAAATTAATCTCCTTGGTCTAGCGCTAGTGAAAAGGGGATAGGCTCCCTCGCTGTTTGGCTGATACCGACTTTACTTACTTTTACTAAAATATTACTAATATTAATAATACGAATCTTGTTAATAACAAAGAATCTAAGTACTTAGAAAAAATAAACTCAATTGAAGACAGAAGAATCATTTTATCCTTGACATATTAAATAACAGAAATAAACATCCAGTTTATCTTACGTTTCTATAATGTAACACTAAAATGCTGCCCTGTTGCCTGGGGCTTCAGAATTCACTGACTGCACCTCTGCAAAGGGGTAAGACCTCCCCCCCCCCCCATGATGGTGTCACTTGTTGGCCATGAGTGGCAACCCATGAAGTACAAAATCCTGGTGGCTGAGTAGCCCATGAGATGCAACACTCCACTTTGCCTTAACTTGGGCTAGAGGTCGGTTGGAGAGGCCCCCCTCTGATCAGTCACTTGGTCACATCAAGCACCTATATGATTGTCCCAAACCCTATTGCCCTGATGGCAACCTCCCAAACCCTTTTTATCATATATGTGTTAGAAGGCAGTGGCTGAGGGTCTTAGTGTCCTGGGTATGATGTTAAACTGCATCTAGTGGTGAAATTCCAATTCTGGAGCTCAGGGGAATGTGGAGTATCCTTTCATCGCCATTATTCCCAGGTCCACTCTGACTCACAGTGGTAGTATCTGCTATGGGTTAAATGGATAAGAAATGTGTTTAAAAAATTGAGTTTGAAAAAAAAAAAAAATACAATACCTAAGACGAATGAATAAAACAAAATGTCTTTGTCAAAAAATACCCCAACAAGGGTTGATATGCTGTAAAATCTAACCAAATCAACAACAATAAAGTGAGCAGTCCATATTTGTTCCCTAAGGTGGAGTAACACTAAATTTCAGGAACCATATGACCTTTAGGCACCCCTTTTGCCATCTTGATTCGTGGTGACACTTTTTTCCATTTACACCGTCAAAATTCGGTTGTTGGTTAGGGTTAGGGGTTAGTTTTATAATTAAAAAAAAAAAAACTCTAAAAATCGTCTGTTAACAATTAACCAGATCTTGATGGTGTAAATGTAAAAAATGTCCCCACAAATCGAGATTGCAAGAGGGGAGCCTAAAGGTCATATGGTCCAATTTCAGTGCTACACAGCAACTCCTGCAACACTGCCATTGCCAAATTGCATTGGTTTCTTACCTTTCCTTTGGACCACAGCGGCAGTGTGGAGAGGGGGCATCTGCTGCATGGGTAACAGCACATCCTCCAACCCAACCCACCCAAGCCACGTGGTTAAAAAAAAAATGATTTGGACACTACTCCATCGTCTTTCACAGATGGAAGGATGCCAACCGACCAACCAACCAACCAACCATATTTGTTCATCAGACACAAACTACAGTCATACACACAAACATGCACCTTATAACATATACTCTTTTCTTTACAGGATCCACAAATTCTGATTTTGGATGAAGCAACAAGGTTAGTATCATTATCATCATTATCACTAGCTAGCAAAAAAAACAAAAAAATAACAAAAAAAAACACCCTCAGGGCTGTGTAAAAATTAATTTTTAAAAGATATTGTCAGAGGTGGGGGAGTTTAAAAATTCAATGTCAGAGGGTTTGTATCATAAGTAAAATCATCAAATTTATTAAATTTGAAATGGAAATTTAGTTCTGTTCCCCTCAAATAAAATGTTGCGTGGATCCATTAATTATTTATTAAATAATTATTTTGAATATTTTACACATAAATTTTACACAAAATCGTAGGTATTTATTTATTTGTAAATTTTTTAGTTAACCTCTTGATACTGAAAAAAATGACTATTTCTTGTTTGTTAATAATTTTCTCATAAAACTCTACATGTTAGATAACTTTAAGTATATAATAGAATAAAACAAACTATATATAATACCGGCATGTATTTATTAAAACTTGTTTTAAAAAACAAGGGCAGTCTAAGGTGGCATATTCAAATTTTGAGTGTATATAATACAAGGTTGTTTTTACTCTGTGTTGACGATTTTGGATAAGATGACGTAAGCAGTGACATAGTTTCGGTTACAGACAAATTAAGACTGAATCTCCATTATCATTAATTAATTGAAGCCCCCATCTATATCAGATAAGAAGTCAACACTTGAATCACAGCTAGATTCAAAGAATTTTATTTTTTTGTTCAGATTAATGTTTTATTATTTTCCATTATTTGTAGATTTTTAAAAACATTTTATGAAATAAGCACAAATATGTTAGATGCTGTATTTTTATGGTAGGGGTTGGTAGATACATACCTCTTTTAGGTGAGGGGACAGGTGCTGTCTGGGTGGGAAGTAGGGTAGGTTGCTTTTTTTTTTTTAATTTAAAAAAAATATTGAATTCTCTCACAACATCGAAAAGTTGTATCTTGGTATAATGAATACTGATAACAAAAACTTGATCTTTTACTTGCACCATTGTTTGAGGAAATAGCATCAAATATCATCAGTTAACATCCTGTTGAGAATTTCTTAAGTCCAGAGTCCCATTCCTATAAGGATCTATCAAAAATGCTAAAAATGACCTTTTCATTTAAAGTTACCTGTTATTTCCCTTAAATCAAAGACTTCTAAATATGTTTAATATTACATTTAAACAAAGGCTATCATTTGGATAGAATAGAAAATAATGTTGACACCAGCTGGTGGAATGAGGCGGTACACTTAGTTTCCTCGCAAAAACAATTCTTCCAGTTCCACTAAGTAACTCAATTTCCTCACATATCAAATCAATTTTCCCCATTGAAATAAACTGAAATACCATTAATCCATCCTTCCCCCCCCCCCAAAAACACGCTAATTCTTTTGTTAAACAAGAAAAATTGTACTGTATTGTTATAAAAACATAAAATAGAATGTTAATGAATTATCTACTGTGATGTTTTATGTTTATACTTTTATATATATATTTCTTTAGTGTAATAAATTTGAAAACTTTAAATGTTTTTTAGTGAAATTATTAACATAAGCTGATTTGAAGCTCGCTCATACCTTTAATTTTAACTCTCAACGCAAAGCAAAAAAAAATCAACTGAGTGACAGCTTGTAACTCGGAAAGTTGGAAGGTACCACATGTACTAGTATGCATCAAAAGTTTGGCAATATTTTATTCATAATAATAGAAAAATATACATAATATTGTTTTTATAAATAAAAGGGTTATTTCCTATAAGTCTAACATGATCAAAGGGGAACCACTCTTGACTGATAAATTATTTATTTATTGATCTACTAGGAAAAAAGAAGATGGGATTAGGGTTAGTTTAATAGGAAAATAAATAATAATTTATCAGTCAAGAAGTGGGTCTCCTTTGTTTATGTTAGACTTATAGGAAATAACCATATAAAACTTTTCTTGTTGTAATAAATTTGGAAACTTAAATGTTTTTAGTGAACTTATAAACATAAGTGTATCTGAAGCTCGCTTGTACCTCAAATTTTAGCACCCTGGAAACCTTTTTAAATTTTATTAAAAAAAGCAACCTTTTCAACAAAATATAACAAAACATAACCAATTATCCTCCATAGAACCACTACTTTAAAGTCTGAAATCCAAAAATAACCTTTTTGGCATTAAAGACCCACAGAGGTTGGATATGCCGTTAAAAAAACTCAAACTCAAACTTCAAATTTTAGCTGTCAACACCGAGCAAAAAAATCAACCAAGTGACATCTCGTAATTTGGAAAACTCTTAAGTTAGACGGCGTAAGTCAAAGTATTTCTGTATTTGACTTTTTCAGATTTGGTTTGTGTACAAAGCGACTTTCAAAAAATACTTAGTTATACCATTGTTTGAAAATGGCTTTCTGCCAAAATTTGCTTGCCTCCAAATCAGTCAGCTGATCACATCAAGCCCTAGCACCTATAGGATTGTCCCAACCCTATTTTTCTTATGGCAAACAACCCCCAACCCTTTTTATCATATTTGTGCTATAGTTACTTGGTGTTATTGATTTCTAATATTATTGTTTTATTCTCAAACATATTAAAAGCAATTCTATGTATAATTTTATATTGAAATCAATTTAGAATAAAGTTGAACATTTTTTGTGTTCGTATTTAATTTCATTTGTCTTTCTGATTCAATATGATATCTAATTATATTAAAACTTTAAACTAGCAGGACCTGTGGATATACCACAGCATTATAATTTGATTATTATAGTTTGATATGTTTACTTAAGAGCTATTACGAAAGTTCAAATATTAAAAAGTATGATAATCACTCCCTCTTTTTTTTTTTCCTTCTTTTCATCACGTTCGATTAAAACAGATTAGCATTATCACTTCCATGCACTAACCCCCTCTCTCTATCTTTCCTCTGCACTTCTTTCATTTTTTTATATTTTTTCTGTGTAGCATGTCCTTTTCCTTCCTTTATTTCTTTTATAATAAAAACGAATGGTCCATATTTAGCTGAGGTGACAATTCGGCGGAATAAGCAACACCAAATAATCAGGATTTTCATTATTGCATTTCATCTTGTATGATTTGGACGATCTCATTTTTTAACTAGCGGGTGTTGCAAGAGGGATAACAGTCAGAAGATTAAGGAACAAGCATATTAATATATAGATAGTTGTGTCGGTGGGGGGGTGGGGGCATTTTTTTTGCTAATCATCATAGTGAAGACGTCTTTCTGGTCTCAGCTGTTTTATTTCTATTTCTGGATTTGCTGAAAAAAAGAATAAGAAAAAAAAATCCATCTTTCAAAATCTGTCCGGTTTACATGAAAATTTCTGCTTTTCCCATGAAATTGTTTTCACTGTATAGTGTCAGCTTAAACGTCAGTGCCTTTGTTGTTGTTTGAAACCTTTTCTTATTCATCTGGCGTATTTCCTGTCATATTAGAATTGGACTATTTCTGTATAGATTCAGCAGTTTTGTGTTGTCAAGTTGAGAACGGGGCGGAGGTGGTGGAAAGGATCGGTTTTGAGTGAAATGGTTGAATATGGAAAAATGAGAGAACTGCCTTAAAAAAGATCCTCAATTGGGTATTAACAGTGAAAAATAACATAGTTATTATATATATCTTAGAAAGGAAGGAAAAACTCAACAATATCTGTATATAATCTAAAAAGTTTATTATACATTGAGCTCTCTTTAATGATTTAAAGATTCACTGTATTTATACATACTGGATCATACAATAATATAATACAGTGTATCTTAGAAATCACATATAGAAATCTACCCTTACTACCAAGTTTTGGATACCTCTCATATATATATAAAAGGCTCTTTGTTTAGAAAAAAATGTCTCAATTCACCTGGTTATCAACTCAACCAAGAAAAGAATTTGTATTTCTCAGCATTCTTTATTCAATTCTCTATTCAACACATTTAAATCTTTTTTTCATGTGGAAAATACTTTAACCCTTGAGACTCATTCTCCTGGATATAGCAACACTAAACTACATCGAGGCTCCAGTCCTGGAGCTCTGGGAGTTTTGAGTCACTTCTTCATTATCATTACTACCAGGTCCACCCTGACTCAGAGTGGTAGTACCTTTCAGGTTCCGATCTATGCATCAAATAGATATATATTGAATAATTATAGTATTTATAGGAATACTTGAAACCATATAACTGTGTGGAAAATTATTAGTATTTAAAAATGAATATTTGAATACTTCTATTCACTGTGTCAGAAATTATTAGTATTAAATAGGAACTAGCAGGACCTATGTATATACCACAGTATGATAATTTATTATTAAAACGTTTGAATAGGCCTTAAATTAACAACTACTTCAAAATAGTTTCAATATGTAAAAAGTATAATAATCTTGATATAACTCTCTTCTCTCTCTCTCACTCGTTTTTCTTTCTTTCTTCTTTCTTTCCATCATCAACTGAAACAGATTAGCATTATTGTTTTTGCGTTCTTGCACCCCTCTCTCTTTTCTCTTACTCTCTCTTCTTTATTATATATTTTCTTGTAGCATGTACTTTCTTTCTTTATAATAAAAATGGAATGGTCCATTATTTACTTGATGTGACGACACATATAAGAAATAAGAATTCGGCAGATAAATGACACCAGATGATCAGTATTCATTTTTGCATTGGACTATTTGGCAGGTCTCATTTTAACCAGAGGTGTTGCAACATGATAATGGATGGAAGATTAAGGAACAAGAGTATAATATATTTGTTGTTCCCATCTATGGGTTAAATAGAAAAACCTGAGTTGATAAACAAAATTGTATTATGCATTAAGAATGAATTATTTCACAACTTTGTCGGCATTAAATTACCCACCCGAGGTTGATATGCCGTAAAACGAAACAAATATTTGTTGTTGTTAGCACCTTTCCGTCCAGTAAGAACGATGGCGTAGTCCCTAAAAAATAAATATATAAATAAATAAAAAATTATCTGCATTTGTGCAGGTCTATCCTTGAGTGACAGTCTTTGGTGCACTGACTGCACACAAACAGTGATGCTTTCTGAGGCTGCTGTTTTTTTTCTCCCTTTTCTGGCTCTCTTTGCTGCCGAGGCTACCTCTCCTCTCCACCTCACTCCTCTTCTTGCCTTGCTTAACATTAAGGCCAGGTATATAATGATAATAAAATTTATTGTGTACAGTGCTCAAGTGCACCACAACTCATCAAAGTCTCTGTCATCACAGAATATGTATTTAGTGTCAGGAACTGAACAGTTTACAGTAAGTAAGATGCATGTATGTTGTGCCATATGTATATGGAGTAGTGGCATCAGGTATAGTGTCAGCGGACTACAGGAAGCATGGAGCTTTGAAAGACTCAGTGCTTCAGCAGCCTACAACAGACGCGGGCAGTTTATTCCATGTCTCCGCAACTCTAAGCGTGAAAAAAAATATATATATAGATTTGCACTTCTCTTTTCACTAATGCCCTATTTTATTTTTTTTAACAGGAGGACAACGTCAAAGAATTGCAATTGCCCGTGCCATATGAAGGTTAGTTTGATGGTTTTTATTTTTTGTGATTTTTGTTATCTCTCTTCTCTCATTTCTCTCTCTTCTCATCTCTCTCTCTCTCTCTCTTCTCTCTCTCTCTCTCTCTTCTCTCTCTCTCTTTCTCTCTTCTCTCTCTCTTCTCTTTCTCTCCTCTCTCTCTCTTTCGTCTCTTTCTCTCTTTCTCTTTCTCTCTTTCTCTTTCTCACTCTCTCTCTGTGCCTCCTGGATTTTTATGGAGGGGTAAACTGTATTGTCATTTTGTAAATAATCTGAAGTGCATAATTGTTGTTTTTTTTTTTTTTCTTTCTTTGTCATTCAATATTTCAACATCTTAGGATTCACATGAAAGAATAGTAAAACAAAGGGTTCAAATGTGGCGAACAATAAAAAAATACAGTTGACTTACCCGTTTTGTTTGGATTAATTGGTTAAATTGATAATCCAAATGAGATGGGTAAGTCAGCTGTATTTCTGAATCGGTTTATTCCTATAAGTCTAACATTGATCAAAGGGACGAAACTCTTGACTGATAAATTATTTATTTATTTTCATTTAAACTAACCTAAACCCAACCCCGTCTTTCTTTTTCCTAGTAGATCAATAAATAAATAAATAATTTATCAGTCAAGAGTGGTTCCCCTTTGATCATGTTAGACTTATAGGAAATAACCCTTGAATCCTTAGTTTTACTATTTTTTTATGTCTTAAAACCACCCCCCACAAAAACAGTAGACCATTTTTCTTTTTCCTAACCTTTTCAACCTATATATATATATAAGAGAGAGAGAGAGCACTAGTAGCATCTGTGGATAATACCACTGTATGATAATTTAATTATTACAACTTTTGATATATGGAGGTACCCTTTCTCACTATTACTCCCAGGTCCACCACAGAGTAGGTAAGTGCCTGTTTGGGTAAATAGAAAAAAACAAGCTTTGTTAAAAAAGATCGATTTCCAAAAAAAGAATTTTCAAATGCCTAATCAAGCAAGTGACTAATAAAATGTCTTCAGCATAAATACACCAACTAGCTGTAAATTTAGAAAAAGACAAGAAATGTTTTTAAAAGAAATTAAAAAGTGTACGCGTTTAACTTTTTAAGAATTTGAATACGACCATCAGAATGAAATAAAACAAAAAAGGTTTCAGCATGAACTAACCCAATAAGGCGTTCACATGCCATAAATTAAAACAACCTCCAGTGCTTAGGGATCAGAGAATGCTGCTCTCAGTCTTCAATCAACCCACAAAATCAGACCTTAAGTCGCTGGATTCCTATAAACTCTGTTGAGTATCTGGCCACCATCCTTTTGGCCAGTGAAAAGACTTTAAATAAATAAGTAAGTAGTCAAACTAAGTATCCTCGGTAGGATAATAAGTATCCTTTGGTAAGTCGATAGTCCTGTGTTGTATAGTACTAGTTCGTCGCCAGACAGATCCATAGTAATGCGCTCTAAGGTTAAGGAATCGGCTAGTATAAATGCCAGCAGCACTTGCCGTGATTGGACAATCAGGGAATCTTCCCAGGTCACGTGCTTATAGGCGATGGTCTATAAATAGAAGTGACTCTCTGACGCACACTATACATATACCAAAAAATTCCCAAACAACACACTATAATGACTTAGAAAAAAGTTATAAGAAAGAATCTTCTGTAGGGCGGTTAGCTCAGCACACTTTCGTAGATCCGCGTTCGGCTAGCATAACCACCAAGGTTCTATGTTCGGAATCAGGCCTGACGTTGAAGCAGTGACAAGTTTCGGTTACAGAACATCCCGAATCCACGATTTGTAACAAGATATGAGGTCTCTAATGTCTGACCCCCAGTAATGGACTCCCGAAGTTGTATGGTTGCCAGTTTAAATACAACTAGATCTTAATCGCGTAGTACGAAAAGGAGATTAGACTCCTCCCGGTCTATCTGGTTGATAACCCTACAATAGGCAATCCACAGACTTTACTTACTTAATTTATACAATCATGCTGTATAAATATATAATTTGATTAATTGAAAATTCATACTTTTTTCTATATAAAGAAATAAATATTGTATCTATTGTTTTTATTTTAGTTCTAATCTCACTATTATCTAGCTTATTGAGGGCCGAGTTAGCGTCAGTGAAGATAGAAGCGTTCAGCTAGAAACACAAGGTTCCATAAGTTCGATACTTGGCCTGCGCACTCAGGTATTAACATGAGTAAGCACAGGGATCTGTGTGGTAAAGTAAGGATCTGATGTAGGTGTGGCGCTCCACCTCAGGTGCGCTAAAAAAATTAATCTCCTTGTTCTAAGCGCGTAGATGAAAAATGGGGATGATGGCTCCCTCGCTGTTTGGCTGATACCGGACTTTACTTACTTTTACTAAAATATTAATCAAATATTCCAATAATACGATGCATCTTGTTAATAACAAAGAATCTAGTACTATTAGAAAAAATAAACTCAATTGAAGACAGGAAGAATTCATTTTATCCTTGACCTAATTAAATAACAGAAAATAACATACCACTTTATCTACGGCTATAAATTTAAAAAATTATTTTTCTTTCTGTCTTTTTTCTTTCTTTCTAATATTTTTCTGTGTAGCATGTTCTTTTTTCTTTATAATAAAAAACAAAATGGTCCATTTTTTTAGCTGAGGTGACGACATATAAGAAATAAGTATTCAGCAGATAATCAGGATTTACATTTTTAAAATTCCACTTTGGACGATTTGGACGGTCTCATTTTTAATCAGAGGGTTGCAAGATGATAATCATTATTATTATTGGTATAATAAAGCTATTTATATCTTTTATTATAAATATTGATAGTGAGGTCATTCTATGTCAATTCACCAGACATTACACCCACCGACACCAAATTACTTGAAATTGGCCACAAATTGTTCCCTTCATGAGTTAGGAAAGTGTGCCAAATCATTTTGTGTTAGACCTTACCGTTCTGATTTTAGAGGGGGGTATAATTTTTCTATTTTGCCTCTAAATCAAGGCTGTGCAGAATCTGTTTTTTTTGGGTGGGGGGTAATTTAAAAATACTTCCATGCATTCAATATTTCTGAAATTTTGGTATGTAGGGCAAATAAGGACATTAGAATCCAAATATCTAACTATTTTAACCCTATACCTAATAGAAAATTTTATTTTGCTCACCCAAATGCATGACTCCAAAATCTTTTCAACTTTTCACCTATGTAGCTTACAGTCAGTCTGTATAAAATGTGTCCTCATCAATTTTCATAATATTTTTTCCTAACATCTACTATGCCTGCATAAGTTCACCAAAGAATTTTGTGGGGGTTTCAAGTCTACTTTAGAAGATATGACCCTGCCAATTTCAGAGTTTTTTCCATGTATGTGCAGGATTTCAGTGAAAAGATTATAATTAAAGACAATCATCCTAATGTTCCATGAATTCTCAAATGTTGATATTGTGCTCAGTGGGTGCAGATTTCAACATTTTGCTGGTGTTTTGACATGGAATGACTTAGTGGGAAATATAATTTGCTATGTAAAATCTTATATTATTATTTCAATTTTTTTCCAGGAGCCTATTCTATTTTCCTGTTCAATAGCTGAAAACATTGCATATGGCCGACAAGATCCCCAAAATATTTCAATGGCTGACATAGCTGAAGCAGCAAAAAAAAAGCAATGCTTATGATTTCATCATGAAATTTCCTGAAGGATTTCACACTCTTGTTGGAGAAAGAGGCACAATGCTCTAGGTAAGTGTGCTCTAATTGCCCCTATTGATTACAGAGGTATGGCAAATTAGGTCCCAGGGATCAACATTTGTGAAAGCAGTGATTGACAGGCAAGAGGTCATAGGTCATTTCCCTTTCCAAAATCTAGACACATGTTAAAGCAGTTTGAATTTGAAGGACTAGTACAGGGGTAACTTGACTTTAATTTGTTCAGCTTGTAACAATTTTCTTGTATATCAAATCAATTTTCCCCCATTGAAATAAACTGAAAATGCCATTAATCTGTTCCAGCCTTCCCACCACCAAAAAAAATAAAAAAACACCCTTGATTTTTTTTTTTTTTTTTTTTGTTACATTATTTTAAATAAAAATAGCACTGTATTTTATAAAAAATAAAATAAAATAGAATGTAATGAATTATGTGCTGTAATATGTTTTATTATTTTTTTTTTATTTTTATAAATGATATTTTTCTTTGGTGTAATAAATTTGGAAACTTAAATGTTTTTAGTGAACTTAACATAAGCATATCTGAAGCTCGCTTGTACCTCAAATTTTAATTCACAATACAAAGCAAAAAAATCAACCAAGTGACAGCTAGTAACTCGGAAAACTCATAAGTTGGAGCACTCCTAAGTCAAGGCACCACTGTATTATAACCATTACACTAGTCTCCTCCAACAAATAAATTTGGAAATTTAAATGTTTTTAGTGAACTTATTAACATAAGCTCGCTCATACCTTTAATTTTAACTCTCAACACAAAGCAAAAAAAAATCAACCAAGTGACTAGTAAATTTATTGTTTTGAATCTATTAATTCTTATTAAAAATACATAGCGAATGTCGAGAGTCAAATTTCAAAAATATTTACAAATTACAGTGGTACCTTTGACTTATGAGTTTAATTTATTAGGGTCATGTTGGTTTTTAGTTAGAAGAAGAGAGGAGGAGCTCTCAAAGTAGTTTTGACTAATGAGAAAAGAGCCCCATTGGTCTGAATTCCGAGTTTTCCTTCTAGACTGATGCCATATCAAGGTTAAAGAGCCCAGCCTGTCCTAGTATATGGAGGGAGAATAACTGGATCCGTACCTTTCCCAAGGGTATTAGCCAATGAGAAATGCAAACAGCCTGATCCAGTATTTGAACAATTCTTCCAGTTCCACTAGTAACTCAATTTCCTCACATATCAAATCAATTTTCCCCATTGAAATAAACTGAAATACCATTAATCCATTCCAGCCCCCCCCCCCCGAAAAACACGCTAATTTTCTTTTGTTAAACAAGAAAAATTGTACTGTATTGTATAAAAACATAAAATAGAATGTAATGAATTATCTACTGTGATGTTTTAATGTTTATACTTTTATATATAATATTTCTTTAGTGTAATAAATTTGAAAACTTAAATGTTTTTAGTGAAATTATTAACATAAGCTGATTTGAAGCTCGCTCATACCTTTAATTTTAACTCTCAACGCAAAGCAAAAAAAAATCAACTGAGTGACAGCTTGTAACTCGGAAAAGTTGGAAGGTACCACTGTACTAGTATGCATCAAAAGTTTGGCAATATTTTATTTCATAATAATAGAAAAATATACATAATATTGTTTTTATAAATAAAAGGGTTATTTCCTATAAGTCTAACATGATCAAAGGGGAACCACTCTTGACTGATAAATTATTTATTTATTTATTGATCTACTAGGAAAAAAGATGGGCTAGGGATTAGGGTTAGTTTAATAGGAAAATAAATAAATAATTTATCAGTCAAGAGTGGGTCTCCTTTGTTTATGTTAGACTTATAGGAAATAACCAATAAAACTTTTCTTTGTTGTAATAAATTTGGAAACTTAAATGTTTTTAGTGAACTTATAAACATAAGTGTATCTGAAGCTCGCTTGTACCTCAAATTTTAGCACCCTGAAAACCTTTTAAATTTTATTAAAAAAAGCAACCTTTTCAACAAAATATAACAAAACATAACCAATTATCCCCATAGAACCACTACTTTAAAGTCTGAAATCCAAAATAACCTTTTTGGCATTAAATGACCCACAGAGGTTGATATGCCGTTAAACAAAACTCAAACTCAAACTCAAATTTTAGCTGTCAACACCAGCAAAAAAAATCAACCAAGTACATCTCGTAATTTGGAAAACTCTTAAGTTAGACGGCTCGTAAGTCAAAGTATTTCTGTATTTGACTTTTTCAGATTTGGTTTGGTACAAAGCGATTTACAAAAAATACTTAGTTATACCATTGTTTGAAAATGGCTTTCTGCCAAATTTGCTTGCCTCCAAATCAGTCAGCTGATCACATCAAGCCCTAGCACCTATAGGATTGTCCCAACCCTATTTTCCTTATGGCAAAACCCTCCAACTCTTTTTATCATATTTGTGCTATAGTTACTTGGTGTTATTGATTTCTAATATTATTGTTTTATTCTCAAACATATTAAAAGCAATTCTATGTATAATTTTATATTGAAATCAATTAGAATAAAGTTTGAACATTTTTGTGTTCGTATTTAATTTCATTTGTCTTTCTGATTCAATATGATATCTAATTATATTAAAACTTAAACTAGCAGGACCTGTGGATATACCACAGCATTATAATTTGATTATTATATTTGATATGTTTACTTAAGAGCTATTACGAATAGTTCAATATATAAAAAGTATGATAATCACTCCCTCTTTTTTTTTCTTTCCTTCTTTTCATCACGTTCGATTAAAACAGATTAGCATTATCACTTCCATGCACTAACCCCCTCTCTCTATCTTTCCTCTGCACTTTTTCTTTCATTTTTATTATATTTTTTCTGTGTAGCATGTCCTTTTCCTTCCCTTTATTTCTTTATAATAAAAACGAATGGTCCATTATTTAGCTGAGGTGACAATTCGGCGGATAAGCAACACCAAATAATCAGGATTTTCATTATTGCATTTCATCTTGTATGATTTGGACGATCTCATTTTTTAACTAGCGGGTGTTGCAAGAGGATAACAGTCAGAAGATTAAGGAACAAGCATATTAATATATAGATAGTTGTGTCCGGTGGGGGAGGGGGGCATTTTTTTGCTAATCATCATAGTGAAGACGTCTTTCTGGTCTCAGCTGTTTTTATTTCTATTTCTGGATTTGCTGAAAAAAGAATAAGAAAAAAAAATCCATCTTTCAAAATCTGTCCGGTTTACATGAAAATTTCTGCTTTTCCCATGAAATTGTTTTCACTGTATAGTGTCAGCATTAAACGTCAGTGCCTTTGTTGTTGTTTGAAACCTTTTCTTATTCATCTGGCGTATTTCCTGTCATTTAGAATTGGACTATTTCTGTATAGATCAGCAGTTTTGTGTTGTCAAGTTGAGAACGGGGTGGTGGAAAGGATCGGTTGAGTGAAATGGTTGAATATGGAAAAATGAGAGAACTGCCTTAAAAAGATCCTCTAATTGGGATTAACAGTGAAAAACATATATATATATATATATATATATATATATATATATATATATATATATCTTAGAAAGGAAGGAAAAACTCAACAATATCTGTATATAATCTAAAAAGTTTATTATACATTGAGCTCTCTTTAATGATTTAAAGATTCACTGTATTTATACATACTGGATCATACAATAATAATACAGTGTATCTTAGAAATCACATATAGAATCATCCCTTACTACCAAGTTTTGGATACCTCTCATATATATATAAAAGGCTCTTTGTTTAGAAAAAAATGTCTCAATTCACCTGGTTATCAACTCAACCAAGAAAAGAATTTTGTATTTCTCAGCATTCTTTATTCAATTCTCTATTCAACACATTTAAAATCTTTTTTTTTCATGTGGAAAATACTTTAACCCTTTGAGCCTCATCTCCTGGATATAGCAACACTAAACTACATCGAGGCTCCAGTCCTGGAGCTCTGGGAGTTTGAGTCACTTCTTCATTATCATTACTACCAGGTCCACCCTGACTCAGAGTGGTAGTACCTTTCAGGTTCCGATCTATGCATCAAATAGATATATTTGAAAATTATTAGTATTTATAGGAATACTTGAAACCATATAACTGTGTGAAAATTATTAGTATTAGAAATGAATATTTGATACTATATTACTGTGTGGAAATTAATAGTATTTGATAGGAATATTTGATACTATATTACTGTTTCGAAATTAATAGTATTTGATAGGAATATTTGATACTATATTACTGTGTCAAAATTATTAGTATTAAATAGGAACTAGCAGGACCTATGTATATACCACAGTATGATAATTTAATTATTAACACGTTATTAAAACATTTGATAGGCTTACTTAACAACTACTCCAAAATAGTTCAATATGTAAAAAGTATAATAATCTTGATATAACTCTCTCTCTCTCTCTCACTCGTTTTTTCTTTCTTTCTTTCTTTCTTTCCATCATCAACTGAAACAGATTAGCATTATTGTTTTTGCGTTCTTGCACCCTCTCTCTCTTTCTCTTACTCTCTTTATTATATATTTTCTTTGTAGCATGTACTTTCTTTCTTTATAATAAAAATGGAATGGTCCATTATTTACTTGATGTGACGACACATATAAGAAATAAGAATTCGGCAGATAAATGACACCAGATGATCAGATTTTTGCATTGGACTATTTGGACGGTCTCATTTTTAACCAGAGGGTGTTGCAACATGATAATGGATGGAAGATTAAGGAACAAGAGTATTAATATATTTGTTGTTCCCATCTATGGGTTAAATAGAAAAACCTGAGTTGATAAACAAAATTGTATTATGCATTAAGAATGAATTTATTTCACAACTTTGTCGGCATTAAATGACCCACCAAGGTTGATATGCCGTAATACGAAACAAATATTTGTTGTTGTTAGCACCTTTCCGTCCAGTAAGAACGATGGCGTAGTCCCTAAAAAATAAATATATAAATAAATAAAAAATTATCTGCATTTGTGCAGGTCTATCCTTGAGTGACAGTCTTTGGTGCACTGACTGCACACAAACAGTGATGCTTTCTGAGGCTGCTGTTTTTTTTCTCCCTCTTTCTGGCTCTCTTTGCTGCCGAGGCTACTCTCCTCTCCACCTCACTCCTCTTCTTGCCTTGCTTAACATTAAGGTGCCAGGTATATAATGATAATAAAATTTATTGTGTACAGTGCTCAGGTGCACCATCACTCATCAAAGTCTCATGTCAAGTACACAGAATAATGTATTAGTGTCAGGAACATGAACAGTTTACAGTAGTAATATGCATGTATGTGTGCGCATGTATGTGGTGAGTGGCATCAGGTATAGTGTCAGCGGACTACAGGAAGCATGGAGGCTTTGAAAGACTCAGTGCTTCGGCAGCCTACAACAGACGCGGGCAGTTTATTCCATGTCTCCGCAACTCTAAGCGTGAAAAAAAAAATATATATATAGATTTGCACTTCTCTTTTCACTAATGCCCTATTTTATTTTTTTTTTAACAGGAGGACAACGTCAAAGAATTGCAATTGCCCGTGCCATATTGAAGGTTAGTTTGATGGTTTTTATTTTTTGGATTTGTTGAATTTTTTTCATTCTCTCTCTCTCTCTCATTCTCTCTCTCTCTCTCTCTCTCTCTCTCTCTTCTCTCTCTCTCTCTCTCTTCTCTCTCTCTCTTCTCTCTCTCTCTCTCTTTCTCTCTCTCTTTCTCTCTCTCTCTCTCTCATTCTCTCTCTCTCTCTCTCTCTCTCTCATTCTCTCTCTCATTCTCTCTCTCATTCTCTCTCTTTCTCTCTTTCTCTTTCTCTCTTTCTCTTTCTCACTCTCTCTCTGTGCCTCCTGGATTTTTATGGAGGGTAAACTGGTATTGTCATTTTGTAAATAATCTAAGTGCATAATTTGTTGTTTTTTTTCTTTCTTGTCATTCAATATTTCAACATCTTAGGATTCACATGAAAGAATAGTAAAACAAAGGGTTCAAATGGGCGAACAATAAAAAAATACAGTTGACTTACCCGTTTTGTTTGGATTAATTGTGTAAATGATAATCCAAATGAGATGGGTAAGTCAGCTGTATTTCTTGAATCGGTTATTTCCTATAAGTCTAACATGATCAAAGGGAAACAACTCTTGACTGATAAATTATTTATTTATTTTCCCATTAAACTAACCCTAAACCCAACCCCGTCTTCTTTTTTCCTAGTAGATCAATAAATAAATAAATAATTTATCAGTCAAGAATGGTTCCCCTTTGATCATGTTAGACTTATAGGAAATAACCCTTGAATCTTTAGTTTCACTATTCTTTTATGCTTAAAAAAACAGACATTTTTCATTTTTCCTAACCTTTTAACTCTCTCTCTCTCTCTCTCTCTCTCTATATATATATATATATATATATATATATATATATATATATATATATATATAGAGAGAGAGAGAGAGAGACTAGTAGCATCTGTGGATATACCACTGTATGATAATTTAATTATTACAACTTTTGATATATGGAGTACCCTTTCATCACTATTACTCCCAGGTCCACCCAGATTGGTAGTGCCTGTTATGGGTTAAATAGAAAAAACGACTTTTAAAAAAATAGATTTCAAAAAAAGAATTTTCAATGCCTATCAAGAATGAATAGAATAAAATGTCTTCAGCATAAAATAACCCAACTAGCTGTAAAATTAAAAAAAAAAAAAGAAATGTGTTTAAAAGAAATAAAAAGTGAGGTTAAATTTTAAGAATTTGAATACCCATCAAAAATGAATAAAACAAAACGTCTTCAGCATGAAATAACCCAACAAGGGTTCACATGCCATAAAATTAAAACAACCTCTGCTTAGGATCAGAGAATATCTCTCCAGCCTTCATCAACCCACAAATCGGATGTAAGTGATGATCTCGCTGTAAACTCTGATCACAACACCAAATAAATGCTTAGAAAAAGTTAATAAGAAAGAATCTTTGTAGGGACGGTTTAGCTCAGTTGGTAGAGCGTCCGGCTAGAAACCACAAGGTTCCTAATTCGATACCGGCCCTGACGTAGTGACATAGTTTCGGTTACGAACACCGAATCACGATTATAACAAGATTTAGGTCTCTACATGTCTGCCCCCAGTAATGAACCCCAGTTGTATGGTTGCCACTTTAAATATCAACTAGATCTAATGCTAGTGAAAAGGAGATAGACTCCTTCGCTGTCTGGTTGATACCAACAATAGGCAACTCCACAGACTTTACTTACTTAATTTATACAATCCTGCTGTATAATATAATAATTTGATTACTTGAAAATTCAAATTTTTTTATATAAAGTAAATAAATATTGTATCACTATTATCTAGCTATTGAGGGCCGAGTTAGCTCAGTCGGTAGAGCGTTCAGCTAGAAACCACAAGGTTCCTAATTCGATACCGGCCCTCGCCAACTCAGCGTATGAGTAGCACAGGGATCTGTGCGGTAAAGTAAGGAGCTGATGGTAGGTGTGGTGCTCCACCTCAGGCGCTAAAAAATAATCTCCGTGGTCTAGCGCTAGTGAAAAGGGGATAGGCTCCCTCGCTGTTTGGCTGATACCGACTTTACTTACTTTTACTAAAATATTACTAATATTAATAATACGAATCTTGTTAATAACAAAGAATCTAAGTACTTAGAAAAAATAAACTCAATTGAAGACAGAAGAATCATTTTATCCTTGACATATTAAATAACAGAAATAAACATCCAGTTTATCTTACGTTTCTATAATGTAACACTAAAATGCTGCCCTGTTGCCTGGGGCTTCAGAATTCACTGACTGCACCTCTGCAAAGGGGGTAAGACCTCTCCCCCCCCCCCCATGATGGTGTCACTTGTTGGCCATGAGTGGCAACCCATGAAGTACAAAATCCTGGTGGCTGAGTAGCCCATGAGATGCAACACTCCACTTTGGCCTTAACTTGGGCTAGAGGTCGGTTGGAGAGGCCCCCTCTGATCAGTCACTTGGTCACATCAAGCACCTATATGATTGTCCCAACCCTATTGCCCTGATGGCAACATCCCAAACCCTTTTTATCATATATGTGTTAGAAGGCAGTGGCTGAGGGTCTTAGTGTCCTGGGTATGATGTTAAACTGCATCTAGTGGTGAAATTCCAATTCTGAAGCTCAGGGGAATGTGGAGTATCCTTTCATCGCCATTATTCCCAGGTCCACTCTGACTCACAGTGGTAGTATCTGCTATGGGTTAAATGGATAAAAGACGTGTTTAAAAAATTGAGTTTGAAAAAAAAAATACAATACCCAAGACGAATGAATAAAACAAAATGTCTTTGTCAAAAAATACCCCAACAAGGGTTGATATGCTGTAAAATCTAACCAAATCAACAACAACAATAATAAAGGGAGCAGTCCATATTTGTTCCCTAAGGTGGAGTAACACTGAATTTCAGGGACCATATGACCTTTAGGCACCCCTTTTGCCATCTTGATTCATGGTGACACTTTTTTCCATTTACAACGTCAAAATTCGGTTGTTGGTTAGGTGTTAGTTTTATAATTAAAAAAAAAAATTCTAAAAATCGTCTGTTAACAATTAACCAGATCTTAACGGTATAAATGGAAAAAATGTCCCCACAAATCGAGATCGCAAGAGGGGTGCCTAAAGGTCATATGGTCCAATTTCAGTGCTACATAGCAACACCTGCAACACTGCTATTGCCAAATTTGCATAGGTTTCTTACCTTTCCTTTGGACCACAGTGGCAGTATGGAGAGGGAGGATCTGCTGCTTAGGCAACAGCACATCCTTCAAAATAACCTGCCCAAGTTAAAATAAAAAAATGATTTGGACACTACTTCATCGTCTTTCACAGATGGAAGGATGCCAACCGACCAACCAACCAACCATATTTGTTCATCAGACTCAAACTACAGTCATACACACAAACATGCACCTTATAACATATACTCTTTTCTTTACAGGATCCACAAATTCTGATTTTGGATGAAGCAACAAGGTTAGTATCATTATCATCATTATCACTAGCTAGCAAAAAAAAAAAAAAAAAAAAAAAAAAAAAACACCCTCCGGGCAGTGTAAAAATTAATTTTAAAAAGATATTGTCAGAGGTGGGGGAGTTTAAAAATTCAATGTCAGAGGGTTTGTATCATAAGTAAAATCATCAAATTTATTAAATTTGAAATGGAAATTTAGTTCTGTTCCCCTCAAATAAAATGTTGCGTGGATCCATTAATTATTTATTAAATAATTATTTTGAATATTTTACACATAAATTTTACACAAAATCGTAGGTATTTATTTATTTGTAAATTTTTTAGTTAACCTCTTGATACTGAAAAAATGACTATTTCTTGTTTGTAAATAATTTTCTCATAAAACTCTATACGTTAGATAACTTTAAGTATATAATAAAATAAAACAAACTATATATAAATATATAATACCGGGCATGTATTTATTAAAACTTGTTTTAAAAAACAAGGCCAGGCTAGGTGGCATATTCAAATTTTGAGTGTATATAATACAAGGTTGTTTTTACTCTGTGTTGACGATTTTGGGTAAGATGACGTATTTCGGTTACAGACAAATTATGACTGAATCTTCATTATCATTAATTAATTGAAGCACCCATCTATATCAGATAAGAAGTCAACACTTGAATCACAGCTAGATTCAAAGAATTTTATTTTTTTGTTCAGATTAATGTTTTATTATTTTCCATTATTTGTAGATTTTTTTAAAACATTCCATGAAATAATCACAAATTTGTGTGATACTATGATTGAAGACAAACCTGGTAAGAATAAATAAATGAATAAGAAAGAGAATAGGTTAAAGCCAGGCATAAGTAAAAGGGGTAGGTGGTTGACCTTTTTACGAATCCAAAGATTAGGCCGTAAAGTTTGAGAATGTTATGGGACCACTTGATGATGATATCTTAAGCATCCAGGTACTAAAAGCAAAAGGGATTTTTTATGAGAAAATCTCTTTTGAAAAAAATTAATGTTCGAAGTATTGAAGACATTAAGTCTGGAAAAATATTTAATTGCTTTTAATTTTAAGGGTTAATGACAACTAGAAGTTGGCGATTCGATTTAAGTACTGGCCATCTGTGTGGTCCGGAGAAGATGGGTGGGGAAGGAGAGTTTTACCTAAATATAGCTAAACTCCAGCACTGAGGCAGTCAGAACTCGGGCCTTTGAGGTGTTAAGGTCGCAAGTAGGGATAGCCAGTAGCAGCCAGTTGGATAGACAGCGAAGTCTCACACACCCCTTCTTCCATTCACGTCTTGTTTACAAACACTTGTTTTTTGTTTTTTCATCCTTGTGAGCCTGTTTCTGACTCGTGCCCTCAGGTCGGCCAGCGCAGAGTGTTACAACGTTTGGGGTTCTGGACATCGTGTATTGAAGGTGCAGAGCGCAGAACAGGTAGTCTCACATTTGTTAGATGCTGTATTTTTATGGTAGGGGTTGGTAGATACATACCTCCTTTTAGGTGAGGGGACAGGTGCTGTCTGGGTGGGAAGTAAGGTAGGTTGATTTAAAAAATTTTTGTTTTTTAAATTGAATTCTCTCAAACATCGAAAGTTGTATCTTGGTATAATGAATACTGATAAGAAAAACTTGATCTTTTACTTGCACCATTGTTTGAGGAAATAGCATCAAATATCATCAGTTAAAATGCACTAAAAAAATCCTTGTTTTCGCAACATTTGGCCCAGAAATTGGTTAGAAAATTTAACAATTTCAATATTTAAAACAGTAAAATAAAATAACTTTTTCTAAGATGAAATGAATAAGATATTAAAACTAGAATTCCCTCCATCATCACTAACACCTCTGAAATTCTGCTTTTTACCTCATTAAGTTGTAACAGGGATGACATTTTAAAAGACTGAAATCTATTTCCTCAAATGAAGGCAAATTTTTGAAGAAAAATATTATGTGGGGTAATTCTTTGTTAATTTGCAACTTTTGCCACATGGGAGATGTTACAGTTCCAAAATCAACCTACCCTAGTGGGAAGGTCTCCTGGAACTAAACCATTATTCCCTTTCTGGGCCTTTTGAGCCAAAAGACTGAGATCTCATTTCATTGATGTCAGCACATTTCTCTTGGGACCATCTCTTTTAAAAAGTACACAAATCGGAGTATTACATTTTTTTTCTTTCCTCTCATATTTTTTTTCCTTCATCTCATTCTTTTTTTTTCATTCCTTTTTTTTTTCATTCCTCTCATTCTTTTTTTTTTTTTTCATCCTCTCATTCTTTTTTTTTTTTCATTCCTCTCATTCTTTTTTTTTTTTTTCATTCCTCTCATTCTTTTTTTTTTTTTCCTTTTTTTTTTTTCATTCCTCTCATTCTTTTTTTTTTTCATTCATCTCATTCTTTTTTTTTTTTTTTTTCTTTTTTTTTTTTTTTTTTTCTTCATTCATCTCATTCTTTTTTTTTTTTTTTTCTCATTCATCTCATTCTTTTTTTTTTTTTTTCATTCATTTTTTTTTTTCTTCATTCATCCCATTCTTTTTTTTTTTTTCTTTTTCTTTTTTTTTCTTTCTACATTCATCCCATTCTTTTTTTTTTCTTTTCTACATTCATCCCATTCTTTTTTTTTTCTTTTCTACATTCATCCCATTCTTTTTTTTCTTTTCTACATTCATCCCATTCTTTTTTTTTTCTTTTCTACATTCATCCCATTCTTTTTTTTTCTTTTCTACATTCATCCCATTCTTTTTTTTTCTTTTCTACATTCATCATTCTTTTTTTTTTCTTTCTTTCATTCATCCATTCTTTTTTTTTCTTTTCTACATTCATCCCATTCTTTTTTTCTTTTCTACATTCATCCCATTCTTTTTTTTTCTTTCTACATTCATCCCATTCTTTTTTTTTCTTTTCTACATTCATTCTTTTTTTTCTTTTCTACATTCATCCCATTCTTTTTTTTTTCTTTTCTACATTCATCCCATTCTTTTTTTCTTTTCTACATTCATCCCATTCTTTTTTTTTCTTTTACATTCATCTCATTCTTTTTTTTTCTTTTCTACATTCATCTCATTCTTTTTTTTCTTTTCTACATTCATCTCATTCTTTTTTTTTCTTTTCTAGTGCTTTGGATGCTGAAAGTGAACATGTTGTGCAGGAAGCTTTGGAACGTGTGATGGTAGGACGGACAGTCATTACAATTGCCCACAGACTTTCAACGATCCGCAATGTTAATCAAGTGGCCGTATTGAATGATGGCGCCATTGCAGAACAAGGAAGCTATACAGATTTACTAAAGATTCCAAATGGAATTTTCAAAAAGCTTGTTGAACGTCAGACAACAACATGAGATTCCAATCTTGGAGATTTTTTTTATATTAGTGGCAGCCAAAGTTGGTTCATCCATTTCCAAGTGTCGTATTCTACACCGATTCCAATAAGAATATTTGTACAATTGCAGAGAGTTCTTCAAAGATAATTCCTTTTTTTTTTGGTAAGAAGGGAGAGAAAAAATGTCAGATGTATAAAAGAGTTTTATAATTTGCTTGAAGCTTTGTGTTTATATTGGTTTGGTGGTTGGTTCTGAAGGCTATCGCAATGCTTACTTGGCATAGACTGGTATATCAGCTAGTATATGCAAACAGTTTTAGCCAAAATATTTTAATATTTAATAAGTGTACATTATTTCTGCAATGTTTTAAAATATACATCTGACAGGGTTTGATGGTTGGTTTTGAAGGCTATCACAATGCAAGTGTAAAGAAAAATGAGGTAACTATGATATTGTTCATCTACCTTTTGATTTATTTTTTTAATATATTTCGGGATAAAGATCCCTTCCTCAGAAGATTTCTGAAAGCAAAGTTCTGGAGCTGTTACCTTTTTGCTAGGATTTGTCCATTCTGTTGTATGCCTGGTAATATATTCCTCCAAATTCTCTGCATATGTGTATGTATAAGTGTGTGTGTGTCCAACAATGTCTTGGTATCATTCCAAATTTAGCTACAGAACTTAATTTTCAGAAAACTTCTGATGAAAGGGTCTTTTATCTCGAAATATTAAGAATAAATCAAAGGTAAACAAACATTATAGTTGCCTCATTTATCTTTACACTTGCATTGTGATAGCCTTCAAAACCATCAAACCTGTCAGATGTATATTTTAAAATATTGTTGAAGTAACATACACTCCTAAATATTAAAATATTTTAGCTAAAATTGTTTGCATATACTAGCTTATGTACCTGTCTATGCCTTGTCAGAGGTCATAACAATGATCTTTGAAATTCTGAAAAAATTCATTGTCTCTGTAAGTCTTGACCAATGTTGAAAAATTTATAAAAAAAACTGTTTTATAAATCTCATCAAGGGGTGGGAGCCTACAAATAAAGGTCTTTCATAAAAATTCTAAAACTTTAAGGTTTTTTTTTTACTATATATATATATATATGTATATGTATATGTATGTGTGTGTGGAGAAAGGTAGACAAACACGGGATGTTATAGAAAATGGATGTTTATTGTAGGTAGTGATGTTGACGATGCAACATTTCGGTCTGTTAGACCTTCTTCAGGACTTTAGGAATAGAGTTCTTGCTTCAGTGGTGAACATTTTCCTTCTAATGAATTGAGGAGATCCACTACCTACAATAAACATCCATTTTCTACAACACCCCGTGTTTGTGTACCTTTCTCCACATACTGTCAGATAATCTCCTTTATATATATATATATATATATATATATATATATATATATATATTCCATTACAGTAGTGCCAGACGATTATTTTTAGGTGGTACGTATGTTTTGGTCTTTTTCTTTTTATATATTTTTTTCCTTCAGGCATAAATTTGTATTTGAGTTTTTTTTTTTACCCCGTCAGAGTTTAAAAATAGATAAATAAATATAACTTTTTCTATTGTAGTGGCATTAATAATTCATCTAAGAGGCTAAATATATCATAAACATAGTGGAAAAGTGTATGGGAAACAAACAAATTTGGATCAGGGGACCCTCTGTGTGCTCACATCCGAACTACTTGTAGAAATGGCCTTATTCTGCGAAGAAGTGGCAATTACCATATATATATATATACACATACATATATATACACACACACGTTTCTGTGGAGTAGGCACCTGGCTAATGAGGATTTTTTTTTAATTAGGTTTGGGCATGGTCTGTTTCAAGTTAGATTGCGTGATGAGGGGTTGATATATTTGTTGGACCATATGACCTTTAGGCACCCCTTTTTGATCTCGATTAAGAAAGTACATGTTTTTCATTTACACCATCAATATCCGGTGAGACAATTTTTAGATTTTTTTTTTAAATTATAAAACTAACTCCTAACAAACAATATGGTCCTATTTGTTTATATAGGTGCTAGTGCCAGCCACATATTAATTTCAAATAGATTAGAGCTTTCTATTTTGTTTTCCAGCGTTTCAATTAGATTTTATGTTGATGTCTTTTTCAATTCTTTTAATGATGAATTTAGCATCAATGTTAAAATTGTGACCGTTTGAGCGTATGGGGTAAAAGTTTGTTGGAAGCTCTGTGGTTTAAGCTCACTAATATTAGGGTTTAATCCCCAAAATAGTTGGTTCTTCCTTCTTGTGGGCTGGTAAGCTGAAAGGGAATTTAGGAAAAGAAGTGAAAGGAACAAAAATGGGGATAACTTAGGGTAAGACTTTTAGTTGTTGATTCACACTATTTATTTGAGGGACATTTTTTGAGCAAGTCAATAGGTGTTTCCACTTCAAAGTCTTGGGGTAAAAAGGCAGAAAATCCTCTATTTAGCACCAAGAATTCAGGTTTTTTCTGCTCATGCTCCAAGGGCTCTTCTGTTCTCATGCTTTCTGGGAAATTATTTTTTGTGTATTTTTATTTATTTTTACATTTATTTTTATTTGGTTAATTTTATTTTTTATTAATCCCCACAAACATATTTAAGTGTTTTTGTACAGGTATTCATTTGCTGAAATCTATAGTTTTGATTCTGTGTCTGTGGTTGTTTAGCATAAATAAAATGACAATTCTGACTTTGACATATTGTTTTTGGCAGCGTGTACAGTCCAGAAAATAAATGACATTTTTTATTCACGCAATTTGATTTGTAGTAAATTCTAAAGGTCTTTAGTTTTAGAGCTAGTGAATAAGTTGGTTGATTTTAGGTGTTTGCAGCATAGGTTAATATTACATAGGCTAAACCACTAAAATTTTGCCAACTAAAATAAAATGGCCATTCTGACTTTCCAACATATTGTTTTTGGCAAAGTGTGCAGTCCAGAAAATAAATGACATTTTTACTTCTGCAATTTGATTTGTGATAAATTTTTGAAAGTGCTTTTAGTGTGAAGCTAGTGAATGAATTGGTTGATATTAGGTGTTTGCAGTGTGTGTAAATAAATGACCATATAAATTGGTGGTGGCAAGGATTCTTTTTGATATAGCCATATAAAAAATTTGTCTGCATAGAGACCTCAATAATTTGATAATTATATACAGAACAACATTTATAGGATTGATAAAGAAAAGGCTTAAACTATAAATTTATTTCAACCAAAGAAGTTTCAGACCATGTTCAATAATAAATGCTTTTATTATTTTACATGGTCTGAGGATAACCATTAACATGACCGATATTTAAGACTTTTCTTTATCAATCATGTATATGTATGAATGTAAGAGATAATATCATTAGAATCACATTTTTTGTATAAAATAGAATTAGATGTCGGTAACTCCCAAAGTAGCCTAACCCTTACTCTAACGTCTCAAATGTTTTGGGTATTTCATTTGAAATGTTATACTTTTTATATGTAATCTAATATTATCTCTTGCTCACTATTGTGTGTTAGTATCATACCATTTTCAAGACAAACAAATATGCTTAGCCATCTTTAAGTATTTTTTTTTTAAGTTGTCTTGATTCATTAATTTTTATCAGTGTTTATAGATTTTAGAATTGCGATTATTAGCGGATTCATCCTTAAAAAATTCTGACCATATTACCTTTAGGCACCTCTTTTTGATCTCGATTAAGAAAGGACGTTTTTCATTTACACCGTCAATATCCGCTTGTTTTAACAGACGATTTAGATTTAATTATAAAACTAACCCCTAACAAACAACCGGATATTGACTGTATAAATAGGGGTGCCTAAAGGTAATATGGTCCAAAATTCTTTGTTTTCATTTCATCAGAGAATTACCACAAGAAAAAGGACTATGATAGAGAAACGCAAGAATATCATAAGGAAGATTTTTAAAAAAAAAAAAAAAATTTTTTTAAATTGGATTAGGTAGCCTAATGCCGGAACTTTTTTCCTGTGGTAATCCTCTGATGAGACTTAGGTGGAAACAAAATTTTTTGTTTAGGATGAATCCGCTTATGATTGCAATTCTAAAATTTTGTACACACAAAAAACTTTATAGATTTACTAGTGTTAAATTCTTAGACAAGTTTGAGCAAAATTGATCAAAGTTAGTTTTTGTTTGAGACCAAAATAAATTTTTTTTTTTTTTTTTTTTTTTTTTGTGCTTAAGCTGAGATTTGTAAAAAAAAATAAATAAAATTTCTTTGAATTATTCGGACTAATGTCCTCATTTTTATTATCTGTACATTTTGGTCAATGTGACCTCTGGCCTTCTTCAGAGGGCACATTGGCCAAAATGTTGTACAGATAATAATAAAGATGAAGACATTAGACTAAATAGATAAATGTCCTAAATTGTGAGCACACTAAGAATAATGGCAACCAAAGAAATTGGTCTTAATCTTAAAAGAACTCTCTTTAAGAAATGGAAGGTTTTTAATGGGTTTCTCTTTCAGCTGCTAAAGAGAAAGAATGTAGAAAATTTTATTTTATTAAAATAAAAATTAAATAGAAAGAAATTTCCACTTTGTTGTTTGTTTGATTTATGAAATATGTCTGAAAATTGACGGTTTGCTTTTATTCTATCGTGGTGTAATGGTTTATTATTTACCTATAGCTTGAGGGTTTGGTTTGGTTTACGGCATATCAACCTCAGTGGGTCATTTAATGCCAATACAAAGTTTTGAAATAAATAAATTCATTCTTAATGAATACTCAATATCTTTTAATAAACACTTTTATTTAACCCATAGACGCGATCCTAACATATAGCTTGACAGAATAGTGGATGCATACCTTTCCCATTGGTATTAGCGCTATATGAAAGTAACCCTTCCGCAGGTTAGAAGATGGTAATTATTAAAAATAAAAGGATTTAGATTTGTTTTTATTAGTCTTTAATTATAATTCTTTTTGACTGTTTATAATATAATAGCAGGACTTGTGTATATACCACTGGTAATAATTTTATTACAATGTTTGATATGTTTACTTATTGAACTATTTTGCAATAGCTCTTATGTAAAAAGTATAATAAAATAATAAGCAACACCAGATAATCAGGGTTTACATTTCATCTTGGTTGAAATGCCCTTAAACAAAACTAATATCCAGTAATGTCATTTCAAATCTTGTCGGTTGGTGTTGTAGAGTACACCCACTGCAGCTCTGCAGAGGGGTAAGACATATGTATACATGCACACCTGACAAATTTAGTAATTTATTCTAAAATTGTTTAGAGGAAATTTTCTATGTTCACTTTTATCTAAAGTGTAGAAAAAAAAAAAAAAAAAAGATTTAAAAAAAATTCTTATTTTAAGATTTTATTAGAACAAGACAGACCACTTGAAACAGGGTAAACTGAATTCAGGCTTGTAAATTTTTACCATAGTCTACCAGACTTTTAATAAAAATTAAACTCTAAGGAAAACATAACTTAATACGTTAATTCATTTAGAAGTTTTAAAAAATTAAAAGGACAACATTGATGTACAGATTTAAAGTTGTTAAGTATTGATTCAGTTATACTCTTTTTTGACCTTAGCATTGTTATTCTAAGGGAATTGAGATTATAAACTTATCAAGTCCTATATTGAAATGAATTGAAAATTACTATTCGCTGGTAATTTTGCCGAGTTAACTATGGTAAAAATTTACACCCCTGAATACAGAGTACCTTGAAACTGATACTACAAATAGATATATATTACTGCATATCAATCTTTTTCGGGTCATTAAATGCTGAATCAAGAAAAGTCTGATATTCGGTTTCTTACAGTACGTGCTTTTGCTTAAGCGGTCACTCATGTAATAATTGAACATTCACATCACTGCTTAACTTTGGTGATCTAGCAGGAAAGGTGTTATCAATTTGACTTGACTGTAAACCAATAAAAAGACAAGGACTGAAACCTATTATGTGGACTGTGAATTATAAGTATATATATATATATATATATTTTTTTTTTTTTTTTTTAACATTAACAAGGCCATTTTTCTCAGTGAGCTATTCTAAATAAGTACCGAAATGATAATAAAAGTGTAGCTCTTGGCAGACTCATATCCACTTTTATTTATAGACTTTGGAAATAGGTAAGTCAATAAAAAAATTTTTAAAAATGAATGAAAAAAAGTAAAGTTGGTGGAGTGGCCTATTAACCATACAGTGAGGGAGTCTATACCCTTTTCACTAGCACTAAACCAGGGAGCTTGTTTTGCTGAGGTGGAGCGACACATTTACCGTCAGCTACCCTCTTTACCACACAGATCAGATTACCCAAGTTGGCAGGGACTGGTATCAAACTCAGAACCTTGTGCTTTATCGACTGAGCTAAACTGGTCCCAATTCAAGGTAAGTCAAATTCAGTAGAAATATAAGACGACCCCCTACCAGCAATTATCATTTCAAAAACTTTAGTTGGATTCATACCTTTCCCAAAGGTATTAACGGTATGTGAACTGTAGTTTCATCTAGGATTTGAACTCTGGTTGACGAGTCCATTTCCTACGACTCTTACCATTTGTTGGAATTTTTGAGTATATAAGGCATGAGGCAAATGGTCACTTCTACTTATAGACTCGTCGACTACCATGTGACCAGCCTTCTTATCCAATCACTGGCAGTGCTGCTGTTGCTGTTGCTGTTGGTGTATTTATACTGGCCTGATTCTAATCTTAGCTCACTGACACTTGGATCTTCTTGGATGTCGGACCTAAAGGACACTATACCACAAGGACTTATTGACCGACTTACTTATTTACTTTAAGTTCTTTTACAACTGGCCAAGGATGGCAGCCAAATACTTAACACCATTACACCACGCACCTCCAACCAACTCATGTTCACTTTTATTTATAGACTTTGGAAATAGGTAAGTCAAATTCAGTAGAAATATAAGATGACTCCCCCCCACCACCACCAGCAATTGTTATTTTAAAGACTTTTGTTTGAAGATTCTTTTCTTGAAAATCTGGAATAAGATAGCAAGAACCAGTTACAAAAATATTCCAAGAAAAACGGTAGCATTTAATATTAACATGATTAAAAAAGGAAGAAGAAAAAAAACAACAGATTCAATTTGAGTATAAGAATAATATTCTTTGATTGAAACAGGAATTGTTTGAAGATGAACCATTAATCTGAGAAGATCAGTTTTTTTTGAGGAAAGAGATTGTTCACATCGAGTGAACTATGGGACAGTTCTGAATCTGGAAAAAAAAAAAAAAAAAAAATGATCCGGCAAGTCTTTCCCCTCAGGTTGGCTTCTCATTTCTGGGCAGAGAAAGGCAAACTGGTATAATAAATAACAAGTGTTTGGTGTTTTGTTTTTTTTGGTACCGCACGGGCTGCGGCATTTTCATTATTAATTAGCTGTTTTAAAAAGAAGAGAAAGACGTAAAGCCTTTCTCATGGATGGAGTTGGTTTTTAATTGTTCAACATTCTGTGCAGTTTTCTCTGAAAAATTTCAGTTTTTTTTCTTTTCTTTTTATTATTATTATTATCATTATTATAGAAGTGGCCCAAGTAGGAGCAAAGTCCAGACATTCCTCTTTCATCAGTAAATGCTATCCCGTTCATAAAGAGGCAGTCCAGATTCTGTCTTAAATACGTACATCAAAATTGGTGGACTTTTTCAGTCGAAATCAGGAATGTCTTCGAATGAGTAACCTTCGTATCCTTTATACGCGTAATATGCTATTCTTACATGATAAGCACCAGGTATAAACATTAAAGACCCAAGAATGAGGACTGGCCATGTACGATCTGCATACTGAAAATAGAAAGAAAGAAAAAAATTATTCTTTCAATACATACAAGGTGTGTCATAAAAGTATCGATATTGAAGCTGTATTTACCAAGATAACAATGAATGGAACGTTAATTTTTTTTTCAGAATACAAGTGTGTCGTAAAAGTATCGATATTGAAGCTGTATTTACCAAGATAACAATGAATGGAACGTTAATTTTTTTCAGAATACAAGGTGTGTCGTAAAAGTATCGATATTGAAGCTGTATTTACCAAGATAAAAATGAACAATGAATGGAACGTTAATTTTTTTTCAGATTGTGTTAAACAGTACAATAAAAATCTTGATACTTTTTGACACACCTTGTATTTATGAAAAAAAGAACGTCAAATATATACAATACTCTTGTTTCTATGATTGATTGGTTGGTTGGATTTTATGGCATGTCAATCCTTTTGGGGTTATTTTATGCTTTACACATTTTGTTTTATTCAATTTGGGGGATTTTTTTTTTTTTTTTAGACTCAATTTTTCTTTTTAACATTTTTTTCTATCTAACCCATAGATAGGACCCTAACAGGTACTTAAAGTGGACCTGAGAGTAATGGCCATGAAGGGGTACTCCACACTCTCCAAAGCTCCAGAACCTCATCATTAGATGCAGCTTAATGTCATAGCCAGGACACTAAGACCCTCAGCCACTGCCTTTATTCACATATATGATAAAAATGTTAGGGAGTTTGCCATAAGGATAGAAGGGTCGGGACAATCATATAGGTGCTAGGGCTTGATATGATCAGCCGATTGATTGGAGAGAGCCTGTCTAGTCTAAGCAAGAGGCAAAGTTGAGTGTGGCAAGTTATGGACGACTCAGCCACCAGGATTCTGTCCATTAAGCATCAATAGTCAACACCCATGGCTAACAGGTGGCCCCATGGGGAGTGGGGGTCTTAACTCTCTGCAGGCATGTAGTCGGCATATTCTGCAGCCCCAGTTGACAGGGCTTACTTTTCTTCTATAGTTGCCATAATGTTACTGGGGGTGGTTATTGAATTGAATTGAAATTTACAACTAGAAAGGGTTTTTTGTTTTGGTTTACGGCATATCAACCTCAGTGGGTTATTTAATGCCGATAAAGTTTTGAAATAAATTAATTCTTAATGGATAATACAATTTTATTTATCAACTCATGTTTTTCTACTTAACCCATAGATGGGACCCTAACAGGTACTACCACTCCGGGTCAGAGTGGACCCGAGAGCAATGGTGATGAAGGGATGCTCCACATTCCCCAAACCTCCAAAACTGGAACCTCACCATCAGATAGAGTTTAATGTCATTCCCAGGACATGTAGACCCCCAGTCACCGCCTTCTAGCACCCATATGATAAAAAGGGGTTGGGGCTTGCCATAAAGGCAATAGGGTTGGGAAAATCATATAGGTGCTAGGGCTTGACATGACCAGCCGATTGACCGAAGGGGTTTATTTTTAACAAGAACATTTTAACAGTAGTATATTACTAGTTAGTCTTGCTGGGAAGATGGGTCGCTGAGACGAACAGTCAATGTTCATATTAAATCGGAATAGTTCATTTTATTCAGAGGGGTAATCTCTACAAGAAAATTAAATTCTAATAAAAAAAATATTAGTGGTGTACTTATTGATATATTTTATACTAAATGATATTGATTTTATTGTATAATGTTTTACTATAAATGATAAAATCTTGGTATCTTTGGTTTAGAAAAAAATTAACTTTTTATAAATAAATTGTTAGAGGTGTACTTATTTATAGGCGATACAGTCTCTGCGTGTGCGTTTCACTATGAATTATAAAATCTAGGTATCTTTGGTTTGGAAGAAAATTAACTTGGTTAAATCAAACTTAACAGACCTAAATTCCACCATTGTATGTGACCCCGCTGAAAGAAAAGAAAAAGAAAAAAAAATACCAAAAATCAGGGAATTAACCGAATTTAATGAAATTTTCAGTATTGATATATTAATGAATACAAGATATAATGCACCAGTTATTTTATTTTAAAACTTTTACATTTTTCAGGTCAGTTAAAAGCTTTTAAATAAAATAACTAGTGCATTATATCTTTTATTCATTAATGTATCAACACTGAAAATTTCATTAAATTCAGTTAATTCCCTGATTTTTGGTATTTTTTTTCTTTCGGCGGGGTGACATACGATGGTGGAATTTAGGTCCGTTAAGTTTGATTTAACCATTAACTTTTTATAAATAAATTGTTAGTGGTGTACTTATTTATAGGCGATACAGTGTATGTGTGTTTCACTATAAATAATAAAATCTTGGTATCTTTGGTTTAGTAGAAAAAAAAATTTTTACACTAGGAATGGTAAAAATGCTATTTTTGGTTAAGAAATATTGTAATGTTATAGGGTGGGTGGGGTGGGGTGGTTATTGAATAATAACTCAAATTGTGACTTACAAATGAAAAGGGTTTATTTTAACAAATGTACAAGCTAGTCTCACTAGGAAGACAGACCCCCTAAAACAAACACTCAATATTCATATTAAATCAGAATAGTCTATTCTATTCAGAGGGGTGTCCTGTCTTTTCTACAACAATAGTCAAGCAAATACATTTAATTTATGAATTAAAAGACAGACAACAAATTTAAATCTTAAATTTTTAAGATTTAAAAGATAAAAATAAAAATATTAAAAGTATGTGATATCCAGGGTAAGGGATATATTAGTAAAAGTTGTAGGGAGGTGTACTCGCAAGTAAGTATAAAGCTGGTACATCGCAGTAAGAGTAGTCGGCGTAGTAGTAACAGGCGATTGTACCACTAGTGTTAAGTATTTATGGTGGACACTAACCAATCAATTACTGTGAGGGGGGGTACCTAGGTATATGAATATTCATTACATCAGTATGCATGCTGTGTTACACATTAGATTAGATTCCCTATTGTTTATCTCCCTTAGCGACACATCTCTAGAATTGTCTCCAGCACACAACTTTCAATGTCGTCCCTTTATCAGAAAGAAGACCAAGAACGGAGTCTTTATTTATTGTTCCTAATAGTAGGGGCAAGAGATAGGGATTAAAAAAAAAAAAAAAAGAAAAAAAAGGGCAGTCAGTAAGCAACAACAACCTAAATTTTGTGGCAAAAACTGAACCGCCCCCTATTGTGGAGCGAGCTATGAGTTTTTAAAAGAATAGATCTTCCCCTTTTTGACTTGAAAATAACATTTCATTTTGTCCTATTTTTGGATTGGCAATAAAGCCAATTTTATGCCAAAAGACATTTTATTAAAAAAAAAATTTTTAATTTTTTTTATTTATTTATTTTTTTTTAAACTCAATCTTTTTTGTTAAACTGAATTTAAAAAAATTTTTTTTTTTCTATTTAACCCATAGAGGAGACCCTAACAAGTAATACCACTCCGGGTCAGAGTGGACCTGGGAGTAATGGCAATGAAGGGGTACTCCACACTCTCCAGAACTCCAAAATTGGAACTTTGCCACCAGATACAGTTTAACATCATACCAAGGACACTAAGACCCTTAGCCATCACATAGGAAAAAAGGGTTGGGGGTTGGGTTTTTTTCTGACCCCAATATGAACCATCTTGTCATTTCCAACATTTTTTTTTTTTTAGATGCCCGCAACAAGACAATAAGTTATATTTTCTGTTTCTCTCAACCAGTAGTTGGATTACTCAGAGGTATAAACTAGACAAACAAACACCACTTATACTTACAGACTATTCCAAGCAGAACAAGCTGGATTGACCAATGAACAAAAAACATCAAACATATATTTAATGTCATTGATAAATTAGTATTATCTGCGTTATTCGGACTATTGTCCCCATCTTCATTGTTATTTGTACAACGTTTCGGCTGATATGCCCTCCAGCCTTCTTCAGGTATTTCTTGTCGGACTCGGGAACCTTATTTTCAAACTCGGGAACTTTCTTGTTGTATTGGGAGCCAGCATGGAACTTTGAACCTAACCCTTTATTTAGTCCAAGTTGAAGATGGGGACAATAGTCCGAATAACGCAGATAATACTAATCTTCAAGCCTCATCTCATCATTGATAAATTGTCCTAAAATGACTTGCTTGATGGACTACTTCAAAGAAGGACCAACAGACAAGGATTAAAACTGATACCACATCTTTCTACTCCAAAGAATAAATCAAACTTTATGCCACGAGTAACATCCACTGTGAAACTGTGCTCAATACAATGACAGAACTAAGCGATTAAAATGGCAACTCAAATTGTAACACCAATCTTGTGAGTTAGAGAAATTGGATGTTAGAGAAGGATGAAAAAGTAATCTTACCTTACTGCTTATGTCACCTGTTACTAAGAGGGCACCAATAACAATTAGTAATGTACCCCCAGCAAACAAAACTGTGGCTAAGACAATGGCTTTGTAAGGAATCTTTGGTGGTGGACGTTCAAACTGAAACACAATGAAATAAAAATAAATAAAAATATCAAATTGATTTGAAAGAAAAAAAAAAGTAAAAAGGTATAGTAGGTTGGTTGGAATTTATGGCATGTCAACCCTTGTTGGGTTATTTTATGCCAAAGACATTTTTAAAAAAAAATTTTCTTTTTTTAAACTCAATCTTTTTTTGTTAAACTCAATTTAAAAAATATATATTTACTTTGTCATTAATTGTTTTATTTTCAAAGTTTCCTCCAGACATACATATACACACAACTGCCCTTTATATATGCATAGATGATGTAGGAATGGTATTATTTTGTGATACATCATAGTATGTAGCATACAAGGTGTGTCAAAAACGTATCGAGATTTTTTGCACTTTTTGACACTCCTTGTATTCTGAAAAAAAAAAAGAAAATAAAAAATACATTCCATTCATTCTTCATTTCTATCTTGATAAATACAGCTTTAAACTTGGTACTTTTTTTTACACACATTGTATTCTGAAAAAATTAATGAATGAAACTAGGTGTGTCAAAAAGAACAAAAAAGAATCTCAATACTTTTGACACACCTTGTATATCATAACAAATCTCATGATATTCATCTATTATTCTTAGATTTTAAATCAAAAATTAATTTCCTTAATGCAATGGTAATAATTTTACCTCTTAGCTAAAATTATCACTATACACACAAATTTATTTATTTTTAATCTTTTTTTTTTTTTATTTGGTCAAACTTCCAATTTTCTTTACACTTCCGTCACATTGATACACTCATATACTCACTCACAAGACCATTTCAATTCTGCCATACAGTAGCACACACATGCATGTAACAAAATACACACACACTAATAATCTAAACATATATAAAGGGCAGCTGTGTGTATGTATGTATGTATATCCAACTGAAACTACGAAGATAAAACAATTAACGGCTAATATATATATATATATATATATATATATATATATATATATATATATATATATATATATATACACACACACACACACATTAACTCTCACCAGATCTTGCTCTTTGAGCAATTATAATAAAGATTTTATCTATATTCGTGAAGATAAAAATAAATTTAAGTAGTAACCGCATTTTTTTTTTTGCATTTAATATTTTGAAGAGGAGACATTCATTGATTTTTCTTTTCAGAGTGTCTGTTCATTTTTTTTGTGACGTCACATTAGGTCAAATCAACGCAAAGTCTTTTATGTAGTTATTTTAATGAGAGCATCCTGGGAGGATCCAACTCACAATTCAGTAATTATGGATCCGAGAGACTAATTTTTTGCCCTCTTCTACCCAGGCGACGCCAGGTAGTCACTTCTATTCATGTAAGCCTACATATACCAATTCGCAAATATAACCTACACACAAAAAACAAACAAACCCACTAACAAAACATGTGCATATGTGGCAACACATGCGTGTGTGTGTATATATATATATATATATATATATGTGTGTGTGTGTGTGTGCATGTAGGCACACATAAATGTACACAGGAGCCATATATTAACATATGAAAAAACAAAACAAAGACCCATACATGGTGATAAGTAATTTGAACACACCAATGTAAATTCTTATTTGACCATATTTTTTTTTATTTCTCAAAAATCTTTCTTTTTCTGCCTGATGACTGACATGTAACACACACACACATATATATATATATATATATATATATATATATACACACATACACACACACACACATCAATCAGAGAAAAAAGGAAATAAATCCAAATATAATTTTTTTTTTTTTTTTAATATAGAAAAAAAAAAAAAAAAAAAAAAAAAAAAATTCAGAGGATGTATTTTTTTTTTTAATATATATATATGATATACCAATCTTTCTCCATCTCCAGGGTGATTAATGGCTGATGTTAAAATCCTCCCCCCCCCACCCCAAAAAAAAAAGAAAGAAAGAAATTATATATAGATATATTTTTCTCATATACACACACACACACACACAACGTATAAGAATGTTTGGCGCCATCCTTCAAAACCGTTTATCCCAGCGTCTCATAAATTTCGAACTATTCTAAGAGCAGTAATTTTCCATTCAAAACATTGTAAACAAACTGATCCACAAAAACTATTACAGCCTCCTTATTATTCTGTGATAAATTTTACTTTTATCAACAAAAACCCTGAAGAAAATCTACTAAACAGATTGAAACACTGCAGCGTTGGCTGAATGAATATCACTCATTTTATTTTGAACCTGTGTTTTTTCAAAATGTTTTCACTATTCTACATACCATCTGATTCACTTCCATTTTTCTCTTCACATACACACACACATTATATATACTAGCAAATATATGCACCCTCCGGGTGCAAGTATTTAAGTTTTAATGTAATGAAATATCGTATTAAATTAGAAAGTCTAATAAGAATGCAGATAAAAAATTTGAAACAGTTATTTTTTCTTGTTCATGGATGTCATTGGAGAGATTTTTGCTTATATTCATTAAAATAAAACCAAACAGTTAGAAATCAGTAATACTAAGCACATATTTAATAAAATCACATTTTTAATATCAATATGCAAATTAGCTTTCCCATTCACACTGCAAACCGCTATATTTTTTGTATATATAAATACAATAGCATGTTATTAGTATGTAGATATGGACAACACTAATAAAAAGGTGAAGCAATTTTATTAATAATTGAGGTTTAAATATAAATAAAATCATGGAGAATGTGATGTAAATAACTATGTTAATTGTGACTCGATTAGTAATATAGTTTCGGTTACAGACAGAAGAACACACAATCTCCATTATAATAAGATATATATATATATATATATATATATATATATATATATATATATATATATATATATATATATATATATTATAATAGGTTTTCAATGCATACCATTCAGACTGAATGATGAAACTTGCTAAAAACAAACAAGTTCTAAAATTACAAAATCCGGTAGTTAGTCAACCTTTTTTTTTATAACTGGCCGAGATATTTTGTTCTTTCTAATTCATAAATAACTAAAAAGATAAACCCGATGAGGTGTATGGGTGGAATAGTAGCAAAGTCAGTAGACAAGTGATAAGAAATAATAGTCTTTTATTTACAGTTCAAATGCAGTCAACTGATAGAATACAACAACTGCTTATTGTTTTAATGTATTTCCTTCCTATCTTATTATAATATACATTATGTAACTGTCTGTAAGCAAAAATACATCACCACTGATGTCACAATTTCCTTAGTTATTCAAGTCACATTCTCAATGATTATGAAAGAGTCATTATTTAATTTTAATTAGCATCTTATTCATTAACAATGAATCGATTAAAGTCTAGCTGAGTTAGGGCAATTGGGTTGGAACATCCATATATATATTTACCAACTCCTCCGCACGAGCAGGATACGACACAAGGTCAATTTCTTAAGCGGAGTTCAACAGGTTTGAGTTCAGAGTTTTCCTTCTCCTAGACTGGTTACCTAGCCATGGTTAAAGAACCCAGTCTGCCCTGCTATTTACCCATAGCTGGAGGGAGAGTAGAATTCATACCTTTCCCAAGGGTATTAGCGCTAAGTGAAATGCAATTACCACGTCCAGGATTTGAACTCGGGCAACAAGTCCATTTCCCATGACTAACCATTACACCACGCGCTTCCTACAACCATATAGGTGCTAGGGCTTGACATGGCCAGCCGATTGATCAAAGGGGGCCTCTCTGACCAGGCTATTCCTATGTAAGGGCCAAAGGGGAGAGAGGTGCAGTCTGTGTATTCTCAAAAGGCTTTTCTCAAACGTATTAAAAGTAATCCTATATATAATTCTATATAGAAATCAGTTAAAATAACATTAAAATAAGTGTGATATCATTATATTCATTCTTTTAGTTTTCTTAGTCTAATTCAATATTCTATTACATTAAAGGTTAGCTCAGTCGGTAGAGTGTTGGGCTAGAAACCACAAGGTTCCTAGTTTGATACCGGTCCTCGCTAACTCAGTGTATGAGTAGCACAGGGATCTGTGTGGTAAAGTAAGGAGCTGATGGTCGATGTGGCGCTCCACCTCAGACGCAAAAAACAATCTCCTTGGTCTAGCACTATTGAAAAGGGAATAGACTCCCTTGCTGACTGGCTGATACCGACTTTAGGCCGCCCCGACGACTTTACTTACTTACTTATTACATTAAAAATTAAATACTTGTGTCCAGAGCACGCATACATTTGCTAGTTACTATACGTAAGTAAAGTTGTCAGGGGTGGCCTATCAGACAGACAGCGAGGGAGTCTATCCCCTTTTCACTAGGAGATCGTATTTTAGCGTCTGAGGTGGAGCGCCACACCTACCATTGTTCCCTGTGCTACTCATACGCCGAGTTGGCGAGGGCCGGTATTAAACAGGAACCTTGTGGTTCCCAGGCGGACTCTCTACCAACTGAGCTAAACCGGCCCTTAATCATTAAAAACAAGTGAAGGTCTTGACATTCTGTTTAATAAATTCTATTCATGATAGCATGGGCCATGCAAATGGCTACTATGTGCGCATATAATATAAATAATTGCAAACACGCAGACATAATGTTAGCGGATCAATACAACCTAGACATGATAGTGAATGCAGAACTATCAGACTAGATTTTTTTGGAAAAAAAAAAAAAAAAAAAAAAAAAATATGCCACCTGATGTCATTTATGGAGTCGTAGGAAATGGACTCGTCAACCTGAGTTCAAGTCCCATCTATGGGTTAAATAGAAAAATGTATTTATAAAAAAATTGTATTATCCATTAAGAATTGATTTATTTCAAAACTTTATCGGCATTAAATGACCCACTGAGGTTGATATGCTATAAAACAAAACAAACCAAACTTCAGTTCAAATCCTAGACAAGGCTGTTTGCATTTCACATAGAACTAATACCCTTGGGAAAAGTATGAATCTATATATTCTCCTTCCAGCTATGGTTAAGATAGTAGGGTAGACTGGGGTTTTTAACCCTGGATAGGTAACCAGTCTAGGAGAATGAAAACTCTGAATTTGAAAAAACTGAGGTCAGTCGTTGATTGGGTTTGTGGCATTCCTTGTGCACCAATTCTTTCCTATCGACGCTGCCAAAAAGTGAGGATGGTCCAAAACAAGACTTCACCACTATACAGCCAAGGTGTAGTTTGTATATTCAACAGCCCCACCCAACAGGTGTGGGAGGACAAGTTAGGGAGATTGGTAGATTTTAATAATGGATAAAATAGAAAGAGTAGGATTTCTCAATGGGGATGAAAGGGTTAGTTTTTTCATGTCCATAATAAACAGAACTCACCAGTGCTCGTACAGTCAGAGGTCAGTAGCCAAGGATATTTTTTTTCAAGTACTTTATTTAGGAAGGGTCTATGTAAAATAGTTTTTCCTTTTTGATAAGTAGGGCCCCATATATTCAAGTAATCAAGCAGGAGTCAGACAGACAAGTTGCTGCCCAGGGTAGGGGTGTACTGCCAGGGCACTTCCCCTGCCTACCATTGTCACAAGAAGAATGTAGGAAGATCAGTGGCAACTCAACTAGTGACTGGGGTCCGTCCCCCTGCCCACTATCTACATTGGTAAGAAATTGAAGTTAAGATTAATTATTATTAGCAAAAATATGCACCCTCCGGTAAGTATTTAAGTCTTACTATAATAAAATACATTAAATTAGAAAAACTAAAAAAATCAAATAAGAACACATACAAAGATTAAATTTATTTTGATATTGTAATTAGTTTCAATATAAAAAAAATCATTCATAGGATTGATTTTAATAGATTGGAGAATAAAACAATAATATTAGAGATCAATAACACCAAGGAATTATTTATTAAACCAGTTTTGTTAAAACCAGTATGCAAATTAACCACGCCATATATTATGTAAACCTTTATTTCTTAGTGATATATAAGACATATTGTAGGATTTTAAATGCACTAATAACATGGGCTGTTTGAGGCAAATCAAACTCCATTTTTCATAGACATGCATTAATATATATAAGATTTATTCTATGTATAAATATTAATAATGATTTTGATATATAAATTAAATACTCATTGATAAACTTATTCCTGAGGGTATTGTGATGTAAGCAGTGATATAGTTTCAGTTACAGACAGACACTGAATCTCCATTATAATAAGATTATTAATGAGTATTTTCTTTCCTCTTCAATTGCTTTTTATTACAATGTACTCATGTTATCGTTCTGCAATGAGCAGGATAGATTAGAAATAATTTGGAGCACAAACAAGTTCTACTTGTTTTGCTGGAAGAGAACTTCTAGCCATTTTGTTTTAATTAAAAACACATAATAATGAAATTTATTGTGTACAGTGCCCAAGTGCACCACAACTCATCAAAGGCTCAAGTATAGTACATAGAATAATGTACTAATGTCAGGAACATGAATAGCGTACAGTAATAATATACATGTATGTGTGCATGCATATGTGAATGGAGGGGGAATATCAGGTATAGAATTATAGGAAGCATGGAGGTTTTGAAAGATGCAGTGTTTCAGCATCCAACAACGGATGCAGGCAATTTATTACATGCCTCGGCAACTGTGTGCAGGAAAAAATGTTTCCGAAAGTCATGTGAGCTATAGTGTTTTCCGACTTTGTAGGCATGCCCACATGTGTTAGAAACATAGAAATCAAAAAGGTGCTCATGGTAAGATGGTTAATGACCTTATGAGTGTTTACCAAGTCAGTTGCCAGAGTTTCAACGAATCCATTCCCAGGCCAGCCAGACGTTTAGACTATGGCAGATGCCTGATGAAGGGTATTCATTTGGTTGCACATTTCTGTACAGTTTCCAGGAGGTTAATGTTCTGAGCAAGGTGGGGATACACAGACACACAGAGAGAAAAAGTTCCATTACAATATTGGTTTTGAATGCTTCAATGAACTTAACAGCCCCCCACAATATCACTTACACGTGTTTCGGTCAGGAGTTTATCTATGTGTACATTATTCAAACTATTATTATTATTAAATAAACAAATGAAATGAAATGAAATAATAATAATAATAATAATAATAATAATAGAAAAAATGTAAAAATATTCCGTACACAAAGAAAATTCGACCTTCATCAGAGTGAATCTTTATTTGAAATGAAAATTGTTGGAAAAAGTAGAGAATTTTTGAAGTGTTCGAATATATATACACATACATACACCCCCCTGTATGAGCAGGATGTGACAGAAGGTCAATTTTTTAAGCAGTGTTTAACAGGCTTGAATTCAGAGTTTCCCTTCTCATAGACTGGTTGCCTAGCCAATGTTAAAGTGCCCAGTCTGCCTTACTATTTACCCATAGCTGGAGGGAGAGTAGTTGGATGCATACCTTTCCCAAGAGTATTAGCACTAGGAGAAATGCAAAAAGCCTTGTCCAGGTTTTGAACTTTTCAACGAGTCCATTTCCTACGACTAACCATTACACCACATGCCTCCAATTCATTATATACAGGGGGTCCATAAAGTCCGTATGCATTTTTGAAAAAATTTATAATTTTAAAATGCACATGGAATTTAATGGGACACCCGGTATATAAATACATACACAGTGATGCTGACAGCTTTTTGATTTAGTGTGTCCTGGGATGCACATATTTGCTTTGAAGGAGTCCCTGGGAAAATTAATGGGTCCCAACTAAAGCTGTCTAACTCCTACCTTATAATCTATCCTGTGTAATTCATTTCTAAAAAAACTATTGAAATGTATTAACAGTTAGCTTGAAATGGTGAAAAGAAAAACACTGGGACACATGAATATGATTATACTGCGTCCTTTTAAATTTTTATGCATCAGGGGACGCAGGACATGTACCTATCAGTATCTCTGTGTGTGTATATATATAAGTAAAAATAGTTGCTTGTCAACGAGCCCAGTCCAAATGAGCAATGGCTGCCAGTGTAAATGGTCTCGTTTAATAACAAAGATAGAGAAGTTATGGGAGGAGCGGGTTAGCTCAGTCGGTAGAGCGTTCGGCTAGAAACCACAAGGTTCCTAGTTCGATACCGGTCCTCGCCAACTCAGCGTATGAGTAGCACAGGGATCTGTGCGGTAAAGTAAGGAGCTGATGGTAGGTGTGGCGCCCCACCTCATGCTAAAACCGTCTCCTTGGTCTAGCGCTATTGAAAAGGGGATAGACTCCCTCGCTGACTGGCTGATACCGACTTTAGGCCGCCCCGTCGACTTTACTTTTTTTATAAACTAATTAATCAGGCCAGTGTGGACCTTTTAAATGTATACTACTACTACTACTACTACTTGCTGTCCATTGTATCTGATGATGACGCCACGCGAATCATTTTCCTCCAATTTAATCGGTCTCTGGTTGCGTCTTGCCAATGGGGATATTCAAGTCCTTCAGGTTTCTCTTGATGTCTTTGTACCTGAGGTTTGGTCTACTGATTCTACGTGACCCCTCTCTCAGTTGAGAGTACAGAATCTGCCTTGGTAGTCTGTCATCCCCAAGTCTGTTTAAGTGGCCAGCCCATCTCAGGTTGCACTGGACAAGTATTTGATGCATGCCAGGGAGTCCAGTTATCTTCATGTATACAGTACAGAATAAAGTAATATATCAAAAAGGTGACATGCAATATTTTCTAACTAGTACACATAGGAAAAAAAAAAAAAAAAAAAGAAAAAAAAAAAAAGGAAATTAAATACTGATATCCAAAAAGATAGCAATTTTAAGATATAAAGTCAAAAACATTTACAAGATGATTATCAAAAGGTTATCATGTTTAAAGTTTGTTTTAATAAAATATGGCAAGCTGATTGATGCAGATGCGGAATTGAAATCTTCAAGGCAAACTATGTCATTTTCTTTTTAAGTTCTAAAGAACAAATTAAAGATCAAGTCAGAGATTGGGTTGCCTGGTTGTTAAATTTTACGACTTGTCAACCCTTGTTGGGTTATTTTATGCCGAAGACATTTTGTTTTATATATTCTTGATGGATATTGAAAAATTTTTTTAAAACTATGTCATTTTTTTTTTTTAAGCTCTAAGGTTTGGTTTGGTTTGTGGCATATCAACCTCGGTGGGTCATTTAATGCCGACCAAGTTTTAGATTCGTAGTGATATTTTGGTAGAAAACGAATGTATGTATAGATTTTAACTATTGTTAAATTACTCATATTTTTTAGTCCAATCCCACTTCTTTTAGGAAATGTAAAATCCTGGATGGTATTATTTTGTGAAAAGTTTTTTTCAAATTACTTGCTTGGTAGTATTTTGTTTGCACTAAATCAAAGTCTACACACTCTAGCAGTATATGTTTCACTGTAAATCTCTCTTGGCATGTAGTGCATATTGGGGATTCTGTCCCCTCTAGTAAATGATGATGGATGATGTAGGCGTGGCCTATGTGAAAGGTCTATACACTCTAGCAGTATATGTTTCACTGTAAATCTCTCTTAGCATGTAGTGCATATTGGGGATTCTGTCCCCTCTAGTAAATGATGATGGATGATGTAGGTGTGGCCTATGTGAAGGCGGGTCAGCACAACCAGTTCTCTTCTATTTTTGTTGTACAAATTATAGATCAAGTCAGAGATTGGGTTGGCTGGTTGGTTGGTTACATTTTATGACTTGTCAACCCTTGTTGGGTTATTTTATGCTGAAGGCATTTTGTTTCATTTATTCTTGACGGATATTGAAAACAATTTTTTTAACTCAATTTTCTTTCAATTTGTTTTTTTAACTCAATTTTTTTTTAAAAACATTTTTTAAAACTCATTTTTTGTTTAGGACCAACTAATTTTTTTCTATTAGACCTGTAGATGGGACCCTAACAGGTACTACTACTTCATGCTTACATAGGTGATTTGTTTATAGTGGTGAAGGCTTTTGTGTAGGACAAACTAATAGTTACATTGTTATAACTTTCATTACAGGTTATCTGAATGTTAGGTTGGTTGGATTTTACAGCATGTCAACCCTTTTGGGGCTATTTTATGCTGAAGACTTATTTTATTCATTCTTGATAGGTATTCAATTTCTTAGAAAAATTTTTAAACTCATTTTTTCTATTTAACATATAGCAGACCTGGGATTAATGGTGATGAAGGGGTACTCCACACTCCCTGGAGCTCCAGAATTGGAACTTCACCATTAGATACAGTTTAATGTCATACCCAGGACACTAATACCCTCAGTCACCACCTTCTAGCACAATATATGATAAAAAGGATTGGGGGGGTTTGCCATAAGGGCAATAGAGTCGGGACAATCATATAAGTGCTAGGGCTTGACATGACTAACCAATTGATCATAATGGACTCTCTAGCCTAAGTAAGGGCCAAAGTGAAGTGTTGCATGTCATGGACTGCTTAGCCAACAGGATTCCATCCTTAAGCATTATGGGTTGCTACCCACAGCCAATAGGTGGCTCCATTGTGGGGATTTTACCCCTCTGCAGAGGTGTAGTTGGAATATTCTACAGCCCCAGCCAACAGAGCATGAAACATGGAATGGCAAAAAAAAAAAAAAAAAAAAAGTACAAAATATAATTGCACATAACATGGTGCAAGGAATTCAACTAGAGTTGCACACAGCATTCAAAAGATGAACTAAATAGCGAGAATTCTAGGCCAAGTCATACAACTTCCTTTAGAATGGGATCTATGTATGTATTTACCCAACCCCTCTGTTGCAGGCAGGATGTAAAAGAAAGTCAATTTTTAAGTGCAGTACTGCTGGGTTTTCCTTCTTAGTCTGGTTGCCATACTAAGAATAAAGAACCTATTCTGACTGTACTATTTAAGCTGTATATTGATAATAAACCATTGTTTTTTAGATGTTAATATAGAATTAGATTTTGAATTAAAAGTTGTTGAAATTCAAAATCCATAAGGTTAGATGATTGACAATGAAATAACCTTTTGGTGACCTCCTTTCCGCTTACACACTAACTGTGGGAACAAAGGTCCAGAACTTAGTTAGTTAAGCGGGCGAGTTCCTAAGGTAAAGATGGGCTCTGCTTCACTCATGCCTGCTTTGAAAGATCCTAGCTAAAGAAAAGTCTGGCCTGAATAAAAAAAATTAAAAGATGTGATCACTAAAATATAAGCCTTGTGTTGTCTCTGAATAAACTAATGACAAACTTGGTGACAAAGTCAGAACAGCATCTTACAGAACCAAACCAGTTAAAAGAATGTCCTAGTTGCTCCAGCTACATAAAAAAAAAAAAACAAGTAAGAAAAGACTTAAATATTCGTGAGATATAACCATGGATGACTCCCCGAAAGAAAAAGTAATAGAAAAGAACTCTCGCCATATACAAGGTGTGTCAAAAAGTATTTTTTGTACTTTTTGACACCTTGTAATCTGAAAAAAAAAAAAAAAAAAAAAAAAAAAAGTTCCATTCTTTCTTCATTTCTATCTTGGTAAATACAGCTTTAAACTTGGTACTTTTTTTTTTTTTTTTACACACTTGTATTCTGGAAAAAAAAAAAAAAATACATGAATGGAAGTTTTTTTTTTTTTTCAGAATACAAGGTGTGTCAAAAAGTACAAAAAATCTCGATACCTTTTTGCCACACCTTGTATATTACCCATAGCTGCGGGAGAAAAGAGATGGGTTCATGCCTTTTTCAAAAGTGCTAGAGCAAAGTGAAATGCAACAGCTTTGTCTAGGTTTTAAACTTGGTTTGCTGAGTATTTCCTATAATAATAAACATTATGCCCTCACCCCATTTGTGTATAAAATATGTTACATTTTAAATATTCTTTCAATTATCAATCATCTCACTTGAACAAAAAAAAAAAAAAAAACATCTTTTCTCTAATACTTTTTCATATCTCGTTTAATTTTGAAAAGATTTCCATCACTTTTTGGACAACACTTTTCTCATCCTAATTTCCTGATAAAAAAGACAACATTTTAATGATTTCAGCATCTAAAAAATGTATCTTTTCGGAACACTGTTTTTTTCTCCTTTTCTACACACACACACACATACACATATATGTATATATGTATATAATTACCAACCCTTTCGCATGAGTAGGAGTGACACATGGTCAATTTCTTAAGTGGAGTTTAAAAGGTTTGTACTACTATTTAGCCATAACTGGAAGGAGTTGGATACAAATCTTTCACAAGGGAAATGCAAACAGCCTCATCCAGAATTTGGCAGTCCATTTCCTGTGATGATAACTATTACACCACATGCCTCCACTTATGTGTGTATATATACACATAAAAGATCTTTGGCATACACACACACAGATACTGATAGGTATGCATTGCTTCCCTGACACACAAAAATCTAAACAGACAGTAAAATCATATCCATGCATCCCAGTGTTTTTCCTTTTTTCTTCCCCCACATTTCCAGCTAACTGTAAATACATTTCAATTACACAGGATAGGTTACAAGGTAGGAGTTAGACGGCTTTAGTTGGGACCCATAAATTTTCCCGGTACTCATTCAAAGAAAATATGTGCATCCCAGGACACACTAAATCAAAAAGCTATCAGCATCACTAATATATATATATATATATATATATATATATATACGAGTAAAGAATGCTCAATACCATTGATAGAGCATATTTAAATATGAATTAAGTTAAAGTAGCAAAACCGAAGTCAACAGCACTTGGTAAATGCCAGTTTCTCGCCTATGCAGTTTCAAAACCAAGCACTTGCTTTTATTTAGATAGCTGTATCGTTTGTTATTGAGTACCTTTTATACTGTCTTGCATGTAGGTAACTTTAAATAAATAAATACTTAAAATTACAGATAGTAATAAATATTATATGAAAATAGTGGTTAATATTTGGACTATACCATATTAAAAACATTACTTTTAGTGCATTAATTTTATTTTATTTTTAGAGTTAATAATGTTCATAAGAATAGATAAAACAGAAAATACCAAATTTTCGGTCTAATAAAAACAAAAGAAAACAAAAACCAAAACAAAATCAACACAACTGACCTACCCTACTAGTATCATGTTAAAAAGAAGAGAAAAAAATAAAACAGTAGGAATTGTACTAAAATTGACAAGCATTAATCCTGTTTATAATTCTAAGACCTTTTAAAAGAATTCAAACTTTAAACAGAAAAATCACTGCACAGTGGTACCTTGACTTATCAGTATATATTATTATATATATTATATACATACACACACATATATATATAATATTATATATAATATATATATATATATATATATATATATATATATATATATATAATATATAATATATATAGAGTTTAATTTGTTCCGCTTTTAACTTGATTTCCTCATATATCAAATCAATTTTCCCCATTGAAATAAACTGAAATGCCATTAATCCATTCCAGCCCCCTCCCTCCAAGAAAAAACAAAAAAACCCTAATTTTTAAAAATATTTTTTTTAAATAAGAAAAATAGCACTGTACTGTACAAAAACACAATAAAATAGAATGTAATGTGTTTTAGAATGTATGTGTTGTAATATGTTTTAATTTTTATTTTTGTTTTTATAAATAATGATTTTTTTTTTTTTTTTGCGTAATAAACATTGAAAGCAGATGTTTTTTAACTTATTAACATAAGTTAACTCACACCTCAAATTTTAGTTCACAACACAAAGCAAAAAATAAATAAATAAATAAATAAACCGAGTGACAGATCGTAAGTCAAAGTATCACTGTATATTGATTCCTGTATAAATAAGTCACAAGTTATATAGAAGGTTTTTAAAGAACCGCCACAATATTACAGCATTAAAACATTAACCAAAACAAAGTTACTTCAACTCATAACATTAAATCATTGAAATACTTTAAACACCATACTGTATGAATTAAAAGTTAATAGTTGTATATGAATATATGTATATAAAAGTTGTATATGAAATACAGAAATATTGACTGAAGATCTTTCAAAAAGGTAGTATTTTGGGGGTGAATACAAAAATAAATAATGCTGATTCTTCGCTGCTAGTAACAATTGCTTTAACACCATACTATATGCATTAAACTAACAAAAAGTTAATAAATATTCTATTTTACATTAAAACTTAATAGATATACTATTTTACACACACACACACTAAGTCAACAGCGCTTGGTAAGTATCAGTTTCTCGCTTATACAATTTCAAAACCAAGCACTTGCTTTATTTAGATAGCTGTATCGTTTGTTATCGAGTTATTGGGTTTATATACTCTGTCTTGCATGTAGGTAACTTTAAATAAATACTTAAAATTACAGGTAGTAATAGATATTATAATGAAAATAGTGGTTAATATTTGGACTATACCATATTTCAAACATTTTTAGTGCATTAATTTTTTGTTTTATTTTTAGAGTTAACAATGTTCAAAAAACAGATAAAACAATACAAAATTTTCCATCTAATAAAAAAAAAAAAAATTAAAAAAAATCAACACAATTGACTTCCTCTACTTTATATATTTTTGGGAGAATATGTGCTTAATTGAAGTCGTACCTAATTTTGAAAGTTAATTTAATTAATTAATTAGGCAGGCATACCTATTTAAATGTAAGGCTAAACAAATCGAGAAAAATCAATATCTGTATGTACATTTCGGCCTATTAGGCCGAATCAGCAGAGCTATAGATAGAAAGACCGCCCTGTGCATGATTCGAAACCCGACTGTCAAGTAAAATAGGTATGCCCGCCTAATTAATTAATTATTAATTAATTTTCAAAATTAGGTACGATTTCAATTAAGCACATTCTTACCAAAAATTGTAGGCTAAAAAAAAGGCATATCATAAACACACCGTGTGTGTATTTACTTATATATATATATATATATATATATATATATATATATATAAATAAATAATATATAATATTGACTGAATCTTTCAAAAAAGGTAAGTAGTTAGGGATGAATACAGAAATAGATAATATTGGTTTTTCACTACTTGTAACAATTGCTTTAATACCTTACTATAATGCATTAAACTAGTTTTTATTTATCTTTTTAAACTAAAGCTATTTTTTTTTTATACACACACAGCCTTGTATATTGACTGAATATTTCAAAAAAGGTTGTAACTTAAGAAGGAATACAGAAATGGATAATATTGGTTCTTCACTACTTGTAATAATATTTTGGTAATGACTTACCTGCAAACTAATGAGATCATCAGAGTGAGCCCTTTTTGGGGTCATTTTTTGGGTCCAGTTATCCATGGCTTATAAAAAGGGGGTTCAGTATGAGAGCAAGAAGCAGTGTGGGCCGACAGGTGAACATGAAGTAAAAAGAGTCCAGTTGTCAAGGGATTATGATGAAGATTATTTCATTCACTTTAAAAGTGGCAGAGAACTGAAGATAAGAGTCAGTTACTTACAAGTCATATTTATGGTGAGAGAGAGAGAGAGAGAGAGAGAGAAGAGAGAGAGAGAGAGAGGACTGTTGCTCTCCTTGTAAGCAGGAAGTGGAGGAGAATGCAAAAATAAAGATGGATATTTTACTTATGTGCATGTGCACACTTATGTTTTCAAGACAGAAACTCTTAAGTTTGTAGTTAGTTTATATTATACTATTATATCTCACGTGTAAGATGATAGACTGAGATTCATTAATTAAATAAGCCGACTGGCAAATGGCTATTCAGGTGAGAGTAACGGTAATGACACCTGTGAAGAGACTAAATAAACAAGTAAATAAATAAAGAGTAGTGCCCAGACTGGAAACAAGCCAAACAGGTAGTCTGGAATAAATTAGTACAGGTGCAGTACTTAACAGTCATTAATATATTTTTTTTGTCTTAAAAGGATAAAATTAAGTTATTTTCTCAGAACTGTGTGTGATTATACAAAAATAAATAAATAAATAAAATAATAAAGGACTTTGCACTAATATCACCTGGTAAGTAAAAACATTATCAATTAAAAAAAAAAAAATTAAATATTAGAAAAAAATAAATATAAATACATGATTTTGCAGCAGTTTTAAAATTGAAATCTTAATAAAATAAGGACTTTGCACCAATATCACCTGGTAATTAAAAGTATTATCAATAAAAAAAAATTATTTTAAATTAGTAAAAAAAAAAAAAAGACAAATACAGGGTGTTTATAATGTCTTGCAGCAATTTTAAAATTGAAAATGTAACTCACATTGTAAAAATGATAGAATCATTTAGTAAAAACAATAAGAAAGTTCAACTCTTGTAATTTTATCGTTTATGTATGTTTTGATTATTGCATTTTTTAAACAAGACTTTAATATCTGTTGTTATATTTTAAATCTGCTGCAATACTTTATAGACACCCTGTATATCTGATCATAAATAATGTTGGTTTTGGGTTTGTTTTTGTTGATGATTTCCTTATACTATGGCCCAATTCACAAAATATAATAATCTCGGATGTTGGCAGATAGCCAACAATAGACTACAACAAAACAAAGGCTATATAAAGTTTGATAACCAATAAAAAAAAAAAAAAAAAATCACTTACTAAATGGGCTTCCATGCCTACCAGCGCCACGGCAACTAGTGGTCTTTTATGTTTTTAAAGAAAAAGTGGGGGAAAAATAATCAACAAACAAAAAAAAAAAAAAAACAACACACACACACACACAAAAAAAAAAACCCTGAACCAATGAATAAAAATATCTAAAACTGTCCTTAAAATAAAGAAAGTAATTCTACTGCCATAACAACAGGTGGTTGGTGACCTTAACTGTAATAGCAGGACTCAAGTCACCACAAGAGTATGAGTTGGCACCCAATAAACAAAAGGCACCCAACTAGCTTTCAAAACCTCGGGTATGTAATGACAGAGAGAGAGAGAGAGAGAGAGAGAGAGAGAGAGAAACAGTGTGTGTGTGTGTGTGTATGTGTGAGTGTCGTGGCAAATAAAAGTGATTTCATTGCTGAACTGGGGGAGAATGATATTTACTTCTGACAGCTGTTAGCAGGAAATGTAGCTGTCCAGAAGTGTTTCAGGTCAGGCACAGTTTTCTGCCAAATTACCAGCCCAGTCATCCACATGACCTACAACACCCCCCCATCCCCCACACCCCTGACACAACTAATAATACAAGTAATTCAATTATGCTGACCTAGAGTTTATTGGTGGCACAACTGGTAGTTCCTAACCTTGATTTTGACCAGGTATCTCAATCATGGTTTCAAGCTGTTGTGTGTGTGTGTGTGTGTGTGTGTGTATACACACACACACACTTATATATATAGTAAAAGTTATAGGTAGAAAACCTACTTAAGTTTCACCCAAGGATCATCAGGGTTAACTGCAATGAATTAATCAAAAATATAATTATATTCCGCAGTAAGTCACCTTCTTTACATACATACAGTGATACTGATAGCTTTTTGATTTAGTGCATCCATATTGGCTTTGAATGAATTCCCATAAAAATTTAGAGGTCCCAACTAAAGCTGTCTAACTCCTACCGTGTATCCTATCCTGTGTAATTCATTTCTAAGAAACTATTGAAATGTAATTACAGTTAGATTGAAATGGTGAGGGAAGAAAAAATAAAAATACTGGGACGCATGGATAGGATTTTGCTGTGTCCTTTAAATTTTTGTGTGTCAGGGACGCAGGATGCATACCTATAAGCATCTCCGTGTAATATACATATATATATATCTGTAAAAGTTATAGGCAGAAAACCTACTTAAGTTTCCCTTAATTTAATTAAAAATATGATATCATATTCCTCGATAAGTCACCTTTTTACATACATATATACACACACACACACACATATATATATATATATATATTATACACACACACACTTTATGAGACAAGTCCATGTTTTGATAATCAATTTAAACCAACTGATGTAGGTAACATTTTCAGTATATACTTATATCAATTTCAGCCTGTGTTTTTATCTAAAATATTTACAGTAACTTGATTGGTAATGTAAGATTTTATTATTATTTTACTTTAGATTTATGCATATTGTTTATGTACATGCACACACATTCATAATTCTAAAGAATTATTAAATCGGAGATTTTGAACAGAGTAAATAGCATCTCAACTGTTAACAATCCAACCATGTTTTTTCTTCCTTTTCTCCAATGTTTTTTGTATATATGTACCAGTGTATATCAATCATTTCCATAAATAAATAACCCAAAAAGATTGATATGCCATTAAACAAAGAAACCAAAGCAAAAAAAAAAAAAAAAAAAAAATGTACACATACGACAGGAAAGATCAAAGTGTTCAATTGTTTGATAGAAACTAAAAATATTCAGTTCAATCTCAAAACATGACCCAACGTGAGGCTACACAAATATTTAGAAAAAAAAAAATCAATTTTAAACTTGAATTATCAACAGCTGTTTAAAAAGAAAAAAAAATCAGGATGAATATCAACTCACTGAACGATTTAAAAAAAAAAAAAAAAAAAAAAAAAAAAAAAAACTTGTTATATTGATACATTGAGTTTCTGTTATACCCTACCTATGAACATTAATGGGCATGTTCCAATCCTCATAAATACGGGACATGCTGACTGAGTAATCTTATACCACTAGCAGGGGTTTACCTTCTTCACGCCACTGGCAAGTATTGTATTTTGTTAATGTTATAAAGATTCCATTTCATTTCCAACCTCCGTTTGGTTATTTCTCATTTAGTAACCTTTGTTAAGTTACAACAGTTACCCAACCACTAACACATTCCTTTTTACTTAAACTAAACAAAACAAAAAAAACAACCAGAATGAAAACACCCTAATAGCAGAGGGAATGGATTCATTGAAACTTCGGCATCTGGCAACTGACCTGGTAAATGCTCATAAGGTCATTAATCATCTTAACAACAGCAACCTTGAGCACCTTTTTGATCTCCATCTCTCCAATACACGTGGGCATGCCTACAAAGTCAGAAAACAGCACTGTTCACGTGACTTTCGGAAACATTTTTTCACGCTCAGAATTGCGGAGACATGGAATAAACTGCCTGCATCTGTTGTAGGCTGCCAGAGCACTGAATCTTTCAAAACCTCCATGCTTCCTGTAGTCCGCCAACACTATACCTGATGCCACTCTCCACATACACATGCACACATATACATGCATATTATTACTGTGAACTGTTCATGTTCCTGACACAACATTATTCTGTGTACTTTGATGAGTTGTGGTGCACCTGAGCACTGTACACAATAAATTTCATTATTATTATTATTATTATTATTATTATTTTTTATTACCAAGTTTATTCTTAAGCAGAGGGGTTAAGTATGATTGATGAAGCTGTTGTTAAATTTAAACTCTTAATGAAAAGCGGACATGTGCAAACATAAACTGGATGCAGTTAAATACACAAACATCTTCAAATTTAATGTAGAAAAAGATCATATGACTATTTCTTGTTTGTGAATAATTTTCTCGTGAAAACTCACTATTTGATGTGGGTACATTTCTGTACTCACTCCAAATAATTTTCATTTACCTGAAAGGGTTACAGAAGTGCTCAATACATCTCGGCATATAGCTGGAAGTTTTATTGGGGGGGTAACAAAGCTGGTTATACTGCTACACGGTTCTAGCAAGCTTGGTACAATCGTCGACCAATCCATAAAAAAAATAAAATAAAATAAAATAATAAATACTTTCATTTCATTGGAGTTTGCATCACCGGTCTGGAACCCCTATCTTTCTCAGAATATTAACCTCCTAGAAACGGTACAGAGACGTGCAACCAGGTGGATACCCTCCATCAGGCATCTACCATACTCGCAGCCCTGGGAATGGATTCGCTGAAACTTTGGCATCTGGCAACTGACCTGGTAAACGCTCATAAGGTCATTAATCATCTTAACAACAGCAACCATGAGCACCTTTTTGATCTCCATCTTTCCAACACATGTGGGCATGCCTACAAAGTCAGAAAACAGCACTGCTCACGTGACTTTCGGAAACATTTTTGTCCGCCGATACTATACCTGATGCCACTCTCCACATACATATGCACACACGCGCACACATACATGCATATTACTACTGTAAACTGTTCATGTTCCTGACACTACATTATTCTGTGTACTTGACATGAGACTTTGACGAGTTGTGGTGCACCCGAGCACTGTACACAATAAATTTCATTATATTTCCTTGAGCAGCATACTTTCACCAAAATACCATATTCTCTCTATGGCTTTATCCTACTTAAAAGATCACAATTTCAAACGGTTTTTGATTAGCATGTAACACGTGCTCCGAATGAATTTTTGGTGATGGAGGAGGTAGGATAAAATCAAAGCTAAAAAAACCCAAGAAATTGAAAATATACAACAAAATAAAAATGTGGGTAATTTTGATTATTCTCTCTAAACTCTATACTTTGGGTAATTAGTAGAATATTGTGATTTTGCTGTTATTAGACAACGTTTTTACAACACAAACAACATAAGATATATTTAAAAATGTCAGTATAGATCAGAGTTTTTCAACCCTTTTCATTTCACGGCACAGTGAGCTGGGTAATAAATTGATTAAGGTACACCATCAGTATATAAACTGTTATAGGTGATACACCCTATAAGACTAATGGAATGTGCCGACGGGTTACTATAAGTAACAGGGACAATTGTGGCTTGGCAGTAAGCCAATGCGAGTCAGCTCACAATTCTATTTTGTCGGACGTAATTCCCACTTCTCTGTATTATATTTGTCTACTTTCTGTTAATATATTTTCCTACATTTGTTACCCGTCGTTTTGTTCTTATTTGACCCCTTAAAACCTCACAACATAAACATAATTATTTCATCATTTAAATTTTAAAAGAAAAGGAATAGTGAAAATGTGCTACAAGTGTAGCATAATTTAAACAAAAAATATTAAAGTAATAGAATAAAAATATAAGAGGATGATAAACCATTTTGAAAAACTCTGATATAGATGATATTTTCTCCGTCCTGAGAGAGAGAAAATTATACCAAAAAAATATAACAATAAACTTTAACTTTACACTATAAACTTATTCCTCAAAAACTTTTCCAATCTAAATCTGACCATCCCTGAGGGTGTCGACCAGTGATGCTTAAGGATGGAATCCTGGTGGCTAAGCAGTCCATGACATGCAACACTCTACTTTGGCCCTTACTTAAGCTAGACAGTCGAACAGAGAGGCCCCCTCCAATCAATTGGCAGGTCACATCAATCCTAGAACCTACATGATTGTCCCAGCCCTATTGCCCTCTGGGGAGTACCCTTTGATCGCCATTACTCCCAGGTCCACCCTGACCCAGAGTGGTAGTACCTGTTAGAGGGTCCCATTTTTGGGTTAAATAGATTAAATTAGTATTAAAAAAATGTTTAAAACAACAAAAAATTAAATACCAACAAGAATGAATAAAACAAAATGTCTTTGGCATAAAATAACCCGACAAAGGTTGATATGCTGTAAAATCCACCTAATTCATGAGAGATCTTTCATGTGTATTAATATATTGGCAACCATCACAATCCTGTCCTTAGGCATTATAGGTCACCACCCACCAGTCCCATTGATGCTGGGGTGCAGTCGGTGTATTCTACAGCCCCAGCCAATACGGTAGATAATTGATCTGGAAAACTAGCTCGTTAATCATTACACCATGATGAAATGACCTTTTTGATGGATAACTATCAAAGTACTAAGAAGAAAAAAAAAATAAGGTTTATTTATTATTCATCTTCAAAATCATAAGTGCCAGGTTTATAGAAGATGAATTTATTATCCACGCCCCCACAAAAAAAAAAAGAAAAAGAAAAAGCAGAACAAGCCTGTTGAATTACTTCGCTTCAGTTTAATGTCTACTATATTATCAGTTAAGACTATTCTTATGATTCTTATATACAGTGCCTTATATACACGTGGTGTAATGGTTAGAGTCTTAGGAAATGGACTCGTCGACCCAAGTTCAAATCCTGGACGAAGCCGTTTACATTTCACATAGCGCTGATACTCTTGGAAAAGGTATGCATCCAATTACTCTCCCTCCAGCTATAGGTAAATAGTAGAACTGACTAGTCTAACCAGTCTAGAAGAAGGAAAACTCTGGTAACTCCTTTCCCTATTCTAAAAATCTTATAATTCATTTCTGAAAAATGATAGTGATGCTTCTCATGACGCATGTTGGAATGATAGGCGTGCAAAAACAATGATGTTGTAAGATTCAAAGTGATATATACTTGAAGGTAAAACTCCGACAAGGGTTGATAGACAAAATATTTAATAGGTATACAGCACATGGATAAACAGGGCACATAATACATAGAGGTGTACGTAAACATACATACCTAAGTAATATAAATACATATACAAGAGTAGAGATAATGACACATTCATGAATGGAAAAACATAAAAGCAACAGACATGAGACTAGGAATAGTCCATGCTGTATAAATCACTTACAGTAATGTAAGGGGGGGGGGCCAAAGCCCCAACGAGAAGGGGTAGACCGTGTCTAACCCATGTGTCTCGTGGGTTGAGCAACAGGAAAAGAGAAAGAGACGTTCAAATCAGCCGCTTAAATATCATAGGCCCCTAGCGGGAACCAGCGAAACTAAACGGGCAGACAACTCCCCAGGCGAATACGAAAATAACGCCTACAATGTCATTATTTGAACTAGCAAATATATGCACCCTCCGGGTGCAAGTATTTAAGTTTTAATGTAATGAAATATTGTATTAAATTAGAAGCGCTAATGAAACTAAATAAGAATGCAGATAAAAAGATTTGAAACAGAGGGGATATAATCAAAAATAGAACAACTGAAATTTACTCTTCCATCACTCTCGTCTTTCATTGTTATTTTTTCTAATTTAAGTATTTAGTTAAAATAGGAAGTAAAGAATAAAAGTACAGTTATCTTTTCTTGTTAATGGATTTCATTTAAGATTCATTGAAGAGATTTTTGCTTATATTCATTAAAATAAAGCCAAACAGTTAGAAATCAATAATACTAAGCATATATTTATTAAAATTACATTTTTAATATCAATATGCAAATTAGCCTTCCCATTCACACTATAAACCGCTATTTTGTTGTATATATAAATACAATTGCATGTTGTTAGTATGTAGATATGGTTAACAGTATTAATAATGTAAAACAATTTTTTTTAATAATTGAGGTTTAAATAAGGATAAATTCATGGTGAATGTGACGTCAATAACTAAGGGAATTGTGACTTGAGTAGTGATTTAGTTTCGGTTACAGACAGAAAAACACACAATCTCCATTATAATAAGATAAGATCTTCAAAGGTTCTTTGACACCTTGTTTGATCAACAGCCAGACTTGTTCAAAATGATTTCCCAGGTTGGTTCATTGCTATGCTCAGATACACAGTAGGAAATCTGGAGGATACAGTGACCAAAACACTGATTTTACATACCATAATAAATATGAAGACAAGTACGAAAAATCAAAATTATTCATATTCTATTTTATGTTTCTTTATACAATTACAGTGCTATTTCTCTGAATGTTTGAGATGAGACTTGAAGATTAGTATTATCTGCGTTATTCGGACTATTGTCCCCATCTTCATTGTTATTTGTACAATAGTCCGAATAACGCAGATAATACTAATTACAGTGCTATTTTTCTTATTTCAAAAAATAAAAAAATATCCCCAGAAATTGCGTAAGTTTATCAATGAGTATTTAATTTGTCAAAATCATTAATACATAAAATAAATATTATTTATTAACGATTTCTCAGTGAAAATTAGTACCACTGTATATAAAAAAAAAAAAAAAAAAAAGGACATGTTATATGAGGATCTAAAATACTTCAAGTATTATCCAGTTTTTTTTGGGGGGACAAGATACATCATTCCAATGTCTTACAAAAGTGGCCTCTTCATAACACTGAAAAGGTTATCTGTTAAAGAGTAACTGATCAGGGAAAAAAAAAAAAAAAAAAAAAAAACTCGGACGAAAAAATATAAGCTCATAATTAAGACTCGAGAATGCTTAGTTATATTTAGTTTACTAGTAAGTAGTTAGTCACAAAATGAGTATTAATAAAAATGAAGGACACAGTCACTTTTATTTTTTTAAGTTTAAGATAATCATTTGTTTTTATTGTTTATTTACAATGCGTTGCTGTGTGGTTTACAATCAGTATGGTGTATACAAATTGACTTCAGGTTCATCCAGAGATCGAAGATGAATCTCAAAAACTGCTAAAAATCTATATATTAACAGAGATGCTGATGTGACGCAGGATGCGTACCTGATGCAGAAAAATCTAAAAGGATGCAGAAAAATCACCCCCATGAGTCTCGGGGTTTTTGTTTTTCCTTCCCCTACATTTTCCAGCTTACTTTATATACATTTCAATATTTTCTTGGAAATGAATTACACGCTATGGGGTACAAGATAGGGGTTAGACAGCTTTAGTTTATCATGAATAAAAACTCTACAATTTATTAAGAAACTTTAGTTAGGACCCATCATATTTTCCAGGGACTCATTCAAATCAAATACATGCGTCCCAGGACACTAAATTAAAAAGTTATCAGCATCACTGTATTGTGAATTTTTGAGATGAGTCTTGATAATTTGTAATAGATTTTGCAGACTGCTGTTCTTTATTGTTATATACACAGCATTTTGGCCAATGTGCCCTCAAGCCTTCTTCAAGTTTTTTTGTTGAACTGTTTTTATGTGTAATTTGTCCTTTTTCTTCCCTTTCTTTGATAAAAACGGAATGGTCCATTATTTAGTTGAGGTGACATCACTCATAAGAAATAAGAATTTGGCAGATAAGCATTAGCAGATAATCAGGATTTACATTTTTGTATTTTATCTTGAATGATTTGGACAGTCTCATTTTTAACCAGAGGGTGTTGTAAGATGATAACAGTCATACAATTAAGGAACAAGAGTATTAATACATAGAAGAACTGGTCAGAACTGTACAAGACACAAAAACTCCAAAGAAAAAGAAAAAATTCCAGAATACACACGTTCCAGAATAGACACGTTCCAGAATAGACACGTCTTGTCACTTTTATTCCAGGTATTATCACATAAATGCATCCTGGTCCCCTGCCCTAAAAAATGCTAAGCGGTGCCTGTTCAAAATCTAAACCACGCTACTACTTGGTCGTATTTATTTTAAAAAATGTGATAGTTTTTCTTAATTAAAATAAAAAATTTAAAAAAAAAAAAAAAGATTTTTTTTTTGATTAAAAATAACATGACTTATTTCTAATTAAAATAAAAAAGAATTTCTAAATATTCTGATTTTTTAATTGTGTTTATTTAATGTCTTGATTGTTTTTTTGTGATGCCTTCAAACTGTTAAAAAAATATATTTTAAAGGGTGGGGGGATATTTACATTTACATGCCGAGAAAAGACTGGGGTGGGGGGTAAATATAGCTTTCATATCGCATTAACTTTTTGGGAAAAACGCCTCCAAACAGCTAGGAAGTTCAATAGTAGCGCGGGTTGGATTTTTGGCAAGCACCGCTTAGCTTTTTTTTTTTAGGGCAGGAGGCCAGGACGCATTTATGCGATATGCACCTTTATTCCCTCTACATATTGGTCAGGATAGCACTTGAGACACATTGCGATATGGACTTGACCACTGGTCAGTTTTCTTCTTGCTCTGTGTTTAACAAGTGGATGTGCTTGTTGTATAATGGTTATCCTTATAGTGGTCAGAGTCATGGGAAATGGACTAGTTGACCCAAGTTCAAATCCTAGACAAGGATGTTTGCATTTCACATACCACTTGAGAAAGGTATGAATCCATATATTCTCCTTCCAGCTATGGATAAAATAGTAGGGCAGACTAGGCTCTTTAACCTTGGATAGGTAACCAGTCTAGGAGAAAGAAAACTGAATTTGAAAAACCTGAGGTCAGTTATTGATTGGGTTTGTGGCATTCCTTGTACACCAATTCTTTCCTATTGACTGTGCCAAAAAAGTGCAGATGGTCCAACACAACCCTTCACCACTATCAACAAAACACTGTAGGTTGTTCAGTAGATAACCTTCATGCGTCGAAATCGACAAGCGAGTCCATTTTTTCTTCAATGTTTATTTAATAATGTCTAAGTATCATTCCAGCCCCCACCCCTTGTGCATGTGTGTTGGTCTTTCCCATATATATTTGTGGGTTTTTATTTTGTTTATTAAAATCTAAATGGACACAGTAAAATCATGTATCCCAATGTTTTTCTTTTTTCTTCCCTCACCATTTCAAGCTAACTGTAAATACATTTCAATAGTTTCTTAGAAACGAAGTACACAAGATAGGTAGGAGTTAGACGGTTTTAGTTGTTTCCCCAGATCATAAATAAAAATCCTACAATTTATCAAGAAACTTTAGTTGGGACCCATAGATTTTCCCAGAGACTCATTCTAATCAAATATGTGCTTCCCAGGACACACTAAATAAAAAAGCTATCAGCATCACTGAGAGGGTGTTATTTTTCTTAGATGTAGAGCGTGTTTAAAAAAGAAAAATGATGCAACCTTCTTCTTGATAACTTGTATTTAAACTTAACTTTTTTTTCGTAGCCTTGAAAATAATAGGTTGTAGACAGTCAACTAATAATCTAGAAAATAGCTAGACAATCTTTTTAGTGATTTTCTGGGTGAGTGAGTTAAATGTTTGAACCCATTGAGAATGATAGCAATTAACAAAGATGTCCAGATTGAGTTCTTTCCGTCCTTGTACTATCCCAGTTTAACAAAATTTATTCAAACAAACAAGGGCTGCATTTATATATATTTTACCAACCCCTGCTCACAAGCAGGATGTGACATAAAATCAATTTATTAAGCAGAGTTTAACAGTTTGAATTCAGAGTTTTCTTTCTCCTAGACTGGTTGCCTAACCAAGGTTAAAGAGTCCAGTCTGCCCACTATTTACCAATAGCAGGAAAGGAGAGTAGGATTCATACCTTTCCCAAGGGTATTAGCACTATGTGAAATGTAAACAGCCTTGTCCAGGATTTGAACTTGAGGTTAGGAGTCCATTTCCCATGACTTTAACCATTACACCAATTGTCCTTGGCCCTTCTACCAGAGGGGCACACAGACTTTTTTTTTTCTCCATAAAATCTAAAATAATTATAAGATTATTTGTTTGAATTTTTGAGATAAGGCATGATAACTTGTATCCAGTTGGACACATGGTGCAACAGATATCAGTGTTGAGTTAACACAGTTCTAAGTGACACTCATCTGTAGGTTGCAGGTTCAATCCTGACCACGGGTGGTAACATTATAGAATACTTAATATTTCTACCCAATCATGGTTAACTGAATGAGAACAGTCTACCCCGGTGGATCTAATAAAGGTTTCAGTCCAAAGTTCCATGGAGTTTCCTGATTATGACAAAGAGGCTACAGAGTTCAACAAGAAACATCTGAAGAAGGCCAGAGGAACATCGGGCAAAATGTTGTTTATATAGCAATAAAGTGGAGGACAACAGTCCAAAAAATACAAATTATCAAGCCTTATCTCAAAAAATTAATAGAAGAAATTTTTTTTTTTTTTAAATTAATTATAAATGAGAAAATATGTGATTAAGGCAAGCAAATAAATTTACAAAACTCTTCATCTGTGAAGAACAAAGTAAATGAAAATGCTGAACATGCAAAAAAAAAAGTATTTCACTAAGAACCGATACAAATTATACATTACTGGATACTTAGTAATCAAAAAAATTTTTCTATAATAACACTGTCCTGCGTAAAAATGTTTATCAAGTGATATAGGATTGACATTTTATGAGAAAACCTTGTTTTATTCATTCTTGATAGGTATTGAAAATTTGTTTATTTAAACTGAATTCTTTTTTTTTTTTTTTAAACACATTTTTAAAAAACTCATTTTTTCTATTTAACCCATAGATGGGAGCCTAAACTTTGTATATAAAAAAAGAGAACATAGTAACAATGATTAATTAACTGTTGTTAACTTCAAATTAAAGATGGCAACAGCTTTTGCCTATTAAATAGGTAATCTTACTTATAAAAACTGAGGGGGTGGTTATGCTATAATGATGTTTCAGTTTTTAAGTTATACAGGGAGGTTCGAAAGTCTTGTTACTCAATGCATACATACACATATATATATACACACACATACATACAATTCCCAATTCGAGGTTATTGTTACTTAATCACATTAGTTATATAGAGCTCTGTAAATGGAGTTCAAAACTGTTTGAATTATGCAAATATACCCAGCGGTTCAAAGGTTATGAGAATTTAAAACCCTGAAATTGGGGGTACAAAAG
>CM042157.1:79461568-79482511 GCA_023376005.1 Doryteuthis pealeii
ATTATCTGCGTTATTCGGACTATTGTCCCCATCTTCATTGTTATTTGTACAACGTTTCGGCTGATATACCCTCCGGCCTTCTTCAGGTATTTCTTGTCGGACTCGGGAACCTTCTTTTCGAACTCGGGAGCCATCACGGAACTTTGAACCTAACCCTTTATTTATTCCACGGGGGTATCCTGTTCTCATTCCGCTAACCATAGCTGGGGTAGGAGTTGTGTTAATTAATTATTTTTCTAACTGCTTTCATTTAGGATTGAACTCGGGTTCCAGAGATAAAGTTCAAAGTTCCGTGATGGCTCCCGAATACGACAAGAAAGTTCCCGAGTTCGAAAAGAAGGTTCCTGAGACTGAGAAGAAATACCTGAAGAAGGCCGGAGGGTATATCGGCCGAAATGTTGTACAAATAACAATGAAGATGGGGACAATAGTCCGAATAATGCAGATAATACTAATCTTCAAGCCTCATCTCAAAATACAATCTCTTTTGTAATCAGATATTTGTTTGACAAAGGTGATTTTGGTTGATGTTTCAATTTTGTTTTTCTAAATGACATCTTTTAAAATTTTTTTTTTTAATCTGTTGAGAAGTCAGGGAATGTGTGGGGATTAAAATAAAAATTAAAAAACCAACAATCTCCCATGGGCCTTCACCGTAAGAGCCCTCCTCGCATGTGCGACAAAAAGGACCGACTCCCGACCCCCAAGTGAATATCTCGACCATTCGAGTTTAGGCCTTAACTGAGTATAGTCGCTTCCTTGGCCACAGGGGATATCCCCCTGGCCATGGACGACTATATCCGGTCAATAAAGCCTAAATCATAAAACCACCTTCTGTCTCATTCTAAATGAGATGGGGTTGAAAGTGAAAACCCTAGGAACACGCCTAGGAATATCCAGCTACCTTTAAAACACCCAAAACCTCTTACAACCCCATAAATGTAATAGAGTTATCTCCTCTTGGATGCATGATGCTAACTTGCACCTCTAACTTCTTAAGTTAATTTTCATCAAGTAAGACTCTTCTTTGCGTGATCGACTATCTCAAATCAAATGAAAAAATAAGTTTTTCATCATTTAAACTCTAGAAATGGTCATTTTGGATTAACTTCATTCATCTAAAACAATTCTGTAGGCAATAAAGTCTTTAAAAATGAAGGGATAAGAAAAACAAAAACAGTAAACAGTGTTACATTCTTGTCTAAATTTTGTAATTCATTTTGTTTGGAAGATGAGGCTTGATAATTAGTAGGTATGTCAATTTCTAGCGGCTTCTACTAAAGGGGATCACAGGAAATTCTTCTAAAAATCATCTAAAATAAACTAACTATCCGATTCTAATAAAACTTTCGGTATATGAAGTAATAAAAGACAAACTTTTATTGTAAATAAATGTTTACTAAATTGAAAAGGCTAATAATTTTTTTCGTTAGTTTTTGTTTCGTGTATCGATCCCCCGTACAAATATCTTGGTAATTTTTTTTTTCTGTATGAAAATAAATTTTACATTTTTGGAAAGATAATTCAATGACGGAACATATGTAAGAAAAAAAAGAAAAAAAAAAAAAAAAAAAAAAATAGATAAATAAAATCGATACTAGACCAGGTTTGGTAATAGGGTAATAACCTTGAAACTTGAGTCTCATAAATAAGAAAAAAAATATCCTTTTTTTTTTTTTTTATTAAATTGTTAGATTATTTTCTAAGGAATTTAATATTAAAAGTTCCTGTTGTCTACTTTTTTCTTTTTTTTAAATTTATGAAAATGTAAAATAAATACTTTTGTTTAGTGGATAGCAAAATCTTATTTATTTAATTAAAGAAAATATTGTATAAAAAATATTTAGTTAAAAATAATGACATAATATAGTACAGTCTTTATAAAAAAAGAAATATTGAAAATAATGTTTGAATTAAAAATTGTCGTCATTTTTATTAATAGAAGTATGTAGGGGACATTATATTCTATTCTTTTTTTTGGAAAACTGTTGTTGTTGCTGCGAATAATTTCAAATAAGTTCAAATCCATGACACCTGTAGAGCTCAAACAGTGTTTGTTTGAAGAAATTAATTATTTTCAAAATCAATAATAAAAGGAATAAAAATAATTATTCCATGTATGATCATCCATAGAAAATTAGTTGGGACTAATTGTTCGCGTCAAGACGTGATAACTATGTCAAAGATTAAGAATTTACAGCAATTAAATTTAAAATGCAAAAATTTAGGTTATACGTAACAGAAATTTGTTTTTTTCAACACATAAATTTGGAATTGTTCTTTATATTAAAAGGTAAAAGAAAACATTAAAAAGTTAATTTTACATTTTTTATTGATGTTTTAAAATATTTTGTAACAATTTGCACACGTGTGAAAAGAGCGCTTTTTGAGCATCCCTAATAATTAGTATTATTTGGATTATTCGGACTATTGTCCTCATCTTTGTTATCTGATAACGTTGTACAGATAACAATAAAGACAAGGACAATAGTCCGAATAATCCAAATAATACTAATCCAATACTAATACCAAAAATTATATATCGACAATTTACCCCAAGTCGACATCTTAGTGGCTAGGAGAGGATATGGCAAAGAAATATAGCAAATTGACGAGTTGAAAATGTAATTTTAAAATTTAACTTCCATTTTTTTTTTCTTAAATAAGCAAATGACTAAAAATTTAAAGTTCTTTAGTCATTTACATTTTTTTTTTTTTTTTTTAATTCGGATAAGAGTAAGTTACTCTTCTTATCCAAATGGTAAATGTAAGTATTATATATTATGTATTATTACTTTAGAAATGTTATCTATTGAACTTAAAGTGTTTTAATAAGTACCGCTTTGTCTATGTCTATGTTATTATTGTTATTATTAGGGATCTCCACAATCGGGTCACGTGATCAGTTTAGACCATATTGAATAAACTAAAGTAAATATTTTTTAACTTTGTTTTTTAAAAATCTTGCAAAGAAAAAGTAACGATCATACAGAGTTGTTACAAAGATAAACAGTTAATTCAAAGATCAAATTATCCGATTGGGAAAAATTATACCGTTATCTTAAAAAATAAATAAACCTGTCCGTTTTACATGCAACAGGGTAATTTTTATGTAGAAATCTGGACTGTAAAATGACATTATCTCACTTTGACAATTATACATTTAAATGTATCGGTGGCAGTATTCGACATAATTGTTTTCTTGTGCATATTCAATAACCAATTATTGGTTTTCAACGATTTTTGAAAGATTTTTTTGTGGTAATTTCAGAATAACTCTGGAGTATTTTTTTAGTTGAACTTATAAAAAAATTATTATTAAAATTTCACAGCGAAATTAACTTATTTTCAAATAATGTCCGTACAATTTGTGCCCCTTCAAAATTAAAATCGAAAAAGAAATGAAATGAAATGAATAAAAATTTGAAAAACTTTAATATTAAAATTTCAGTGAAATTCACTTTAAAAAAAATTATGACAAATTTTTAGTTCACCTGAATTCTAAAATTCAGTGTTATATTATATTTAAATGTCAGTGAAAGATTAGATTTGTACACACAAAAAAAGATTTTTAATCATTAAAAAAAAAAAAATTAAAAAATAAAATTATTTAAGCACACAAAAGATTTAAAATCTCTTAAAAATTAATTTCATTAGAAAATTTTTTTCTTGACAATAGAATATAGTACATATCAATTAAGAAAAAAAAAAGTTTTCATATAATAATATGACATTTTTGTTCTTTTTATTTCAGAATTCATGATTTTTTTTCTACAAAAACTACTGCCCTGAATATTATACAATTTTTGTTTATATAGTTATTCAGACTTATGTTTATAGAAGAAAAAAAAAAGTAAAAATCGTTTTTTGACGGTTCATTTTTTAATATCTCATAAAAAAATTTAAAAAATATTTCCCCTAATATATTTTAGGAAAAAAACTATTTCAGACATATTTACATCCAAAGGTAAAGAGTTATGGAAATTTTTATGAAAAATTGATTTTTCATAGAATTTTTTAAAAATCCTCTTGTAACTTGTTTTTGGCAACGTTACATTTCAGTTGATTTAGCGGTGCAAAAATGAAAATATTTTTCAATCATAATATTCATTATTTCCGTAAGCTGAAAATTTTTTTTTTTTAAATCATCAGGAGTCTGTTTAATGTTTCTTTTTTCGAATGGAAAAAATTTTTTTCCAGATAATATTAATTTTTATGCAAGTTTCATGGTGTTAAATATAAGGGGGGTAAATTTCACAGGGAAAATTGGTGGTACCTAGTTATTATTATTACTATTATTATCATCATCAGGAACGTTTTTGCTGTGTGTACTCCAGCTTTCTGGAATATTTATTGTGAAATGCGTGGTGTTAATCGACCATTATGAAGTTCCATACACAGCTGTACGGATTATGGATGCTGCGCGGAGGACCTACCAAGAGCGATGACCATTGGGACGGGGTGGCGAGAGAGAGAGAGGATCAGGGATATCCACGCTGTAAGCACGACCTGATGATGATTATACAAAACATTTACACAGGGTTGTTTATAGCAACCATAGATTTTTTTTCTAATTTTTTTTTGTTTGTTTATTATCACAACTTTCAAGTCAGACAAGTGTCGTCCAAGGATACGGAATGAGAGTTGAAATCGTATCCAAGTCTACTTCCTTATTTATTTTCTATCTACCCAACGGTCGTAGAATGTAAAAAATGACCAGAACATTGAAATTTAAAATATTATATAGCAAAAATAATAAAATGAAAGAAACTTAATAAAAAAATAAAGGCTTAATCTTTCCGGACAATTTTTGTTTTTCTTTCTCTCTCTTCGCTTTTCATCAAGTTTAATGATCAGACTTATTGATTTTAGTGTCCTATTTATTTTTTTGTCGGCCTGGGCCTCGGGAAAGATTGATTTTACACAAATTATTTTTATAATACATAATCTTACAAAACACGACATCTACAGAATGTGAAACCATTTTTTTTTTTAATCTTCCATTTTTTATTTTTAGATAAGTTTATTTTAACTTAAGAAAATATTTCTAAATTTTAGATTTCTGTTTTTAATCTTGAGATGTTTAATTAAAACAAACATATTGACAAAGAAAAAAAAAAAAAAACAGTATCTACAATTTTTTTTTTAAATTTTACTAATGTTCAGTAACAAAACTTGAATTTTTTTTAAGTGTTAAAAGAAGTTCTATTATAGAGCGACTAGTAGTAAAGTATTAATACTAGTTACCATGTATATAAGTCTGTGTAGGTAGTGACTTACTAACTTTTTTTCAATAATAATATTTTCAAGTTTATTTATTTCAATTTTCCTTTCGTGGAATGAATAATTTTTTATAACATTAACTTCAAAAAAAAAAAAAATCTTTTTAAAATGTTTTTAATAATTACTACCTTATTGCGGTTAATTAAAAAAAAAAAATAATAATAACCACCTTACTCTTATAAAAGAAAAAAGTCAACATAGATCAAATAAAAAATCATTTCTTTCCAGGAAGAAGGAAATATTAAATGTTATTTTCACCTACTATTTCCTGACTTTTTAATTAATCAACTTTTTACAGTGTAAAATTTACAAAGTATTTTTGTTTCTACTACAACTACATGGTCACGAAAACAAATTCTCACGGAAGCTTTTTTTTTTTTGTGAGATTATTATTTTTTTAATTCATTAAATTGATAATTTATTTAGATAATTTGAAAACTATGAAATTAACAACTTTGCTAAAACTAAGCGGAATGTTTTTTTGTTGTTGTTTTTTTAGTTAGTTTCTCAATAATTTAATTGGAATTTAGATTATTTACTATGGCGCTCCACCCGAGGCCACCGCCTCTCCCCTAAACCGCTGGCGAAAAGGGGATGGGCTCCCTCACGGTTCGGTTGATACCGACAATAGACCATTCCTCAGACTTTAAATTATTTGCTATAGAAATTCTCAACACATGGGTCTTCACTCTAAGTGAACTTTAATCTTTATACGATGATAACACAAATTAAAAAATAGAAAATACACCACACGAATTCCAATGGGAAAACAAAAATGAAAAGAAACAAAAAAGTTAACCCATTCCATTATTGTTGTTTTAATTCTTTTCCAGATTTTAAAAGTTTTTAAAATTCACGTCTTCGTCTTTTTTTAACGTGTCGTGTAGGAAAGTATTTTTTTTTTTTTTTAAATTTACACGAACGAAATTTTTTTAAGTGTCCATGGCTATCGTCGTTTGTTTTGTTTTTTAAACAATATAAATAATTCAAGTTATCAATGAAAGTATTTGTCACACTTGCAGGACGACAATCAGACCGTAAAAAAACACATTTTTCCCCGTTCTTCACAAAACTCAAGAATCAATTTTTCTAGCCTTCAAATTGACTAAAAACTCTAAAACACCTTTGAAATATTATTTTAATTCAATATATCACCATTCATTAGAGTTGGATATTTTTAGAAGCCCAAGTTCCCCTTTCTTTTCAAATTTTCCCTCACTACACTAAATTTTAAGATATTTTTTCTTATCTTTTTTTTAAGTCATAATTCCTTGGGGTCTGCGTACTATTAATCACGTAATACGAAATTAAACTGAACTCAATCTTTTTAAACGATACTATATGAACTATTAAAGAAAACAACGAAGTTGACAAAACTATTGTATAAAAAGTAAAACTTACAATTTTCGTGGCACCGCTTTTGTGGTTTATAAACAACTTCTGGTGCTCTGCTAAGGATTGTAATTAGGAAAGTCACTCTTTAACGATTTTTCGTCAAGGGAGACAACTCTGCGTTTACAAATATTTTTAAATTATATATATAGTGGTACCTTGACTTACGAGTTTAATTCGTTCCGCTGATAACTCAATTTCCTCGTATATCAAATCAATTTACCCGGTTGAAATAAACTGAAATACTATTAATCCGTCCCATTACTCCAAGATTCACTCTGTTCGGTTCCATTCTATGGCTTAAATAGAAAAAATGAAAAATGTGTTTAAAAAAATAATTTCAGTGAATTTAGATTTTTCTCTTTCCATCTCTCTTTTTCTCTCTATCTAGTCTCTTTCTCCCTCTCTGTTTCTCTCTATCTACTCTTTTTTCACCCTCTCTGTTTCTCTCTAGCTATTCTCTTTCCCCTTTCTGTTTCTCTCTATCTATTCTCTATCTCCCCTTTCTACTGCTTTCTATCTATTCTCTTTCCTCCTCTCTGTTTCTCTGTAGCTATTCTCTTTCTCCCCTTTTTTCTCTATCTATTCTCTTTCCCCTTCTCTGTTTTCTCTCTATCTATTCTTTTTCCATCTCTCTTTTCCTCTCTCGCTATTCTCTTTCCCCCTCTCTGATTCTGTCTAGCTATCCCCCCCCCTGTTTCTCTCTAGCTATTCTCTTTCCCCCTCTCTGATTCTGTCTAGCTATTCCCCCCTCCCCTCTCTGTTTCTCTCTATCTATTCTCTTTCCCCTCTCTGTTTCTCTCTATCTATTCTCTTCCTCTTCTATGTTTCTGTCTATCTATTCTCTTTACCCCCTCTCTGTTTCTCTCCATCTATTTTGTCTGCCTCTCTGTTTCCTTCCATCGATTCTCTTTCCCCTCTCTGTTTCTGTCTATCTATTCTCTTCCCCCTCTTATATTTCTCTCCATCTATTCTTCCCCCCTCTAATTTCTCTCTAACCTATTCTCTCTGCACCTCTCTGTTCCTCTTTATCCCTCTCTGTTTCTTTCTATCTCCACCAGCTAGCTGTTTTCTTCCAATTTTGCTTGAAAAATGGTGCTACCCCAGAACAGTGGAAAACTGCTAGTGTAATTCCACTGTTCAAAAAGGGCGACCGCACATCACCTGTTAACTATCGGCCAGTCAGTCTTACAAGTTGCATTGCTAAGTTGATGGAGTCCTGCATCAGAGAGAGACTTTGGAATTTCTGGAACTCTCACAGTCTTATCCGACCATCCCAGTTTGGATTTGTCCCAAACTCTAGATGTTATGATCAACTTGTAGAGTTCCTAGAGGACATCACCCGGATCACTGATGGGGGCTCATGGGTAGATGTTGTCTACCTTGACTTTGCTAAGGCCTTCAACTCTGTGCCGCACAAAAGACTTTTGGCAAAACTCTCTGCAATGGGGGTGAAGGATGATCTTTTTAACTGGTTAAAGTCCTTCATACTCAAACGGAGAGAGGTAGTTACAGTTCTTGGGCAACACTCCTCACCATATGAGATGTCATCTGGGGTATCACAAGGTTCAGTTCTTGGCCCCCTTTTGTTTGTTGCGTATATCAATGATATAGATGCTAACTTAAGGAATACCATAGTCCTGAAGTATGCCGATGACATCAAGTTGTACCTTGAAATAAAAAAGACAGATCCTGAACGCTGCAGATCTTTACTACAATCAGACCTGGACACAGTGCAACAATGGATCACTGACTGGCAACTGAAGCTGGCTGTGGACAAATGCACCACCATGCATTTTGGGAGGAAAAATCCATCATACATATACTCCCTCCACAACACTAATATCAAGGAATCTTCTTGTGAATGTCATCTGGGTATTACTGTCAGCAATGGTTTACGTTGGACGAAACACATCTCCAAAATTGCCAAAAAGGCCGACGGCGTCCTGGCGTCACTCAGCAAGACCTTTGTCAGCCGCTCACCGGCTATCTATTTGAAGCTGTACAAAGCTATGGTACGGCCACACTTGGAGTTTGCATCACTAGTCTGGAACCCCTATCTTTCTCAGAATATTAACCTCCTAGAAACTGTACAGAGACGTGCAACCAAGCGAGTACCCTTCATCAGGAATCTGCCATACTCTGAACGTCTCGCAGCCCTGGGAATGGATTCGTTGAAACTTCAGCGTCTGGCAGCTGACCTGGTAAATGCTCATAAGGTCATTAATCATCTTAACAACAGCAAACTTGAGCACCTTTTTGATCACCATCTTTCCAACACACATGGGCATGCCTACAAAGTCTCGTGTCTAGTTTCTTTATATATAACAAATAAATACACCTGTAATCAAGCAATTTACTTTCATTACTCCATTACAAAATAACTACACACACACACACACAAACACACATATATAAATAATAGAGATTTGGTTTCTATTTGTCTTTAACCAAAACTACGTCACTGCTTACATCACAGTTATTTCAGGAATTAAGTAATTTTATCAATGAGTAATTTATAGTCAGTCTCATTACTACATAAAATTATAAAATTCTATAAAAGATCAATTGTCCAATTTTCATGATCATTTTGATACTTATTCACCTTTAAATGAATTTATGTTTAGAATATTTTATTCCTAAAATATATAAGGGGAAATTACTACACACACACACACACACATATATTTGAAGCTGTACAAAGTTATGGTGCTGCCACACTTGGAGTTTGCATCACCGGTCTGGAACCCCCATCTTGCTCAGAATATTAACCTCCTAGAAACTGTACAGAGACGTGCAACCAGGCGGATACCCTCCATCAGGCACCTACCATACTCTGAACGTCTCGCTGCCCTGGGAATGGATTCGCTGAAACTTCGGCGTCTGGCAACTGACCTGGTAAATGCTCATAAGGTCATTAATCATCTTAACAACAGCAACCTTGAGCACCTTTTTGATCTCCATCTTTCCAACACACATGGGCATGCCTACAAAGTCAGAAAACAGCACTGCTCACGTGACTTTCGGAAACATTTTTTCACGCTCAGAATTGCCGAGACATGGAATAAACTGCCCGCGTCTGTTGTAGGCTGTCGAAGCACTGAGTCTTTCAAAGCCTCCATGCTTCCTGTAGTCTGCCGACACTATACCTGATGCTACTCTCCACATACATATGCACACACGCGCACACATACATGCATATTACTACTGTAAACTGTTCATGTTCCTGACACTACATTATTCTGTGTATTTGACATGAGACTTTGATGAGTTGTGGTGTACCTGAGCACTGTACACAATAAATTTCATTATTATTATCATATATATATATTTATATAAATATATATATATATATATATATATATATATATAAATAATAGAGATTTGGTCTCTATTTGTCTTTAACTGAAACTATGTCACTGCTTACTTTACAGTTATTTCAGGAATAAAGTAATTTTATCAATGGGTATTTAATTTATAAACAGTATCATTACTGCATAAAAATAATAAAATTCTATGAAAAATCAATTGTCAAATTTTCATGATCATTTCGATACTTATTCATCTTTAGATGAATTTATGTTTAGAATATTTTATTCCTAAAATATATAAGGGGAAATTTTTTTACTTGGTTGATCCCCTTATTTTATTTTATAAAATCTGAATAAAATATATTTTACTCATAAAATTTAAAGATTTTTCTCGAAAGATAAAGGTCTGAATAATTAAATCAGAAATCTTTAGAAATGTCTTGGAGCTCCCTAGTTTTAAAACAAAACAAATATCTCAGGGAAGTGTTACTCCACTTCCCTGAGATATATTAAAATTTTTATTTTATTTATCTAATTTTCCCACCCCACACAGGCAATATATTTCCAAAATGTATTTTTACACCACACAGAGGGCGTTTTTTGTTGCTAGTATATATAAAGGAGTCATGTCTATTTCATTATGTACATATCAACTTATAACTCACAAAAAGAGATGTCATTTAGCATTAAAATTGTGCATATACATTAATATGTTTATGATGAGGAAAAGTACAAAATTTAGTTTTTTCAGCTCTGTGCAAGTGCAGCACCCTCCATATTCACCAGATCCCCAGCTCTGTTCAAATGCAGCACCCTCCATATTCACCAGATCCCCTGCTCTGTGCAAGTGCAGCACCCTCCATATTCACCAGATCCCCAGCTCTGTTCAAATGCAGCACCCTCTATACTCATCAGATCCCCTGCTCTGTGCAAGTGTAGCACCCTCCATATTCATAAGATCCCCACCTCTGTTCAAGTGCAGCACCCTCCATACTCATCAGATCCCCTACTCTGTGCAAGTGCAGCACCCTCCATATTCACCAGATCCCCAGCTCTGTTCAAGTGCAGCACCCTCCATACTCATAAGATCCCCTGCTCTGTGCAAGTGTAGCACCCTCCATATTCACCAGATCCCCTGCTCTGTGCAAGTGTAGCACCCTCCATATTCATAAGATCCCCACCTCTGTTCAAGTGCAGCACCCTCCATACTCATCAGATCCCCTACTCTGTGCAAGTGCAGCACCCTCCATATTCACCAGATCCCCAGCTCTGTTCAAGTGCAGCACCCTCCATACTCATAAGATCCCCTGCTCTGTGCAAGTGTAGCACCCTCCATATTCACCAGATCCCCAGCTCTGTTCAAGTGCAGCACCCTCCATACTCATCAGATCCCCTACTCTGTGCAAGTGCAGCAACCTCCATATTCACCAGATCCCCAGCTCTGTTCAAGTGCAGCACCCTCCATACTCATAAGATCCCCTGCTCTGTGCAAGTGTAGCACCCTCCATATTCACCAGATCCCCAGCTCTGTGCAAGTGCAGCACCCTCCATACTCATCAGATCTCCTACTCTGTGCAAGTGCAGCAACCTCCATATTCACCAGATCCCCAGCTCTGTTCAAGTGCAGCACCCTCCATACTCATCAGATCCCCTGCTCTGTGCAAGTGTAGCACCCTCCATATTCACCAGATCCCCAGCTCTATTCAAGTGCAGCACCCTCCATACTCATCAGATCCCCTGCTCTGTGCAAGTGCAGCACCCACCATATTCACCAGATCCCCAGTTCTGTTAAAATGCAGCACCCTCAATACTCATCAGATCCCCTACTCTGTGCAAGTGCAGCAACCTCCATATTCACCAGATCCCCAGCTCTGTTCAAGTGCAGCACCCTCCATACTCATAAGATCCCCTGCTCTGTGCAAGTGTAGCACCCTCCATATTCACCAGATCCCCAGCTCTGTTCAAGTGCAGCACCCTCCATACTCATCAGATCCCCTGCTCTGTGCAAGTGCAGCACCCACCATATTCACCAGATCCCCAGTTCTGTTAAAATGCAGCACCCTCAATACTCATCAGATCCCCTGCTCTGTTCAAGTGCAGCACCCTCCATATTCACCAGATCCCCAGTTCTGTTAAAATGCAGCACCCTCAATACTCATCAGATCCCCTGCTCTGTTCAAGTGCAGCACCCTCCATATTCACCAGATCCCCTGCTCTGTGCAAGTACAGCACCCTCCATATTCACCAGATCCCCAGCTCTGTTCAAGTGCAGCACCCTCCATACTCATCAGATCCCCTACTTTGTGCAAGTGCAGCACCCTCCATATTCACCAGATCCCCAGCTCTGTTCAAGTGCAGCACCCTCCATACTCATAAGATCCCCTGCTCTGTGCAAGTGTAGCACCCTCCATATTCACCAGATCCCAGCTCTGTTCAAGCTGCTGTGTGCAAGTGTAGCACCCTCCATATTCACCAGATCAAGTGCAGCACCCTCCATACTCATCAGATCCCCTACTCTGTGCAAGTGCAGCAACCTCCATATTCACCAGATCCCCAGCTCTGTTCAAGTGCAGCACCCTCCATACTCATCAGATCCCCTGCTCTGTGCAAGTGCAACACCCACCATATTCACCAGATCCCCAGCTCTGTTCAAATGCAGCACCCTCAATACTCATCAGATCCCCTGCTCTGTGAAAGTACAGCACCCTCCATATTCACCAGATCCCCAGCTCTGTTCAAGTGCAGCACCCTCAATACTCATCAGATCCCCTGCTCTGTGCAAGTGTAGCACCCTCCATATTCACCAGATCCCCTGCTCTGTTCAAGCGCAGCACCCTCCATACTCACAGATCCCCTGCTCTGTGCAAGTGCAGCACCCTCCATATTCACCAGATCCCCAGCTCTGTTCAAGTGCAGCACCCTCCATACTCATCCCCTGCTCTGTGCAAGTGCCCCTCCATATTCACCAGATCCCCAGCTCTGTTCAAGTGCAGCACCCTCCATACTCATAAGATCCCCTGCTCTGTGCAAGTGTAGCACCCTCCATATTCACCAGATCCCCTGCTCTGTTCAAGTGCAGCACCCTCCATACTCATCAGATCCCCTACTCTGTGCAAGTGCAGCAACCTCCATATTCACCAGATCCCCAGCTCTGTTCAAGTGCAGCACCCTCCATACTCATCAGATCCCCTGCTCTGTGCAAGTGCAACACCCACCATATTCACCAGATCCCCAGCTCTGTTCAAATGCAGCACCCTCAATACTCATCAGATCCCCTGCTCTGTGCAAGTACAGCACCCTCCATATTCACCAGATCCCCAGCTCTGTTCAAGTGCAGCACCCTCAATACTCATCAGATCCCTGCTCTGTGCAAGTGTAGCACCCTCCATATTCACCAGATCCCCTGCTCTGTTCAAGCGCAGCACCCTCCATACTCACCAGATCCCCTGCTCTGTGCAAGTACAGCACCCTCCATATTCACCAGATCCCAGCTCTGTTCAAGCGCAGCACCCTCAATACTCATCAGATCCCCTGCTCTGTGCAAGTGCAGCACCCTCCATATTCACCAGATCCCTGCTCTGTGCAAGTGCAGCACCCTCCATATTCACCAGATCCCCAGCTCTGTTCAAATGCAGCACCCTCCATACTCATCAGATCCCCTGCTCTGTGCAAGTGTAGCACCCTCCATATTCACCAGATCCCCTGCTCTGTTCAAGTGCAGCACCTCCATACTCACCAGATCCCCTGCTCTGTGCAAGTGCAGCACCCTCCATATTCACCAGATCCCCAGCTCTGTTCAAATGCAGCACCCTCAATACTCATCAGATCCCCTGCTCTGTGCAAGTGCAGACCCTCCATATTCACCAGATCCCAGCTCTGTTCAAGTGCAGCACCCTCCATACTCACCAGATCCCCTGCTCTGTGCAAGTGCAGCACCCTCCATATTCACCAGATCCCCAGCTCTGTTCAAATGCAGCACCCTCAATACTCATCAGATCCCCTGCTCTGTGCAAGTGCAGAACCCTCCATATTCACCAGATCCCCTGCTCTGTTCAAGTGCAGCACCCTCTATATTCACCAGATCCCCTGCTCGGTTCAAGTGCAGCACCTTCCATACTCACCAGATCCCCTGCTCTGTGCAAGTGCAGCACTTTTCCTATTCACCAAACCTTCAGCTCTGTGTAACTTTTTATTGTTTCCTCAACTGAAAATTGATTTTCAGGGTAAAAAATTTGATGATGTGCAAGAGATTCAGAGGTGCTTCAACCAATGGAAAACTCACTGGAATAAGTGTTTTGGAATAAGTATTTGTTATGTTTTTACATACAAATAAAATGTGGAGCACTGAATGAAAATGCAAGACCATGTTGTTGGAAAATAATTTTTACACCACACAGAGGGCGTTTTTTGTTGCTAGTATATATAAAGGAGTCATGTCTATTTCATTATGTACATATCAACTTATAACTCACAAAAAGAGATGTCATTTAGCATTAAAATTGTGCATATACATTAATATGTTTATGATGAGGAAAAGTACAAAATTTAGTTTTTTCAGCTCTGTGCAAGTGCAGCACCCTCCATATTCACCAGATCCCCTGCTCTGTGCAAGTGCAGCACCCTCCATATTCACCAGATCCCCAGCTCTGTGTAACTTTTTATTGTTTCCTCAACTGAAAATTGATTTTCAGGGTAAAAAATTTGATGATGTGCAAGAGATTCAGAGGTGCTTCAACCAATGGAAAACTCACTGGAATAAGTGTTTTGGAATAAGTATTTGTTATGTTTTTACATACAAATAAAATGTGGAGCACTGAATGAAAATGCAAGACCATGTTGTTGGAAATTAATAAGTTTTATTTAACACCGCGTAGAGAAATGCTTCTACCCTAAAAGTTACTTAATTAGCTCAACCGTGTACACATGCGTCCTGACCACACAAACCTCTATCCAAAGGTGTCATGGTGGAAACCTCATTTCTGGCTTCCTATCAAACCCCCACTGATCAAGGGGAGTAACTCTAGATTTCGTTAGGTCTGGACCTCATAGTATCAACGGACTGTTTTGAAAAAAATTAACATTTCATTATCCATTTCTGTCTTGGTAAATAGTTTATGTCTTGATACTTTTTAATGTTCATTATTTTGATTTATGGCATATCAACCCTTTTTGGGTCAATTAATGCCAAATCAAGTCATTTTTGATAAACAAAGGACTCAGGTTGCCTACAGTACCTGCTTTTACTTAAGTGGTCACCCTAATTAAGTATAGAACAGGCTCATTGCTGCTTAATTTAGGAGATTTAGCAGGAGCCAGTGCTTTCAACATGACTTGACCACCATATACGTTTTATGCATACCTTATATAAAGGAAAAGATTGCTATCCAATTTTATTATATAAAATTTAGCAGCTTTTTTTTATTACAAATTTCTCAAGGTACTATTTTAGTGATAGCAAACAACAGTGCATATAAGAGACAATAATAAAGGGCTAGCAGGACCTGTGCATATACCACAGTATGATAATTTAATTATTACATTTGATATGTTTACCTAAGAGCTATTGCATATACTTCAATACATAAAAAGTATAATAATCTTCATTTAACTCTTTTTTTCCTTTTCATTGTTTGATTAAAACAAATTAGCATTATTGCTTCCATGCGCTCACTCCCTCTTTTTATCTTTCTCCTACTCTTTTTTCTGAGTAGAATGTCCTTTTCTTTCCCTTTCATTCTTTATAATAAAAACGGAATGGTCCATTATTCAGCCGCCCTGTCGGCTGGGGCATTAGAATGCACCGACTGCACCTCTGCAGAGAGGTAAGACTCCCCCAATGGGGCCACCTGTTGGCCGTGGGTGGCGACCTGTGATGCTTAAGGATAGAGCCCAGGTGGATGAGCAGTTCATGACCTGCAATACTCCACTTTGGCCCTATCTTGGGCTAGACGGGCGGTCGGAGAGGCCCCCTCCGATCAATCGGCTAGTCACGTCAAGCCCTAGCACCTATATGATTGCCCCAACCCTATTGCCCTTATGGCAAGCCTCAACCCCTTTTTATCATATGGGTGCTAGAAGGCGGTGACTGCGGGTCTACATGTCCTGGGAATGACGTTAAACTCTATCTGATGGTGAGGTTCCAGTTTTGGAGTTTTGGGGAATGTGGAGCACCCCTTCATCACCATTGCTCCCTGGTCCACTCTGACCCGGAATGGTAGTACCTGTTAGGGTACCATCTATGGGTTAAATAGAAAAATGTGTTAATAAAAAAAATTGTATTATCCATTAAGAATTGATTTATTTCAAAACTTTATCGGCATTAAATGACCCACTGAGGTTGATATGCCGTAAAACAAAACAAACCAAACCATTATTCAACTGAGGTGACAACACTCATAAGAAATAAGAATTTGGCGGATAAGCAACAGCAGGTAATCAGGATTTATATTTTTACATTTCATCTTGGATGATTTGGACGATTTCATTTTTAACTAGAGGGTGTTGCAAGATGATAACGGTTGTACAATTAAGGAACACGAGAATTAATATATAAATAAGCTCTCATTGAGAGTTGAACTAATGTTCCTCTTTGTTAATAGCTTGGTTATACATACCAGCTGCTGTACTAAATAAGCTACAAGAGACACTGTTGGACATCAGTTAAGGAGACCTTTGTCTTTTTATCTGTATTTGAGCAGAAATCGGTCTGGGGTCAACATAAGTAAACAAAAGATCCAGGTTGAGTGGACATGATGTGGATGGCCTGACCGGAAAGAAAGGTGTGGTTATGTAGACATTGCGTAGGTGTTGTGCCAGAAGAAATGCGACCATGAGAAGTTGTGTAAGCGTTGTGCTGGAAGAGGTGTGACCATGTGCAGTTGTGGGGGTGTCTAGGATGCTCTATAACCAGTCTGAATTTTGATCTAGGCAGAATCTGGCTGAAGGTTCAACCGAAGAGAAATCATGTTGACCAGTGTGCATGTGTGTGCAATCATAACCACTTTGACTTTTATTCTACACATTTGCCACAATTTGGAGAATATAAAACTTTATTTGGTTAAATCAAACTTAACAGACCTAAATTCCACCATTGTATGTCACCCTGCCAAAGAAAAAAAAAAAAAAAAAAAAAAAATCAGGGAATTAACCAAATTTAATGAAATTTTCAGTGTTGATATATTAATGAATAAAAGATATAATGCACCAGTTATTTTATTTTAAAACTTTTACATTTTTCTGGTCAGTTAACTTTGAAACACATATCTTTGAAGTGTGACGCAGATTCTCAAAGATACGTGGTTCAAAGTTGAGTGACCTGAAAAAATGTAAAGGTTTTTTAATAAAATAACTGGTGCATTATATCTTTTATTCATCCATTTTGACTCATGAGGGTTCACCCAATGAACAACCTACACAGTGGTTTGTTCATAGTGGTGAAGGCTTGTGTTGGACCATCCGCACATTTTGGCACAGTCGATAGGAAAGAATTGGTGCACAAGGAATGCCACAAACTCAATCAACGACTGACCTCAGGATTTTCAAATTCAGAGGTTCCTTCGCCTAGACTGGTTACCTATCCAACATTAAATAGCCCAGTCTGCCCTACTAATTTACTCATAGCTGGAGGGAGAATATATGGATTCCTACCTTTCCCAAGGGTATTAGTACTATGTGAAATGCAAACAGCCTTGTCTAGGATTTGAACTCGGGTTGACGAGTCCATTTCATACGACTATTATGTTACGCACCTCCATATGTAAGGTATATAACAAGTATACAACCTCACTGGTATTGCAGAAACCTAAAATTGTACCTATAATTTATCCTTTATTGTGTCTATATATCACAGCACTATATTTATTATTTTCTCCAATATGTGCTGGTCTTCACTGTTGTAGAAATAACGACGCCAGTGAGTGGACATAAAAAACAACAAAAATTAAAAAGATGAATTAAAACACTTGTCAAAATTAATATAATAACTAGCGAGACCTGTGGATATACCACAGTATGATAATTTAATCATAACGTTTGATATGTTTACTTAAGAGCTATTGCTAATACTTCAATATGTAAAAAGTATAATAATCTTGATTTAACTCTCACTCACTTTGTTTTTTTTTCTTTCTTTTCATTATGTTTGATTGAAACAGATTAGCGTAATCACTTCTGTATGCTCACCCCATCTCTCTGTATCTTTCCCTTACTTTTTGTTTGTTTATTATATTTTTTCTGTGTAGCATGTCCTTTTTCTTCTCTTTCTAATAAAAAGGTTCATTATTTAGCTGAGGTGATGACACTCATAAAAAATAAGAAATTAGCGAATAACACCAGATAATTAGGATTTACATTTTTGCATTTCATATTGGATCATTTGAATAGTCTCATTTTTAACCAGAGGGTGTTACAAGATGATAATGGTCGTATAAATAAGGAACATGAATATTATAAGAATTACTATTCAATTGGTTAAAAATATCATTTAGTTTTTATTAAGAACATTTCACTAACACAACCGAAATCACTGCTGCATAGTTTTAAGAAAGTGGAAAGAGGCATTCGCTTCTATGTGAACTCAGATAAAATGGTGTTCAGATGTTTTAAACAAGATGGAGACAATTTGGACGGTCTCATTTTTTAACTAGAGGGTGTTGAAAGATGATAATGATCGGAAGATTAAGGATCAAGCGTATTAATATATAAATTATCTAAAAAAAAAAAAAAAAATTAAAAAAAAAAAAAATTAAAAAAAAAAAAAATCATTTGATTATATTGTGGCAACTGTCAACCTTTTTTTTTTTTAATGTCAAAATTGGCAGATTTTTTTTATTTTATTGATTCTAATATTGAAGATGTGGAGAAAAAAAAAAAAAAAAAAAAAAAAAAGCAATATTTTTATTTTTACATTATTTTTTATATATTCATTTTATTTTTAATAAAAGTAAAAATTCAAAATGAGGCTCAAACACACACACAAGAAAAAAAGATAACCGTTGTTTATGGAGAGATTACTGTTAATGATTGAACATGTAAGTGGTTTACATTGCTTACGATTGCAAACATACTCAAAATACAGAGTAGTCAGAAAGTCTTGTCACCCCTACATTTTGGGGGAGGGGAGGCAAAATAACTATATAATACAACCCAAAATTCTAGAAAATATCTTAATTTAAAAAAAATTTTTTTTTAGAGGTAAAATAATTGCATGATACAACCTAAAATATTAGAAAATAATCTAATTTTTTAAAGATTTTTTTGTTACATAATAAAATCAGAAATTCTAGAAATAAATTTGATTTTTAAAGATTTTTTTAAATTACATAATACAGCCCAAAATTCTAGAAAATAATCTTTAAAGATTTTTTTTTATAGGAGGTAAAATTACAAATTACAATCTGAAATTTGAGAAAATAATCTGATGTTTAAAGATTTTTTTTAGATGTAAAATAATTACAAATTGCAATCTGAAATTCAAGAAAATAATCTGATTTTTAAAGATTTTTTTTTATAGAGGTAAAATAATTACATAAGTTATATATTATATCTTTAAAACAAAAAATAATAAAAATTAAAACTATGTAGGAGTGACGAAACGTTTGGACCACGTTGTACTCAAAGTATATTCAAATCAAGCTCTTAACATCATTTGTACGAGCGTGATTACATTTGTTACTTTGATGTATAGTATAGCATTAAAAAAAATTTTTTAAAATAGAATTAAAAAAAAAAAAGAAAAAAAAAAAGAAAAAGAAAAAAAAAAAAAAAAGAAAAAGAAAAAGAAAAAGAAAAAAAAGAAAAAAAAAAAAGAAGAGGAACAATATTTAAATGTATTTTGAAACAAATTGTGATAGATGAAGAAACATGAATAATTTTGAATTTAGAATTACCCATCTTTTAGAATATGCATTTACTCCCCTCCCCACCTCGGACAGGATGTGACACAAGGTAAATTTTTAAGTGGAGTAAAGCTGGTTTATCTAACTACGGCTAAATAACCAAGTCTGCCCTACTTTTTACCCATATAGCTGGAAGTGGGGAATAGATGGAGCCATGCTTTTCCCAGAGGCAATAGCACATAGAAAAATGCATCATCCTTGTCCAGGATTTGAACTCTGGTCACCAATTCCATTTCTTATGACACTAAAGGTGCCATCATTTTGAGCAGTTGCCTACCAAGGTTACAGAACCCAGTCTGCACTATTATTCACCCATAGCTTAGGGGGAGAACAGATTCATGCCTTTCCCCAAGGGCATTAGCATCATGCAAGATTTGATGTCAGGTCACCAATTTCATTTCCTATGATCGTTTCCCTAAGCATGCCTTTTATTCAGTTTTTTTTTTTCAGAGGCTAAAGAACCCAGTCTGCCCTACTATTTACCCATAGTTGGAGTGGGAGAACAGATAGATTTGTGATCTTTCCCCAAATGCATCAACCTCATCCAGGATTTGAACTTGGACAGCCTATTCTATTTCCTATGACCGTTTCAAGTAGTTGCCCACCAATACTAGAGAACACAGTCTGTTCTACTATTTAGACCTATGGGCGGGGAGAACAAAAGGATTCATACCATTCCCAAATGCATTAGCCTCATGCAGGATTTGATCTCGGTTCACCAACTTCATTTCCTATGAATGTTTCCCAATTATCAGCTTATATCATTGCTAAATCTGACATTTTTCCATATCCATTAATCTTTTAATTCAATATTAAAATATCAAAAATAGACTCAAGATTCACATTCTTCTCTAATTATGTCAGTGAGCCAGATTTCTTTTCAATTTTACTCCTAGAGGTTGTAGCCCAACATATACTATTTTGGAATCAGGCCGACTGTGAGCAAATCAAAAACATTCCGGCCTGAATCCAGACCCGCAATCCTGAAATTTTTTTTATTCCCAAGTTTTAATTACTGCGCGATTGTTTTCTGCAAATTTTTTTTGCACAATATCAATTTT
>CM042157.1:79482711-79802261 GCA_023376005.1 Doryteuthis pealeii
GGCATCTGGCAACTGACCTGGTAAACGCTCATAAGGTCATTAATCATCTTAACAACAGCAACCATGAGCACCTTTTTGATCTCCATCTTTCCAACATATGTGGGCATGCCTACAAAGTCAGAAAACAGCACTGCTCACGTGACTTTCGGAAACATTTTTGTCCGCCGACACTATACCTGATGCCACTCTCCACATACATACGCGCACACATACATGCATATTACTACTGTAAACTGTTCATGTTCCTGACACTACATTATTCTGTGTACTTGACATGAGACTTTTGATGAGTTGTGGTGCACCCGAGCACTGTACACAATAAATTTCATTATATTTCCTTGCGCAGCATACTTTCACCAAAATACCACATTCTCTCTGGCTTTATCCTACTTAAAAGATCCCAATTTCAAACAGTTTTTGATTAGCACGTCACACATGCTCCAAATGAATTTTTGGAGATGGAGGAGGTAGGATAAAAATCAAAGCTAAAAAAAAAACCAAGAAATTGAAAATATACAACAAAATAAAAATGTGGGTAATTTTGATTACTCTCTCTAAACTCTATACTTTTGGGTAATTAGTAAAATTGTGATTTTGCTGTTATTAGACAATGTTTTTACAACACAAACAACATAAGATATATTTAAAAATGTCAGTATAGATCAGAGTTTTTCAACCCTTTTCATCTCACAGCACAGTGAGCTGGGTAATAAATTGATCATCAGTATATAAACATAATTATTTTATCATTTAAATTTTAAAAGAAATGGAATCCGGGTGGCTAAGCAGTCCATGACATGCAACATTCTACTTTGGCCCTTACTTAAGCTAGACAGTCGAACGGGGAGGCCCCCTCCAATCAATTGGCAGGTCACATCAATCCTAGAACCTACATGATTGTCCCAGCCTTATTGCCCTTATGGTGTTAAACTGAATCTAGTGAAGTTACAATTCTGGGACTCTGGGGAGTACCTTTTGATCACCATTACTCCCAGGTCCACCCTGACCCAGAGTGGTAGTACCTGTTAGAGGGCCCCATCTTTGGGTTAAATAGATTAAATTAGTATTAAAAAATGTTTAAAAACAAAAAAAAAATTGAATACCAACAAGAATGAATAAAACAATGTCTTTGGCATAAAATAACCCGACAAGGGTTGATATGCTGTAAAATCCACCTCTGACTCATGAGAGATCTTTTATGTGTATTGATATATTGGCAACCATCATAATCCTGTCCTTAGGCATTATAGGTCACCACCCACCAGTCCCATCGATGCTGGGGTGCAGTCGGTGTATTCTACAGCCCCAGCCAATACGATAGATAATTGATCTGGAAAACCAGCTTGTTACTTTACTTTAAACATACGCTCATTTCTTTTTGGGCGCCGGTGGTTGTCTTCAGTGATGTTTTTATGCAAAGTTCATTGGGATGTTTCGGGTCTTACAACATCATACATCCCTCGCATTGCAGACTCCACCAGAGGCGATCTAACTCTGGTGCAACCACCTTTTCTTAACCGCTAAAAAGACATGATAGGGAAAATCTTTTTTTTATACTGGACGGTTGTTGACCTCATCCCAATCAAATACAAAGCACCGCGCTTCCGATTGGTTGTTAGTACCAGCCAATCAGACGCGCGGAACTCCATATTTAAATGGGATACGTAGCCAAAAACACATTAATCATTACATCATGATGAAATGACCTTTTTGATGGATATCTATCAAAGTATTAAGAAGAAAAAAAATAAGGTTTATTTATTATTCATCTTCAAAATCATAAGTGCCAGGTTTGTAGAAGATGAATTTATTATCCACGCCCCCCCCCCCCCACAAAAAGAAAAAAAAGAAAAAAAAAAGCAGAACAAGCCTGTTGAATTACTTCACTTCAGTTTAATGTCTACCTTATTATCAGTTAAGACTATTCTTATGATTCTTATATACAGTGCCTTATATACACGTGGTGTAATGGTTAGAGTCTTAGGAAATGGACTAGTCGACCAGAGTTCAAATCCTGGACGAGGCCGTTTACATTTCACATAGCGCTGATACTCTTGGAAAAGGTATGCATCCAATTACTCTCCCTCCAGCTATAGGTAAATAGTAGAACTGACTGGACTCTTTAACCAGTCTAGAAGAAGGAAAACTCTGGTAACTCCTTTCCCTATTCTAAAAATCTTATAATCAATTTCTGAAAAATGATAGTGATGCTCCTCGTAACGCATGTTGGAATGATAGGCGTGCAAAAACAATGATGTTGTAAGATTCAAAGTGATATATACTTGAAGGTAAAACCCCGACAAGGATTGATAGACAAAACATTTAATAGGTATACAGCACATGGATAAACAGGGCACATAATACATAGAGGTGTACGTAAACATACATACATAAGTAATATAAATACATATACAAGAGTAGAGATAATGACACATTCATGAATGGAAAAACATAAAAGCAACAGACATGAGACTAGGAATAGTCCATGCTGTATAAATCACTTACAGTAATGTAGGGGGGGGGGCAAAGCCCCAACGAGAAGGGGTAGACCGTGTCTAACCCATGTGTCTCGTAGGTCGAGCAACAGGAAAAGAGAAAGAGACGTTCAAATCAGCCGCTTGAATATCATAGGCCCCTAGCGGGAACCAGCGAAACTAAACGGGCAGACAACTCCCCAGGCGAATACGAAAATAACGCCTACAATGTCATTATTTGAACTAGCAAATATATGCACCCTCCGGGTGCAAGTATTTAAGTTTTAATGTAATGAAATATTGTATTAAATTAGAAGCGCTAATGAAACTAAATAAGAATGCAGATAAAAAGATTTGAAACAGAGGGGGATATAATCGAAAAATAGAACAACTGAAATTTACTCTTCCATCACTTGTCTTTCATTGTTATTTTTTCTAATTTAAGTATTTAGTTAAAATAGGAAGTAAAGAATAAAAGTACAGTTATATTTTCTTGTTAATGGATTTCATTTAAGATTCATTGAAGAGATTTTTGCTTATATTCATTAAAATAAAGCCAAACAGATAGAAATCAATAATACTAAGCATATATTTATTAAAATTACATTTTTAATATCAATATGCAAATTAGCCTTCCCATTCACACTGTAAACCGCTATTTTGTTGTATATATTAATACAATTGCATGTTGTTAGTATGTAGATATGGTTAACAGTATTAATAATGTAAAACAATTTTATTAATAATTGAGGTTTAAATAAGGATAAATTCATGGTGAATGTGACGTCAATAACTAAGGGAATTGTGACTTGAGTAGTGATTTAGTTTCGGTTACAGACAGAAAAACACACAATCTCCATTATAATAAGATAAGATCTTCAAAGGTTCTTTGACACCTTGTTTGATCAACAGCCAGACTTGTTCAAAATGATTTCCCAGGTTGGTTCATTGCTATGCTCAGATACACAGTAGGAAAGCTGGAGGATACAGTGACCAAAACACTGATTTTACATACCATAATAAAGATGAAGACAAGTACGAAAAATCAAAATTATTCATATTCTATTTTATGTTTTTTTTATACAATTACAGTGCTATTTCTCTGAATGTTTGAGATGAGACTTGAAGATTAGTATTATCTGCGTTATTTGGACTATTGTCCCCATCTTCATTGTTATTTGTACAACGTTTCGGCTGATATACCCTCTGGCCTTCTTCAGGTATTTCTTGTCGGACTCGGGAAGGCCGGAGGGTATATCAGCCGAAACGTTGTACAAATAACAATGAAGATGGGACAATAGTCCGAATAACGCAGATAATACTAATTACAGTGCTATTTTTCTTATTTCAAAAAATAAAAAAATATCCCCAGAAATTGCGTAAGTTTATCAATGAGTATTTAATTTGTCAAAATCATTAATACATAAAATAAATATTATTTATTAACGATTTCTCTGTGAAAATTAGTACCACTGTATAAAAAAAAAAAAAAAAAAAAAGGACATGTTATATGAGGATCTAAAATACTTCAAGTATTATCCAGTTTTTTTTGGGGAGACAAGATACATCATTCCAATGTCTTACAAAAGTGGCCTCTTCATAACACTGAAAAGGTTATCTGTTAAAGAGTAACTGATCAGGGAAAAAAAAAAAAAAAAAAAAAACTCGGACAAAAATATAAGCTCATAATTAAGACTCGAGAATGCTTAGTTATATTTAGTTTACTAGTAAGTAGTTAGTCACAAAATGAGTATTAATAAAAATGAAGGACACAGTCACTTTTATTTTTTTACGTTTAAGATAATCATTTGTTTTTATTGTTTATTTACAATGTGTTGCTGCGTGGTTTACAATCAGTATGGTGTATACAAATTGACTTCAGGTTCATCCAGAGATCCAAGATGAATCTCAAAAACTGCTAAAAATCTATATATTAACAGAGATGCTGATGTGATGCAAGATGCGTACTTGATGCAGAAAAATCACCCCCTTGAGTCTCGGGGTTTTTGTTTTTCCTTCCCCTACATTTTCCAGCTTACTTTATATACACTAGCAAATATATGCACCCTCCGGGTGCAAGTATTTAGGTTTTGATGTAATAAAATATTGTATCGAATTATAAACTATTGAGAAAATGATAAACTGAGGGGGTGTACTCGAAAAATAGAACAGCTTTAAATCTAACTCTTCCATCATTTTCCATCACTCCCGTCTTTCATTTTTCATAATTTATCTATTTAGTTAGATTATGAAGTATTTAATAAAATCACAGTTCTTTCGCCTTTTTAATGGATTTCTTTTAAGATTTACCCCCGAGATTTTTGCTCAGATTCATCAAGAGAAAAACCAAACAATTAGAAATCAATAATACTAAGCATATATTTATTAAAATCAAATTCTTAATATCAATATGCAAATTAGCCTTCTCGTTCACACTGTAAATCGCTATTTTCTTGAATATATAAATATACTTTTATGTTATTAGAACATAGATTAAGCCAAAAGTATTAATAAGCTATAAGAATTTTATCATTAATTGAGGTTTAAATAAAAACAAATTCATGGTGAATGTATTAAGAAACTTTAGTTAGGACCCATCAAATTTTCCAGAGACTCATTCAAATCAAATACATGCATCCCAGGACACACTAAATTAAAAAGTTATCAGCATCACTGTATTGTGAATTTTTGAGATGAGGCTTGATAATTTGTAATAGATTTTGCAGACTGCTGTTCTTTATTGTTATATACACAGCATTTTGGCCAATGTGCCCTCAAGCCTTCTTCAAGTGTTTTTTGTTGAACTGTTTTTATGTGTAGCTTGTCTTTTTTCTTCCCTTTCTTTGATAAAAACAGAAAGGTCCATTATTTAGTTGAGGTGACATCACTCATAAGAAATAAGAATTTGGCAGATAAGCATTAGCAGATAATCAGGATTTACATTTTTGTATTTTATCTTGAATGATTTGGACAGTCTCATTTTTAACCAGAGGGTGTTGTAAGATGATAACAGTCATACAATTAAGGAACAAGAGTATTAATACATAGAAGAACTGGTCAGAACTATACAAGACACAAAAACTCCAAAGAAAAAGAAAAAATTCCAGAATACACACGTTCCAGAATAGACACGTCTTGTCATTTTTATTCCAGGTATTATCACATAAATGCATCCCGGTCTCCTGCCCTAAAAAATGCTAAGCGGTGCCTGTTCAAAATCCAAACCACGCTACTACTTAATCATATTTATTTTAAAAAATGTGATAGTTTTTCTTAATTAAAATAAAATGAAAATACTGAAAAAGAAAAAAAAAGATTTTTTTTTTTGATTAAAAATAACATGACATTTATTTCTAATTAAAATAAAAAAGAATTTCTAAATATTCTGATTTTTTAATTGTGTTTGTTTTTTTTGTGATGCCTTCAAACTGTTAAAAAAATATATTTTAAAGGGTGGGGGGATATTTACATTTACATGCCGAGAAAAGACTGGGGTTGGGGTGTAAATATAGCTTTCATATCGCATTAAACGTTTTGGGAAAAACGCCTCCAAACAGCTAGGAAGTTCAATAGTAGTGCGGGTTGGATTTTGGGCAAGCACCGCTTAGCTTTTCGGGGGGGGGGGGGCAGGACGCATTTATGCGATATGCACCTTTATTCCTCTACATATTGGTCAGGATAGCACTTGAGACACTTTGGACTTGACCACTGGTCAGTTTTCTTCTTGCTCTGTGTTTAACAAGTGGATGTGCTTATTGTATAATGGTTATCCTTATAGGAAATGGAGGCGCGTTGGCATAATGGTCAGAGTCATGGGAAATGGACGAGTTGACCCAAGTTAAAATCCTAGACAAAGCTGTTTGCATTTCACATACCACTAACACCCTTGGGAAAGGTATGAATCCATATATTCTCCTTCCAGCTATGGATAAAATAGTAGGGCAGACTAGGCTCTTTAACCTTGGATAGGTAACCAGTCTAGGAGAAAGAAAACTGAATTTGAAAAACCTGAGGTCAGTTGTTGATTGGGTTTGTGGCATTCCTTGTACACCAATTCTTTCCTATTGACTGTGCCAAAAAAGTGCAGATGGTCCAACACAAGCCTTCACCACTATCAACAAAATACTGTAGGTTGTTCAGTAGATAACCTTCATGCGTCGAAATCGACAAGCGAGTCCATTTTTTCTTCAATGTTTATTTAATAATGTCTAAGTATCATTCCAGCCCCCACCCCTTGTGCATGTGTGTTGGTCTTTCCCATATATATTTGTGGGGTTTTATTTTGTTTTATTAAAATCTAAATGGACACAGTAAAATCATATCCATGCATCCCAATGTTTTTCTTTTTTCTTCCCTCACCATTTCAAGCTAACTGTAAATACATTTCAATAGTTTCTTAGAAACGAAGTACATAAGATAGGTAGGAGTTAGACGGTTTTAGTTGTTTCCCCAGATCATAAATAAAAATCCTACAATTTATCAAGAAACTTTAGTTGGGACCCATAGATTTTCCCAGAGACTCATTCTAATCAAATATGTGCTTCCCAGGACACACTAAATAAAAAAGCTATCAGCATCACTGAGAGGGTGTTATTTTTCTTAGATGTAGAGCGTGTTTAAAAAAGAAAAATGATGCAACCTTCTTCTTGATAACTTGTATTTAAACTTAACTTTTTTTTCGTAGCCTTGAAAATAATAGGTTGTAGACAGTCAACTAATAATCTAGAAAATAGCTAGAGACAATCTTTTTAGTGATTTTCTGGGTGAGTGAGTTAAATGTTTGAACCCATTGAGAATGATAGCAATTAACAAAGATGTCCAGATTGAGTTTTTTCCGTCCTTGTACTATCCCAGTTTAACAAAATTTATTCAAACAAACAAGGGCTGCATTTATATATATTTACCAACCCCTGCTCACAAGCAGGATGTGACATAAAATCAATTTATTAAGCAGAGTTTAACAGTTTTGAATTCAGAGTTTTCTTTCTCCTAGACTGGTTGCCTAACCAAGGTTAAAGAGTCCAGTCTGCCCTACTATTTACCAATAGCAGGAAAGGAGAGTAGGATTCATACCTTTCCCAAGGGTATTAGCACTATGTGAAATGTAAACAGCCTTGTCCAGGATTTGAACTTGAGGTTATGAGTCCATTTCCCATGACTTTAACCATTACACCAATTGTCCTTGGCCCTTCTACCAGAGGGGCACACAGACTTTTTTTTTCTCCATAAAATCTAAAATAATTATAAGATTATTTGTTTGAATTTTTGAGATAAGGCATGATAACTTGTATCCAGTTGGACACATGGTGCAACAGATATCAGTGTTGAGTTAACACAGTTCTAAGTGACACTCATCTGTAGGTTGCAGGTTCAATCCTGACCACGGGTGGTAACATTATAGAATACTTAATATTTCTACCCAATCATGGTTAACTGAATGAGAACAGTCTACCCCGGTGGATCTAATAAAGGGTTCAGTCCAAAGTTCCATGGAGTTTCCTGATTATGACAAAGAGGCTACAGAGTTCAACAAGAAACATCTGAAGAAGGCCAGAGGGAACATCGGGCAAAATGTTGTTTATATAGCAATAAAGTGGAGGACAACAGTCCAAAAAATACAAATTATCAAGCCTTATCTCAAAAATTAATAGAAGAAATTTTTTTTTTTTAAAATTAATTATAAATGAGAAAATATGTGATTAAGGCAAGCAAATAAATTTACAAAACTCTTCATCTGTGAAGAACAAAGTAAATGAAAATGCTGAACATGCAAAAAAAAAGTATTTCACTAAGAACCGATACAAATTATACATTACTGGATACTTAGTAATCAAAAGAAATTTTTCTATAATAACACTGTCCTGCGTTAAAAAATGTTTATCAAGTGATATAGGATTGACATTTTATGAGAAAACCTTGTTTTATTCATTCTTGATAGGTATTGAAAATTTGTTTATTTAAACTGAATTCTTTTTTTTTTTTTAAACACATTTTTAAAAACTCATTTTTTCTATTTAACCCATAGATGGGAGCCTAAACTTTGTATATAAAAAAAGAGAACATAGTAACAATGATTAATTAACTGTTGTTAACTTCAAATTAAAGATGGCAACAGCTTTTGCCTATTAAATAGGTAATCTTACTTATAAAAACTGAGGGGGTGGTTATGCTATAATGATGTTTCAGTTTTTAAGTTATACAGGGAGGTTCGAAAGTCTTGTTACTCAATGCATACATACACACACACACACACACACACACACACACATATATATATATACATACATACATACATACATACAATTCCCAATTCGAGGTTATTGTTACTTAATCACATTAGTTATATAGAGCTCTGTAAATGGAGTTCAAAACTGTTTGAATTATGCAAATATACCCAGCGGTTCAAAGGTTATGAGAATTTAAAACCCTGAAATTGGGGGTACAAAAGTGGACATGATTTTGTTAAAAAAAACAAAAAAAAAACAAAAAAAAAACCATCAAATCACAGACCAAGTCAAAAACTTCAGTAATTTCTTCACCATTTCTTTATTTTTGGAGCAATTTTGATAAAACTTTGAATTTTTATGTAAAATTGTCTTTCTGATTCTGCACTCAAATTTTATGTATCTCGATGCTGGAACACATTATTTGGGTAATAAAAAGTAGGGATATCAACATGGTTTTTTTTTTTTTTTTTTTTTTTTGCTTACCACAAGATTATTCAACATTTTCATTTTAATACAGGATATATACACATATAGTATTAATTTATATACATATCACTTTGGATTTAAAAATACCTTTTTAAATACCTGCTATGTAGCATTACATACAAGAAATAGAATAACTCTTTATAGAATTTTATTTAAAGCCTGTCCTGCGTGTGCAGCTTTGGTTAGTTTTTTTTTTCAAAATTGAAAGTCTCTGACTGCCTATCTAGCCTAAGTGCCAAAGTGGTTTGTTGCCGAGGATTCCGTCCTTAAGCATCATAAGTCACCACCCATGGCCAACAAGTGGGCCCCATTGAGAGGGGAGGGGGTATTACCCCTCTGCACAGGTGAAGTCGTATCCTACAGCCACAGTCAACAGGGCTACACATTTAGGAGGAAAATCATTCAGTAAATGATTAAAAAATAAAGAAAAGAAAATAAGAAAAGAAAAAAAAAAAAAGGTAAACTTAATATTTACCTGCATATCAACAAAGCCATCATCACACTTTGTGAGTCGATGGTAACGGGCAGAGCCACCAGGCTGGCCACGTCGATTCATTTTCCACAGGTTAGAAATGGTTGCTATATAAAAAGATTCCACACCTCGAAAAAAAGATACCAGTTCAGCACTTTTTACTCCATGACATGGAGTCTGCAATAAAAAGATAAGAAAAAGAAGTGTAAGATATAAAAAGATACATGATGAAGTGGTTTGGTTTAATGGCATATCAACCCTGTAGGTTATTTAATGCCAACTATGACCATTAGGCACCCCTTTTGCGATCTCAATTCATAAGGACATTTTTTCCATTTACACCGTCAAAATCCGGTTTGTTAACAGACGATTTTTACAAAACATGTATGTCTTTATGAATCAATTTATATCAAAGAAAGAAAATCCGGTTGTTTGTTAACAGACGATTTTTAGAGTTTTTTTTTTAAATTATAAAACTAACCCCTAACAAACAACCAGATTTTGACGGTGTAAATAGAAAAAATGTCCTTATGAATCGAGATTGCAAAAGGGGTGCCTAAAGATCATATGGTCCGCCAACTCTTTATAATTATAAAATATACAACATAATATAACATAATATCTAACATAACACAATATATATATTGATACATTGTACCAGTCACAGGAAGAACAAAGAATGTTCCTGGTTTCAACAGAGGTTTATTTCACATGTATCACATGACTTAATTCTTTCTTTGATATAAATTGATTCATAAAGACATACATGTTTTGTAAGGGATTATTTTGTGGTAATTTTTTTCTTCTTTCTTAAAAAAAAAAAAAAAACAAAAAAAAAAACAAACAAACACACACACACACACACAAATTGTCGGGTGCGACAATACAGTAATCTATTTTACCTTTCAGGTGCATTCCCATAAGAGGTATTGTGGACATATTTAATATCTGAGTCATAATTTTCGATACATTTTTATTTCTCGCAAGGAAGACAAAATGATATCTATGTTCTGCTGCGACCTAATGAAGTATAAGAATATACTTGATATAAAGAGATATTAGAAGTGTAAGAATATGGTGAATATACAAGACCAAATAGAGGCTTGTGGTGTAATGGTTATTGTCATAGAAAATGGAATTGGCAACACGAGTTCAAATCCTGGATGAGGTATTTTGCATTTCACATAGCATTCAATACCCTTAGGAAAGGTATGAATCCAATTATTCTCCCTCCAGCTAAGAGCACTTTAACCTTGGTTAGGCAACCAGTCTAGGAAAAAGAAACTCAATTCAAACCTGTTAAACTGCTTAAAATATTAATCTTGTGTCACATCCTACTCATTGAGAGAGGTTGGAAAATTACAAAGCAAAATGGTACAATCAAACTCAAACTTTGATTCTTGGACCCCAACAGTGCCAACTATAAGTGTACGTGCGCAGACCATAGTGTGACAATAATAAAGATATATATTTAGGTTGAAAGTGAAAACCCTAGGAACACGCACCGAGAATATCCAGCTACCTTTAAAACATCCAAAACCTCCTACAACCCCATAAATGTAATAGAGTTATCTCCTCTTGGATTCTTAAGTTAATTTTCATCAAGTAAAACTCTTTTTTGCGTGATCGACTATCTCAAATCAAATGAAAAAATAAGTTTTTCATCATTTAAACTCTAGAAATGGTCATTTTGGATTAACTTCATTCATCTAAAACAATTCTGTAGGCAATAAAGTCTTTAAAAATGAAGGGACAAGAAAAACAAACAGTGTTACATTCTTGTCTAAATTTTGTAATTCATTTTGTTTGGAACAAAGAGGAGGCTTGATAATTAGTAGGTATGCTCAATTTCTAGTGGCTTCTACTAAGGGGAATCACAGGAAATTCTTCTAAATTTTAATAAAACTTTTGGTATATGAAGTAATAAAAGACAAACTTTTATTGTAAATAAATGTTTACTAAATTGAAAAGGCTAATAATTTTTTTCATTAGTTTTTGTTTTATGCATTGATCCCCCATACAAATATCTTGGTAATTTTTTTTCTGTATGAAAATAAATGTTACATTTTTGGAAAGATAATTCAATGACGGAACATATGTAAAAATAAAATAAAATCGATACTAGACCAGGTTTGGTATTAGGGCATCTTAAACCTTGAAACTTAAGTCTCATAAATAAGAAAAAAATTTTTTTTTTTTTTTTTTTTAATTAAATTGTTAGATTATTTTCTAAGGAATTTAATATTAAAAGTTCCTATTGTCTACTTTTTTCTTTTTTTAAATTTATAAAATGTAAAATAAATACTTTTGTTTAGTGTACAGCAAAATCTTATTTATTTAATTAAAGAAAATATTGTATAAAAAATATTTAGTTAAAAATAATGACATAATATAGTACAGTCTTTATAAAAAAGGAAATATTGAAAATAATGTTTGAATTAAAAATTGTTGTCATTTTTATTAATAGAAGTATGTAGGAGACATGATATTCTATTCTTTTTTTGGAAAACTGTTATTGTTGCTGCTGTGAATAATTTCAAATAAGTTCAAATCCATGACACCTGTAGAGCTCAAACAGTGTTTGTTTGAAGAAATTAATTATTTTCAAATAGTTGAGACTAATTGTTCGTGTCAAGATGTGATAACTATGTCAAAGATTAAGAATTTACAGCAATTAAATTTAAAATGCAAAAATTTAGGTTATACGTAACAGAAATTTGTTTTTTTTCTTTTTTTAACACATAAATTTGGAATTGTTCTTTATATTAAAGGTAAAAGAAAACATTAAAAAGTTAATTTTTTATTGATGTTTTAAAATATTTTGTAACAATTTGCACACGTGTGAAAAGAGCGCTTTTTGAGCATCCCTAATAATTAGTATTATTTGGATTATTCGGACTATTGTCCTTATCTTTGTTATCTGATAACGTTGTACAGATAACAATAAAGACAAGGACAATAGTCCGAATAATCCAAATAATACTAATCCAATACTAATACCAAAAATTATATATCGACAATTTACCCCAAGTCGATATCTTAGTGGCTAGGAGAGGATATGACAAAGAAATATAGCAAATTGACGAGTTGAAAATGTAATTTTAAAATTTAACTTCCATTTTTTTTTTCTTAAATAAGCAAATGACTAAAAACTTAAAGTTCTTTAGTCATTTACATTTTTTTCTTTTTTTTTTTTTTTTTTTTTAATTCGGATAAGAGTAAGTTACTCTTCTTATCCAAATGGTAAATGTAAGTATTATATATTATGTATTATTACTTTAGAAATGTTATCTATTGAACTTAAAATGTTTTAATAAGTACCACTTTGTCTATGTCATTATTGTTATTATTAGGGATCTCCAGAATCCGGTCACATGATCAGTTTAGACCATATTGAATAAACTAAAGTAAATATTTTTTAACTTTGTTTTTTAAAAATCTTGCAAAGAAAAAGTAACGATCATACAGAGTTGTTACAAAGATAAACAGTTAATTCAAAGATCAAATTATCCGATTGGGAAAAATTATACCGTTATCTTAAAAAATAAATAAACCTGTCAGTTTTACATGCAACAGGGTAATTTTTATGTAGAAATCTGGAATGTAAAATGACATTATCTCACTTTGACAATTATACATTTAAATGTATGGGTGGCAGTATTTGACATAATTGTTTTCTTGTGCATATTCAATAACCAATTATTGGTTTTCAATGATTTTTGAAAGATTTTTTTTGTGGTAATTTCAGAACAACTCCAGAGTATTTTTTTAGTTGAACTTATAAAAAAATTATTATTAAAATTAACTTTTAAAATTTCACAGCGAAATTAACTTATTTTCAAATAATGTCCGTACAATTTGTGCCCCTTCAAAATTAAAATCGAAAAAGAAATGAATAAAAATTTGAAAAACTTTAATATTAAAATTTCACAGTGAAATTCACTTTTAAAAAAATTATGACAAATTTTTAGTTCGCCTGAATTCTAAAATTCAGTGTTATATTTAAATGTCAGTGAAAGATTAGATTTGTACACACAAAAAAAGATTTTTAATCATAAAAAAAAATAAATAAAAATAAAAATAAAAAATAAAAAATTATTTAAGCACACAAAAGATTTAAAATCTCTTAAAAATTAATTTCATTAGAAAATATTTTTCTTGACAATTTAATAGAATATAGTACATATCAATTAAAAAAGAAAAAAAAAGTTTTCATATAATAATGACATTTTTGTTCTTTTTATTTCAGAATTCATGATTTTTTTTCCCCACAAAAACTACTGCCCTGAATATTATACAATTTGTTTTTTTATATAGTTATTCAGACTTATGTTTATAGAAAAAAAAATCGTTTTTTGACGGTTCATTTTTTAATATCTCATAAAACAAAATAGGGAGGGGTAGACCTCGTAAAAAAATAAATAAATAAAAATATTTCCCCTAATATATTTTAGGAAAAAACTATTTCTGACATATTTACATCCAAAGGTAAAGAGTTATGGAAATTTTTGTGAAAAATTGATTTTTCATAGAATTTTTTTAAAATCCTCTTGTAACTTGTTTTTGGCAACGTTAAATTTCAGTTGATTTAGCGGTGCAAAAATGAAAATATTTTTCAATCATAATATTCATTATTTCCGTAAGCTGAAATTTTTTTTTTTAAAATCATCAGGAGTCTGTTTAATGTTTCTTTTTTCGAATGGAAAAAATTTTTTTCCAGATAATATAAATTTTTATGCAAGTTTCATGGTGTTAAATATAAGGGGGGTAAATTTCACAGGGAAAATTGGTGGTACCTAGTTATTATTATTACTATTATTATCATCATCAGGAACGTTTTTGCTGTGTGTACTCCAGCTTTCTGGAATATTTATTGTGAAATGCGTGGTGTTAATCGACCATTATGAAGTTCCATACACAGCTGTACGGATTCTGGATGCTGCGCGGAGGACCTACCAAGAGCGATGACCATTGGGACGGGGTGGCGAGAGAGAGAGAGGATCAGGGATATCCACGCTGTAAGCACGACCTGATGATGATTATACAAAACATTTACACAGGGTTGTTTATAGCAACCATAGATTTTTTTTCTAATTTTTTTTTTTTGTTTGTTTATTATCACAACTTTCAAGTCAGACAAGTGTCGTCCAAGGATACGGAATGAGAGTTGAAATCGTATCCAAGTCTACTTCCTTATTTATTTTCTATCTACCCAACGGTCGTAGAATGTAAAAAATGACCAGAACATTGAAATTTAAAATATTATATATAGCAAAAATAATAAAATGAAAGAAACTTAATAAAAATAAAGGCTTAATCTTTCCGGACAATTTTTGTTTTTCTTTCTCTCTCTTCGCTTTTCATCAAGTTTAATGATCAGACTTATTGATTTTAGTGTCCTATTTATTTTTTTGTCGGCCTGGGCCTCGGGAAAGATTGATTTTACACAAATTATTTTTATAATACATAATCTTACAAAACACGACATCTACAGAATGTGAAACCATTTTTTTTTTTAATCTTCCATTTTTTATTTTTAAATAAGTTTATTTTAACTTAAGAAAATATTTCTAAATTTTAGATTTCTTGTTTTTAATCTCGGGATGTTTAATTAAAACAAACATATTGACAAAGAAAAAAAAACAAAACAGTATCTACAATTTTTTTAAAAATTTTACTAATGTTCAGTAACAAAACTTGATTTTTTTTTAAGTGTTAAAAGAAGTTCTATTATAGAGCGACTAGTAGTAAAGTATTAATACTAGTTACCATAAGTCTGTGTAGGTAGTGACTTACACAGACTTACACACCTACTAACTTTTTTTCAGTAATAATATTTTCATTTTACAGTTTATTTATTTCAATTTTCCTTTCGTGGAATGAATAATTTTTTATAACATTAACTTCAAAAAAATCTTTTTAAAATGTTTTTAATAATTACTACTTTATTGCGGTTAATTAAAAAAATAAATAAATAATAACCACCTTACTCTTATAAAAGAAAAAAGTCAACATAGATCAAATAAAAAATCATTTCTTTCCAGGAAGAAGGAAATATTAAATGTTATTTTCACCTACTATTTCCTGACTTTTTAATTATTCAACTTTTTACAGTGTAAATACTTTGTGTAAAATTTACAAAGTATTTTTGTTTCTACTACAACTACATGGTCACGAAAACAAATTCTCACGGAAGCTTTTTTTTTGTGAGATTATTATTTTTTTAATTCATTAAATTGATAATTTATTTAGATAATTTGAAAACTATGAAATTAACAACTTTGCTAAAACTAAGCGGAATGTTTTTTTGTTGTTGTTTTTTTAGTTAGTTTCTCAATAATTTAATTGGAATTTAGATTATTTACTATGGCGCTCCACCCGAGGCCACCGCCTCTCCCCTAAACCGCTGGCGAAAAGGGGATGGGCTCCCTCACGGTTCGGTTGATACCGACAATAGACCATTCCTCAGACTTTAAATTATTTGCTATAGAAATTCTCAACACATGGGTCTTCACTTTAACTGAACTTTAATCTTTATACGATTGATAACACAAATTTAAAAAAAGAAAAAAGAAAAAAAAAGAGAAAATACACCACACGAATTCCAATGGGAAAATGAAAAGAAACAAAAAAGTTAACCCATTCCATTATTGTTGTTTTAATTCTTTTCCGGATTTTAAAAGTTTTTAAAATTCACGTCTTCGTCTTTTTTTAACGTGTCGTGTAGGAAAGTATTTTTTTTTTTAAATTTACACGAACGAATTTTTTTTAAGTGTCCATGGCTATCGTCGTTTGTTTTGTTAAATAATATAAATAATTCAAGTTATCAATGAAAGTATTTGTCACACTTGCAGGACGACAATCAGACCGTAAAAAAACACATTTTTCCCCGTTCTTCACAAAACTCAAGAATCAATTTTTCTAGCCTTCAAATTGACTAAAAACTCTAAAACACCTTTGAAATATTATTTTAATTCAATATATCACCATTCATTAGAGTTGGATATTTTTAGAAGCCCAAGTTCCCCTTTCTTTTCAAATTTTCCCTCACTACACTAAATTTTAAGATATTTTTTCTTATCTTTTTTTTAAGTCATAATTCCTTGGGGTCTGCGTACTATTAATCACGTAATACGAAATTAAACTGAACTCAATCTTTTTAAACGATACTATATGAACTATTAAAGAAAACAACGAAGTTGACAAAACTATTGTATAAAAAGTAAAACTTACAATTTTCGTGGCACCGCTTTTGTGTTTATAAACAACTTCTGGTGCTCTGCTAAGGATTGTAATTAGGAAAGTCACTCTTTAACGATTTTTCGTCAAGGGAGACAACTCTGCGTTTACAAATATTTTTAAATTATATATATAGTGGTACCTTGACTTACGAGTTTAATTCGTTCCGCTGATAACTCAATTTCCTCGTATATCAAATCAATTTACCCGGTTGAAATAAACTGAAATACTATTAATCCGTCCCATTACTCCAAGATTCACTCTGTTCGGTTCCATTCTATGGCTTAAATAGAAAAAATGAAAAATGTGTTTAAAAAAATAATTTCAGTGAATTTAGATTTTTCTCTTTCCATCTCTCTTTTTCTCTCTATCTAGTCTCTTTCTCCCTCTCTGTTTCTCTCTATCTACTCTTTTTTCACCCTCTCTGTTTCTCTCTAGCTATTCTCTTTCCCCTTTCTGTTTCTCTCTAGCTATTCTCTATCTCCCCTTTCTACTGCTTTCTATCTATTCTCTTTCCTCCTCTCTGTTTCTCTGTAGCTATTCTCTTTTCTCCCTTTTTTCTCTCTATCTATTCTCTTTCCCCTTCTCTGTTTCTCTCTATCTATTCTTTTTCCATCTCTCTTTTCCTCTCTCGCTATTCTCTTTCCCCCTCTCTGATTCTGTCTAGCTATCCCCCCCCCTGTTTCTCTCTAGCTATTCTCTTTCCCCCTCTCTGATTCTGTCTAGCTATTCCCCCCTCCCCTCTCTGTTTCTCTCTATCTATTCTCTTTCCCCCTCTCTGTTTCTCTCTATCTATTCTCTTTCCTCTTCTATGTTTCTGTCTATCTATTCTCTTTACCCCCTCTCTGTTTCTCTCCATCTATTTTGTCTGCTTCTCTGTTTCCTTCCATCGATTCTCTTTCCCCCTCTCTGTTTCTGTCTATCTATTCTCTTCCCCCTCTTATATTTCTCTCCATCTATTCTCCCCCCCTCTAATTTTCTCTTAACCTATTCTCTCTGCACCTCTCTGTTCCTCTTTATCCCTCTCTGTTTCTCTCTATCTCCACCAGCTAGCTGTTTTCTTCCAATTTTGCTTGAAAAATGGTGCTACCCCAGAACAGTGGAAAACTGCTAGTGTAATTCCACTGTTCAAAAAGGGCGACCGCACATCACCTGTTAACTATCGGCCAGTCAGTCTTACAAGTTGCATTGCTAAGTTGATGGAGTCCTGCATCAGAGAGAGACTTTGGAATTTCTGGAACTCTCACAGTCTTATCCGACCATCCCAGTTTGGATTTGTCCCAAACTCTAGCTGTTGTGATCAACTTGTAGAGTTCCTAGAGGACATCACCCGGATCACTGATGGGGGCTCATGGGTAGATGTTGTCTACCTTGACTTTGCTAAGGCCTTCAACTCTGTGCCGCACAAAAGACTTTTAGCAAAACTCTCCGCAATGGGGGTGAAGGATGATCTTTTTAACTGGTTAAAGTCCTTCATACTCAAACGGAGAGAGGTAGTTACAGTTCTTGGGCAACACTCCTCACCATATGAGATGTCATCTGGGGTATCACAGGGTTCAGTTCTTGGCCCCCTTTTGTTTGTTGCGTATATCAATGATATAGATGCTAACTTAAGGAATACCATAGTCCTGAAGTATGCCGATGACATCAAGTTGTACCTTGAAATAAAAAAGACAGATCCTGAACACTGCAGATCTTTACTACAATCAGACCTGGACACAGTGCAACAATGGATCACTGACTGGCAACTGAAGCTGGCTGTGGACAAATGCACCACCATGCATTTTGGGAGGAAAAATCCATCATACATATACTCCCTCCACAACACTAATATCAGGGAATCTTCTTGTGAATGTGATCTGGGTATTACTGTCAGCAATGGTTTACGTTGGACGAAACACATCTCCAAAATTGCCAAAAAGGCCGACGGCGTCCTGGCGTCACTCAGCAAGACCTTTGTCAGCCGCTCACCGGCTATCTATTTGAAGCTGTAGAAAGCTATGGTACGGCCACACTTGGAGTTTGCATCACCAGTCTGGAACCCCTATCTTTCTCAGAATATTAACCTCCTAGAAACTGTACAGAGACGTGCAACCAAGCGAGTACCCTTCATCAGGAATCTGCCATACTCTGAACGTCTCGCAGCCCTGGGAATGGATTCGTTGAAACTTCAGCGTCTGGCAGCTGAGCTGGTAAATGCTCATAAGGTCATTAATCATCTTAACAACAGCAACCTTGAGCACCTTTTTGATCTCCATCTCTCCAATACACGCGGGCATGCCTACAAAGTCAGAAAACAGCACTGTTCACTTGACTTTCGGAAACATTTTTTCACGCTCAGAATTGCGGAGACATGGAATAAACTGCCTGCATGTGTTGTAGGCTGCCGGAGCACTGAATCTTTCAAAGCCTCCATGCTTCCTGTAGTCCGCCAATACTATACCTGATGCCACTCTCCACATACACATGCACACACATACATGCATATTACTGCTGTGAACTGTTCATGTTCCTGACACTACATTATTCTGTGTACTTGACATGAGACTTTGATGAGTTGTGGTGCACCTGAGCACTGTACACAATAAATTTCATTATTATTATTATTTTATTATTATTATTATTATTCTCTCTGTTTCTATCTATATAATCTCTTTCTATGTGTCCCTATTAAAAAAACACATTTTTCACCATTCCTTGGGAAGACTTCTCTTGGACTGGAACAAGAACCTTGCTGAACTCAGTTACGATCCTCCCTTCACACACAACTACTATTCTCCTATTTTTCAAAAGTCATCCACTCTTATTCAAACAACATTCTTTCCATTTCAAGTCCTGATGAAGGTTTGCTAAAACCGAAACACTATAACGTTAACTTCACCATCAAGAATAAATTAATCATTTTGGAATACTTTGTCTTTTTTCTACATTTCCAGACAGAACTAAGTAAATAATTTTTTTTTTTAATTGAAATGGATCACTAAGTAGGACTGAGCCTATTCTAGTAGTGACCACCCCAAGTGGAGATTTAAGAGGTTTGAATTCAGTTTTCCTTCTCCTAGACTGGTTGCATAACCACGGTTAAAGAGCCCAGTCTGCCCTACTATTTACTCATAGCTGGAGAGAGTAGTTGGATTCATACCTTTCCCAAGGGTATTAGCACTATGTCAACTGTCGTTTCATCCAGGAGTTGAACTCAGGTCGACGAGTCCATTTCCTACAACTCTAACTATTACAACACGCACCTCCCTAATACACCTAAATACAATTTATTATTCATTTAAGTTTAGATTGAGGCATATATATATATATATATTATTATTAGGAAAAAATAAAAAAAAAAGATCTATTTTGGAAGCATAATATACTATTCCAGAGAAACTAGAGGAATTATCTCTAGGTTCCCATCTTAAGATGAAAAATGCAGAATCTTTTATCATTTTTAAATCAGTTGAAACCAGATGTTTTTCTTTTTGTTTTTTGGACCATATTACCTTTAAGCACCCTATCTGCGATCTCGATTTATAAGGACATTTTTTTTATTTACACCGTCAAAATCCAGTTGTTTGTTAACAGACGATTTTTAGATTTTTAAAAAAAATCATAAAACTAACCCCTAACCCTAACCTCTAACAAACAACCGGATTTTGATGGTGTAAATTAAAAGAATGTCCTTATGAATCGATATCACAGATGGGGTGCTTAAAGGTAATATGGTCCTGTTTTTTTATTTATTCCAAGTCATGTGTGGCCACTCCCGAAGTAATTTAACAGCCGGTCCTGAATTAAATTCTTAACCACCTGATCATCCCTTGTCTATCATTGTTTAAGGGTAGGGACAAGGCTCTCTAAGATATCAGATATCTTAGAGGGCCTTGGTAGGGTTCACTGTTAAATTAATCTATTCAAATTTCTAATTACGATATTATGACAACTGAAAAACTACTATGTTGTAAGGAAGATTCCTTAATCTTTGAATTATATATATATATATGTATATATGTCAACAAGTGATTGTTAACATTGGTTTCAAAGAAGCTAAAAAGCCACTTCTTGTCAGGACAATGTGCCTGTGAGAAAAATTACAAATAATCTTAATCGTCTTTTAATGGTATTGTACACTATATATTGAGAATTCTGGGGTATGGGGGTTATCGTCCTTGTCTACGAGCCTCTATTTCGAACCAACCAATCACGAGCCAGCATACTTTGGCGGCAAAGCCGAATAAGCAAACTCGCCCTCTTCTGATCCAGCTTTCACTAGGGACAGACCTAAAACAGGGTCGCTCCATCTCTTCCTCAACAACCAGAATCGGATTCGGACATCAAACAGAATGTCTACCATATCCGAACTATCAGAAGGCCGTAGCAAGGGCTCCAATAATACCCTATCTCAGGACTCAGATAAGTGACAAATTATAAACATTTGTGCAGACGAAATAAATGCAATCCTTATTGTTATATGTAATACACGTCTTTTGTTCCTATTTCTAGTTGTTTGGTTATTTCTTTAACTCATAACCTGTCTGCCACACTCGTGGTTAACTCCATATTAGAAAACCCTGGAGTACTGTCGTTTCGTGTCTAGTTTCTTTATATATGACAAATAAATACACCTGTAATCGAGCAAATTTACTTTCATTACTCCATTACAAAATAACTACACACACACACACACAAACACACATATATAGATAATAGAGATTTGGTTTCTATTTGTCTTTAACCAAAACTACGTCACTGCTTACATCACAGTTATTTCAGGAATTAAGTAATTTTATCAATGAGTAATTTATAGTTAGTCTCATTACTGCATAAAAATTATAAAATTCTATAAAAGATCAATTGTCTAATTTTCACGATCATTTTGATACTTATTCACCTTTAAATGAATTTATGTTTAGAATATTTTATTCCTAAAATATATAAGGGGAAATTACTACACACACACACACACACATATATTTGAAGCTGTACAAAGTTATGGTGCTGCCACACTTGGAGTTTGCATCACCGGTCTGGAACCCCCATCTTGCTCAGAATATTAACCTCCTAGAAACTGTACAGAGACGTGCAACCAGGTGTATACCCTCCATCAGGCACCTACCATACTCTGAACGTCTCGCAGCCCTGGGAATGGATTCGCTGAAACTTCGGCGTCTGGCAACTGACCTGGTAAATGCTCATAAGGTCATTAATCATCTTAACAACAGCAAACTTGAGCACCTTTTTGATCTCCATCTTTCCAACACACACGGGCATGCCTACAAAGTCAGAAAACAGCACTGCTCACGTGACTTTCGGAAACATTTTTTCACACTCTGAATTGTGGAGACATGGAATAAACTGCCCGTGTCTGTTGTAGGCTGCCGAAGCACTGAGTCTTTCAAAGCCTCCATGCTTCCTGTAGTCTGCCGACACTATACCTATTGCCACTCTCCACATACATATGCACACACGCGCACACATACATGCATATTACTACTGTAAACTGTTCATATTCCTGACACTACATTATTCTGTGTATTTGACATGAGACTTTGATGAGTTGTGGTGTACCTGAGCACTGTACACAATAAATTTCATTATTATTATCATATATATATATTTATATAAATATATATATATATATATATATATATATATATATATAATAATAGAGATTTGGTCTCTATTTGTCTTTAACTGAAACTATGTCACTGCTTACTTTACAGTTATTTCAGGAATAAAGTAATTTTATCAATGGGTATTTAATTTATAAACAGTATCATTACTGCATAAAAATAATAAAATTCTATGAAAAATCAATTGTCAAATTTTCACGAATTTCGATACTTATTCATCTTTAGATGAATTTATGTTTAGAATATTTTATTCCTAAAATATATAAGGGAGAATTTTTTACTTGGTTGATCCCCTTATTTTAATATAAAATCTGAATAAAATATTTACTCATAAAATTTAAAGATTTTTCTCGAAAGATAAAGGTCTGAATAATTAAATCAGAAATCTTTAGAAATGTCTTGGAGCTCCCTAGTTTTAAAACAAAACAAATATCTCAGGGAAGTGTACTCCACTTCCCTGAGATATATTAAAATTTTTATTTTATTTATCTAATTTTCCCACCCCACACAGGCAATATATTTCCAAAATGTATTTTTACACCACACAGGGCGTTTTTTGTTGCTAGTGTATATAAAGGAGTCATGTCTATTTCAGTATGTACATATCAACTTATAACTCACAAAAAGAGATGTCATTTAGCATTAAAGTTGTGCATATACATTAATATGTTTATGATGAGGAAAAGTACAAAATTTAGTTTTTTCAGCTCTGTTCAAGTGCAGCACCCTCCATACTCACCAGATCCCCAGCTCTGTGCAAGTGCAGCACCCTCCATATTCACCAGATCCCCAGCTCTGTTCAAATGCAGCACCCCCATATTCACCAGATCCCCCGCTCTGTTCAAATGCAGCACCCTCCATAGATCCCCTGCTCTGTTCAAATGCAGCACCCTCCTATCACCAGACCCTGCTCTGTTCAAATGCAGCACCCTCCATATTCACCAGATCCCCTGCTCTGTTCAAATGTAGCACCCTCCATACTCACCAGATCCCCTGCTCTGTGCAAGTTCAGCACCCTCCATATTCACCAGATCCCCTGCTCTGTGCAAGTGCAGCACTTTTCCTATTCACCAAACCTTCAGCTCTGTGTAACCTTTTATTGTTTCCTCAACTGAAAATTGATTTTCTGGGTAAAAAATTTGAGGATGTGCAAGAGATTCAGAGGTGCCTCAACCAATGGAAAACTCACTGGAATAAGTGTTTTGGAATAAGTATTTGTTATATTTTTACATACAAATAAAATGTGGAGCACTGAATGAAAATGCAAGAACAGGTCATTGGAAATTAACAAGTTTTATTTAACACCGCATAGAGAAATGCTTCTACCCTAAAAGTTACTTAATTAGCTCAACCATGTGCACATGCACCCTGACCGCACAAACCTCTATCCAAAGGTGTCATGGTGGAAACCTCACTTGCAGGTTCCTATCAAACCCCCACTGATCAAGGGGAGTAACTCTAGATTTCGTTAGGTCTGGACCTAATAGTATCAACGGACTGTTTTGAAAAAAATTAACATTTCATTATCCATTTCTGTCTTGGTAAATAGTTTATGTCTTGATACTTTTTAATGTTCATTATTTTGATTTATGGCATATCAACCCTTTTTGGGTCAATTAATGCCAAATCAAGTCATTTTTGATAAACAAAGGACTCAGGTTGCCTACAGTACCTGCTTTTACTTAAGTGGTCACCCTAATTAAGTATAGAACAGGCTCATTGCTGCTTAATTTAGGAGATTTAGCAGGAGCCAGTGCTAACAACATGACTTGACCACCATATACGTTTTATGCATACCTTATATAAAGGAAAAGATTGCTATCCAATTTTATTATATAAAATTTAGCAGCTTTTTTTTATTACAAATTTCTCAAGGTACTATTTTAGTGATAGCAAACAACAGTGCATATAAGAGACAATAATAAAGGGCTAGCAGGACCTGTGCATATACCACAGTATGATAATTTAATTATTACATTTGATATGTTTACCTAAGAGCTATTGCATATACTTCAATACATAAAAAGTATAATAATCTTCATTTAACTCTTTCTCTCTTTTTTTTCCTTCTTTCTTTCCTTTTCATTGTTTGATTAAAACAAATTAGCATTATTGCTTCCATGCGCTCACTCCCTCTTTTTATCTTTCTCCTACTCTTTTTTCTGAGTAGAATGTCCTTTTCTTTCCCTTTCATTCTTTATAATAAAAATGGAATGGTCCATTATTCAGCCGCCCTGTCGGCTGGGGCATTAGAATGCACCGACTGCACCTCTGCAGAGAGGTAAGACTCCCCCAATGGGGCCACCTGTTGGCCGTGGGTGGCGACCTGTGATGCTTAAGGATAGAGCCCAGGTGGATGAGCAGTTCATGACCTGCAATACTCCACTTTGGCCCTATCTTGGGCTAGACGGGCGGTCGGAGAGGCCCCCTCCGATCAATCGGCTGGTCACGTCAAGCCCTAGCACCTATATGATTGCCCCAACCCTATTGCCCTTATGGCAAGCCCCAACCCCTTTTTATCATATGGGTGCTAGAAGGCGGTGGCTATGGGTCTACATGTCCTGGGAATGACGTTAAACTCTATCTGATGGTGAGGTTCCAATTTTGGAGTTTTGGGGAATGTGGAGCACCCCTTCATCACCATTGCTCCCTGGTCCACTCTGACCCGGAGTGGTAGTACCCGTTAGGGTACCATTTATGGGTTAAATAGAAAAATGTGTTAATAAAAAAAATTGTATTATCCATCAAGAATTGATTTATTTCAAAACTTTATCGGCATTAAATGACCCACTGAGGTTGATATGCCGTAAAACAAAACAAACCAAACCATTATTCAACTGAGGTGACAACACTCATAAGAAATAAGAATTTGGCGGATAAGCAACAGCAGGTAATCAGGATTTATATTTTTACATTTCATCTTGGATGATTTGGACGATTTCATTTTTAACTAGAGGGTGTTGCAAGATGATAACGGTTGTACAATTAAGGAACACGAGAATTAATATATAAATAAGCTCTCATTGAGAGTTGAACTCATGTTCCTCTTTGTTAATAGCTTGGTTATACATACCAGCTGCTGTACTAAATAAGCTACAAGAGCCACTGTTGGACATCAGTTAAGGTGACCTTTGTCTTTTTATCTGTATTTGAGCAGAAATCGGTCTGGGGTCAACATAAGCAAACAAAAGATCCAGGTTGAGTGGACATGATGCGGATGGCTTGACCGGAAAGAAAGGTGTGGTTATGTAGACATTGCGTAGGTGTTGTGCCAGAAGAAATGCGACCATGAGAAGTTGTGTAAGCGTTGTGCTGGAAGAGGTGTGACCATGTGCAGTTGTGGGGGTGTCTGGGATGCTCTATAACCAGTCTGAATTTTGATCTAGGCAGAATCTGGCTGAAGGTTCAACCGAAGAGAAATCATGTTGACCTGTGTGCGTGTGTGTGTGCAATCATAACCACTTTGACTTTTATTCTACACATTTGCCACAATTTGGAGAATATAAAACTTTATTTGGTTAAATCAAACTTAACAGACCTAAATTCCACCATTGTATGTCACCCTGCCAAAAGAAAAAAAAAAAAAAAAAAAAAAATCAGGGAATTAACCAAATTTAATGAAATTTTCAGTGTTTATATATTAATGAATAAAAGATATAATGCACCAGTTATTTTATTTTAAAACTTTTACATTTTTCAGGTCAGTTAACTTTGAAACACATATCTTTGAAGTGTGACGCAGATTCTCAAAGATACGTGGTTCAAAGTTGAGTGACCTGAAAAAATGTAAAAGTTTTTGAATAAAATAACTGGTGCATTATATCTTTTATTCATTAATATATCAACACTGAAAATTTCATTAAATTCGGTTAATTCCCAGATTTTTGGTATCTTTTTTCTTTCGGCAGGGTGACATACAATGGTGGAATTTAGGTCTGTTAAGTTTGATTTAACCCTTTATTTTTTTTTATATATATGAGTGTTCATAGTCTTTTATCAAAGTTTAGCCGTAGTATTTTCATAACCTAACAAAGGCTACTAAATGAGAAATGACAAATGGAGGTTGGAAATGAAATGAAATCTTGATAACATTAACAAAACACAATACTCTCCAGCTGTGTGAAAGAAGGTAAATCACTGCTAGTGGTATAAGACTACCCAGTCAGCATAATACTCCTGTATTTATGAGGATTGGGACATACATTAATATTCATAGGTAGGGTATACGGACTCTCTCGTCTATTTTGACTCATGAGGGTTCATCCAATGAACAACCAACACAGTGGTTTGTTCATAGTGGTGAAGGCTTGTGTTGGACCATCTGCACATTTTGGCAGTTGACAGGAAAGAATTGGTGCACAAGGAATGCCACAAACTCAATCAACAACTGACCTCAGGATTTTCAAATTCAGAGGTTCCTTCGCCTAGACTGGTTACCTATCCAACATTAAATAGCCCAGTCTACCCTACTAATTTACCCATAGCTGGAGGGAGAATATATGGATTCCTACCTTTCCCAAGGGTATTAGTACTATGTGAAATGCAAACAGCCTTGTCTAGGATTTGAACTCGGGTTGACGAGTCCATTTCCTACGACTATTATGTTACGCACCTCCATATGTAAGGTATATAACAAGTATACAACCTCACTGGTATTGCAGAAACCTAAAATCGTACCTATAATTTATCCTTTATTTTGTCTATATATCACAGCACTATATTTATTATTTTCTCCAATATGTGCGGGTCTTCACTGTTGTAGAAATAACAACGCCAGTGAGTGGACATAAAAAACAACAAAAATTAAAAAGATGAATTAAAACACTTGTGAAAATTAATATAATAACTAGCGAGGCCTGTGGATATACCACAGTATGATAATTTAATCATAACGTTTGATATGTTTACTTAAGAGCTATTGCATATACTTCAATATGTAAAAAGTATAATAATCTTGATTTAACTCTCATTCACTTTTTGTTTTTTTTTTCTTTCTTTTCATTATGTTTGATTGAAACAGATTAGCGTTATCACTTCTGTATGCTCACCCCCTCTCTCTGTATCTTTCCCTTACTTTTTGTTTGTTTATTATATTTTTTTCTGTGTAGCATGTCCTTTTTCTTCTTTCTAATAAAAAGGTTCATTATTTAGCTGAGGTGATGACACTCATAAGAAATAAGAAATTAGCGAATAAGCAACACCAGATAATTAGGATTTACATTTTTGCATTTCATATTGGATGATTTGGATAGTCTCATTTTTAACCAGAGGGTGTTACAAGATGATAATGGTTGTATAAATAAGGAACATGAATATTATAAGAATTACTATTCAATTGGTTAAAAATATCATTTAGTTTTTATTAAGAACATTTCACTAACACAACCGGAATCACTGCTGCATAGTTTTAAGAAAGTGGAAAGAGGCATTCGCTTCTATGTGAACTCAGATAAAATGGTGTTCAGATGTTTTAAACAAGATGGAGACAATTTGGACGGTTTCATTTTTAACTAGAGGGTGTTGAAAGATGATAATGATCGGAAGATTAAGGATCAAGCGTATTAATATATAATTATCTAAAAAAAAAAAAAAAAAAAAAAAAAAATTTTTTTAAAAAAAAAAAAAAAAAAAAAAAAAATCATTTGATTATATTGTGGCAACTGTCAACATTTTTTTTTTAAATGTCAAAATTGGCAGATTTTTTTTTTTTATTGATTCTAATATTGAAGATGTGGAGAAAAAAAAAAAAAAGCAATATTTTTATTTTTACATATTTTTTATATATATTCATTTTTTTTTAATAAAAGTAAAAATTCAAAATGAGGCTCAAACACACACACAAGAAAAAAAGATAACCGTTGTTTATGGAGAGATTACTGTTAATGATTGAACATGTAAGTGGTTTACATTGCTTACGATTGCAAACATACTCAAAATACAGAGTAGTCAGAAAGTCTTGTCACCCCTACATTTTGGGGGAGGGGAGGCAAAATAACTATATAATACAACCCAAAATTCTAGAAAATACCTTAATTTAAAAAAAAGTTTTTTTTTAGAGGTAAAATAATTGCAGGATACAACCTAAAATACTAGAAAATAATCTAATTTTTTAAAGATTTATTTGTTACATAATGAAATTCAAAATTCTAGAAATAAATTTGATTTTTAAAGATTTTTTTAAAATTACATAATACAGCCAAAAATTCTAGAAAATAATCTTTAAAGATTTTTTTTTATAGGAGGTAAAATTACAAATTACAATCTGAAATTTGAGAAAATAATCTGATGTTTAAAGATTTTTTTTAGATGTAAAATAATTACAAATTACAATCTGAAATTCAAGAAAATAATCTGATTTTTAAAGATTTTTTTTTATAGAGGTAAAATAATTACATAAGTTATATATTATATCTTTAAAACAAAAAATAATAAAAATTAAAACAATATGTAGGAGTGACGAAATGTTTGGACCACGCTGTACTCAAAGTATATTCAAATCAAGCTCTTAACATCATTTGTACGAGCGTGATTACATTTGTTACTTTGATGTATAGTTATAGCATTAAAAAAATTTTTTAAAAAGAAAAAAAAAAAAAAAAAAAAAGAAAAAGAAAAAAAAAAAAGAGAAGAAAAAAGAGAAAGGAAAAAAAAAGAGAAAGAAAAAAAAAAGAGAAAGAAAAAAAAAGAGAAAGAAAAAAGAGAAAGAGAGAACAATATTTAAATGTATTTTGAAACAAATTGTGATAGATGAAGAAACATGAATAATTTTGAATTTAGAATTACCCATCTTTTAGAATATGCATTTACTCCCCTCCCCACCTCGGACAGGATGTGACACAAGGTAAATTTTTAAGTGGAGTAAAGCTGGTTTGTCTAACTACGGCTAAATAACCAAGTCTGCCCTACTTTTTACCCATATAGCTGGGAGTGGGGAATAGATGGAGCCATGCCTTTCCCAGAGGCATTAGCACATAGAAAAATGCATCATCCTTGTTCAGGATTTGAACTCTGGTCAACAATTCCATTTCTTATGACACTAAGGGTGCCATCTTTTTGAGCAGTTGCCTACCAAGGCTACAGAACCCAGTCTGCACTATTATTCACCCATAGCTTAGGGGAGAACAGATTCATGCCTTTCCCCAAGGGCATTAGCATCATGCAAGATTTGATGTCAGGTCACCAATTTCATTTCCTATGATCGTTTCCCTAAGCATGCCTTTTTTCAGTTTTTTAGAGGCTAAAGAACCCAGTCTGCCCTACTATTTACCCATAGTTGGAGTGGGAGAACAGATAGATTCGTGACCTTTCCCCTAATGCAAAAGCCTCATCCAGGATTTGAACTTGGACAGCCTATTCCATTTCCTATGACCGTTTCAAGTAGTTGCCCACCAATACTAGAGAACACAGTCTGTTCTACTATTTAGACCTATGGGGGTGGGGAAGAACAAAAGGATTCATACCATTCCCAAATGCATTAGCCTCATGCAGGATTTGATCTCGGTTCACCAACTTCATTTCCTATGAATGTTTCACAATTATCAGCTTATATCATTGCTAAATCTGACATTTTTCCATATCCATTAATCTTTTAATTTAATATTAAAATATCAAAAATAGACTCAAGATTCACATTTTTTTCAACTTTACTCCTAGAGATTGTAGCCCAACATATACTATTTTGGAATCAGGCCGACTGTGAGCAAATCAAAAACATTCCGGCCTGAATCCAGACCCGCAATCCTGAAATTTTTTTATTCCCAAGTTTTAATTACTGCGCGATTGTTTTCTGCAAATTTTTTTTGCACAATATCAATTTTTATAAGTTGGAAATGAATTTGAGAATAAATCGAAAGTGATTGCGAAATCCAGCGAAAGTCACCTATGAAATAGAAATAATTGTTTGTACGGAAAGTAAGGACATACATACATCAAATTGTCTTTAAATAAAGTGACACTTTACAACAATAATTTTTATGCTAAGCTTAAATCAAAATTTAATATGTACACCAATTCAGAGCTCTGTTTCTGTGATGGCATCCACTCAGGATTGGTTGAGCCAGCTCCATCCAACGAATTCATCTGTGGTGAATTCATGGAAGGAGTAACAAGGGAATAGGAAATTCACAAGCGGTCCCCAAACTTCACATGCATATCCTGCTCAGGAGAAGGAGACATTCTTGTTTGCCGCAGATTTTTCCAAAGCCGTTGATTCCTGATAATGATGATGCCCTTTGGATTTTTGCTAGAGCCCCTTTGGCCAGGTTGTAGTCCTAATACCACGGGGTGCCATACCTGTCCAAATTGGGTGGCCCTAGTAGGAACGTAAGTTCCCAATGGCATGGCTCTTACACTACCATGTTTACACGGCTCTCCCGCAATGAGGGGATGTTTGGAAATTCCAAGACATTTCTTCCTGTTAGGATCACTATAGGTGAATTTATTATTTTAGGACAAATGAATGGAATTCTAATATAACTTTTATTATATAACAGAGATTATGTAACAGTCTGTCTGTAACTGAAACTATGTCACGATTTCTTTAATTATTCAAGTTATATTCTCAACAATTATGAAAATAGTCATTATTTAATCTTAATTAGCATCTTATTTATCAATGATGTCTCTATTAAAGTCCAGCCGAGTCAGATTTACCACAAAACTGCCCATATCATTAATGCATTTAAAATCCTGAAATATGTGTTATATATCTCTTAAGAAATAAAGGTTTACATAGTATATGTTTTTGAATAATTTGCTGTTACTGATTTCTAATACTATCATGTTATTCTCAAATGTATTAAAAGCAATCCTATATATATAAGTTTATATAGAAATCAATTAAAATAGCATTAAAAAAGTGTAATATTTTTATATTCGTTCTTATTTAGTTTTGTTAGTCTTTCTAATTCAATATATTTTATTACATTAAAACTTAAATACTTGCGCCTGGAGGGCACTTTTGCGAGTCTCACTAATGAAGCCAAACTGCATGGTTTCGAATTCCAACATGAATAACTGTCAAAAAAAAAAAAAAAAAAAAAAAAAAAAAAAAAAAAAAAAAAAATTTTGCTTATTTGAAATTGTCATAAAAATGTAATTTTTAGACAAATTTTTTTTAAATAAAATCTTTTTCATAGATTTTTTTAATTTGTAATTCATTATGATCCCAGTATATCTTTTGTTGATCTCGGGTAAAATGACAATAACTCATTACAAGACAAGCACCTCGTATTCCAGGTTATATAGATATCTACCCAGCTAAAAAGGAAATATTGATTTTTAATCAAATACATTTCCATTCTACCGAGCATCTATTTGTACTGGTTGGTCGAGTTTCTGTTTTTATTTGGTTGTTAGCTGCACCACTGCAGCTGAACCCCCCCCCTCATAAAATCTGCTGCCGGCATTTAGGTTGGTACAGTGATGCAACTGTTAACCTCGGCACAATGCCCGAAGATTTATTGGGGGGTGGGGGAGACAAGGAACAAAACTAGTCATGCCGCATTCTTTGTTCTATCTTAGTTAGTTCCATTGGTCGAGTTTCTCTCTGAGAGAATTGGTTGTTGGCTGCACCACTGCACCACCCCCATCATAAAATTTGCTGCCGGTATTTATTCAAAAAAAAGAAAAAAAAAGAAAAAAGAAAAAAGCTTGGTACAGTGATGCAACTGACCCGAAGAATTATTATTTTTTGGGGGAAAGAGGACAAAACTTGTCATACTGCATTCTTTGTTCTATCTTAGCTAGTTTCATTGGTCAAGTTTCTGTCTTTATTTGGTTGTTGGCTGCACCACTGCGAACCCCCCGCCCCATAAAATCTGCTGCAGGCATTTATTCACAATAAAATGTCGGTACAGTGATGCAATTGTGAACCTGGGCACAAGGCCCGAAGATTTATTTAGTTAGTTTCATTGGTCGAATTTCTGTTAAAGAAAATGAAATTGCCATAATTTAGTTTCATTCACAATTTTCCACTTATGTTAATAAACGTAATGCAAGATTAAAGTTTATAAAAAGACCAGATAAAAGATTTCTAAATGTCAAATGTATTGTTTTTTAACGGCATGGATGAGTGGTGCCAAACATTTTCTTATGACCCCCCCCCTCCCAAATGAGAAAGTAGGTACTGTCGTGGAAGACAGCCCCTGAAGCTAAGCTCATTCGTTCTTTTGGCATTATTTACCATTTTGTACCAATATAGATGCAATTTTCCATTTTTGTTAGTAAACGCGACGCAAGATTATAAGGAGAGCAGATAAAAGAGGATCACAAAAAAGATTTCTAAATGTCACATGTATTGCTTTTTATTGGACTTATTCAAAAGGTACTAAAACAGAAAGAAAGAAATATGTATACAACATAAATGTAATAAATATATAATGATGATAAAGCAGTTTCAAGACACTGATGGTTGACTGTCAGAGCAAGATATTAAAATAAGCTTTTCTTTAACTTCTCTCCACATATTTTTTTTTTTTAATTTATTTTATTTATTTTTTTTTTCTTCTTTATCTTCAGCTGCTTGCTCAAAAACAAATTCAAGCCACTTTTTTTTTTCTTTATACGTCAAATAGTAACCATTTTGTAGAGACAGTCTCCTGTACAAATTGATGAAATCGAAATGTAAAATTTACCCAAGACACGGGTTACTTATTTCAATAGAACATTAAAAAGCTGGAAAAATTTTTTTGGATATTTTTAGTTTTTCTTTCTTTTTTCTTTTGTAGTGTTTTGCATCTCCTGGTAACCGTTTTAGTCACAAAGGTTATCCAAAGGGAGATAATTTGGGAAAAAAAAATAGCATTTTTTTGAATTTTAGGGATAAAGCAATATTGTAACTAGAAAAAAATGTTTATATATAATAGAACATCACGATGGGATTAAATGCTTTTTTATAATTTGTATTAACATATGCACACTCATATACACATAATATTTAAGTATGTCATTCACTTTCTTTCAAATACGTATATTTCTTTTTTTTTTTTTTTAGCCTCTTCTAAAGTGTTTGAATTATCTCCCCTTGGACAGCCTGCTGTCGCCAGGTGTAGACATAAAAACCCAAGATGTTAAAAAGGTAAGAAGAAAAGCTGTGCATTACTGGACCAATAAAGAATAAATAGAACACTTAGTCTTTTAGTTCTTTCTTCATTTCAACCTAGTTTAGACTCATAGCAATGAAGACATTCTATGAGATTGCAGAAAAAGGTCCACTGAAAAGAAGAAGATCTAATTTGATTATACACAGACGACAATGAATACAACAATGACAATATGGAGAGAGAAAAAGAAGGGAGGAAGGAAAAGAAACAAGTCAACACTGTGTGTGTGAGAGAGAGAGAGAGAGAGAGAGAGAGAGAGAGAGAGAAGAAAGATGAAGGAAAAGAAGCAAGTCAACACTGAAAGAGTGAGAGAGAGAGAAAAAGACAGGATTTAATAGAAACAACAGAGAGAGAAAGAGGGGGGAGAGAGGAAGGAAAAGAAACAAGTAAACACAGAGAGAGAGAGAGAGAGAGGAAGAAAAGAAACAAGTCAACACTGATAGAAAGAGGGAGAGAGAAAGAGACAGGAAGGAAAAGAAAAGAAACAAGTCAACACAGAGAGAGAGAGAGAAGGAAAGAAGGAAAAAGAAACAAGTCAACAAGAGAGAGAGAGAGAGAGAGAGAGAGAGAGAGAGAGAAATGGCGCCAGAAAAGAATATTCCAAAGTCCAGCATGCACTTTTGTCTGTCAGTTTTTGTTGGTTTGAGGACTTTTTCATCTTTTTTTTTTTTTTTTTTTAAAGTGTCTTTTCTTTCATTTTTTTTTTTTAAATACTTTATTTTTTTGTTGTAGTTTTAAAACTCATGAAGGCGATAGAGAAGGTGAAATTGTTTGTGCTGGGCACAATGATGACAAAAAAAAAAAAAAAAAAAAAAAAAAAAAATCAACGACAACAATAAAGCACAGGCAACAGTGTAGGGAAGAGTCTTTGTTTTTGTCTTTTTTTTGCACTGTTGAAAGTAGATGGTCTTAACAACAACAAGTCACGGTGACAAATTGTTCCTGTGCTCGCACTTCTCCTTTGGACAAAGCATACAAGGATGTGAGCATGTAGAATAACAGACAGGACAGTCTCTCAATTGGAGGCCAAAGAAAAAGTCAATCCCAAGTACACCGGGACTTTTGCACTTCATGACCCCTTCTTTGTTTTGCCTCAAACTATTTTTTTTTAAACCATCATCATCATCATTGTTATCATCATTTCCTCCATTCTCATTAACAATGGAAAAAATAAAAAATAAAAAAATAAAATAAAAAGGTAAATATCAAGTTCATAGATTATGGCATCATCTTCCACCGCCACCACTTGAGTCTTGCAAAATGCAAATTTCCAGCTGAGAGTTATTGTTAAAGAAAATGTATGTATGTTTGTTTGTTATATATATATATATATATATATACACACACACGGGAGTAAAATATGGAAATAAATCTGATAATATATAGAAAATAGAAAAAACAAAGGATTCCAAAGAAAAAAAAAAAAAAGAAAAAAAAAAAAAAAAATTTATTCTTGATGGTGAAGTCAATGTTTAAACGTTTCTGTTTATATTAAACCTTTACCTATCAGAATGCCCTAAACAAGATGCCCCCCTCTCCAAACCAAACAAAAACAAAAAACGCCAGAGATCATCAGCTAGTAGCAAATGGTTTAGGAGTTAAAAAAGAGAAATGAATTAAATGAATACATTTCTATTCAGTAGTAAAGGATCAGTGAGAAGATACTAGCTTGTTAACCATTTCACCACACTATTGCGGATGGCAGTGGTAGATAAAGGGTTAAACCTTCATCAGGACAATATAATAGGAAGGAAAAAATTAATGAACGGGACATTATTTTTTTCCAGAATACAAGGTGTGTCAAAAAGTACAAAAAAATCTTGATACTTTTTGACACACCTTGTGTGTATGTGTGTATTATATATATAAACAAAAACAAGTGTCCCTTAGTAAAGTAACATCTTATACAATGAATACGTGTGATCAGCTGCAATTAATCGGTACCTCGATTAATTCAGTGGATTTAACCCTGAAGATCCTTATGGTGAAACTCGAGTAGGTTTCTATTGTATCCATATTTTTAATAAATTTGCTCTACTTCGTATTGAGCACTTTGTATTTGTTGTATCGCTGACTTAACCCCTGAATTTTGCACCTCCAACGATCGTGCCCATTTTCACCGGTAAGCCACCTTTTATCTTTATAAATTAATATATATATATATATATATATATATATATATATATATATATATATATACACACACACACATACAAAGAAAAGTAAACCTAAAAAAAAATTTTTTTTAAATAAAAGCATGAAAAGAAATTACTTCATCATATATATATTTACCTACTTTATCTGCCACAGATGCGACACAAAATCAATTTTTAAGCAGAACTATTTGGTTTCAAGTATTTACATATAATACAAATAATTTTCAAACAGATCTATTTGACCTATAGATGTGACCCTAGCAGATACCATCAGAGTGGACCTGGTAGTAATAGCAACAAAAGGGTGATTCTACACTCCTCAGTGTAGAATCTCACACTTTGGCCCTCACTTAGGCTAGACAGGCAGTCAGAAAGGCCCCCTCTGATCACCTCATGCCCTAGCACATATGATTTGTCCGACCCTATTGCCGTAATGGCAAACCCCCAACCCTTTTTATCATATATGTGCTAGAAGGCAGTTGCTGAGGGTCTAAGTGTCCTGATGTTAAACTGCATCTATTCATTCATGCTTAATAATTATATCTAAGGAATTTTGTTTTTAAAGGTGAAGAAAAAGGATACAGTTCTCAATCCTCGTTCGGCAGGATCCACAATCATGAGTCCACGTGGAACATATATATTTTGGTTCTGGTCTTCAATATATCGACCAATCTTCTTTAAACACTGAAAAAGACAAAATGAAGAAAAATAGAAAACATCAACGTTTTTAGACAAGAAAAACAATTAAAATAAAATCTAGTGATAAATTAATTTTACATTTTACTAATCCCAAGTTGTCATACACAAATATTTGATGTAATGGTTAGCAAGTTCGTCTCAGGGATCCATTACCACTGAATAGGGGGGTTCAATCCTTACTGGATGCCCCATACTTGCAACCTTGTGTCACATTCTAGCCACGATGAACAGAATTGATAAATACCTACATCTGTATAAGTTAACATGTATGAGTCAAACTGTCATTATTTGCTGATAAGTCGGATACTGTTAGTATCAGTCAGACAGTAATTCCTATTATTCTATCTATTTGCAATTAATTATAAATATAAATTCTTGAAATAGGATGTGAATGAGCTTAATAGCCACTGAAGGCAGCCTTTAAGTGATTGCATAAACAATAAATAAATAAACAAAAACAAAGTATATAGTATGTACCTAAATTAAGATCCATGAAAAAATATTTAAGAATAGCAAATTGATACTTGGAGAAACAAATAATAATTTCTTTTTGTACTGACAAACCCAGTGAGCAAGGTAAAATAAGTTGTGTGATCTAAGGGGGTCCGTCACTCCCCAGGCAGCACCTGCCTCCCTGCCTAAAAGGGGTAAGTGTCAACCTTATTGCCCAGTAGCTGAAGCATCACTCAAGGGGAATGCAGATGGGACTATGCATTGGTTTGTGAGTGTATAAAATATTTAATAAAATTGACAAAGAGTATTTGAAATACTGTGTTTCCCACAAAATAAGGGTTTGTATCAGTTTTCACTCCGAAATATAACACTAGGGCTTATTTTCAGTCTTATTCTTCATACATCGAAAAATAAAATTACGAAATAGAAAATTACGAAATTTCTAAATAAACAGAAATTACGAAAATGATCTACATTTATTTACCATTAACATGTTATTTTATTCAAAAATTCATTAATGACAATTCATCAAAAAATAACCATTATTAACTTATTGTTCTGCACATCAGTGGATTCCAAAATTCCTGCAGAGTTTTTATAGGACTCAATTTCCTGTAGGATTTTTCATCCCTACTCTCTCATGTCGAGCAATAGAGGTCTCGTTGAATTAGAAGTTCTTATCCAGCTAGCTTGCTTGTAGTGCATTGGCAACACGGCTGTCTGTGATTTTGTTCCATGAATTTGTCACCCAAGTATTCTTTTACCTGTCTGCCACTCTCAACTAGGGCTTATTTTTAGGCATGGGCTTACATTAAAATCATCCTGAAAAATCATGCCAGGTCTTATTTTCGGGGAAACAAGGTAGTATTTGTTTAAAATTTAAAAGGATGCATAAAAATCGGATCCATGCATTCCTTCTTCCCCCCCCCCACCATTTCCAGTTTACTGTAAATATATTTCAATATGGGGTACAAGGTAGGGGTTAGACGGCTTTAGTTGTTCATAGATAAAATCTCTGCAATTTATTAAGAAACTTTAGTTGGGACCCATCAAATTTCCGGGGACACATTCAAATCAAATCCGTGCGTCCTAGGATGCACTAAATTAAAAAGCCATCAGCACCACTGTTAGAGAGTATGAAATATTCAATAAAATTGATAAAGAGTATTGTGAAATAGTAGAAGAGAGTATGAAATATTCAATAAAATTGATAAAGAGTATTGTGAAATAGTAGAAGAGAGTATGAAATATTTGATAAAAATTGATAAAGGTTATGAAATATTACAATATAGCATAAAATGATATTAGTACTGTAATTGACAAAAAAACAAAAAATAAACAGATACAAAAAAAACAAAAAAACAGTGCATGTGTAATTTAGAAAAAGCAAAATGATATGAGACATACAAATATATCAAAATAAATATAAAGCCAGTATTTGTAGACAAACAGATAATAGCATGTATTATTTGGACTATTGTCCTCATCTTTATTGTTATATACACAACGTTTCGGCTGATGTACCATTTGGCCTTTTTCAGGTGTTTCTCTTTGAACTTGGAAACTTTCATTCCATAATCAGAAACCTTGGACACAGGGCGCAATGGATATAAGGATTGAGTTAATACAGTTTTAAGTGATAATCATATGTAGGTTGCAGGTTCAATCTTGGCCAAGGGCGATAACAACATAGAATACTTAACATAGCTTAACACTTGTATCCAGTCATGGTTAACAGAATGAGAACAGTCTACTCCTATGGATTGAATAAAGGGTTCAGTTTGAAGTTTCAAGAAGGTTCCCGAATTTCGACAAGAAACACCCAAAGAAGGCCAGAGGGTACATCAGCTGAAACATTGTGTATATAACAATTAATATGAGAACAACAATCTGAATAATCCAAATTATCAAGCCTCATCTAAAAAAAATTCAGACAAATAGAAAATAATATAATGTGATGATAATGCAGCCAAAGAAAAGGGGGGAAAAAAGTGCAGAAGTAGGAATATAAATAGAATTAACATAAAATATAGATGAGGATTGATGCAGGGTAACTAGCACATTCTATTATTGACTCACCACCTTTTCATAATGTGTATCCATACACAGGTAAGAGAGATAGGCAGTAAGACAAGCAAAACAGCTTTCACAATAGGTGCGTCCTCCAAGACTTTCTGCTTCAAAGTACATATTGTTGATCGTGCTTACTGTCTCTTGAAAGACGATTGAATCAATCTGAAAGAAGAGAAACAAAATAAAATATAAGACTCAGTTTTACAGTAGTGTAATAGTTAACAGGCTATCTGGACAAACTATTATTGCTGTAGTGAGATAGATATTGAGCCTCACCCCTGGATATTTTCTATTAGATTAAACCAGGGATCACCAAACTTTTTTCATGGTGGGCTGGATAATTGAAAAAAAAAAAATAACAACCGCGGGTCACATTATTATTGTGTTCAATACTTGCTAGCCAGAATGAAAGCTCCGAGAAAAAGATGTAAAACAAAATTTATCTTTCCATGTTATATTGCATGAATGAGTGGCGTAAGATGCACAAAAACAAATTTAACCAACATATTTATTTTCAAAACATTATCAAAGAACACAACATTAGCAGAAAGGTTTAGTGAGGTTTAGTGAGATTTGTGAAATTGAAGTTTGCCTTTCAAGATATTGTCAATGTTTGGTTTGGCAACATCCAATCAAGAAAATTACTTTCAAATGTTTATCAATCAATTGTAGTAAGCTTAACATAGAGTAAACTTAACATGATATTTAAATTTAAATGCTATCAGAACGTCTCGTATTCTGTACGTTTTAACAAACAAATTCAAGGACCATTGGCAGGCATGATAAAATGACTTCGGGTCGTAGTATGGTGACCCCGTTTTAGATTAAACTAAGCCTGTGCCTTTTTTACCATTCACCATTAACATGCGGACTATGCCATCTGAAGAAATTGCCATTGTCACCTAGCTATGAAAAACAGATGCACAAAAAAAACAGATGCACAAAAATCCATGGAATTTGTTGTAATAGTGTGGGGACTAAATGGAGTAGTCTCTTGTCACAGTTTGAGGAACTCTTCTGAGTCAGGAGTACTTTTTTTTACGTGACTAGGGAACCCCAAAATATCAGCCTCTTTTACAAAGCTGGCTTAACGAGGGCAGACATGCTTGTCACTACTCCTCAGCACCACAAATGGTGCACACTTTTCAATCCAGACCCCATAAACAGTAAGTGGTTTCCACCTCTTTTGTCTTTCCATACACTTCTTCATGTACTTGGACAATTGTAACGTCATATATCCTGGGGAATCTAGTTCCCCATATTTATAAATGAAATGTTGTATTTCCTTAATTCATTTGTTGTTATCTTACTGAAATGTTCTGCATTGGGTATTCCTCTTTAAGTGACCCAATGAATTATAAGAACCAGAGTTTATACTATTTGAACTTATTATAGAGTCAAACAACTAACAGGCACGAGGGATTGGTTAGTTGGTTGGATTTTACATAATGTCAACCCTTGTTGGGTTATTTTATGCCAAAGAAATTTGGTTTTATTCATTCTTGATAGGTATTTTTGATCTATTTACCAGATAGATGGAGCCCTAACAGGTACTACCACACTGGGTCAGAGTGGACCTTGGAGCAATGGCAATGACTCCACACTCCCCCAAGCTCCAAATTGGAACTTCATCATTAGATACAGTATAACATCATACACAGAACACTAAAACACTCAGCTACAGCCTTTTAGTACATACAAGACAATAGGGCTGGGACAATCATATAGCTGCTAGGGCTTGACATTACCTGCTGATGATCAGTGGGGACTTTTCTGTCCGTCAAGCCTAAGTAAGGGCCAAAGTAGAGTCTTGCATGTCACCAGGATTCCATCCTTAAGCATCACAGGTGCCACCCACAACCAACAGGTGGCCCCATTAGAGGGGTCTTACTCATCTGCAGGGGAGCAGTCGGTGTATTCTACAGCTCCAGACAGTATACAGTTGTTGTATTGAGGTGTCTTTTCTGTCTATCAATATACGTCTTCTCTGTATGGCTGTATCATTTGGATTCTAATGAAAGGCTTAGAGAAAAAGCTAGATGGGAGTTACACAAGAATGCTGCTTGTTGTCCTGAATAAATACTGGAAGCAGCAACCAACAAAAAAGCAGCTGTACAGCCACTTGCTTCCTATCACACAAACCACCAAAGTAAGACAAAGAAAACATGTTGGACGTTGCTGGAAAAGGAAGGATGAACTCTTTAAGTAAGATTCTCCTGTGGACACCTACACATGAACACTCCAGTGTATATATATTACTAACCCCTCTGCACGAGCAGGATGCGACACAAGGTCAATTTCTTAAGCAGAGTTTAACAGGTTTGAATTCAGAGCTTTCCTTCTCCTAGACTGGTTACCTAGCCATGGTTAAAGAGTCCAGTCTGCTCTGCTATTTATCCATAGTTGGAGGGAGAATTGGATTTTTACCTTTCCCAAGGGTATTAGCACTATGTGAAATGCCAACAGCTTCGTCCAGGAATTGAACTCGGGTTGACGAGTTCATTTCCTATGACTAACCATTAGACCTCCGTATGGACACTCCAGTATAGGTGAGCAGGAAAACCCTACATCAATCACCACTGTGCAAATTCTGGATGCTGTGCAGAAGACACGAAAGGCAATAACCAATAGGGATGGGGGTAAGAGAGATTCATGGATATCTGTGCTGCCAGCATGATCTGACGATGATGATGATGATCTTTGCTTAATACCGTTTCCCCAAAATAATACAGGGCTTATATTAATTTTTACTCGGAAATATAACACAAGGGCTTATTTTTGGGGAATGTTTTATTCTTCATATATCGAAAAACGGCATTACAAGATAGAAAATTACGAAAAATTTCTAAATAAATAGAAATTACGAAAAAGCTAACTGTAAATACATTTTAATATTTTTTTAGAATTCAAATTACACTGGACAGGGTACAAGGTAGGGGTTAGACGGTTTCATTTTTTTTTCATCAAAGAAAACTTTCCAGTCTCCTTTCTCCAGTTCATAAATAAAAAAAACCTACAATTTATTAAGAAACTTCAGTTGGGACCCATCAAATAAAATGTGCTTCCAGGACACACTAAATTAAAAAGCCATCAGCATGACTAATATATATATATACATAAAGAAAAAAAAAGCTTTAAAATTATTCATATCAGCAGTTATAGATCTATTTCCACCCATATGCATATGAAAATACATATGAGCTTCTTCAGACAGCTAATTTATAAATATAAACTTATAAAATTAGCTGTTGAAGAAGCTCATATGTATGTACATATGCATATGAGTGGAAATAGATCTATAACTTCTAATATGAATAATTTTTAAGCCCTTTTTTCTTTACCAAATATATTGCTCTGAATGAATCATGAATTATTGTACACTGAGCTCTCAATTGGACCAGACCAACTTTAACATTCCATTATTAAAAAAAGCCCCACCTTAGAATCATTCCTAACATCAACTAACCTGGTGATTTATCTATTGAGATCCCTATTATTATACTAAAGCCGAGTAAATCAATGATTGTTTGCTAAAGGCTTTATTTGCTGTTTAGTTTAATGACACAAAATTCATATCAAAATATTCCTTAGTTTTAGGATTGAGTTATGTTTGAAAAAAAATAATATTTTAATTGGTTCTAATTAGTCGTAATTTTCAATTGAGTCAAAAATGGGCCCGTCTTTTACCTCACATTCTGCCAATCACTTTCCCCTTCTCTATGTATATCTTGATTACCTCCTCATTATATATGTTAGTTTCTCAGTGAGTGGAGAGAGAGTGAGAGAGAGAGAGATTTGAGAGAGCAGTGAGCTAGTAGCTTCAACATCATGGTTCTTAAATTTAAATCAGGTCAAAGAAATAATTTCTTAGAAATATTACAAAATGATTTTAATGTTTTTTTTTTTTTTAATTCTCTAACTATATATTTTTTTTTAATTGAATTCACTTTGCAAACTTCCTTTTCCCTAATCCCAATTATTTACCCTGAGCTCAATGGGTGACCCAACAGGTCATGTTTTGTCTAGTATATATAATGTATTAGATGCCAAGAGAAAACTAATAACACATTTGGATTGTCAATGTTAACATTGTACTTAGATAAATATGAAATTTGTAAAAAGCAAAGCTAAAAAACATTGCAAAATACATCTTTAAGATGCAGTTGGATGCACCATCAGTGCAGGTTCTTGTGGTGAATAAGCTGACTTACATACTGATTGGCTTGTACGGTTTACCTAAAGAAACATAGCCGCCACTGACAGGTGACTTTATAGGGTGTGGTCTCGTTGTGGTGTGAGCGTAGGGGCACCTATACAAATGATGCCTATAAGAACTCTAGTTGTATCATTTGGGCAGTGGCAATTTCGGTGTGAAGAAAAACTGCTGTAATATTGTTGCAGGCGGAAAGATTTTTGCAGTTAGGAAAGAATCAAGTCTAAATGTGTCAAATTGTATATATAAGAATGAAGATGAGGACAATAGCCAGAATAATCCAAATAATACGAATTATCAAGCCTCATCTAAAAAATTCAGAGAAATATTATCTGGTTCTGTTTTATATTCAGTGTTTTGGTATTTTTTTTTTTAATACAACCTCTTCTAATTTTTAATGCTGAAATTATTCAGAATATAGTAAAGACATGATAGAGAAAAGTTTAAACTATTAGTAGCAATATAAGTAAAAAAAGTAAAGTCGTCGAGGTGTCTTAAAGTCGGTATCAGCCAGAGAGCAGGGAAGTCTATCTCCTTTTCACTAGCGCTGTACCAAGAGATTGTTTTTGCATTTGAGATGGAGCGCTACACCTATAATCAGCTCCTTGCTTTACTGCACAGATCTCTGTGCTACTCATATGCTGAGTTGGCGAGGATTGGTGTCTTTTGATATCTGTGTGAAATCTGGTTGATTGTTTATTTTTACGACATTTCTAAAGTGCATGTGGATGCATCATCAGTGATGTTCTTTAGTTCATTGGGGTTTTTGGATCTTTTTAACATTATACTTCATTGATCATATTTCAGCCTACATCAAACATAGTTGTTTGTCAATACTTGCTGCATTGCTCTCAGCTAAAAAATGGTTTCAGGCTTTGCTATTTATATATGTGGTCAGGTTTTGATTTGGCTAGTGGGCAATTATTTGTGGTCTTCCACGTTGGTAACTTTCCCTATAAATATGTTGTCCATTAGAGTATGAGTTTCAACCTATTTCGCATAGGCGAATGCTTTACTCTAACACCTCTGGTGTCCTATGACAGATGGTTTTAACGTCATTTTGATATGTTAAATAAAGGATCAATATTTTAAAATATAGAGAATCAAGTGATATACGAACAGGTTTTTTTTTAATTTTAAATTATTAGTTATATAAAATAAATGCTTTAAATAATTCATTTAACATTTATATTAAATAATTTTAAAAAAATAAAAAAATGGTTACCTTTCCTTCCAGCTCAATAGGAAATTTTGTTTGGAATTTAACAGGGGTTCCATCAGTGTAATCCCGTTGGATAAAAACTTTGATCCCATTTGGTTGATGAATTCTGGAGATGTCTTCCATTGCTATTACCCCACTGAAAATAAAGGGGAGAAAAAAAAAAAGTATAATGTAAAATATTAAAACATGAATATAGAAAATTAATAAAAAAATATTGAAACAAAAACTGAAGCATGAAAAGATAACTTTAATATAATAATCTTCAGTGTTTAACAGAAATTTAAAAAATAAAAAAAAGAAGATTTTTAAGAATGAAAAACTGTTTTGAATAATTCTTTTTAATATGGTTTTGTAAATATATTTGCTACAATATAAAGGAAAATGTCTTTCTAAAGAAAAGTAAAATGAACATAACAATAAAAAGAAAAATCAGTTTGGTTGTTTTGTTTTATGGCATGGCAACCCTTTTCAGGTTATTTAATGCCTAATCAAGTCAGTTTGATAAATAAAAGACTTGTTGCTTACAGTACCAACTATTGCATAAGTGATCACCATTTAAGTATTAAACAAGCACATTGATGCTTAACTTCAGTGATCTAACAGGAACCAGAACACTTTTGGTGTGATTTGGCCATAATAGAGAATCAGTCATTATATATATATATATACATAATTTAAGGTAGTGTGGATATGGAGTCAACGGCACCTGGTTACTGACAGTTTCTCGCCTATATTATCTATAGAGATGAACAAAAACTGATAAGACAAATAAGAATACATTTGTTTTTTTAGTCACTGGAATAATGTTTGCCTCTCAAAACCTCTTTTATAGGGCCGAAGAGATGCAAAAATCTTTCCAGTGACAAGGAAGTAAAATCTTTAGTGGAGAAGTGGCTCAAAGAACAGTCAACAGAACTTTATGGGGCAGGGATACATGCTCTCGTTTGAAGGTGGAATATTTCTATTGAAACTATGACTATGTGGAAAAGTAGGGATGTGATTCACAGAGGTTCATTTTGATGCATGATACATGTTCCTGTGTTGGTAATTATACCTGTCCTAAAAAAAAAAAAAAAAAAAAAAAAAGGCACTATTTTTTTTTTTTTTTTTTTTTTTTTTTTACTCACCCTCATATGAGTGTGAGTAAAAAAAAAAGTAATGCCATTTTGTTTAGGACAGGTATAATTACCAACACAGGAACATGTATCAAAATGAAACTGTGAGTCACATCCCTATTTCTCCACATAGTCACAGTTTCAATTTTCTTTATATATATATATATATATATATATATATATATATATATAGTGGTTTATTCTGCCAGGAGAAATTTTCTAACAGTTTTCTTTTAATGTCTCAGTCATCTACAGTGAATGAATGAAAAGGTAAAGAGTAAAGGGTGATGTGTAAACGGTATTAGATAAAAGTTAAAAGGAGATAAAAAGTAAATGCTAATAGGTAAGGATTATAATAGGTAATGTGTATTATGCAATATATGATGCAAATCTGTAATACAATAGGGTGTGAGTGTAGTGAGTCTCTTGCAAAGTGACCCAGCTGCCAGCATGGCTGAGAGCAAAGCCGTGCTATGCATAGTTAATTCACTAGTAATGAGAAAGCATCTTTAAACTTAAACACTGTAATAGTACTTTTATAAATTCTAATTTATTACAATTTGAAAGCAAGTGGTATTTAATAGATACAGTTGAGAATTCATATCATTTCATGGCTTATATCATAAGTACTGTGTTTTCCTGAAAATAAGACAGGGCTTATTTTAATTTTCACTCTGAAACATAACACTAGGACTTATTTTCAAGGGATCTCTTATTCTTCATATATCAAAAAATGAAACAGAAAATTACAAAATTTCTAAATAAACAAAAATTATGAAAAACGATCTACATTTATTTACCATTAACATGTTCTTTTATTTAAAAACTCATTAACGACAATTCATTCAAAAATAATCATAATATCCTGCAATGTATGCTATATATCATTAAGAAATAAACATCTTATTATAATGGAGATTGTGGGTTTGTCTGTCTGTAACCGAAACTATATTACTATACAAGTCACAATTCCCTTTGTTAATTACACACATTCTCCATGATTTTATTTTTTATTTAAACCTCAATTATTAGTAAAATTGTTTTACATCATTAAGACTGTTAACAATATCTACATACTAATAACATGCAATTATATTTATATATTCAACGAAATAGCGGTTTATAGTGTGAATGGGAAGGCTAATTTGCATATTGATCTTTAAAAAATTGATTTTAATAAATATATGCTTAGTATTATTGATTTCTAATTGTTTGGTTTTATCTTAATAAATATGAGCAAAAATCTCGGGGATAAATCTTAACAGAAATCTATTAACGTAAAGAAATAACTGTAATTTTATTCTTTTCTTCCTATTTTAACTAAGTAGTTAAATTAGGGAAATTTACCACTGAAAGACGGGAGTAAGGGAAAATGGTGGAACAGTTAGTTTCAAAGTTGTTCTATTTTCCGATTATACCCCCTCTGTTCCAAATATTTTTATCTGAATTCTTATTCAGTTTCATTAGCCTTTCTAATTTAACATGATATTTTATTATATTAAAACTTAAATACTTGCACCTGGAGGGTGCATATATTTGCTAGTTTACATAATATATGGTGTGAATAATTTGCATACCGGTTTTAACAAAATTTTAATTAATAATTACTTTGTGTTATTGATTTATAATATTAGTTTTATTCCCAAATGTATTAAAAGCAATCCTATGTATAATTTTATATAGAAATCAATTAGAATAAAGAAAAAATAAATAATAGTAATAGTATTGAATTACATTAAAACTTAAATATTTGTGCCCAGACGGCGCATATTTTTGCTAATCAAACTAATTAAAACTTTTAATATTAATTGCTAAAACACTTGTTTATAACATTGATTATTTCTACATCTTATTATAATGGAGATTGTGGGTTTGTCTGTCTGTAACCGAAACTATATTACTATACAAGTCACAATTCCTTTAGTTATTTACATCATATTCTCCATGATTTTATTTTTATTTAAACCTCAATTATTAATAAAATTGCTTTACATTATTTACACTGTTGACCATATCTACATACTAATAACATGCAATTTTATTTATATATACAACAAAATAGAGGTTTACAGTATGAATGGGAAGGCTAATTTGCATATTGATCTTAAAAAATTGATTTTAATAAATATATGCTTAGTATTATTGATTTCTAATTGTTTGGTTTTATCTTATTGAATATGAGCAAAAATCTCTTCAATAAATCTTAAAAGAAATTCCTTAACAAGAAGAAATAACTAATATTATTCTTTACTTCCTATCTTAACTAAGCAGTTTAATTAGGAAGATTTACCAATGAAAGACGGGAGTAACGGAAAATGATGGAAGAGTTAGTTTCAAAGTTGTTCTATTTTTCAATCATACCCCCTCTGTTCAAAATCTTTTTATCTACATTCTTATTCAGCTTCATTAGCCTTTCTAATTTAATATCATATTTTATTATAAAATTTAACTAAAATACTTGCACTCGGAGGGTGCATATATTTGCTAGTAATAGTAAAGAAAGTCTGCCTATTATCTGTATCAGCCAAACACAGAGTGAGTTTATACCCCTTTTCATTTGCATCTATTATTAAAATTTGCATCATGGTTTATATATAAGGTAATCCAAATGACTGGCAAGTAAGGGATGATTCTATTTGGGATCATCAAAATCTCACTGTACATCCATACTGTATGCTCATGTAGGTGCAAACATATATACTCATACAAGGATTTTTATAAATCCCTAAAAAGAGCTCAATGTATAATAATCAATGAATTAAATTATATACCGAGCAATATTCAACTTTCAAAGAAAGAAAAACTTAAACCGTTATCCCATTATAATTTTATTTCGACCAGAAACTAACCCATCTGATAAAATTATAAAGGATGATGGTTTGTTTCTTTGAAAGAAATATATATATATATATATATATATATATATACACACACACACACACACACACACATACAGATACAGAGTTTCATCTGATAATTGTATATCTTAATAAAAATACATGAAACTTTCTACTATTTATCTATTTCTATCATCAATATTCACATTATGGTTATATAAGTTGTCAGAATTGCCTATCAGCCGAATAGCAAGGGAGTCTATCTCCTTTTTGCTAGTACTAGACCAGGGAGATTGTTTTTTGCTGAGGTGGAGCGCCATGCTTACTGTCAGCTCCCAGATGTTGCTACAACTGCACAGATCAGATTACCCAAGCTGTGCTGTGTTAGCAAGGACTGGTATTGAACTCTGAATCCTGCGATTTCTAAACGGATACTCTACCTACTGAGCTAAACCTAACTTACTACTACTACTACTACTACTACATATAATAAACAATAATATAATCTCGGATGAGATAGAAATTACAAAAATTTTATCCTAAGATTTTTAGCTACTTGGCAACACTGTACCAATTGACAACAGTATTTCAACTATCTCAATAAAATGGGTCAGTTGTGTTGATAATAATGTAAATCTTATATGGAAATTCAGTGTCTGGATCTTACCACAGTAAACAGGATTCCTTTGTTTGTTCATACCAGTTGACAGTTTTAAAAAGTTATTTCAACTATCAGGTTGGTTGGTTGGTTTTTTATGGCATGTCAACCCTTGTTGGCTTATTTTATGCTGAAGACGTTTTTTTGTTTTATCTATTCTTGATGGGTACTCAATTTTCTTTTAAACTCAATTTTTTTTTATAACTCATTCATTCATAATTCATCACCAATTAACAGAAGTGTATGTCAAGTTGTGCATGGTTCAACCTTCATGGGTTATTTAATGCCAAAGTCATCCTTTTAGAAGAACAGTTGTGGTACTATTTAACCCATAGCTGGAGGGAGGAAGTGTATTAGTTCAAAAGGAACATAATAGCACAACTGAACATTGTTTAGCCACTCTGCCATAGGGACTCTCCCACCCTAACTCAGAGAATAAAACAATTGATAGTGGGGTCAGAGTTTTATTTAAATTATTCAAATTCTCAATATAATAGAGATAATTGAAATGCTAATTAGAACCCTTCTCTCTTTCCTAAATAGAAGCATCAATATCATCATGGACAGCCGTTAACTATTAAATACTATTTAGAACCCTTTTCTCCCTTCTAAATAGAAGCATCAATATCATCATGGACACCGTTAACTATTAAATGCTAATTAGAACCCTTTTCTCCCTTCTAAATAGAAGCATCAATATCATCATGGACAGCCGTTAACTATTAAATACTATTTAGAACCCTTCTCTTCTTCCTAAATTGAAGCATCAACATCATTATGGACAGCCGTTAACAATGAAATGCTAATTAGTATTCTTCACTCCTACCTAAATAGAAGCATCAATATCATCATGGACAGCCGTTAACTATGAAATACTAATTATAACCCTCACTGCTCCCTAAATAGACACATCAATATTACAATGACCCAGAGTTACAACATGAACCAATAAATGGTTCATAAATTGTCTAGTAAGTAGTCACTTAATATTGAAGTTCATTAGTTTGTTCATTCTTTGGTTAATTAGTACTTGTGCAACACATAATAATACTCTTATCAGTATTGTAAATAACCAAGAATCCAACTACTACATTCTTTCAGTACTATTTTCTAATTACTACCAATGAGAAGAATCTATTAATCTAAAATATATGTCTAATACTTTCTCATTTTAAATTATTCAAATAAAAGATTTTCATTACGGATAGGAAAGTCAATTGTATAGTTTTTATACAAGGCACTTTATAAATAAAAGTAAAGGGTTGCCTAAAGTCAGTATCAACCAGACAGCGAGGGTGTCTATCCCCTTTTCACTAGCACTAGACCAAGGAGATGGTTTTGGCATCTGAGGCGGAGTGCCAAATTTACTATTAGCTCCTCACTTTACTGCACAGATCGCTGTGATACTCATACACTGAGTTGGCGAGGGCCGGTATTGAACCCAGAACCTTGTGGTTTCTAGTCAAATGCTCTACCAACTTAGATAAGCCGGCCCTAGGGTACAAAATCTAGCACACTGACGGCACCCGTTCCCACTAGATCACCAAAGTTAAGCAGTGATGAGCCTGTTCAATACTTTATCAAAAAGACTTGATTCAGCATTAAATGATCTGAAAGATGTTTTATATGCTGTAAAATAACCAACCAACAAAATCTAAGTGTAGAGATGCTGACAGATACACATCCTGAGCCCCCGACAAATAAAATTCTAAAAAAAACCTACAATTTATTAAGAAACTTTAGTTAGGGCCCATCAATTTTCTGGGGACTCATTCAAAGTAAATATGTGCATCCCAGGACGCACTAAATCAAAAAGCTATCAGCATAACTGCATATATGTTGAAATGAAAAATAAATGAAAAAAAATGTTGAATGGATAAAATAGGATTTATTTTATTTTATTTTATTGACACGTGTTTTGGCCAGGAGTTTATCCATACATACATGTATTCTATCTATTATTATTTTAAATATAAAATAAAATAAAATAAAATAGAAAAAAATCTACAGAAATTTTTTAGTATACAAAGAAATAACGGCCTTCGTCAGAGTAAATCCTTATTGTTTTAAATGAAATCGGTTGAAACACGGAGAATTTCCGAGATGTTTGAAAAAAGAACTTTTATATATTTCACTATCATATATTCCATTAAGTGTTTAAGGATACTGGATACTAGAAATTATTGGCAGTTATGTCTGCCCATCAACTATTGATACGATTTATTTTGGCTTCTTATTCTCTAATTCTGCCTAACTGTAATTCTTGAAGGGGTGAATGGCCAAAGAGAAAGTTTATTGATTTATTACAGCAGAAAGAGGGGAAAAAAATGTGCATTTCCGTTCATTACAGTCACAAATCTTTCTTTTTCTACATTAATAGATATTTATATATACATCATATTGTTAGGATGAGGTCAATGTGTTCATTCGAATCTATATATTAATAATCGTGTTCCTTAATTGTATGACCAATATCATCTTGCAACACCCTCTGGTTAAAAATGAGACCATCCAAATCATCCAAGATGAAATGCAAAAATCTAAATCCCAATTATCTGGTGTTGTTTATCCGCCAAATTCTTATGAGTGTCTTCACCTCAGTTAAATAATGGACCATCCTGCTTTTATTATAAAGAAAGAAAGGGAAGAAGGATATGCTACACAGAAAAAATATAATAAAGAAAAAAAAAAAAAAGTAGGGGAAAGATAGTGAGGGGGTGAGCACGAGGAAGTGATAATGCTAATCTGTTTCAATCAAAGATAATGAAAAGAAGGAAATAAAGAAAGAAAGAAAAAAAAAGAGTGAGAGAGTTAAATCAAGATTATACTTTTTACATATTGAACTATTTAGCAATAGCTAAACATATCAAAATGATTAAATTATCATACTGTCCTAATACTTATATATTATGAACTTCAATTTGTCTTTCTCCCACACACACACACACACACATACACACTACATCACCCTGTTGTCTTCTGTACATTAAAGAATTTATTTGGAATAAGTTTTCCTAATATTAAAATAAAAAAAAATAAAAAAAAAAAAAAAAAAAAAACATGTTTGAGGATTAAAATGTTATATGGATCTACGAAAATATACTATTTTAATTAACTATGTTGAAAACTATTTTTTTGTAGCTGAAAACTTGCTCTATGCTCCACAGATGTCATGATCCTTGTCTCTGTAGTAGTTTTCCATAGAAATAATTAAAGCATTAATTTTAGAACCTTTTTTGTACATTAAAGAATTTATTCAAAGTTATTTGAAATAAAAAGCTTCCTAAAATTAAAATAATTTAAAAAAATAAAACATGTTTAAGAATTAAGAATGTCATATGGGATCTCTGAAAATATATGCAGTTTATTTTAATTAACTGTTAATAATATTTTAAATAATAAACAAGGAAATAAAATTATTTAAACAAATTTTAAAAAAAACAACTTAAAAGAAAGAAAAAAAGAAAAGCAATTTCAGCAAGCAATCCTACTTTTCAGATAGGTACAGGGTGTCCCGAAAGTCTTATCACCCCATAAATATTCTTTTCAGATGCTAAATAATTACATAAAACCCAAAATTCTAGAAAATAATTCAATTTTTAAAGATTTTTTTAGAGGTAAAATGATTATGTAACTTATATATTACATTATTTTTTTAAAAAAAAGGAAAGTTTTTAAAATTTAAAAAAAACAAAAAAACATGTAGTGGTGACCAGACTTTCGGCCACCCTGTAGGCTTAAAAAAGTGAAAAAATAAAAATAAAATTAAAAAATTTTTAAAAATTAAATAAAAATAAAGAGAAAAAAAATTGAGAAAAAAGGTGAATTTTTTTTTTTTTCTGCTCTTACAATCACAAATTTGTTTTAACCTGAGAATTAACCTGAAGATTACAAATGTCATTGATTAATATTTCTCTGAATTTTTTAAATGAGACTTGATAATTTGTATTATTCGGACTATTGTTCTCATCTTTATTGTTATCTGTACAACGTTTTGGGCGACGTGCCCTCTGGTTCTCTTCGGGTTTTTCTTGTCAGACTTGGGAACCTTCTCTTCGAACTTGGGAACCTTCGGTCATAATTGGGAGCCTTCACGGAACTTTGAACCCAACCCTTTATTCAATCCACGAAAGGTTCCCAAATAATACAAGTCATTGATTAACTGTCTAAACTTTTTTTTTAGATGAAGCTTGATGTGTATAATTTTCATTTTTCAGACTGTTGTCCTCATCTTTACTGTGGTATGTAAAATCACAATATTTCAGCCACTGTATCCTAGAAATCAATAACTAAACTATTTAAAATGATTTCCCAGTTTGGGTCATTGCCATACTCAAATACACAGAGAACACCTGTGTAAGGCTAGAGGATACAGTGGCCAAAATATTGTGATTTTACATGCCACAATAAAGAGGAGGATAACAGTCAGAAAAATCAAAATTATACTCATTGATTGATTTTATTAAAAAATGTTTTATTTTGTTAGCAACAGTAACTCATAACAAAGGATCATCTGGCTCCAAGCGAAATTATCAGGTTTAGTTTGGTTTCTTTGTTTAATGGCACATCAACCTTCATGGGTTATTAATGCCAAAGACATAAGATATTAATCCATGGGATCTTCATTTTACAAATTTAAAAACCTATCACTTTTAACAGCCCTGTCAGATGTGGCTTTAGAATACACTGGCTGCACCTCTGCAGAGGAGTAAAACCCCACCCCAAATGGGGCCACCTGATGGTCGTGGGTGGCTGTTATGCTTAAGGATGAAACCCAGGTGGCTGAGCAGTCCAGGACATGCAACACTCCACTTTGGCCCTTATTTAGGCTAGACCAGCGTTAGAGAGACCCCCTCCGATCAATTGACTGTTCACATCAAGCCCTAGCACCTATATGATTGTCCCAACCCTATTGCCCTTATGGCAAGCCCCAACCCTTTTTATCATATATGTGCTAGAAGGCGGTGGCTGATAGTCTTCATTCCCAGGAGAAGAAACTATCTAATGGTGAAGTTCCAGTTCTGGAGCTCGGGGAATGTAGCATCAACTCAGCATTTACAACAGTCAGTGCGTCTGAGGTAAAGCCTGCTAGATAAAAGCCTAGGTAGTTTTGAATGCTCTAATGTCTATCGATATTAATGCCGTGTCGTCACGGGGGACGATAAAATTATATCCGGGACGATCAATACGTCATCCGGGACAGTAAAAATTTTTCCTAAAAGTTAGAACTACATTCCAATATTGACCGTCCAGTGATCAAATGCTGACCTCAAAAAACGGTCTAGTTCTAAACTTAAAATTACTAATGGCAACAACACTGAAGAAATAGACACACACAGTATATATTTTTTATGATTGGAAGATGGAAATAGAATAAATTTTAGATTTATAAATTTTTATTTTATTATTCTTGATTATAAATAAATGTTTCTGTCAACTGCTTCAGCTTTTCTTAATGTTTTATAATATGTTATTATGCTACTGATGACTGACAAGTATAGATGATGCTAATGAATTAAACAAAAATATTTTGATTTCGGGACGGTCAAAACCCCATTCGGGACGGTTGATAATTTTGGTTCGGGCGGTCATGAAAAAAGTTAGTGTCGGGGCCTGGTCTAACATAATTCTGTCCAGCAACAATCCCATTCAGTTTGTACAGTAATGACTCATACTCAATCATTGTTTGCTGTTAACTCAAAAGCATTGGCAAGATTAGCTTAGGGGAGGAGAAGGCTTGGCCAACTACGTCGCACAAATAAACTGAAACCCTAAATGTTTAGATAAAATAGTATGTGTTTAAATAAAAGATAAGCAGAATTGTCAAATTGCCTTTAAAATATTTAGCTAGATAATAAAAAAAAGTCGTCGGGGTGGCCTAATGTCGGTATCAGCCAGACAGTGAGGGAGTCTATCCCCTTTTCACTAGCACTAGACCAAGGAGATTATTTTAGCGTCTGAGGTGGAGCGCCACACCTACATCAGCTCCTTACTTTACCGCACAGATCCCTGAGTTGGCGAGGGCCAGTATCGAACTAGGAACCTTGTGGTTTCTAGCTGAACGCTCTACCGACTGAGCTAACTCGGCCCTCAATAGCTAGATAATAGTGATACAATATTTATTTACTTTATATAAAAAAATATGAATTTTCAAGTAATCAAATTATTATATCATACAGCAGATTGTATAAATTAAGTAAGTAAAGTCTGTGGAGTTGCCTATTGTTGGTATCAACCAGACAGCGAAGGAGTCTATCTCCTTTTCACTAGCATTAGATCTAGTTGATATTTAAAGTGGCAACCATACAACTGGGGTTCATTACTGGGGGAAGACATGTAGAGACCTAAATCTTGTTATAATCGTGATTCGGTGTTCGTAACCAAAACTATGTCACTGCTTACGTCACAATACCCTCAGAAATTCCATAAGCTTATCAATGAGTATTTATTGTCAAAATCATTATTACATAAAATAAATCTTATTTATTAACAATGTCTCTATGAAAATCTGAGTTAGATTTGCCTCAAAACAGTCCATGTTATTATTGCATTTAAAATCCTGCAATGCATCTTATATATCACTAAGAAATAATGGTTTACATAATATATGGTGTGGTTAATTTCCATACTGGTTTTAATAATCAGGATTTTAAAAGCAGGATCGGAGCAACGGTTCACGTGCTCATTCGAACAAGCGGCGGTGCCAAGCTGCCTCCGCACGATAACGGTTGAAAGCCTCTAAGCTGGAACCGCGACCAGTGTCGCCATGGTATTACGAAAGGCGTCTCTTTTCGTTCCGCTGGAGCCTGCCATAGCGGTCGTCTGTCGCTAGTAGCGGCGGCTGTTGCATTCGGCGGGTCGCCGTCGGCGTGGCTTGTTGTTGTTGCATATGCGGCGGCGTGCGCGAACGGCCAACCGACTTGACATCCGCGACAGGCGTGATTTTGCCGTCGCCATCTTGTTTCTTTGTATAGAAACTAATTAAAATATAATAAAAATAAGTGTAATCTTTTTTATATGCTTTCTTATTTATTTTTAAAAGTCTTTCTAATTTCATTACATTAAAACTTAGATACTTACTCCAGGAGGGTGCATATTCTTGCTAGTTACTACTAAATAACAATTACAGAGAAATCTTTTAGTAAGGAATTTTATTAGTAAGTAAAAGTAGTAAAAAGGGAGATCGTTTTTGCATCTGAAGTGAAACTGCACAAATCCAAGTCATACTATGCATGTGCTAAGTTGGTGATGGCCAGTATCAAGCCTGGAACCTTGTGGTTCCTAGGCCGATGCTCTACTGACTGAACTAAACTGTGATAATAAAATTAAGATGGTGATCATCATAGGAAATGAACATGGTAATACAAATTCAAATCATGGCCAAAGATGGTTACATTTCACATAGCACTTGGGAAAAGGTAAGTAGTAGTGCATACTGAACTCTTTAACCTTGGTATGGCTGTTGGAATATTTTTGTTATATAAGGCATGCTGGAATCCACCACTTAAACTTATAGACTTGGCATGGTCACGTGGATTAAACCACAGCCAATCAACAGCTCAAATACATCACCGATATGGACAGCCGTTCATTTATACATTATTCGACATTGACGAACGGAACTTCAACCAAAGGATCATACCCAACACTAAGTAACACCAAGGAATAACCAAAGGATCATACCCAACTCTACGGGACATCAAGGAAAACCAAAACTAAGGATGGACACAAAAACAATAGCAACCAGTCTAGGAGAAGGAAAACTAAATTCAAACTTATTAAACTCCCTTAAAAATTGATCTTGTGTCTTACTCTGCTCTCATGGAGGGGTTTGGTAAATACTAAAGATGTAGGTAACAATGCATACAGAACAAATTAAACAGAAAATATGAGGGGGTGCTGAGAAGTTCTCAGCTATACCAAGAATTTTGGTTTGGTTTCTTTGATTAATGGTTTGGTTTCTTTGATTAACCTTTGTGGGTTATTTAATGCCAAAGCCATCTTTGTAGAAGAACGGTAGTGGTACTATTTAGTTTAGTTTGTTTTACAGCATATCAACCCTTTTCAGACCATTTAATGCCAAATCAATTCATTTTTGATAAACAAAGGACTTGGGTTGCTTACAGTACCTGCTGTTGCTTAAGTGGTCCCCGAATTAAGTATTGAACAGGCTCATTGCTGCTTAACTTCAGTGATCTAATGAGAACCTGTGCTTTCAGTGAGACTTGACTGTAATAGGAAGGATAGAGAGTTCATACCTTTCCTTAGAGTATTAGTCTGAAAATGAATTTAATAGTGTGACTGGAGTTTGAACTCACTATGTTAAAGAAAAAAATTTCTCTCCTCTATTTCAATATTTCTCCAATTTCAAGAGGTCACAAAATATATGATGGGTTCTCTTCTTAATTAAACTTCTGTGGAATTTAGATGGTGAGCACCTGAATCACAGTTGCATCAGAAAAGAATACAGAAAAGACTGCCTAACAATTCAAGAAATTCATATTTTTCAAAACTTCATTAATTTAAATTTAAAGACAAAAGTATTTCCCTACATTTAAAATGTTACTAAAAATTAAAGAAAAAGTCATTTTCCTTATATTTCACAATTATCATTGGTTTGGGTAATTTTTTTTTTTTTTTTTTTTTTTTTTTTTTTTAAATAAGGTCACAAAATATATGATGGGTTTATTTCTCAATTAAACTTTGCAGAATTTAGGTAGAAAGGATGAGCAGTTGCATCAGAGAAGAATACAGAAAAGGCTGCCTTCAAAACAGGAGAAACAGAGATCAAGAGAGCAGAAATATCTGTTTTGGGAGGGGAGATATTTTCAATATTGGCAATAGCGTTTAATTTACACAAGTCAAGCTAAGTAAAACATTAATGCTGAAATAAAATATAAAATAAAATAAGCAAACAGAAAAAACAAATAAAAAGGACATTATCTTTTTACGTATTATTTTAGCAATAAGCAATAATTTACAAAATGTGTTTTTGTGTGAGTATTAATTTTTGTACGTGTACAGTGTATGCAAATGTTTTTAATATTCCGTTTTTTAATTGCTTACTTGCGTGTCTGTCCTGAATTCCTTTCAGGATAAAACTTGGTTATCATCGTGAAATTCTGGACTGATATTTTTGGTTCAGAGGCTGGAGTATCTAAGGTCTGTCCTCCTCGACTACTGGACTGCTACTGACTAGGGAAATAGCTGGTATTCAGACCCACTAGCTTTTCGCGGCAAAATAGGGAAAAGTTATTTTTTTTTAACTTATGACACACCTGGGTCTTTTTTTTCTATTGTTAACCGTGGTGAAACACTTGGGGTTAGGGGCCGTTACAATCCTAAACGAAAAATAAGCAGAATAACCAACATTCAGAAGAGTCAAGATAATTTTTGTTTCCAATGAAGAGCAACGAAGAAAGGAAAAGTAATACATACACACACTCACACACAAGATGAGGAAATAGTGTGTTGTTGGGATAAATTTAATAAATTCTTAGTTTAAAAATAATAGATATGACAAAAAGGCAGAAGTTAAATATGCATGGCACAAATCATTTTCTTATTTAATATATTTATGTGGAAAAATAATAAATATGAAAAATGAGCTGTGAAGATGATCTATTAATATTTGAAAATTATTGTCAACATTTAAACTGTTTCAATTATTAAATAGTCTAGGGGGAAAAAAATGTAAACAGAACATTGAAATCTTATATTTTCTTTAATAAGATATAGAAAAAATAGTTTGCAGTCAAAATTAAAATAAATGTTGGCTTTCTAATAAAACCAAGTTTCTAACAGTTAAATTCAAATTAATTCAAATATTTAAGCTTTTTCTTTTGTGGGGCAACAAAAATGTTCAGATAATTGTCTGTTGGAAAACAATTTTTTATGACAGATGATAATCAAAACAAAACGTTTTTTTCCACCAGATAATAAAATATAAAATTTAATGTTGTAAAACATTATGTGACTATTTCTTGTTAGTAAATAATTTTCTTGTAAAACTATGTATTAGATAACTTTAAATACATTAAAATAAAACTATATATAAATCAATAATACCGGGCAGGTATTTATTAAAACTGTTTTAACAAACAATGTGAACTATTTAATGTTGCATACTTAATTTCTGAATATATATAATACAGGGTTGTTCTTTATTCTATGTATTAATGATTTTGACTATAAATTAAATACCCATTGATAAACTGAGGGGGATTGTGACATAAGCAGCAATGTAGTTTCGGTTACAAACAGACAGAATATATATATACACACACACACACACCAATCCCTCCGTACAAGTAGAATGTGACACAAGGTCAATTTTGTAAGTGGAATTTAACAGGTAGGAATTCAGAATTTTACTTCTCCTAGACAGTTTGCCTAACCAAGGTTAAAGAGCCCAGACTGCTCTACTATTTACCTATAGCTGGAGGGAGAATAGTTGGATATATACCTTTCACAAGAGTATTAGCGCTATGGGAAATGCAAACAGCCTTATCCAGGATCTGAACTCACCTCACCATGTCCATTTCCTATGGCAATAACCATTACACCATGCACCCAGAGATGCTGATAGGTAAAAGAAATCCACTGGGACACACGGATACAATTTTACGTCCTTTTAGATTTTTGTGCATCAGAGTGGACCTGAGAGTAATGGCAATGAAGGGGTGCTCCGGAATTAGAACCTTACCCCTAGATGCAGTTTAACATCATACCCAGGGTACTAAGAACCTCACCCACTACCTTCTAGCAAACATAGGATAAAAAAGATTAGGGGTTTGCCATAAGGGTAATAGGGTTGGGACAATCATATAGTTGCTAAGGCTTGATGTGACTTGCCAATTGGTCAGATGGGGCCTCTCTGACCACCCATCTAGCCCAAGTAAGATCCAAAATGGAGTGTTGCATGTCATGGACTACTCAGCCACCCCAGGATTCCATCCTTAAGCATCACAGGTCAGCACCCATGGCCAACAGGTGGCCCCATTCGGGGGGTGGGGGGTCTCATCCTTTTGGAGAGGTGCAGTTGGTGAATTCGTGGATGATGTTTGAATGTCTTGATGAAGATTATAGATATATATAGGCAATATATATTTGTTGTTGGTGGAGTGGCCTTTTGTCGGTATCAGCCGGACAGTGAGGGAGTCTATCCTTTTTGCTAGCGCTAAACCTAGGAGATTATTTTTGCTGAGGTGAAGCGCCACATCTACCATCAGTACCCACTTTATCGCACAGATCAGATTACCCAACCTGTGCTACTCATACACTGAGTTAGCGGAGACCGGTATCAAACCAGGAACCTTGTGATTCCTAGGCGGGTGCTCTATCGACTGAGCTAAACCAGCGTCTAACATTTTAAATGTTGTCAATAATTTTCAAATATTGTTGAATTATTTTCACAACCTATTTTTCACTTTTATTATTTTTTTTTCAAATTTGGTCGGATTCATTTCCATTTCTTCCTAAGATATTTATGAAAAAAGAATGATATTTCTCTGAATGTTTGAGAGGAGGCTTGAAGATTAGTATCATCTGCTTTATTCGGACTATTGTCCCCATCTTCATTGTTATTTGTACAACGTTTCGGCCGATATACCCTCCGGCCTTCTTTAGGTGTTTTTGTCGGACTCCCAAAAGTTCCAGAGTTCCGAGAAGGTTCCCGAGTCCGACAAGAAATACCTGAAGAAGGCCGGAGGGTATATCGGCCAAAACGTTGTACAAATAACAATGAAGATGGGGACAATAGTCCAAATAACGCAGATAATACTAAAAGAATGATACTTTAAAGTTGTTAATTCTGAGTGCCATCTTATTGATATTCCTAATCAGATGAGAAGTCCAATGCCAAATTTGATAGCATTAGATCACATGTTTTGCACTTGTAGGAAAGACAAATAGACTAAATGTACAAATTCAGAGGGGAAAAAAAAAAGGAATATTTATATTGTGAAACTTACACTTAGTTATGACCAGCAGGACAAATGAGGTAGTAGTGCGGCAAGGAAGTAGGAGTCAACTGGTCCAGTTTTTCAAGACAGTCAGTAGCAACAATGCGATACCTGTAATAAAAAAAGGTAAATATAAGGACATCATTCACGTATCAGCAATACTAGCAAGAATATTCACCCTCTGGGCATACGTATTTAAGTTTTAATGTAATGAAATATTTCAAATTAGAAAGACTTACAAAATTGAACTCATAAAAAGATTACTTTTTTTCAATTTTATTTTAATTGGTTTCTATATAAAATCATTCATAGGATTGATTTTTATATGTTGGAGAACAAAACAATAATATTAGGATCAATAACACCAAGTAATTATTTATTAAACCCTTTTTTAAAACCAGTATGTAAATTAACCACACTATACATTATGTAAGCCTTTATTTCTTAGTAATATATAACACACATTGCAGGATTTTAAACGTACTAATAACATGGGTTGTTTTGAGGCAAATCTAACTCAGATTTTCATAGCGACATCATTAATAAATAAGATTTATTCTATGTATTAATTAACTCTTAACATCCTGTTGAGAATTTTCTAAGTCCAGAGCCCCATTCCTATAAGGATCTATCAAAAATGGCTAAACATTTCCTTTTCATTTAAAGGAATCTGTTATTTACCTTAAAATAAAGACTTCTAAATATGTTTAATATTATATTTAAACAAAGGCTATCGTTTGGGGTGGATTAGGAAAACAAATATGACTTCTGGCCAGGTGGAATGAGGTGGTATAGGATGTTAAGAGTTAAAGATTTTGACTATAAATTAATTACTCATTGATAAACTTACGCAATTCCTGGGGGTATTGTAATGTAAGCAGTGACAGTTTCAGTTACAGACATACAGATGATGAATATCTATTATGATAAGATATCATCAATAGAAATAACAGTGGTACCCTGACTTACGAGTTTAGTTAGTTCTGCTTGTAACTCAATTTCCTTGTATATTGAATCAATTTCCCCATTGAAATAAACTGAAATGCCATTAATCCATTCCAGCCCCCACACCCCAAAACACTAATTCTTTTTTTTTTTAATAAGAAAAATAGCACTGTGTTATATAAAAAGAATAATAGAATGTAATGAATTATGTGCTGTAATATGTTTTAATGTTTACTTTTTTATAAATATTTTTCTTCAGAGTAATAAATTTGGAAAATTGAACATTTTTAGTGGACTTGTTAACCTAAGCAGATTTGAAGCTTGCTTGTGCCTCTAATTTTAACAAAAAAAAAAAAAAAAAAAAAAAAAAAAAAATCAACCAAACAACAGCTTGTAAGTTGGGGCACTCGTAAGTCAAAGTACATTGTATAAAATTCATGTTACATTTATAATTTTAATGTGCAAAGATCATCTTATTTCAAAGTTTACTTTCTTATATAGCTACAGTATGTGTATCGTATAGCTAGTGTTGTGTTAAAAGTGCTCTTTACTACTAAAGTATTAATTTCCTGTATTTGTAACACACAGAGTTTTTCATCATTAAGCTATTTTTAACTTATAAAAATTTAATCAACTTTTTCACCATAAAGATGAAGAACTAAATTGCAACTAAAACGGAGAAAAGCCATAATTTCTATCAGGTTTCCTCTTGCTTTAATCACTTTAATGATACCATTTCTAAAGACTTCAGATTGTGTTCTGTGTTTGTATCAAGAAAAGATTCTCATTAAAACCTGGTTTGCTTGCTGTCAAGTCACATTATTAAACAAATGGAAATAAAAAATTTTAAAAAATTTAGATATTCTTTTTGTTTTTATTTTTTTTTAAATGTCACAAAATCAATCAAGACATTAAACAAACACAAATAAAAAAATCAGAATATTTATATATTTTTTTATTTTAATTTTAAAAAATTTCATATCATTTTTAATTTAAAAAAATCTTTTTTTTCGGTATTTTCATTTTATTTCAATTAAAAAAAACTGTCACATATTTTTAAATAAATACGGCCAAGTTTCGAAAACAAAAATATTTTTTTTATTTGTATAATAATGTATTGATTGTTTTTATTTTCGAAACTCGGTTGTATTTATTTTAAAATTCGTGACATCTGTTTTGAATTAAAATAAAATGAAAATACAAAAAAAAAAAAAAAAAAAAAAAAGATGGGGGGGGGCGTAAAATATTTACATTTAGTTGTTGATAAAAAAAACTGGGTGGTGGCTTACCTTTAACACCTTCAAACCACTAAAAAAAGTTATTTGTCAAAAAAAAAAAAAAAAAAAAAAAAAACACCTTCGAACCACTAAAAAACATTCTAAAAATGTTAACATATTTACATTTACTTGTCGGGAAAAGACTTGGGAGGGGGGTTAAAATATCACTTTCATATCACATTAACTTTTCGGGAAAAACGCTTTCAAACAGCTAAGAAGTTCAATAATAGCACAGTTTGGATTTTCAGCAGGCACCGCTTAGCATTTTTTAGGGAAAGCATTTATGAGATAATACCCAAATTTTTTTTTGCATTTGAATATCTTAAATAGGAGACATTAATTTTTCTTTTCAGAGTGTCTGTGCACTTTTGTTTTTTGACACTTCCGTCAGCTGGATCAATGCAAGGTCTTCTTTTACATAAGGATTTTAAATGGGAGCATCCTTCAAGGATCTAATTCGAGATTCGGTAATAATGTATCAGCGAGACTAACTTTTTTGTCCTTTCCATCTACCTAGGCGATGTGGGTAGCTGCTTCTAGTTACTTAATAATTCAATGAATATACTGACAGAAGCCTTTTCTCCCTAGTGTAAGACATAAACAGGCTTTAAAAGGAAACATTACCATGGAGATAAGTTATGCACATAAATTCCTTTCATTTATATTTTAAGGTAAACTTGCTATCTATTCTTAACCAAGATGACATCATCAATACAATATGGCCATAAAGTAATCAATAAATATGATTGTTATTTCATTATGTCATGGATGAACACAGTAGATGTTATTCCAATACTTAAAAATGGATTGATTGATTGATTTTAACAGCATGTCAACCTGTCAAGGGTTATTTCAGGCTTGAGGTTAAGGAATTACATTTATATTTACATCTTTGTATACCTGTTTCTTAACAGTTTTTTTTTTTTTTTTTTTGCACAAAGTCCTATTGAATAATTTTTAAACAGACCTATTTGACTCATAGATAGAACACTAACAGGTACTGCCACTCCAAGAGTGTACCTGGGAGTAATGGTAATTAAGGAAAATGCAGGAAATGAATATGATGACACAAGTTCAAATCCTGGATAAGGCTGGTTACATTTAACATAGCACTAATACCCCAAGAAAGGTATGCATCCAACTATTCTCCCATCTAGCTATGGGTAAATAGTAGGGCAGACTAGGCTCTTTAACCTTGGTATAGCAACCAGTCTAGGAGCAGGAAAACTCTGAATTCATTAAACTCTGCATGAAAATAAACCTTGTGTCGCATTCTGCTCATTTACAGAAAGAAAAAAAAAGAAAAAGAGAAAAAAGCTTTATATATGCTGCTTATAGGGCCAGGTTAGCTAAGTCAGTAGAGCGTTCGGCTAGAAACCACAAGGTTCCTAGTTCGATACCGGCCCTCGCCAACTCTGCATGAGTAGCATAGGGATCTGTGCGGTAAAGAAAGGAGCTGATGGTAGGTGTGGCACTTCTCCTCAGAGGCAAAAACAATTTCCTTCATCTAGCGCTAGTGAAAAGGGGATAGTCTCCCTTGTTGATTGGCGGATACCAACTTTAGGCCACCCCGACGATGATAGAGTTCCTATCCTACTCATGCAGAGGGTTGGTAATTTATATATATATATATATATATATATATATATATATATATATATATATATTATATATATATTGTATAAAATTATCTACTGCAATTTCTCAAACAAGGTCACCAGAAGAAAAGAAAAAAAACAGCTTAAGTCATACAAATACTTACTGTCCAAATTAAAAAAAAAAAAAAAAAAAAAAAAAAAAAAAAAAAAGATCACTGGTGGATAAATCCTATACACAAACATAATTCCAACAGAGAGAGGAAACACATGTCATATCTACTTACAAGAAAGTCATATAACCTCCTCTAATACAAAATCAGGCAGCCTTAAAATTCTTTGAGAAAAATGAACACCAACCAACACGTATTCCCAGCTAACAAGATAAATATTACAATACTCAATGACAAAACCTTATACAGGCATAAATCAACCAACTTAGTGGGTATTACAAATTTGAAAAAAAAAAAAATTGTTATATTCACAAGAAAATAAGCTGTCTATAATCCTTCTAAAAAAAAAATCTAGAGCATTTTTACAATAAACAAATCGACACTATCAGATTTATTTCTCAGTTAACAATAAAGATGAGGACAATAGTCCAAAGAATACAAGCTATCAGGTTTTATCTTATATAGCAGGCAAAAAAAAAAAAAAAAAAAAAAAAAAAAAAAAAAGATTCTCAGCATTTAAAATAGATTCAGTTAGTCATCAGCAATATCAACCAACTTTCAAATTTGTTTAGCTTTCTTTGAATATCAAATATTTCAGAGAACCAATTGTGAACCTTTCAAAATTCCATCATCTTCGATGCTTTATGGTGTGAAATGTTCAAACTGGTGGTCATAAGAAGATCTACCAGTTTTTAATTAGTGAAACATAAAAATAGCAAATACATTTACAATACATATCCTACAAATCACTAACAATAAACTCTGCACTTTTCACTTGTGGGAGCCAATATCAATTATTTCTTTTAGAACTTGATCCTGAAAATTCAAGTTATTAGCATAGACAATACTTGTTCCTGGGCCGCGTCTGAATAATGCTTGTTCCTGGGCCGCGTCTGAATAATGCTTGTTCCTGGGCCGCGTCTGAACAATATGTTGTCATCATTAAATCATGCAAACAGAAAGGATCTCAATGACTCTTCTTCGCCACCCATCTATCTATACAACCCAGTACTACCTGTTTCATAGTTGGATCATCAGCGACTAAACCGGTAACCTCACAGATTTTTTTTGGTGAGGAGGATGGCTAGATACCCTGCAGAACAAAAAACAAGACCTGTAAAGGAAAGCTCAACAAGATATGTAAAAGAGTAGAGGAAGTTCTTTGTTCAACGGTCATCTAGCACATTATTTCTGAAGTCCAACTCCTCCTCATCGTGGCAGGGCCATGTAAACTTGGTAGTGTCTCAGCCATTACACCAAGAACTTGTTCCTGGTATGGCCACCTAAGACGTACAGGTCAAGCACCCAGTGGTATTAGGACCACAACTCGACCAAAGGGACTCTGGCAAAAATCTAAAGGGTATCTCCATCATCAGGAATCAACGGCTTTTGGTGTACTTGTCACTGCAGCAAACAAGAGCATCTCCTTCTCCTGACCGGGATATACATGTGGGGTTTAGGACTGCTTGGGAATTCCCTATTTCCCTGTTACACCTGGCTTGAATTCCCCACAGGTGAATTTGTTGGATGGAACCAGCTAAACAAACCCAGGGTGAATGCAGTCACAGAAACAGAACAGAATGATATATTATCGTCATCAAGTTGTGCCAACAGGATCTCCATGATACTTCCTCACCAACCGTCTATCGGCCATCCTCTGCACAGCATCCAGTAACTGCACAGAGCTGATCAATGTAGTTTTTTTTGCTAGCCAACCCAAACTGGTATGTGTGGGTGTTCATAGGATAATGTCATCTATAAGACTGTCCTTGCTTCTCCAGCATGTCTTGTTCATCTTACCAAGATGGTTTGTATCATAGGAGGCAAGTGGTCATACAACTGCTCTTTTGTAGAGTGCTGCTTCCAGGATTTGTTCAGGACACCATGTAAATACAATCTAAGTACTCAAATCTAAATATAACACACACAAACAGACTCACAATACACACACACGCAGAGAATTTGGAAGATATAAGACACAAAAAGAATGGACGATTCCTAGCAACAGCTCCAGACTTTCAGAAATTTTCTGACAAAGAGATCTTTATCCGAAATATTAAGAATAAATCAAAAGGTAAACAAACAACATCATAGTTACCTTATTTTTCTTTACACTTGCATTGTGATAGCCTTCAAAACCAACCATCAAACCAATATAAACACAATGCTTCAACCAAATTATAAAACACTTTTATAAATACAAGAAGTTAATCTAAATTCTTCAATGAACAAGGGTAATTTTCAAAGACTAAAATGTTAAGAAAAATAAAATAAATAAATAAAACACCCTCAAAATAAATAATGTATTGTGTAATAATTAGCAGTAATTACAAACATCAAAATTCTATGATTGTGTTTCAATGCAAAGCAAGATACTCTCCAGGACATAGGGCTAAGCATATTATTAATACTAGCAAATGTATGCACCCTCCGGGTGCAAGTATTTAAGTTTTCATGTAATAAAATATTAGATTAATTTAGAAAGGCTAATGAAACTAAATAAGAATACAGATAAAAAGATTTGAAACAGAGGGAGTATAATAAAAGATTTGAAACAGAGGGAGTATAATAAAAAATGGAACAACTGAAACTTACTCTTCCATCACTCTCGTCTTTCATTGTTATTTTTCTAATTTAAGTATTTAGTTAAAAGAGAAAGTAAAGAATAAAATGACAGTTATTTTTCTTGTTAATGGATTTCATTTAAGATTCATTGAAGAGATTTTTGCTTATATTCATTAAAATAAAAACCAAACAGTTAGAAATCAATTACTAAGCACATATTTATTAAATTCGATTTTTTAATATTAATATGCAAATTAGCCTTCCCGTTCACATTGTAAAGCGCTATTTTGTTGTATATATAAATATAATTGCATGTTGTTAGTATGTAGATATAGTTAACAGTATTAATAATGTAAGACAATTTTATTAATAATTGAGGTTTATATAAAAATAAAATCATGGAGAATGTGATGTCAATAACTAAGAGAATTGTGACTGGAGTAGGAATATAGTTTCGGTTACAGACAGAAAAGCACACAATCTCCATTATAATAAGATTACCAAATCAAGATTTAACTATATGGTAGTATGCAACTCATGGTTAGTCTAATAATAGGAGTCCATGTATATACAAGTGAACAAGGAGAGTCCCACGAGGCATAGTGGCTAAACTGCTGGACTCAGACATTGTAGTATGCGTGTTTGAACTGCAGTGGTGCTATTACATTCACTTTTGGACTAATACCCTTGGGAAAGGTATGAACCCTTTTATTTCCCCTCCCCCAGTTATGGGTTAAATTACTGTTCATCTACAAGAATGGCTTTGGTATTAAATAACCTACGAACGTTGATATGCCATTAAAAAAAACAAAGAAAGAAATAAGTGGACAAGGACATAAATTGCTGTCCCCACAACCAGTGTCAAACCAGATACCTCCCAGCTTAATATAATGGGGAGGCGTTACTCTAGGATGAGAATCATCAGGATCAAGCACATCTTGTTTTTCACTTGAAGATAGAAACATGGCTGAGGCACAGATATCATAATCCGATTTCAACCCCCAGGCTTGGGAGTTGGTTTTTCTGTCATCTTATAGTAAAACTGCTGATGTCAATTTAATTTTATTTCAACAAAATGCAAATGAGACTGAATTTTTCATTGATAAAAAATGTAAATCCTGATTATCTAGTGTTGCTTATGCCGAAACCTTATTTCTTATGAGCGTCATCACCTCAGCTAAATAATGGACCATTCCATTTTTATTATAAAGAAAGAAGAAAGAAAAAGGACATGCTACACAGAAAAAAAATAATAATAAAGATAGGCACTTATTTAGTGAAAATCTTAATGAAAAAAAAAAAAAGTGATAATAACCTGTATATATAAAACTATGTTGACTTGAATTTAATTTGCATTATTTAAATTTTCGGTCAGTTTTCCTCATCTTTATTGTTATATACATAACATTTCAAATAATGTGCCCTCCTGACTTCTTCAGTTGTTTATTGGCGAATTTGGGAGCCTTCATGGAACTTTGAAGCAAGCCCTTTATTCAATCCACCAGGTAGACTGTTTTCGTTAAGTTAACCATGATCGAGTACAAATGTTAAGCGACGTTAAGTATTCTATGTTATTATCACCTGTGGCCAGGATTGAGCCTGCAACCTCCAGATGATTGTCACAACTGTATTAATATACATATATATCCCTTGCACCAGGTATCCTAAAAATTCAAACCTATTGTTATAACTTAAGTTTCAGGTCTACACAAGAGGAAAATACATCAAATATTATATATATAAAGTCTGGTTGACAGCAAGGATTTTCATGACTCTTCCTTGCCACTATCAGCCATTGCTCCAGGCAGGTCCTCCACACAGCATCCAGTATCCGTGCAGAGCTGATTGATGTAGTTTTTTTTTTTTGCTGACCGACCCATACTGATATGAGTATGTGTAGGTGCCCATAGGATAATGTCACTTATGAGCCCATCCTTAATTCTCCAGCAGTGTCCAACACGTTATTTGTCCTACCCAGATCGTTTGTGTGATAGGAAGTAGGTGGCCATACAATTGCACTTTTGTAAGTTGCTGCTTCTAGTATTTGTTCAAGACCATATGCAGCATTTTTGTACAGTTCTCATCAAGTTTTTTCTTCAAGTATAGTGCAGCCATACAAGAACACCGACATAGTTACAGCTCGAAAGAATTCTTTCTTGTCTTATCAGAGAGATCAGATTTCCATATGATTAATAGCTGCCTTTCCTATGCATATATCAACATCGCTTTCTGTAAATGAGATATTACTACCTAGGTATATAACATCACTCTAATGCCAACTGGAATAACTATTTTATATATCAATACTTGTGTTCCTTAAGTGTACAACCGTTATCATCTTGCAACACCCCTTTGTTAAAAGTGAGACCGTCCAAATCATCCAAGATTAAATGCAAAAATGTAAATCCCGATTATTTGGTGTTGCTTATCAGCCAAATCCTTATTTCTTATGAGTTTCATCACCTCAGCTAAATAATGGACCATTCCGTTTTTATTAGAAAGAAAGAAAGAAAAAGGACATTCTACACACAAAAAAATATAAGAAAGAAAGGGAGTAGGGGAAATATAGAAAGGGGGGCGAGTGCATGGGAGCAATAACGTTAATCTGTTTCAATTGAAAATAATGAAAACATGAAAAGAAAGAAAGAAAAAAAATGGAGTGAGAGAAAGTTAAATCAAGATAATTATAATTTTTACATATTGAACTATTTTACAATAGCTCTTAAGTAAATATATCAAACATTGTAATAATTAAATCATCATATTGTGGTATATACACAGTTTCTTGCTAGTTTAAATTAATAGCAACTCCTAAAGCTAATATGTAAATGAATAGTTTTTGATTTCTGATGTGAGTGTGTCTTTAAGACTAAATATTTTCTATTTGGCACAAATACAAGTTTGCTTCAGACTTAAAATAGCCAGAATTTGAGAAAAGTCGGTTTTGTTTTGTTTGAAATAAAATCCTAAGCTGACAAAGTAAATCAGGAAATAAAAACATGATAGGTATTCCCCAACAATTTCACAACAGAGATTTACTCCAGGCTATCAAGGTTCAAGTTCAGATATCATTCAGAAGATTTTAATTTTTTTTTTTTTTTTTTTTACAATATTTCAATATTTATCAATAAAGTTTGTTTTCCAGTAACATAAATGACAAAACTATATTATATATATATATATATATATGACAAAATGTGGCCAGTTTGGGTCAACCATTGAGCTCTGGGTAGAAAACAGGGATTAGAGAAAACTGAGTTTGCAAAGCGAAACAATTTTTCTTTTTTAAATAAATACGACCTGAGAATTAAAAAAAACATTAAAATCATTTTGTAAGATTTCTAAGAAAGGGAACGTTTGACCTAATTTGAATTTATTAAGAGCCAAGATGTTGGCCGGGTTGGCAGCTTATGAAACTTAAACAAATATGTTTAAAACCCTCAAAACTCTCTCAACTCTCACTGAGAAACTAAAATATATAACAAGGAGGTAATCAAAATATACATAGAGAAGGGGAAAGTGATAGGCAGAATGTGAAGTAAAAGATAGTTTTTGACAGTTGCAAATTAGGACTAATTAGAACCAATTAAAATGAAATTTAAAACTAAGGAATAATTTAGTATAACTTTCATCTCATTAAACTAAACAGTAGAAAAGCCTTTAGGAGACAAACATTGATTCGCTCAGCTTTAATATAATAATATAAGTAAAAAGTTAGCAGAGTAGCCTATTGTCGGTATCACCCAGACAGCGAGGGAATCTATCCCCTTTTCACTAGATGGGAACTACACAAGGATGATGCCTGGTGTCTTGAACAAATCCTGGAAGGGGCACCCCATAAAAAAAACAGCCGTACAGCCACTTACCTCCTATCACACAAATCATCCAAGTAAGATGAACAACATATGCTGGAGAAGAAAGGACAAACTCATAAGTGACATTCTCCAGGGAGACCTTCACATGAATACACTAGTAAAAACATACAACAATCAACTCACTGTGCAGATTCTGGATGATGCCATGCAGAAGAACTGCCAGGGGCAATGACTAATAGGGATGGATGGCAAGGGAGAGTCATGGGGATCTGCGTTGTAACTTTTAAGTAAAAAAATTGATATTGACTGATACACAAGGAATAATTTTATAAAGTTTTGAAATTCAAACATAATGGAAAGAACTTGGAGAAATGCTTGACTTCAAAAATTCTACTAGTTTTTTTTTTTTTTTTTTTGTTGCTATAAATCAAGGGTTGAACCATACACTTATATATAATATATATATGCTGATAGGTATGCGTCCTATGTCCTTGACGCACAAAAATAAAAAATTATGCAGTAAAATCATATCCATGCGTCCCAATGTCTTTCTTTTTTCTTCCCTCACCATTTCCAGCTTACAGTAAATACATTTCAATAGTTTCTTAGAAATGAATTACACTGTATGGAGTACAAGGTAGGGGTTAGATGGTTTTAGTTGTTCATAAATAAAAACTATAATTTGTTAAGAAACTTTAGTTGGGACCCATCAAATCAAATACATACGTCCCAGGACGCACTGAATTAAAAAGCTATCAGCATCACTGTATATATATATATATATATATATATATATAAAATAGATGAATCCCGAGACATCCTCTATGCAGAGCTTTCGTCTGATAAGAGACAGATTGGTCGTCCCCAGCTACAATTTAAGGATGTCTGTAAGAATGATCTCAGGTGCTTTGGCATTACCCCTTCCAGCTGGGAAAATTTGGCCCAGGACCGCCCTCAGTGGTGGCAGGCTCTCCGTAGCAGACTATTCATGTCTGAAGTCACCCTGGTGCAACACCATGAAGCCAAGAGGTCCAGAAGAAATTGACAGCAACAGAGCACCGGCACATCAACATCTTCAGGAACAGTCTTCACATGTGATATCTGTGGTCGGGGCTGTTTTTCGAACATTGGACTTCAGTCACAGGAGGCGCTGTAACTTCAGGGGCACAAGAAATATATAGTCTTCCAAGACTGCAATGCCAATGATGATAGGATATATATATATATATATATATATATATATATATATATATATATATACACACCCCTATGTCATAAGGGTCTCAATTTTTTTATACAATGAATAAAAGCTTTCATTAAGCCTTTATAAATAGATCAATAAACATATATCATCATGTTGCACTGACAACACGGATTCCCATGACTTTTTTCACAACCTGTCCCTATTGGTCATTGCTCCAGGCAAGTCCTCCTTATAACATCCAGTATTTGCACAGAGCTAATTAATGTAAGTCTTTGCTAGTCAGTCCAACCTGATGTCTCAATGTGTAGGTGTCCACAGGAGAACATTACTTATGAATTCGTTGTTACTTCTCCAGCAGTATCCAGCAGGTCTTGTTCATTCTACTTGGATGGTTTGTGTCATAGGAGGTAAGTGGCCATATAGCTATTTTTATGATGAGGTACTGCTTCCAGGATTTGTTCAAAATAGCATTCAGCATCTTTGCTAAAAGAAGCTAGATGGAGAACTCTCCAATCATTTTGTTAAAGTCCAAGTGGTGCAGCCATATATTCTCATGGAGGCACCCGTGGTGTAATGGTTACCGTCATAGGAAATGGACACAGCGAGATGAGTTTGAAACCTGGAGGATTCTGTTTGCATTTCATATAGCGCTAATACCCTTAGGAAAGGTATGAAACCAACTATTCTCCCTCCATCTATGAAATGGGGTACTGCTTCCAGGATTTGTTCAAAATAGCGTTCAGCATAGGGCAAACTGGGCTCTTTAACCTTGGTTAGGTAACCAGTCTAGGAGAAGGAAAACACTGAATTCAATACTGTTAAACTCCACTAAAGAAATTGACCTTGTGTCACATCCTACTCGTAAGGAGCGATTGGTAAATATGTATATTCCTATGTTAAGAAGTACGAATTCTAGAAAACAAGTTTTGATATCAAAAAGATTTAAATAAAACTGTAAAATGAAAACTGTTGACTATTTTTTGACTGCAAAAATGAAAACTGATCCTAATAATTTTTTTTATAAAAATGACTGGCTATGTAATTTAAACTGAATTCTAATTCGTTCCTGGATGCAATTAGAAAATAAGGGAAATATCATGGGTATCATACTACTACAGTTATTTCTGTAACAATTAGTACATACCAAGTTAGACTGTGCTACTGTTGATATTTTACGAAGATCAAATTACAGAAATACTAACCTAAAAAGAAAAAAAGTCCTGCCTTACCAATTTTCCTAATTTATTGGAAGGTATCAAAATATGTTTATGAAACTAGTTATTTTTCAGTTTATTTACTGTTTAAAGCAATATGCAGCACTTGAGTTAATGACCATAGCTTTACAATTAAATACAAGTTTACGTCTCCTAAATGTCCCCAATAATTTGAAATTGTAGAAAACAGTTAATAAATAAATAAATAAATAAGCAGAATTTTCATATGGGTGAAAATCAGACAGGGTAAGTTGAGATTAAACTGCTAAATCATTAACTTAAACTAATAACAGTCACTTGAAACTATCAAAGAATATCTTCGTGGAGTTGTGAAATTAGACCACATGACCACCACCACCACTACTCCTCTGAAATTGGTCAGACACTACACACTAGTTTTTTGGTAACTAACAACCAAAATATTTTTAAAACTCTGGTTCTATTATCAAATTTTGTCGAGTTTCAAAATGATAACTTCATAAATAAATAAATGGGTAGACTTAATGAAAAAAAAAAAAAAAAGAACATTTCTAAAGAAGAAGAAAAAAAATTTAAAAATGCAACTAAATTAAACCAGGAATTTTAACTATTTTATTTTTTCGTAATTCTTTTAATGAATTTAGAATATTTACAAAATAAACAGTACAGCTAACATACATACAATTAAGAGTAGGGATAGTTTGGTTATATATTGACAAAAATCCTAGTTTAAACTTTATTCCAAACTAAAAACTCTTCTTTCTCGTGTATAAAGACGAAATGCAACAATTAATGTGTATTATTGGCTCAAAAACCAGAGGAAATAAGTTCTAAAAATATATATATACTATAAAAGTTTTAAAAATACACGATTAAATAAATAATAAAAAAGAAACTTTAAGTTAGTTCTATCTCCAATTATTAAATATCTAAAAGCATTTTTTTAATGCTCATGCATGCATTAATTCATAAAATAGATCTTTTTTTAAATTATTCTTTAAAATCAACTGAATGGTAAATTCCTTCATTTTAAAATTCACCCTAATTTTAAAATTATTGACACACGCACTAAAAAAAGTGGTAATAGTTCTGTTAATTTTATACGAGTATCAAAACTTGAAAATAATTGGTAAAATGCAAGTTTAGCGGTTGAAAAAAAAAAAAATACTTTTAAATTTTTTTACGGATTTTCAGAAAAATATAATTAAAAAAAAAAAAAAAAAAATCCTTAAAATATTGCAACACATAAAATTCACGTGTGGTGTTCTGTTTGTTCATTTTATAGTTTCCAAATTTATTACACCAAATAAAATATTTTTTTGAAAAAGGTTAAATCAAGTTTAGCATTGAAAAAAAAAAATATTTTTAAATAAAGTTTTACAGATTTTTAGAAAAATATTTCTTCCGACGCTAAACTTAAACTTTACCAATAATTCTTATTGTATTTTTAAAAATAGAATTGGGAAAAAAAACGAGAAGACTTTATACAAAACTATTGACGAATATTATTATTATTATTATTATTATTATTATTTAGAATCACACTACTGAAGTAGGATGGTTAATTTATTTGGCATTTTGTTGACATGATAAATATGAACTTCATACCATCCCCTGACTCATATGATTATGAAAAAAAAACAATTGTTTTGATTAAATTCTAAAAGAGAAGGAAAAAAAACAAGTTCATATTCCTTTATTTTCACACTGCAAATGTGTGGCAATATATAAGAATAATAATGGTTGGTTTTGTGAGGAAAATACTGTTTTTATTGGCTCCATAAAGAACGACTGTTGCAATTCTAACTATTACTAAACATACAAGGGGAAAGAAAGAAAAAGAGATAAAAATGTTATTTGTGTCAATGTAAAAGATAAGCTAAGCATAAAAAGCTAAATATTCATTTGTAACGAACTTTTAAACGAAATATTTCAGAAATAAATAAATCTTTGGACAGAAAACAAAGGTCTGAATAATTTCTGTTCACCACGCAAAAACAAACAAACAAACAAACAAAACACACACACACAAGAAAAATGAACGGTTTGTGAATATTGGGAATAATTAGGTCCTTTATATTGTTATTTTCCCTAATTTATATTTTAATTTTATTGTAACTACATGCAATAGATATTGATGCCGAATAAAATATGCTTTTTTTCTTTATTTAACTTACAAAGCAACTAGTAGTAGTATCCAACTCAATAATGAATCACTTAAAAAAAAAAAAAATAGTACGTTTCGTTGTAGCATTGTTGTTAGTGATAAACAGGAATCGGTGTGTTTTTGAGTTAATTATTCAAAATAATAATAAAAATTTTTAAATAAATGTTTAAATGTACAGACTAGATAAAATATTTGGGCATTTTAAAATGCACTTTTTTGTAGATCAGATTTAAATGATGATGATAAAACGAAAGAATTTTATGGTGACCGTAATAAAAGACGACAGTACAAGTGGAAACTGGAGGTGTTTCCTTTCATTTTTAAATATATCGTGATTCGTTAGATTTTAGTTTTTATTCTTTTCATTTTAAGATTCTGTTTGGCAATATGATGAATCAATTCAAGAATCATACGACTGGATGAATATAGATATTAAAAAAATTAATACTAAAAAAGAACAAAAAAAGAAAAAATGACGAGTGATAGTGGATACAACGTTAACTGTGCGGTCATTATCTGGTCAAGGTGTCATTATTAGATATTTAAAAAAATTAATTAATAATAAATGTTTTTAAAAACATTACGATTATAATATGTAAAAACATTTTTAGATACCAAAAGGAAAAAAGATTAATTAAAAAAATGTAACGTGTGTTCAGTTTTGTTTTGCTTGAATACACTTTTGTGACCAATAATCCACACCCTAGAATGACTAGTTTCTATATCGCATAAAATAATGACTTGTTTTTTTTTAATTTTTTAAAAATTTTCTTAGTTTTAGTTATCTAAATTCGTTTTATTTTAAATATTGAGAAAGGGAAAAAAAAAAAAAACGACTGTTAATGTTATCAAGTCCTTAAGGCCAAAGATACGAGGCAGAGATAGGTATGATTTTTAAAATTCAGGTAGGATCTTTCTTTTTTAAAGAATAAAATAAAACAAACGTAACAGACAAACCATAAACTTTAATCTTAAAAAGGATTATGAAATATATATACATATTATAAAAAATAGACGTATAAGAAAATAGGTAAAACTATGTATTGTAAAATTTATATACTTTAATATATTTGTGCAGTAAAATTATATATATATATATATATATATATATATATATATATGCACAAAATAAAAAAAAAAAAAAAATATTCCAAGAAGAATAATCTCTCCATCAAGAATAAATTTATAATTATGGAATAATTTGTTTTTCTGTTTTACATACTGTCGGATTCATTCCTTATCTTACTCCCATATATATTTAATATCAACTATATTCATTTATATATATACACACACACACATTTATATATACATGTAAAATTTATATATACTTTAATCCATTTGTGTCGATGATGGGTAATGTTCCAAATTAAAAATCAAATTAAATAAAACCAAAATTTATGTCTTGATTATTCTTAATGGTTAATGTTACCAATAAATAAAAAATAAAATAAAAAACGAGATAAATGTCTTCGATTTAACGTGAATGGCGAATTGGTAGTTTGAAAAGAAAGAGCAACAATTGTCTGTTTTTACTCTTTCTCTCATTCTTTTACTATTTTCTTGTGATAAGAAAAATCAAATCAATTCATCATTCATTAGGGGGGAAAAAATTGGATGGACTTAATCATTCATTAACAATAACAGACGCATTATTTAAAAAATGTCGGACGTTCAAGCAAGAAGCGATCTCAAAAGTTGTTTTTTTTTTAAAATAAATTTTTAAAAATAATAAAAAATAAAAAATAAAAACTTACCAAAATAAACGTTTCTGTGTATTTTAAAAGAACAGAAAATACAGAAAGATATATCAAAAAAAAATTCTGGTTTAGTTGCTTCCTTTTTATCCTTTACACAAGCAAACAGTTGAGTGTGGGCCGTTTTGATCGCTAAGAAAAAATACTATACAATCGCTAATAAAAATGCAAAAAGAGCACTAAATAAATCTCCCATATTCTCCTGGGGCAATTTTAAATTAATTCTGACAACATAACGACATGATTTAATTAAATAAAAATGACAATATTATCATTGATGCATCAAAGGCCAAAAAAATCCAGTGACAGAGGAAACGGAACACTACTCCACTTGGCAGATAGACAGCGCTGCTTTCTTAGAATGGAAAAAAACCTACTGTATGGACATAGATCATTGGTAATATGTAACCTGGAGGAACTAGCAGGTCTTTAAGGGTATAAATTGAGGTGACAATTCCTCAGTGATACGAATAATTGCAAAAAAAGGCAGAACTAACCTCAAAGACAGCCATAATGAATTTGTGACATCCGGGTACTGGTGACACTCGTTCATATGTAGCAGACAATCTATTTCCATATTCTACGGAAGCTTATACAAACTATAATGTAATACTTTGTTTTTCTAATTTGAGAAAAATAAAATTATCCGTTTTAAGTAGATAATATTAAATTTATGAATAAAAATTAGAAATTGGAAAAAATGTTCAAGTCTTGTTAAATATCTAAATATTTTAAAAAAATTATATTTAGGTCAAACAATTAGTAGATGTTTTGAAATTATAAAAAAAAGACATAAAATTCAATAATTGGATTAAATTTGTATTGTATAATTGATATGAAATTTTATAAAAATTTGAATTATTTTTCAAAGATGAATTCTGACTCATATTTTTGTAGTGAGAAAAAGTATAGGTTTTTAAAAGTATATATATATATATATATATATATATATATATATATATATACTAGGCAAACTGAGCCTAAAATGCGTTTTTGACAAAATGACTTTACCCCCCTATAGAAAATAATTTACCAAATATCAGTGAATTATCGGATTTTAATGAAATTTTCAGTGTTTATTTATCATTGAACGATCTTTATAATGCATTATTTATTTTATTTCAAAACTTTCTCATTTTTTTCACGTCACTTAATTTTGACCCCCTTTATGTTGGGGGCGTAAATTTTTTGTGAGTTGGTCATTTTCGATACTAATTACAGTATAAATAATGAGATAAAAGACCGAAGTTATGAATAGAAACAAAAAAAAATTTTACGGTTGTTGTTTTATGAGAAAATAAGTACCGAAAATCGAAAAATAAAATGTAAAAAAATAATAAATAATTAATTTTTTGGAGATTTCTTTTTTACTCATTTCGATAATTATTTAATTAGCTATTATTTTATAAAAGAAAAAATTATACATCGATGTTTTTTCTGCTTAAAAAGGGGAGGGGTACATTTTCAATCGGGTTTTTCTTCAAAACTTATTGCTTTTGGCACTTAAAATAAGGTTTGCATTAAGTAGATATTTATTTTTAGAATCTAAAAATATAATATTTTAAACTTAACATCAGGATTTTCCCATTTTAAATGAATTTTATATATTAATTTTTCATAGCAAAAATACTAAATTAAAGTTTTGAAATAAAATAACTGATGCATTATAAAATTCATTAATTGTTAAATCAATACTGAAAATTTCATTAAAATCGGATAATTACCTGATTTTTGGTAAAAAAATTTGCAATCGCGAATGCTACAGTAAAATTGTAAACAAGCACTTAAAACCATCGAAAAAGAGGCTGAATGGCGGATCGCGTCGAAATTGACCAAAACAAATGCTTTTAAATCTTTTAAAAATAAACTGCATATGTAATGATATTTTTCTTTTTTTTTTGGTTATTATGCTACTATTTATCGATTTAGACAAAGTTTGACCTTAAATAATAGATTTAATTATTTTTAATTCACTTTGAAATTCCTAGCAGACGACAAAAATGCTAATGCCTAATATATACATATATATATATATATATATATATTTAAGATTCATGCACGATTTTACCAAAAAAAGCAAGGGGAAATTAAGAAAATCTAGCCCACTACAAGCAGAAGATACGGGTATATATAAATGAAGGGACGTTCTCTGTATTTCTTAAACAGGCACGTTGTCTTGATGAAGGGTAGCTAACATGCTGCCTGGAAACCAATGGTAACAATGACACCTTAAATGTATTGTGCACTATAATAAATAAATATATATATATATATATATATATATATATATATATATATATATATATATTATATATATATATAAAGTTGTAGTTCCTGTGTTTGTTTATTCAGAAACTCCACTTAGGGTTTTGGATATAGACCCCCATAACCATATATATTCTGAAACAACATTACCCAGCATACTTGGATGAGTATATTTCATTTTTATGAAAAGGGGGCTCCGGGGGTACATATCCCCCCCACCACCACCAAATAAACTTTTTTCTTTTGATTTAAATGAAATTTAAACCATGATTAAATGATAAGATATGATGCCTATTCAGGGAAAAAAATCAGCAAATTTAAATAATATTTAGACACCCTAATCCATAGTACACTAACACTGAACATTCGGTAAGGAAAGACAAACAACTAACCCACATGAGCAATACACATAAGAATGTTTAATATACATAACACGCAAGAACAAAATGACATAATACAAAAAGGTTAGATATACAATATGTTCCATAATCAAAGTGTAATGAAGAGATACCAAAAATTGGTTAGATTAGTTAGTTGGTTGGTTGGTTGGTTGGTTTTTATAGCATGTCAACCCTTGTTGGGTTATTTTACGCAAAGATATTTTGTTTTATTCATTCTTGTTTGGTATTCAATTCTTTTTTTAAACACATTTTTAATATACATTTTTTTTTTATCTATTTAACCCATCGATGGGACCCTAACAGGTACTACTACTCCGGGTAAGGGTGGACCTGGGAGTAATGGCAATGAAGGAGTACTCCACATTCCTCAGAAAATACCAGAAAATGTTATCTAATGCTGAAATTTGATTCATTTGTAAATTTTTGATTATAATCATCACTTTATGTTTTCAAAATTCCATTACAATTTTAGGGAGACAAAAATAATTGTTTTCCCTTAGATTGTAGGTGTGGCTTCCCATGTCACATGTCCATTGGTCACATGATAATTCAGCCCTTAAAACTTCCTCTTTTGTCCCCAGCCTTCAACGAGATAAGACCGATCTGTTTCAGTCCTCTCTCATTGAGCAAAAAGGACATATTTTTCAATTCTGTTCATAGAACAGAATAGAGACAATTTGTCTCCAACTTCAGGATAGCATTAATTACACCTCACCATGAAAACCATGGAAGACACAGTAAGTTATTTCTAACCATTTTTTTCACGTCAAGCCCTAGCATCTATATGATTGTCCTGACCCTATTGCTCTTATGGCAAACTTCCAACCCATTTTAATCATATGTGCTAGAAGGCAATGGCTGAGGGTCTTAGTGTCCTGGGTATGATGTTAAACTTCATCTAGTGATGAGGTTCTAATTCTGGAGCTCTGGGGAATGTGGAGTATCCCTTCATTGCCATTACTCCTAGTTTCACTTTGACCCAAAGTGATAGTACCTGTTAGGGTCCAATATATGGGTTAATTAGAACATCACTATTAGATGCACTTTAATGTCATACCATTTTTAGGATTAAATGAATAAAAAATGTGTTAAAAAAATATGAGTTTTAAAAAAAATTTGAATACCCAACAAGAATGAATAAGACAAAATGTCTTCAGCATAAACAACCTAAGGGTTGTCATGCCATAAAAACCAACCAACCAACCACCAACTAACCTATTTCTTGAATCTATTGTTTTGTATTCTTCTTCTATTAAGTTTGGTTAGGAAATAATGTCTCCTTGAAATTACTTTAATCATGAATTGTTCATAGGAATGCACTGGAAAGGGTTTTTACTATAGAAATGCTCTAGTAAAGGTTTTACAATAGGAATATATTGGAAAGGGTTTTACTATAGGAATGCATTAGAAAGGATTTTACTATAAGAATACATTAGAGAGTGATTTTACTGTAGAAATACATTGGGAAGGGTTTTACTATAGGAATACATTGAAAAATATTTTACTATAGGAATGCATTGGAAAGGGTTTTACTATAGAAATGCTCTAGTAAAGGTTTTACAATAGGAATATATTGGAAAGGGTTTTACTATAGGAATGCATTGGAAAGGATTTTACTATAGGAATGCATCAGAAAGGATTTTACTATAAGAATACATTGGAGAGTGGTTTTACTGTAGAAAGGATTTTACTATAGGGATGCACTATAAAGTGTTTTACTATAGAAATGATCTAGTAAGGGTTTTAATATAGGAATACATTTGAAAGGGATTTACTACAGGAATGCATTACAACCAACCATCATCTCAACCCAATAGTCCTAAGCTTCCCCCTCTCTACCCTTCTCTATACCTCTCTCTCTCTCTCTCCTCTCTCTCCTCTCTCTCCTCCCCTCTCCCCCTCTCTCTCTCTTGCCTGTTGCAGCACATTAAAGACAATACAGATCAGAGCTTAAGAATAAAAGAAAAAAAGAATTATTAACAATTTGGAAACAAACTCTGTCTCATTGCTGAATTCCCATTGTTCACTATTGTGTCTTGTATAAATTACTATCAAGATTTAAATAATTTTATGGGATTACCATATAAAAAATCATTGAATGATTGTCATATGATATTATCAGGTGACATTTTCATCCTCTGATGACCAGAATATTGTCCAGCTATTATCTCTTGCTTTAGATTAAGCACTGGTAGCACCTGATTATTAGATTGATTTTAACGGCATGTCAACTTGTCTAGGGTTATTTTATACCTAGAAGTGTTACATAATTATTGGATCCCTAATGCTTTTATAAGGTATTGTAGAAATCATAATGGCGATTAGTGCAGCCCACGGCCTTGAGGGATGAGTGACAACGCTTCACCTCAATTTCACCTTGCCTTCCGGGGATAAATCGTGAGAACCGGAAGGTGTAGAAGACCCTGTTCCGGTTTAAGGAGTAAGCAACTCAGTTAGTCAGTTAGAAGTTAGAAACCGAGCTAGTAACATGTAAGTCTCACTGCGCAGAATGTCTGGTTGGGGATTTACAAATAAAGTAACATCAACGTAAATCGAAGTCTTGTGTTTATTACCTAAAAACTAACAATGGCACAGGGCTTCTGATAAGGAGTGATCCCCAACAGAAACCAGACCCGGAATCCCCATAGAAGACCAGACCTAGATGTTAGAAGATAGAACCAAAGCCGTCCAGAAGAAAATACGACCAGAGTAAGAAGTAAGAAAGGGTATACGACATTATATCGATTTGGTACTGTGAGAACGTCAGTACGTAACAGAAGTTAGGAAGTAGCATTCAATATATGTTTGCATTTAAATTTTTTGTGTAGTTTCTTAAGTTTTTTTTTTTGCACACAGTTATATATAATAATTTACAATTAACACAACAAGACTTGAAGTTTGCTTTATCAAGTTTTTTTCAGCCCATATTTAATTCACCGTGGGAGACCAACCTCAGAGCATGTCTAAGCTCTCTGATAGCTAGGCTGAATCTAATCTAAACTAATGATCATGTGTCTGTCATGGCGCATAAAATCATACACCTCTAAGGGTCAAGGGTTCTCAACAGTCCCCAGTAGTTTTCCATGAAGACTCCTTGATTCTAAATCTGTTTCAGCAACTAGTACTTGTGGGAATTAAAATAAAATTGAAATAAAAAAAATTAAAATTAAATAAAATAACAAACCTTCACCGGAAGAACCCTCCGAGCGTGTGTGGGAAAAAGGACCCACATCCGACCCCCAAGAGAATCTCTCGACCATTCAGACTTAGGCCTTAAATGTGTTGTGTCAAGTCACTACTACTGGCCAGGGAGATATTTTCTTGCCATGTGTTGGAATAAAGCCTAAATCATAAAACTACCTTTTGTCTTTGTCTCTCCCTTTTTCTTTCCTTGAATTCCTTCCTTTTCAGCGAGACCACCAAATATGATGGGATTAAAAGCAAACCCTAGGAACACACACCAAGAATAACCACAACTATCTTTTAAACCTAAAACACAAAACCTCTTGTAACCCCATATACTTTTAGGCAGACTATGCACTTAAATTGTAGCCCTTCTGTGCTTCTGTATTTCAGTAATGTTCAGTTCTAAGAGCTGCTTACTTGTAGTTACTTACACAGTTTAGTCTGGCATAAATCCAAATCCCTAGGAGATCCGCTGAGGATTTAATTCACTATATTAGTTAATTGTGCTGGTAGATGAGCTTGTTAACCATTAGATTGCAATATATGCTCTATCCTTATATGAGAAAGGGCTGAAAAGTTCTCAGTCTAATCAAGACAGTAATGACCTTTCTTTTTTTTTCTTTTTTTTTTTGAATTTTGGGATGGGTGAGTTTTTGACTTTAAAAAACAATATGAAAAACAAGGTATTCAGAGTATAATTTTATTATAGTTTGAAGTATTAGCCAACATTAAACATTTCAGATTTTTATATTAAACCATCATAAAGGCATTGTTAATATGTAATATAACTTCTGAATGATATTAAAATATGGAAAGAAAAAATTTACATATATATATATATATATATATATATATATATATATATATATAGACAAAACGTGATCTGTTGGTTCATCCATTTAGCTTTGGGTAGATAATTGGGATTAGAGAAAACCTAACTCAATCCTAAAAGTAAGGAATAATTTAGCATAACTTTTGTGTCATTAAACTAAGCAGTAAAAAAGACTTTTAGAGACAATCATTGATTCACTCAGTTTTAGAATAATATTTCCTATGATGATAACCATTACACCACAAGTGCCTCCATATGTATATTCTAGACTCATGAGAATTATCGGTACTCTTTGCGGAGTTCCGTCCTGGTCTCCTGCCTCAAAATCCGCTAACCGGTGGCTGTTGAAAAAAACACCAGCTACGATTGCAGTCCGTAGCCGAAGCGGGGTCTCTTGAAAAAAAACTAGGGCTAGGGTTAGGGTTTAGGGTTAGAGTTAGGGTTGGGATTGGGGTTTAGGGTTAGTTTAATGGGAAAATAAATAAATAATTTGGACTCTGTTTTTTCTGGGTCACCCTGCATACCTGGATGACCCAGAAAAAACAGAACCCACAAATTTTGTAATAAAACAGTTAATTTTAACTAGGGGGTTTAGAGTTAGGGTTTAGGGTTGGGGTTGGGGTTGGGTTGGGTTTGCAGGAAAAACGCCCAAAGTTGGTTGCTTTTTTTTGTTTTTATTCAAGTGACACCGCTTCAGCTACGGACTTCAATCGTAGCTGGTGTTTTTTTTCAGCAGCCATCGGCTAGTGGATTTTGAGGCAGGAGGCCGGGACAGAACTCTGCAAAGAGTACCGAATTATCATACCCCCTCACTATAAATAGTATAGTAGTTTTATGTCAGTTCATTTAATCTCATGACAAAAATTCAACCTGAGGTCACAATCAACAGACACCGTGATGACCTTTGCCAGAAACCATGCACTATTTCCTGCACTTTTCATTTAAGGACCACGTCATCCACACACACACCCACCACTGCCCCACTGCCCAGGTTTTCATGTGAGCCACCCTGGGAATGTATTGTCGTTTCTACAGGTTAAAAAGGAGAACCAAAAAGAAAACAACATAAAAAGCAACATAAAAAATTATATAAAAGAACAACAAAAATACAGGTAGTTTTTAAAAAATGTACTTATTTAGACTCTAAATAAAATAATTATCCTCTACTTTAGTATGGTTTGGTTGATTTGTTTTACTGCATATCAACCTTCTTTCAGGTCATTTAATGCTGGAATGATCAAGTCATTTTGATAAACAAAGGACTCAGTTGGTTGTTTTATGGCATATCAACCCTTTTTGGGTCATTTAATGCTGAATCAATCACTTGATAAACAAAAGACTTGGTTGTTTTATGGCATTTTCGGGTCATTTAATCCCGAATAAAGTCATTTTGATAAACAAAGGACTCAGTTGGTTATTTTATGGCATATCAACCCTTTTCGGGTCATTTAATGCTGAATCAAGTAATTTTGATAAACAAAGGACTCAGTTGGTTGTTTTATGGCATATCAACCCTTTTCAGGTTATTTAATGCTGAATCAAGTCATTTTGATAAACAAAGGACACAGTTGATTGTTTTATGGCATTTTCGGGTCATTTAATGCCGAATTAAGTCATTTTGATAAACAAAGGACTCAGTTGGTTTTTTTATGGCATATCAACCCTTTTCGGGTCATTTAATGCTGAATCAGGTCATGTTGATAAACAAAGGACTCAGTTAGTTGTTTTACGGCACATCAACCCTTTTCAGGTCATTTAATGCCAAATCAAGTAATTTTGATAAACAAAGAACTCAGCTTGCTTACAGTACCTGCTTAAGTGGCCCTATACTTGTGACCTTGTGTCACATCCTACCCTTAGCAAACAGTTTGGTTAAATACCCACCTGTATTTGTATATTTGTTCATTATAAGTAGAAGAAGCGAGAGACTAAGAGAAACATTTCACACCTTTCTGGCAGGCACACCTTTGCATGTCCCATTGCTGCTGCTGCTGCTGCTGCTGCTGCTGCTGCTGCTAATATCTACCCCTAACCTGTTTGTAACAAGAAGAAATGAGGATTGTTTAATTATTTATTGTAGAGAATGATGGATAAAAATGCAGGTTCACCTCAAGAATTAATTTAAAGATGATTCGGACCATATGACCTTTAGGCACCCCTTTTTCGATCACGTTTCATCAGAACATTTTTTTTATTTACACCGTCAAAATTCGGTTGTTTGTTAGGGGTTAGGGTTAGTTGTTAGGGTTAGGGGTTAGTTTTCTTGATCAGAATATTAACCTCCTAGAAACTGTACAGAGACGTGCAACCTAATGAATACCCTACATTGGGCATCTGCCATATTCTGAATGTCTTGCTGCCCTGGGAATGGATTCATTGAAACTCCAGCATCTGGTAACTGACCTGGTAAACGCTCATAAGATCATTAATCATCTTAACAAGAGCAACTGTGAGCACCTTTTTGATCTCTATGTTTCTAACGCACGTGGGCATGTCTACAAAGTCAGAAAACAGCATTGCTCACATGACTTTCGGAAACATTTTTTCACGCTCAGAATTGCCGAGGAATGGAATAAGCTGCTCGTGTCTGCTGTAGGCTGCCGAAACACTGCATCTTTCAAAGCCTCCATGCTTCCTGTAGTCCGCCAACACTATACCTGATACCCTTCTCCACACACATATGCACACACGCATACACATACATGTATATTATTACTGTAAACTGTTTGTTTGTTTGTTTGTTTGTTTTTTACGGCATATCAACCTTGGTGGGTCATTTAATGCCGACAAAGTTGTGAAATAAATTCATTCTTAATGCATAATACAATTTTGTTTATAAACTCATGTTTTTCTATTCAACCCATAGATGGGACCCTAACAGGTACTACCACTCCGGGTCAGAGTGGACCCGCGAGCAATGGTGATGAAGGGGTGCTCCACATTCCCCAAACCTCCAGAACTGGAACCTCACCATCAGATAGAGTTTAACATCATTCTCAGGACATGTAGACTCTCAGCCACCGCCTTCTAGCAGCCATATGATAAGAAGGATTGGGTGTTGCCATAAGGGCAATAGGGTTGGGGTAATCATATAGGGCTCGACATGGCCAGCTGATTGATCGGAGGGGGCCTCTCCGACCGCCCAACTAGGCCAAGAAAAGCCTAAAATGGAATATTGCAAGTCATGGACTGCTCAGCCACCTGGGTTCTATCCTTAAGCATCACGGGTCGCCACCCACGGCCAACAGGTGGCCCCAGAGGTGCAGTCAGTGCATTCTAACACCCCTGCCGACAGGGCAGTGTAAACTGTTCATGTTCCTGACACTAATACAGTATTCTGTGTACTAGACATGAGACTTTGATGAGTTGTGTGTACACAATAAATTTCATTATTATTCATTATTATTATTAATTAGTCTCCAATTTCAGCATGGCATCTTATTATACCTCACCATGAAAATCACTTTGGATTGTGGGAATGGTTTCCCATGTCATGTGTCTGTTGGTCATATTATAATTCAGCCCTTTAAAACTTTCTCTTTTGTCTCCATTTGTAGAATGAATAATACCTACCTTTTTGAGGTCCTCTCTCTTCTACCAATTTATTAATATAAATGAAGTTAATGAAAATTATTTCTACCAATCTATTTAGGCACAACTTATTATAATGGAGATTGCACATTTTGTGGTTATTTCCTAGTTGAGTAACATGCTATTGCAGGGTGACCCAGAAAAAACAGAACCCAAATTATTTATTTATTTTCCCATTAAACTAACCCTAAACCCCAAACCCCTAGTTGAGTAATATGATATTACAGGCTGACCCAGAAAAAACAGAACCCAAATTATTTATTTATTTTCCCATTAAACTAACCCTAAACCCCAAACCCCTAGTTGAGTAATATGATATTACAGGCTGACCCAGAAAAAAACAGAACCCAAATTATTTATTTATTTTCCCATTAAACTAACCTTAAATCCCAAACCTAACCCTAACCTTAACTCTAACCCTAAACCCTAACCCTAACCCCCCCCCATTTGAGTAACATGCTATTACAGGGTGACCCAGAAAAAACAGAACCTACAAATTTTGTAATAAAACTGTTAATTTTAATTTTAATTTTTTTTAAAGTTTAAGTCCAACAAGTTTCTTGAAATTGGTTAGGGTTAGGGTTAGGGTTAGGGTTGGGGTTTAGGGTTAGTTTAATGGAAAAATAAATAAATAATTTAGGTTCTGTTTTTTCTGGGTCACCCTGTAATATGTTACTCAACTAGGAAATAATCCATTTTTCTGTCTGTAACCTAAACTACATCCCCACTTAAATCACAATTCCCTTAGTTATTTAATAATCATTATTTAATATGAATTAGCATGTTATTTATTAATCTCTCTCTCTTAAAGTCTGAGTTTGATTTGCCTCAAAACAGCCCATGTTATTAATGTGGTATTTACCATGCATCCTACTTATGCGGGTCAGACACAAGGTCCTATTAATATGTGGTCACCCACGAACCAAAGCTCATGGAATGGTAGGCACAAAAAAATGTATGGATTCCCCCTCAAGGGAGGCACCTCAGGCACTGTGCAATAAACCCAGCCCTGCCCCTTTAAATCAAGGGGGAAGGTGTGGCCTGAGGGATGGCCCCCTTGGGATCATGCCATTAATTGGATTTATCTCGGTCCAGTGGCTGAAGCCACCAGATCCACAGGCCCTTAAAGGCATGTTGACATTCACCTCACACCCACATATGTGGGTGTGACACAAGGTCTTTTTAATGTGGGACCACCCATAAGCCGAAGCTCATCTGATGGTAGGTGCAAAAAATGCGTAGATCCCGTTGGCATTTTCTCCTCAAGGGGCACCTCAGGCACTGGGCAATAAACCTAGCCCTGTCCCTTTAAATCAAGTTGGCAGGTGTTGCCTGGGGGGGCCCTGGGATCACACCATTACTTTTATTTATAGTCCAATGGCTGAAGCCACCGGACCCACAAGCCCCAAAGAGCCCATGATATTTATTTACCACATACTCCACATGTACGGGTTAGGCACAAGGCCCTATTAATGTGGGACCACCCATGAACCTAAGCTCATGGGTGGTGGGTGCAAAAAATGGGTTGATCCCATCGGCATTCTCCCTCAAGGGGGACGCCTCAGGCACTGGGCAATAAACCCAACCCTACCCCAAGCCCATATTATTAATGTGTTCAAAATCCATTATTAAGAAATAATGGTTTATATAGTATATGGTGTGGATAATTTGCATACTGATTTTAACAAAACTAAGTTTAATTAATAATTACTTGGTGTTATTGAATTCTGTTATAGGTGATATACCCTATAGACTAATGGAATGCGCCGACTGTTACTATAAGTAACAGGGACAATTATGGCTTGAAGAGTAAGCCAATGCGAGTCAGCTCATAACTCTATTGTCGGATGTATTTCCCACTTCTCTGTACTGTAATTGTCTACTCTTTTGTTAATACATTTTCCTACATTTGTTACCCATCATTTTGTTCTTTTTTGACCCCTTAAAAACCCCACAACAAATTCTTATATCATTGTTTTATTCTCAAACATGTTAAAAGCAATTCTATGTCTAATTTTATATAGAAATCAATTAAAATAAAATCAATGCAATAAAATCAGATCTGATATATTAATGCTATTCATAGAGACATTAAAGCAATGCTATTCACATGGGACACTAAATAGAATTTCTATGAAATATTAAGCTGAATTCTACTTGTACATGACATTAAAACAATGTTATTCCCAAAAGGGAATTAAACTGATACAATTTGTAGAGAAAAATAAATCAATGCCATTGCATATTTAATAATATTCTTATTGTATGAATCAGGCTATTTATAAAGTAATGTTTGTTTCTGATTATTCAGGCAACCCAGCTATGGGTTAAATAGTACCACTACTGTTCATCTACAAGGATGACTTTAGCATTAAATAACCCAAATGCTAAGGAGGTGTTCCGTGGTGTAGTGGCTAATGTGCTGGGCTGCGACATCATAATACTGGAGTTCAAACTCCAGTTGTGCTATTATGTTCACTTTCAGACTAATACCCTTAGGAAAGGTATGCCCCCTGCCATGGGTCAAATAGTACCACTACTGTTCTTCTGCAAGGATGCTTTTGGCATTAAATAACCCGTAAATGTTAATATGCTATTAAACAAAGAAACCAAAACAAACCATATCCCATATGCAGCCAAGTAGTAAATATAACACTTTGAGCTCTTCTGTTTTTGAATGTGTATAGGTGTAGTGTGTGTGCAGTGTGTGTGTGTGTGTGTGTGTGTGTGTGTGGTGTGTATATATATATATATATATATGGAGGTGTGTGGTGTAATGGTTAGAGTCGTAGGAAATAGACTCGTCGAATCCATATATTCTCCCTCCAGCTATGGGTAAATAATAGGGTAGACTGGGTTCTTTGACCTTGGATAGGTAACCAGTCTAGGAGAAGGAAAACTCTGAATTCAAACCTGTTAAACTCTGCTTAAGAAACTGACCTTGTGTTATATCCTGCTCATGCAGAGGGGTTGTTAAACATATATATATATATGCATATATGGTGTGAAGCATTTCGGTATTAGTGTGTGTGGGTGTAGGTAATGAATATATATGTATATACGAGGGAGACTCAAAGAGTATCCCCACTGTTGTTTTTATAGCTCAGTTGGTAGAGTGTCGGACTAGGAACCAAAAGGTTCCGGGTTCGATACCCACTCAGCATATGAGTAGCACAGGGATCTGTGTGGTAAAGCGAGGAGGTGATGGTAGGTGTGTTGCTCCACCTGAGATGCCAAAAATAATCTGCCTCAGACACTAAAAAACAATCTCCTTGGTTTAGCGCTACTGAAAAGAGGATAGACTCCCTCGCTGTATGGCTGATAATGACTTGAGGCCACCCGACGACTACATAAAATCAGGGGATAAACAAGTAAGTAATTTTCCTATATGGTCTTTTTTCTGTTTTCAATTCGTCATTCTGCAATTTATGTATTTCTTCTTTCACCCCCCCCCTTCGTGTATCATGCTTGTCTGATCACTTTTACAATTTCTCTATCCACTACCACATAGCTGCCTTATCGGCTGGGATGTTAGAATGCACTGACTGCACCTTTGCAGAGGGATAAACTCCCCCAATGGGGTCACCTGTTGGCCGTGGGTGGCGACCTGTGATGCTTAAGGATAGAACCCAGGTGGCTGAGCAGTCTATGACTTGCAATACTCCACTTTGGCCCTTTCTTGGGCTAGACAGGCGGTCGGAGAGGCCCCCTCCGATCAATCGGTTGGTCACGTCAAGCCCTAGCACCTCTTTTGATTGCCCCAACCCTATTGCTCTTATGGCAAGCACCAACCATTTTTATCATATGGCTGCTAGAAGGCAGTGGCTGAGGGTCTTCATGTCCTGGGAATGACGTTAAACTCTATCTGATGGTGAGGTTCCAGTTCTGGAGGTCTGGGGAATGTGGAGCACCCCTTTATCATCATTGCTCCCTGGTCCATTCTGACCCGGAATGGCAGTACCTGTTAGGGTCCCATCTATGGGTTAAATAGTAAAACATGTTTATAAACAAAACTGTGTATCCATTAAGAAGTGATTTATTTCAAAACTTTATCGGCATTAAATGACCCACCGAGGTTGATATGCCGTAAAACAAAACCAAACCAACCACAACCATATAGAAATGTGTATGAGTGGTCATAATGCCCTTCTATGTTGTAGTGCATTGTCCCTGTATTGTGTGAAAACTCTCCATAGTAGTCATATCTTTAGTAAGCGTTTTCTCGCGTTAATCTGTGAATAGCAGTTCTCCCTGACCTCTGTTATACCAGGTTATCAAATAGTCATCGAGTAGTTAAGTATAAATTTGGGTGCTCCCAGCAGACACCCACTCTACTTAGTGAAACAGACATTAACAACCCGTCCCTCGGGACGGGGGTCCTGTTTGCTTCAGCCACTGGATCGGTGTGTTGAATTAATAGTGTCGATCCCAGGGGGCTATCCCCCCAGGCAATACCTGTCCCCTTGATTTAAAGGGGCAGGGCTGGGTTTATTGCCCAGCACCTGAGGCGCTCCCCTTGAGGGGGAATGCCGAAGGGATCGACGCAATTTTTGTTCTTTCCCACCCATGAGCTTCGGCTTGTGGGTGGGCCCACATTAAAACGAGGCCTTGTGCTCAGCCCATACAAGTGAGGTATGATGCAAATACCCACTCTACTTAGTGAAACAGTCCACTTCTACTCTATACAACGAATTTCAGCCCCTGACATTCCTTCCGACTAGAGAAATTGGGTCACTGCTCTTTGTTCTTCCTTGGTGCATACTGTTAATAAAGCGGCCATGTTTATATTTAAGACAGCAAGCAAAATGGCGTGATCGGGCTCAGATTTAGATCATGTGACCACAACAATGCCAATTATAAGCACACATGCACAGAACCTAGTGTGACGGTAATAAAGATATGTTATGGCGAAAGTGCAGATAATTTTTTACCTCTCCCTCATATATGTACATACACATATACATATGGGAGTAAATATGGAAATAAATCCGACAATATGAAGAAATTGGAAAAACGAAGTGTTCCAAAAATAAGATGAATTTATTTATCAACATATATATATATATATATATATAATCTGCAGAGAAAGAGCTACCTCATCGATAATCCCTTGCCAGTTCTCCACATACCATCTCTCGATCTTGCTGAATAATCTCATCAGTGATGGAGGTTGATCAGTGTCCTGCTCCCTCTTCGTGCTTGTCTGGTCACTTTTAAACTTCTCTGTCCACTTATACACACTTCTACATGGTAGTGCACTGTTCACATACTGTGCTAAAAGCCTGCAAAGAATTTCAGCCCCTGACACTCCTTCAGATCAGAGAAATGAGGTCACTGGCCTTTGTTCTTCCTTGGTGCATACTGTTAGAAGAGCGGCCATGTTTACAAAATGGCGTCATCAGGTTGAAACTTTGATCATGTGACCAGAACAATGCCAACTATAAGCACACATACACAGAAGGCAATGTGACAATGATAAAGATATGTCATGGTGAAAGTACAGATAATTTTTTACACTCCCACGTACATGGATATGAGTGTGTGTGTGTGTGTGTGTGTGTGTGTGTGTGTGTGTACACTAGTATGGGGCATCTAGTAAGGATCACACTCACTATTCAGTATTAATTGATTTGTAAGACTAGCTTATTAACCACTACACTACAGAAAACATTTAGGCTGGAAACAAGTAAGCTTTAAAATTTTACTGGACAAATTTTGGTTATTTCCTTTAAGTCTTAACATCATCAAAGGGAAACAACTCTTGACTGATAAATGATTTATTTATTTTCCCATTAAACTAACCCTAACCCTAACCCTAACCCCGTCTTCTTTTTTCCTTGTAGATCAATAAGTGAATAAATAATTTATCAGTCAAGAGTGGTTCCCCTTTAATCATGTTAGACTTATAGGAAATAACCCAAATTTTTTCTACTAGGATTGCTAAAGAAATGTTTACGACAAAATCAAGATAATTACTAAATTTTTTTAAAAAGAGTTTTTAATAAATAATCCTAATGCGTGGCATAGTAAAAATTAATTCAATTAACTTTTTCCCTCTTTTCCTACTTGCATCTCTTCAATTGTAAATTCTGAATATCGTATTTATTATATTTTCTTTTTGTTGTTTAATATCAGCTCACTGTTAGTAACATGGAAAAAATTGCAGTTACCTCCCTTATTTAGTTTTTGATATTTATGAATCTGAAAATGGACAATGGCTTGGGTTACGATAATAGAATTTTTCCTTACACAGTCGTGAAATCACAATTTTTTTTTTCTATTTCTATGTTTTTTTAGCATTATGATACTTTTACTTTTATATTTTTACTTTCATATAATTTCATTACTATACTTTTGTATTATATGATATTAATTTTGTAAGAAAAGTTTGTGGAGTGGCCTATTGTCAATATCAACCGAAGAGTAAGGGAGTCTACCCTTTTTTGCTAGACAAGGGAAATTGCTTTATTTGCCCAAGCTGTACTACTCATGTGCTGATTTGGTGAGGACCAGCATTGAACCCTGAATATTGCAATTCCAAGACAAATGCTCCACTAACTGAGCTAAACCAGCCAATTATTATTATTATTTACTCCTTTTGAGTTTTCACATCAGCATCTGAGTGACAGCAAGTCTCCTCAGGTCTCCAGGACTCTTCTGAGTATTCTGGCAGATTGCAGCAGTGCAGTGTTCTGAATGGTTTCAATCCTTCCTCTGATTTCCAAACTTTCCATTTTCCTTTAGCTTCACCCTGTGATCTGCTGGCACTGCAAAATCCACTAGTTGACAAGTTCTTTCTTTTTTGTTTATCAACACTAGGTCTGGTCATTTTGCTGGGATAAGGTGATCTGTTTTTATCTCAAAGTCCCAGAGAATTTTATGTGTTTCGTTCTCAAGAACAGATTCTGGTTTATGCATATACCATTTTGTTGTATGGTCAAAATTTAGTTTTTTGCATAATTCCCAGTGGATCACCTTCCCAACCCAGTTGTGGCTAGTTTTGTATTCTAGTTGTGCTAGTTTGCTACATTCGCAGGTTATATGGTTTACAGTCTTATCTCTATTACTGCAAAGTCTACATTTACTATTTTGTTGGGTCTTATCAATTTTCGCTTTGATATAGTGTGTCCTTATGGCATTATTTTGTGCAGCAATTATAAGTGATTCAGTTTCTCTTTTGAGGTTTCCTTTTCTTAACCATGTCCAAGTCTTTTCATGTGCAACCTTTTCAATTTGTCATTTGAAGCGTCCATTATTATTATTATTATTATTATTATTATTATTATTATTATAGCAGCAGCATCAGCAGCAGCTCTACTGGGGAAAAGGAGAGAGATTCCCTCATTGTCTGTCTGTACTGATAGGCCACTCTGCCAACTTTACTTTTTTATTATAATCTGTATAAGATAGTATTATCATGATAATTTTGCATAATATAGTATTATTATCATAATATTGTATGATATAATAATAATATTATCATTATTATAATTTTGTATAATATATTATCATTTTAATCTTATATACAAGGTATGTCAGAAAAGTTCCAGACTAGTATCATAGTATCATGGCATCGTCCATTGTGAGTTCTTGCCACAGAGCCAGATGATCAACCAGCATGTCTACAAATAGGTACTGCAGTATTTGCTTCATTCAGTTTGCGAGAAGAGGTGAGAGATGTGGCAGGACAACTCGTGGGTGCTTTACCATCACAATGCACCTGCCCGCACTGCCCTGAATATCCGAGAGTTCCTGGCCCAGAAGAACATCACTGTGCTGGAGCAACCTCCCTACTCGCCCAACCTCATTCCATGTGATTTTTTCTCTTCTCCAAGCTCAAGTGGGTCATCAAGGGATGTGTAAGACATCAAAAAGGCCGTGACAACAGAACTACGGAGAATCCCGGAAGAATCCTTCCTGGAGTGCATGCAAGCGTGGCAGAGAATGATGGGAAAGTGCATTAGACTCCAGGGGGATTACTTTGAAGGGGATAACTTTTTTGTGACACCAGTCCTGGAACTTTTCTGACATACCTCATAATATCATTATCATTATCATTAAATAATAGTATTATTATTATTTTCTATAATATGATATTATTGATATATTTTTGATATAATAATATTATTTTGTATAATGTTACACTATTAGAATAATTTTGTATATATACTGAGAAGGAAGAACCGATATTACTTCAAGATATTTTAGCAAAACTGCTGCCTTCAGGTTATCAGTGGTGCCGAAACCGGGGAATGAACCAGGGACCTTCAGATTATCAGACAGTCGTAATCATCGTAATTGCTTTGCTCTCCCAGTAGTTCTAGTCTTCTCACAAGCACAATCCAACTATATCCTCTCTTCCACTTGTTTTGACTGCCAAAAATGCTGCTGGAGATAGTTCTCTCCGATCTGGGAGGGCAGGTCCCTAAATATCCCATTGCTGTGTTTCATCCGGGCTGCTCACTCTGAATTGCACATTCGACATTCATCAGCATGCGTCAATCCTCACGACGAGATTCCACATCCGGGCCACTCTGCACTGCTCGTGCAGAATTTCACCAGCATTTCAGCAATGAAGAGGTGAGGAGTTCAATTTCCGTGGTCACTCGCTACACTCCTCCCCCTCGCACAGGCCAAACATATCCGGACTCGTTTCATTCGTGAGGGCTGGGAATCTGCTTGACCACAATATCAAGTATGAAAACTGTGTTGCAACATTCTGATCCTAGGCAGAGGTACCAACCATAAATCAGCCCTGTACGCTAACTGTATTTCTGCAGAGGGGTAAAATCCCCCCTATGAGACCACCTGTTATTCGTGGGTGGCACCCTGTGATGTTAAGGATGGTATCCTGGTGGTTGTGCAGTCCATGACATGAATTTGGAAAGAGCTAAAAGAAAGAGAGTGAGAGAGACAGATACAGAGAGAGACATAGAGGGAAAGGATGGTAGGGAAGAGAAGTGAAGATAAAAAAAGAGAGACAAAATGAAAGAGACAGAGAGAAGATGGAAAGGGAGAGCAGAAAGTGAAAGAAGAGAAGGCAGAGTAGAGCCAAAAGAATGAGAGAGAGAGAGAGAAGGAGAAGGAGAGATACATAGACAGACAGGGAGGGAAGGGATGACAGGGAAGAGCAGAGAGAGAGAGAGAGAGAGAGAGAGAAGATGGAAGGGGAAAGTAGAAAGAGAAAGAGAAAGAAGGGGAGGCAAGAAAGAGCCAAAAGAGAAGAGAGAGAGAGAGAGAGAAGTGATAGCAGGGAAGAGCAGAGTGAGAGAAAGAGAGAGAGAGAGAGACAAACAGACAGACCGACAGACAGAGAAAGACAAAGAGGGAAGGGATGGCAAGGAAAAGCAGAGAAAGAGAGAAGATGGAAGGGGAGAGAAGGCAGAGAAGAGCCAAAAAATGAGAGAGAGGGAGACAGACAGACAGACAGACAGAGAGGGAAGGATGGCAGGGAAGAGCAGAGAGAGGGAAGATGGAAGGGGGGAGTAGAAAGAGAAAGAAGGAGACGCAAGAAAGAACCAAGAGAGAGAGAGAGAGAGACATAGACAGAGAGAGAGAAGTGATGGTAGGGAAGAGCAGAATGAGAGAGAAAGAGAGACAAACAGACAGACCGACAGACAGAGACAGACAAAGAGGGAAGGGATGGCAGGGAAAAGCAGAGAAAGATATAGAGAGAGAAGATGGAAGGGGAGAGCAGAAAGAGAAGGCAGAAAAGAGCCAAAAGAATGAGAGAGAGAGAGAGAGAGAGAGAAGGAGAAGGAGAAGGAGAGAGAGAGAGATACATAGACAGAGAGGGAAGGGATGGCAGGGAAGAGCAGAGAGAGAGAAGATAGAAGGGGGGAGTAGAAAGAGAAAAAAGTAGGCAGAAAAGAGCCAAAAGAGAGAGAGAGAGACAGACAGACAGACAGAGAGCGAGAGAGAGAAGTGATGGCAGAGAAGAGCAGAGAGAGAGAGAGAGAGAGAGAGAGAGAGAGAGAGAGAGAGAGACAAACAGACAGACCGACAGAGAGAGAGACAAAGAGGGGAAGAATGGCAGGGAAAAGCAGAGAGAGATAGAGAGAGAGAAGATGGAAGGGGAGAGCAGAAAGAGAAAGAAGGGAGGTAGGGAAGAGCTGAAAAAAAGAAAGAGACAGAAACAGAAATAGAGATAGACAGAGAGAATCATAAGTAGAAAATAAGACATAAAAGATATCTGGTCATGTGACATACTACGTTGTTTATTTAGCAGTCCCCAACATAGCATGTTATTTGCTGCTCCAATAGTAATTGTATGTTTGTAAATGAGTTTAATTTAGTGAGTTCAACCAGTTCACTAAACATTTTTATCATTCTGAGGAGTTGGCCTAAAACTTTGTTGTGTGTTTGTTATTAGATGTCATCTTGTTGTACAGATTACATTCCTCACTTGCCATGATTCTCCTATTTGAGTTTGAGTCTGAGTTTTGTTTAAAACTCTTAATATCCTGTTGAGAGTCCAGAGCCCCATTCATATAAGGATTTATAAAAAAATGCCTAAAAATGGCCTTTTCATTAAAAGTTACCAGTTATTTCCCTTTAATATAAGACTTCTAAATATGTTTAATATTACATTTAAACAAAAGCTATCGTTTGGGGCAGATTAGGAAAACGAATGTGACTTCCGGCCGGATGTTAAGAGTTTTAATGACCTATCAACCTCTGTGGGTCATTTAATGCCAAAAACGGTTAAATAGATTTTGTATTCCATATGGGTTTCAGGCTTTAGGGTATAAGTTTTTTATGGTAGTTTTAGCAAACTGCTGCCTTCAGGTTATCAGTGGTACCGAAACCCGGGAATGTACCAGGGCCTTCAGATGATAATTATCAGACAGTCGTAGTCGTCATAATTGCTTTGCTCTCCCAGCAGTTCTAGTCTTCTCACTAGCACAATCCAACTATATCCTCTCTTCCACTCGTTTCGACAGCCAAAATGCTACTGCAGACTTTCTCCCGATCTGGGAAGGCAGGTCCCTAAATATCCCATTGCTGGAATTCCACGTTCGACATTCATCAGCATGCGTCAATCCTCACGGCAAGACTCCACATCCGGGCCACTCTGCACTGCTCATGCAGAATTTCACCAGCGTTTCAGCAACGAAGAGGTGACGAGTTCAATTTCCGTGGTCACTCGCCACACTCCTCCCCCTCGCACAGACCACACATATCAGGACTTATTTCGTTCGTGGGGGCTGGGAATCTGCTCGTCCACAGTAGCATTTGGTTATGTTTAGATATTTTGGTATGAATAAATGTAAATATGAATGTATTATGAATGGGATTCCCTAACCTATAGTTTGAGTTTGAGTTTTGTTTAACGACGTATCAATGTCTATTTGTCTGAATTTTTAGATGAGTATTGATAATTTGATTATTCATACAGCTGGGGCAGTAGAATACGCTAACTGTATCTCTGCAGAGGGGTCTAAATCCCCCAATGACGCCACCTGTTATTCGTGGGTGGCACCCTGTGATGTTAAGTATGGTATCCTGGTGGTTATACAGTCCATGACATGCATTTGGAAAGAGCTAAAAGAAAGAGAGTGAGAGAGACAGGATACAGAGAGAGACATAGAAGGAAAGGATGGTAGGGAAGAGAAGAGAAGAGAAGAGAAGTGAAGAAAAAAAGAGAGAGAGAATGAGAGAGACAGAGAGAAGATGGAAGGGGAGAGCAGAAAGAGAAAGAAGAGAAGGCAGAGAAGAGCCAAAAGAGAGAGAAGAGAGAGAGAGAGAGAGAGAGAGGAGAGATACATAGACAGACAGAGAGGGAAGGGATGACAGGGAAGAGCAGAGAGAGAGAGAGAGAGAGAAGATGGAAGGTGAAAGTAGAAAGAGAAAGAAGGGGTGGCAAGAAAGAGCCAAAAGAGAGAGAGAGACAGAGATTGTCCTTGTCATGTTATGAATTTAGATAATTATCTAAGAGTTAATTATAATTAACCCTTAGAGTTACCTTCCTTAGCGGCCTATTTTTAACCAGCGGGCAAAATCCTTTAAGTCACCGTTTTCATTCCCTCTTCCCGCCTGCCAATAATTCTTGCTTTCCCATGCTGGCCTCATCCAAGAAGGATGAAGATTCGGACCATATGAATTTTAGGCACCCCTTTTTGATCTCGATTAAAAAAGGACATGTTTTTCATTTACACCGTCAATATCCAGTTGTTTTAACAGACGAAATTTTAGATTTTTTTTTTAAATTATAAAACTAACCCCTAACCCTAACCCTAATCCCTAACCCCTAACAAACAACCGGATATTGACGGTGTAAATGAAAAACATGTCCTTTCTTAATCGAGATCAAAAAGGGGTACCTAAAGGTAATATGGTCCAAAGATTCTTGTCTCACCCAGCTTCACCTATTTGGACCTCAAAGCTTTTACTCTTTCGTATTGTGAATAAACCTGTCTATGTACCTACATGTTAGTTGTTCAGAGTCTTCACTGTTTGAGGGAGTTTACCTACACGCAGCAAGACACAGTGCCAATGCCTTCAGATGGATAAGGAGCTGTTTAATGTGGAGTCCTCTATGCAATGTTGTTCAGAGTCTTCACTGTTTGAGGGAGTTTACCTACACGCAGCAAGAATGCCATGCCTTCAGAAGGATAAGAGCAGTGTAATGTGGAGTTATCGCTTCAGCACGTTCACCCCCTTTCTATATATTTCCCCTACTCTCCTCCTTCCTTCTTTCTTTCTTTCTTTTTCTAATTTTTTTTCTGTGTAGCATGTCCTTTTTCTTCTTTTCTTTCTTTATGATAAAAATGGAATCTATAAGAAATAAGAATTCGGCAGATAAGAAACACTAGATAATCAGGACTTATAATTTTGCATTTCATCTTGAACGATTTGGACGGTCTGATTTTTAACCAGAAGGTGTTGCAAAATGATAACGGTCGTACAATTAAGGAACACGAGTAGTAATATAGTAGTACAAGTATTTAAGTTTTAAGATAATTAGATATTATATTGAATTGGAAATATATTATGTAAACCTTTAAGGAAAACCTTTAATTGTTATCTATGCAATGTTTTGGCCGATGTGCCCTCCGCCCTTCTTCAAGTGTTTCTTGTCAGACTAGGTAACCTTATGGAACTCAGGAACCTTCTCAACTCAGAAACCTTCTCTTCAAATTCAGGAACCTTCTCTTTGAACTCAGTGTAACAAGAATGAAAGCAAACTCTGTGTTGAAGGGGGGGGGTCTGCAATCAAGTCCAATGCAAATGCTCTCCCAACTGCCAAAGTCTTCTATATACAACAATCTTCCAGTAGTTCTACACACGCCTCTCTTCTCGACAGCAAGATCTGACTACTATAGGTCTGCAATCAAGTCCAACGCAAATGCTCTCCCAACTGCCAAAGTCTTCTATATGCAACAATCTTCCAGTAGTTCTACACATGCCTCTCTTCTTGACAGCAAGATCTGACTACCGTTTTCACGGTCTGGGAGGATAGGCCTTAAATATCAGTAACTATTTACATCCAGGCAACTCCCATTTAGCACTGCCCATGCGGAATTTCTTTATTCAACAGTATTTCAACTACGCATCACTCCTCACGACAAGGAGGTGGAGAGTTCTATTTCTGTGGTCACTCGCCACACTCCTCTCCCTCGCACAGGCCAGATATATCCAGACGCGCTTTGTTCGTGGGGTAGGAATTGCTCGTCCACTCAGGAACTTTCTTGTTTAACTCGGAAGCTTTCATGTCATGATTGGAAGTTCGAACCAAACCATGGGGATAGATTGTTTTCATTCCATTAACCATAACTGGGTACAAATGTTAAGCTGTGTTATTATTCTATGTTACTATCGAACCTGCAACCCAGAGACGACTGTCACTTAGAACCGTATTAGAAATCAACACCTATATCCATTGCACCATGTGTCCAATTTTTATCAACCTCTGTGGGTTATTTAATGCCAAAAAGGGTTAAATAGATTTTTTTTAGTAAGTTCATGGATTATTTTCTCCATGTGACTGCAGGGAGTAAATTTTTATAGGTATGAAATGAATTAAATCATAATTCATAAAATCAATTCTAAAAACTAAAACAAGTATAAGACGTTTAAAAAAATACTGATTTTGCAATGTGCTTTATATATATATATATATAACAAGAGAAACTTAAAAAAGAAAATATTCAATGGTTTCCTTTATATATATATATATATATATATTTAGTTTATTTCCTATAAGTCTAACATGATCAAAGGGGAACCACTCTTGACCTGTAAATTTATTTATTTTTCCATTAAACTAACCCTAACCCTAAACCCTAACCCTAACTCTAATCCTAACCCTGTCTTCTTTTTTCCTAGTAGATCAATAAGTAAATAAATAATTTATCAGTCGAGTGGTTCCCCTTGGGTCATGTTAGACTTATATGAAAAAAACTATATATATATATGTGTGTGTGTGTGTGTGTGTGTGTGTGTGTGTAAAGGAAACCATTGAATATTTTCTGTTTTAAGTTTCTCTTGTTAGAGAAATCACTAACTGTAAGACAAGAAGAATTATCTCCCTTGCGCTTCTAATCGTTTTTACATTGAGTTACAAATCTTTTGTTTTTTTTTCTTTTGGGGAAATCTTTAAATTATTAAAAATTAGCAGAGTTACCCGGCGTTGACTGGGATTTAAAAAGTTAAAAATAAACCTCTTATGCATATTCATATATAGATTTTAAAAATTATTTTTCTACATATTTGTTTTATTATCTTTTATTCTTATATATTATATATATATTTATTCTTATATATCATATATGTTATAGCAAGAAAAGCTGTGGTCATGTAAAGTACATTCATTGTACGAATTTTGCTCGCTGTGTTTCTCAAGACAAAGCTATTAAGAAATTTGTCATCCAAAATATTGTAGAAGCTGCAGCTGTGAGAGATATCTCAGATGCCAGTGTATATGAAGTTTATGTACTCCCCAAGTTGTATGCTAAATTACTTTATTGTGTCTCCTGCACCATTCACTCTAGAATTGCAAGGAATCATCCCATGAGGCCCGTAAAGATTGTACCCCACCAATCTGATTCAGATCAATGAGAGGTGAGGGTGGTCAAGGTGCCAGAACTGGACAGGCCAAGTAAATATCTACAGCAAAATAAAAAGAAATATATACATATAATAATTGTTATAGGTGATACCCTATAGACTATAGTGGAATGCGCCTACGGTTACTATAAGTAAAAGGACCAATTATGGCTTGAAGAGTAAGCCAATGCGAGTCAGCTCATAACTCTATTGTCGGATGTATTTCCCACTTTCTGTACTGTAATTGTCTACTCTTTTGTTAATACATTTTCCTAAATTTGTTACCCATCGTTTTGTTCTTATTTGACCCCTTAAAACCCCACAACAATAATGAAATTTATTACGCACAGTGCTCAGGTGCACCACAACTCATCAAAGTCTCATGTCTAGTACATAGAATAATGTATTAGTGTCAGGAACATGAACAGCATACAGTAATAATATACATGTATGCGGGCGCATGCGTGCATATGTGTGTGGATGGGGGTATCAGTTATAGTTTTGGCAGATTACAGGAAGCATGGAGACTTTGAAAGATGCAGTGTTTCGGCAGTCCACAACAGATGCAGGCAGCTTATTCCATACCTCGGCAACTCTGAGCATGAAAAAAATTTAATTTGTTTATTTTAATCATTATTCTTGTTTGTAATTTTTTATTTGTCTTTTCTTTGCTTTTTTAATGTTTTATCCTTTATCAATTTGTTTTATTTTTTATCATATTTTAAATTATTTTTAAAAATATATCACTGAACTTTGACACTACTCCATCGTCTCTCGTAGACGGAAGACTGCCAACCAACCATCACTGATTTATTCACTTATTGTATTTTTATTTAGCTTTTCTTAAGGAAAATGGCGGATAAAAAGTTTTTTTAACCCGCTCTTGGACTGTGGTAGCCAACCAGCAAAAACTTACATTGATTAGCTCTTCTCCTTCTGGGCTTTCTTCCTTCTGTTTGGCTGGGTGGGCTGTACTCATTTCTTGGTTGCAATTAATAAGCAAGACTTTATTGTTTTACAAGATGTCTTAAGTTTTTTAATTAAAAACCTGCAACCCAAAAGGGTTTTCAACCATGCAATGAGAAGTTGGCATCTTAAGAGCAAAGGACTCTCGCGTTAGTTAGATTTTTAGTAAAAAAAGAGCAAACTAAACCTAACACACACTTTCCCATTGGCAGAAGCCTGGGGGTCAACTAAAGGTCATTACCTATCAATAATATATCACCCCCCCACACGATTTTTGAATTTCAACAAATGTGTGGATTTTATTGAATTTGGTCTTTTCTGGTTTCTACCAATTTTCCTTTATAAAAGGACATGTGCTTGGTAGATGTACAAACAAACATACACACAGACATACAGACAGAAACTTTCCTTATATATATATATATATATATATATATATATATATATATATATAAATTGTGGGGATTAAATTAAAATTACAATAAAAAAAGAATTTTTAAAATAACAAACTCCCATGAGCCTTCACCGGATGAACCCTCTGCACATGCGCGGGAAAAAGGACCCACTTCCGACCCCGAAGAGAATCTCTTGGCCATTCAACTTTAGGCTTTAACTGTGTCTAGTCACTACTACTGGCCAGGGAGATATTTTCCTTGCCACGTGGTGGCTATGACTGGTGAATAAAGCCTAAATCATAAAACAACCTTTTGTCTTTGTCTCTTTCTTTTCATTCCTTGAATTCTTTTCTTTTCAGAGCGACTACCAAATAAGATGGGGTTAAAAGCAAAACCCTAGGAACATGCACCAGGAATAACCACAGCCACCTTTAAACCTAAAGCATTAAACCTCTTGCAACCCCATAAGATATTGGAAATAATTCTTAATGTTGATATATGCATAATTTACATTTTGATTCACATTTTCTATCCATCTATCTATCTATCTATATATATATATATATATATTTAAAATTCTTAGATGAAACAAAGAAATCACAGTGCTCAACGACAAGTTGTAGGAGCTTTATTTATTTATTAAATTTTTGAATATAATTGTTTATTATAGGCATCTACCCAGGGTTTCAAGCTTATTTTTGCTATCTTTAGGACGCCACTAATTCCTCTGGTGTTTATGCAAAAACATTTCTTTTTTGCATAAACACCAGAGGAATTAGTGGCATCCTGAAGATAGCAAAAATAAGCTTGAAACCCTGGGTAGATGCCTATAAAAAACAATTATATTTTAAAATTTAATAAATAAATATATATATATATATATATATATATATATATATATATATCCGTAGGGATGTATCAATTAATTGTTCACCCCAGTCTGACAGCCACTGATAGACGAGAGGCTAAGGAATTTGGCAGACGAAAATTCTGTTGGGTTTCAATCCCAGCTAGATGAGAAGTAAACTTTGAAACACGTGTCTGTGGATGACTGATATATATGCTCCCAACCCCCATGGTTGGGCACTGTAGGGGTGACATTAATTTGAATTTCACCGTTCGCCCTAAGCCGTAACTCGCCTGTCCGCTATTTACTGACTTGAGTTCTCTGGTGATTGAATATTCCCGTAGGGATTTATCAATTAATTGTTCACCCCAGACTGACAGCCACAGTAGCCGCAAGGGTAAGGAACTTGGCAGATGAAAATTCTGTCAGGTTTCGATCCCGGCTAGAGGTAGCTGTTAAAAAGTCAAACTGCACTGATAAGAAGTAAACTTCGAAACACGTGTTAGTGAATGACTGATATATATATATATATATATATATATATATATATATATATATATAACTATAGCCTGGGATAGTCACCGCTTCAGCTTTCACTGGAATGGTGTGCCAAATTGCAGTAGTATTAGGAGAGTGCTTGATATAAAGAATAAAGCTATTATATAAAATAATAAAATAAATATATAAAGGTATTACATATCTATTTATTTGATGGCAATAGAACAGTCACAACCTTAAGTTTCATACATGCTAAAATCGCATGCATTCATCAGGTGACATTGATACGAATACAAGGAAAATTGAAAAAAACAAAAAATTCAAATGTTTTTACAGGCATAAGATGTTTATGATTGAATGAAGTGATATGCGTATGTCTTTAGTGTATTTGGGGATGTGTATGTGTGTTTATGGACAGTGCAAAGGTTATGTATACAAATCGGTGGGTTTCACACATTCACATTGTTTTACGAGTGTGCAACATCTGAACAATACTGAAGTGTGAGCATTTGTATTCGCATGCATATGTGTGCGTGGGTGTGTGTATATTGTTGGATTGGATGGATGTTGACATGAGGTCTGTAGGAAAAATGGATACTGTCAACAGTTTGGGTGGGGGTGTATGGGTGTGAGGCGATTCAATGAAGGATGTTAAATAATTCTAATTATTAAGATTTCAAATATTTTGTATTTGTTGGAGTATGGGTTGTGGAAGTTGGTCAGATGTTAAGCTAATTGGGGTTAGTAAAAGGTTCCACGTATGTACGCAAATACGCACGCATGCTCGTAATTTCACTTATACATGTGTACAAGTGCACACACATACATACATAGATTGATGTGCGCACGCATGTTCATACATCCATTCGTACGTATACACTCGTACTTGTACACTCATACATAATGGTACTTACACATACCTAATACATCCACATCCCCTGCATATGTACCATATATATACACACACATACATATGCATATACACATATATGCACATATCCATACACATACATCCACACATACACTTAACCCATCATCACCACCCACACAACACTTTCTTCCGCCCTGTCGGCTGGGGCGTTAGAATACACTGACTGCACCTCTGCTGAGGGGTAAGACTACCCCAATGAGGCCACCTGTTGGTCGTGGGTGGCAACCTGTGATGCTTAAGGATAGAACCCAGGTGGATGAGCAGTCCATGACATGCAATACTCCACTTTGGCCCTATCTTGGGCTAGACAGGTGGTCGGAGAGGCCCCCTCCGATCAATTGGCTGGTCACGTCAAGCCCTAGTACCTAGATGATTTTCCCAACCCTATTGCCCTTATGACAAGCCCCAACCCCTTTTTATCATATAGGTGCTAGAAGGCAGTGACTGAGGGTCTACATGTCCTGGGAATGATGTTAAACTCTATCTGATGGTGAGGTTCCAGTTCTGGAGGTCTGGGGAATGTGGAGCACCCCTTCATCCCATTGCTCCCTGGTCCACTTTGACCCGGAGTGGTAGTACCTGTTAGGGTCCCATCTATGGGTTAAATAGAAAAATGTATTTATAAAAAAATTGTATTATCCATTAAGAATTGATTTATTTCAAAACTTTATCAGCATTAAATGACCAACTGAGGTTGATATGCCGTAAAACAAACCAAACTCACCACACCTTCTTCCTTTTCAGTATCTCCTATTGAATTGACAATCTCATCCTATTGTAAATTGTATGAGCATATTTATAGTCTTACTAAAAACTGAGAAAGTTAAAACAATTCCTGATGAATAGAAGATTAACTGGGTGTCTCTATTTCTCATGTTTTCAGATCAAAACATAAAAGGGGTATTATCGCATAAATGTGTCATGGCCTCCTGCCCTAAAAAGATATACTAAGTGTTGACTGCTGAAGAACTGACCTGCCCTACTATTTAACTCCCCAGCCTTTTGAAGGCATTTTTCCTGAAAAGTTAATGCGATATGAAAGCAATATTTTACCCCCACCAAGTCTTTTCTTGACAAGTAAATGTAAATATTTTACCCTCCCCCTCTTTAAAATATTTACATTTACTTGTCGATAAAATGCCTTCAAACCACTAAAAAATGTTATTTGTCAATAAAAACTGCTTCAAACTGCTAAAAAAATGTTTTAAAGAGGGTGGGGTAAAATATTTACATCTACTTGTTGAGAAAAAATTTGGGATGTGGGGTAAATATCGCTTTCATATTGCATTAACTTTTCAGGAAAAACACCTTCAAACAGCTAGGGAGTTATATAGTAGTGCAGGTCAGTTTTTCAGCAGACACCATTTAGTGTTTTTTGGGGCAGTAGGCCAGGACACTTTTATGTGATATGCACCCATAAAAGGTTTGTTGCAAAGGTGAATGTTGTTAGTCCATTTCCCATGACTCTAACCATTAGACTACGCACCTCCAACATTATATATATATATATATATATAAGTATAACTAGGAAGCGCGTGGTGTAAATGGTTAAAGTCATGGGAAATGGACTCGTTGACCCGAGTTCAAATCCTGGACGTGGTAATTGCATTTCACTTAGCGCTAATATCCTTGAGAAAGGTAAGAATCCTACTCTCCCTCCAGCTATGGGTAAATAGCAGGGCAGACTGGGTTCTTTAACCATGGCTAGGTAACCAGTCTAGGAGAAGGAAAACTCTGAATTCAAACCTGTTGAACTTCACTTAAGAAATTGACCTTGTGTCGTATCCCGCTCGGGCGGAGGAGTTAGTAAATATATATACCCGATTGTTAGTCCATTTCCCATGACTCTAAACATTAGACCACACACCTCCAACATTATATATACTAGCAAATATATGCACCCTCCGGGTGCAAGTATTTAAGTTTTAATATAATAAAATATCATATTAAATTAGAAAGGCCAATGAAACTGAATAAAAATGCAGATAACATGAATTGGAACAGAGGGGGTATGATTGAAAAATAGAACAACTTTGAAATTAACTCTTCAATCATTTTCAATTACTCCTATTCCTAATTTAACTATTTAGTTAAAATAGGAAGTAAAGAATAATATTACAGTTATTTCTTTTTGTTAAGGGATTTCTTTTAAGATTTATTGAAGAGAATTTTGCTCATATTCAATAAGATAAAACTAAACAATTAGAAATCAATAATATTAAGCACATATTTATTAAAATCAAATTTTTTAAGATCAATATGCAAATTAGCCTTCCCATTCACACTGTAAACCGCTGTTTTGTTGTATATATAAATACAACTGCATGTTATTTGTATGTAGATATGGTTAGCAGTCTTAATAATGTAAAACAGTTTTATTAATAATTGAAGTTTAAATAAAAATAAAATCATGGAGAATGAGATGCAGATAACAAAGGGAATTGTGATTTGTATAGTAATATAGTTTCGGTTACAGACAGAAAAACATACAATCTCCATTATAATAAGATATATATATAAATATAATTTTCATCTATTACAGTTGGCAGGAATCCAAAACAGATTTTGAGAATTATTGAGCAAGTCTTGACTGATGAGGAGATAAGGGATGAAGAGTAGATTTGATCCATTTTGTGCATCTCATTATTTAATCAAAGTACATTTGAAATATTGGTCAAACATTGACAAATCAGAAAGAATTAGACATACAATGTACAATCTTGTCTGAATGAAAAGGGATTGTTTTTCCTTTTTTTAATATTATTGTAGAAGAATTATTGTTGGTTGAGTAGTGTTTACTCGTATGGTATGAATACAAAGACAAGTCATGATGAAAATAATAAGGATATTTATTGCCTAAGCAAACCAAATATAAATAGAATTAAAAAAAACTGTTGGGAATTTACAAATTTAAAGTCTGTAGTATTCCTTGAAATCCTGGGTAGAAAAGAATGTAGTTTCAGTAGAGATACTCCTTGTGGCAGAACGTCTGTAGTATTCCTTGAAATCCTGGGTAGGAAATAATGTAGTCTCAGTAGATACTCCCTGTGTCAGAGAGTCTGTAGTATTCATTGAAATCCTGGGTAGAAAAGAGTGTAATTTCAGTAGATACTCCTTGTAGCAGAGAGTCTGTTGTATTCCTTGTAATCCTGGGTAGAAAAGAGTCTAGTTTCAGTAGATACTCCTTGTAGAAGAAAGTCTGTAGTATTCCTTGAAATCCTGGGTAGAAAAGAATGTAGTTTCAATATATATTCCTTATAGCAGAAAATCTGTCATCTTCCTTGAAATCCTCCTCTGTGGGTCTTGACCACAGAAAGTTCAATTTGCAATTGATTTCAGGACAATTACCAACGATCTTAAATGCGTTCTGTATCATTTTCCATTGGCCAATTCTTACTGGAAATGCCTAGTGATGATGTTGGGAAAGTTCATAAATATGAGTGGGAATTTGGTGTACATCTTATACCTAGATAATCCAACACTTAAAAACTGAAGTGTGTAGAGGGAAATGATAGTTGGTTGGGTATCATTTCCTTGTACAGAGTAGATATAAGAATAAATCACAAGGAAGTGATAACAAATATATTTTATTGCCTGAGCAAACTTAAAAGAATTAAAATACAAAACAGGATAGAAGATACAAAGAACTTATACATATGTATATAGAAGAAATATCTTAATTGTCTTTTATATGTAAAGTTTTGAGGCTGTTTTGCCTAGTGATGATTTCCTTGTACAGAGTAGATATAAGAACAAATTACAAGGAAGTGATAACAAGTATATTTATTGCCTGAGAAAACTTAAAAGAATTAGAATACAAAACTGTTGTGAATTTACAAATTTATTCCCATATGAAATATGACATAACTTTATATTTTCTGTAAGCGTAGTTACTCATCTTCATATATTCCAGGCAGAATACTTTAAACTCAATCAACAGGGCAAAAACATAAGGACGACTTTTTAAAACACACGTGGTGTTCGTTTTTATTAACAAGGACGAACTAAAAAAGCTAGGGGGCAGATAACCTGACAACTATGCACAAAAAATGTGATTCAGGGCAGATAACTCTGACCTGACAATTATTACTGTCTGTGAGTTAAAGTGCAGTCAGGTTATTAAGTACTGAATAGAGTGAATTTCAACAAAAACATGATAGAAAATAAAAAGAATAGCTTATACATATGTGTATAGAATAAATGTTCTAATAGGATAATAGTTTTTATAGCATGAAGTAGAATTATTTAATTAAGCTGCTGGTAAATGAGTAAAGTATAACACTTTTATTGGAGGTGCGTGGTGTAATGGTTAAAGTCTTAGGAAATGGACTCATCGACCCATGTTCAAATCCTGGACAAAGCTGTTTGCATTTCACATAGCACTAATACCCTTGGGAAAGGTATGCATTCAATTACTCTCCTCTCAGCTATGGGTAAATAGCAGGGCAGACTGGGCTCTTAACAATGGCTAGGTAACCAGTCTAGGAGAAAGAAAACTCTGAATTCAAACCTGTTAAACACCACGTAAGAAATTGACCTTGTGTTGCATCCTGCTCCTGCGGAGGTGTCGGTAAATATATATAACACTTGATGAAAGGTTTCGGGTATTTCCATGAAATGTAATGCTTTTTATATGTAATCTTATGATATTATCTCTTGTGCGCTATTCTGCATTAGTATTGGGAAATTTATTAAAATTAAGCAGAAATTTTTTAAAAAATTTCACTTCTAGATTTAAAAGAATGTTTGGACCATATTACCTTTAGGTACCCCTTTGTGATCTCGATTAAGAAAGGACATGTTTTTCATTTACACTGTCAATATTCGGTTGTTTGTTAGGGTTAGGGTTAGGGTTTAGTTTTATAATTTATATTGAATGAATATTTTTTATTTTAATGTTCTTTTTACTAAGTCTGTTTTACGTGTCTGTTAAATGGTTATTTTAGAACCAAGTGTCTGGGGTGTGATGTGGGCATGAGAGCAACCGTCTCCCACTTCTCCAGAGTAGAGAGAATACTACTGGTCATTTACAGTGTTTATATATTCAATCGCAGTTCTATGCAAACATTAGGGCTGCTATGTGTAAGGTCAGCAGAGTGGCCATTGTCAGTATCAGCCAGACAGCAAGGGAGTCTATTCCCTTTTTGCTAGTGCAAGACCAGGAAGTTTATGGACCATATTACGTTTAAGCACCCCTTTTTGATAACTATTAAGAAAGGACATGTTTTTCATTTACACTGTCAATATCCGGTTGTTGGTTAGGGTTAGGGTTAGGGTTAGGGGCTAGTTTTATAATTTAAAAAAAAAATCTAAAAATCATCTGTTAAAACAACCGGATATTGACGGTGTAAATGAAAAACATGTCCTTTCTTAATCGAGATCAAAAAGGGGTGCCTAAAGATCATATGGTCTGAATGTTTTGTACAGAAGTTCAAGTGGTCCATTTCTAGTTGCACCTACATTTGTTGACATTTGTATAGATAAAGACTAACGAGTGATAAGGAATAAGCACAACAGTCAAAAGGGAGATAAGAGAAATTCTTAAAAAATAATAAGAGATCAAATATAAAAAATAAAAAGAAGAGAAAAAGAAGAGAAAAAAGTGAAAAAGAAGTGAATGATATAAAGTTTAAATAGGATTAACAAAAGAGAGAGAGAGAGAGAGAGAGAGAGAGAGAGAGAGAGAGAGAGAGAGAGAGAGAGAATTACCCCAAGACAAATTCTAGATAATAACAAAGTGCCAGAGACCAAAAACTGGGCCACCCTCACATTCTGGGTCACAGCCAAATTTAGCACTAGGAACTAAATAATCAGGAGCAGTATTACCCAAAATCTGAGATGCAGGATCTTTGAGAGAAATTTTGCAAAGCAGAACAACATTTCTTTGCTTTTTTCTTATATTCTTTGTTCTTTCATTGTTTTATATGGGGGTAATCCCAAATATAAGGTCTCCAAAATATTTAGAAATCACAGAAACGTTTATATTTAGAAATCACAGAAAAGTTTATAGTTTATTGTCAATGATGTTTACATCATTTTAAAGTTTGAACATATATCTCCAAATGTCTCCAAAATATTTAGAAATCACAGAAATGATTATTGTTTATTGTCAATGATATTTACATCATTTTAAAGTTTGAACATGTATCTATTTTTCTACATAACAACCATTCGGTATATTTGGTTCTTCTTTTGGACCAAGTCACCTTTAAGCACCCCAGGGGTGACCTGGATTCAGAAGGACATGTTTTGCTTTGCATCGTCAACATTGTTGTTTGTCAGGGTTAGGGTTAGGGGTTAGGGGTTAGGGTTAGGGGTTAGGGTTAGCAGTTAGTTTTATAATTTAAAAAAAAAATGCATCTAAAAATCAAACAACCAGATGTTGATGGTGCATTATCTAAAAAATAAAGAAAAGTAAAAAATGGCCACATACTGTGGTACCCTGACTTACTAGTGCCTCAACTTAAGAGTTTTGGATTTTTTTGTTGTTTTTTTTAAGCAATACGTAATAAAAAACAACCTTAATCCCCAAACCCCTAAACCGTAACACAATTTGCAAAAAGTTAATTCATAGACTGTAGTTAAACTGTCATGGGGGACCACCAAAAAACTTTCTGTTTTAATTTTCCGACCAATTTGCAAGTTTAGCCCTCCTATGAGCCTTCACTGGAAGATCCCACCGAGCATGTGCGGGAAAAAGGACCCACTTCTGATCCCCAAGAGAATCGCTTGGACATTCAAGTTTATCTGTGTCTAGTGGAAATATCTCCCTGGCTAGTAGTAGCTACTGGCCAGGGAGATATTTCCTTGCCATGTGGTGGCTATGACCGGTGAATAAAGCCTAAATCCTAAAACTACCTTTTGTCTTTTTCTTTTCCTTTTTCGTTCCTTGAATTCCTTCATTTTCAGTGCAACCACCAAATAAAATGGTGTTAAAAGTAAACACTAAGAACACTCACCCAAAGTAACCAGCCACCTTTTTAACCTAAAACACAAAACCTCTTCTCTCTCTTCTCTTTCTTCTCTCTTTCCTCTCTTTCTTCCCTTTCTTCTCTCTTTCCTCTCTCTTTCCTCTCTTTCCTCTCTTTCTCTCTTTCCTCTCTCTTCTCTCTTTCCTCTCTCTTCTCTCTTTCCTCTCTTTCCTCTCTCTTCTCTCTCTTCTCTCTTTCCTCTCTCTTCTCTCTTTCCTCTCTCTTCTCTCTTTCTCTCTCTTTCTCTCTTTCCTCTCTCTTCTCTCTTTCCTCTCTCTTCTCTCTTCTCTCTCTCTCTCTCTTTCTCTCTTTCTCTCTTTCTCTCTTTCCATATGACTTTTAGGCACCCCATATATATCTTACCACACACAATGTAGTGTCTGCGTTTATTCAGTTACAACTAAAACGAGCTGTGTTTTCCAAACTGATAAACTTACAAACACAAACTTCACACATTGAAACCATAGCACACCCGCTACTGCTACAACTGCCTATCCCCACTCTAGGCCCAGTTGAATTATTATGTAAATAGAGAGCAATTAAAAGTACTATTTACAAAATTTCCTAAGTATGCATTCGGTGTCTTGAAAATGGAAGGAAATTTATCCTATTACTAATTAGAAACACACAGACACACACGCACACTCACACACACACACACACACACACAAACACACACACATTAGGGCCGGGTTAGCTCAGTCGGTAGAGCGTTAGGCTAGAAATCACAAGGTTCCTGGTTCGATACCGGTCCTCGCTAACTCAGCGTATGAGTAGCATAGGGACCTGTGCGGTAAAGTAAGGAGCTGATGGTAGGTGTGGCGCTCCACCTCAGATGCTAAAAACAATCTCCTTGGTCTAGCGCTATTGAAAAGGGGATAGACTCCCTCGCTGACTAGCTGATACCGACTTTAGGTTGCCCTGTCGACTTTACTTACTTACTAATTAGTTGTGTTCTACTAAGACTTTCCCATAACAGTAAGTTTGTGCAAACTTAATAGTCTGCAGATGAGGTAGAACTACTATTCACCCCATCTCACAAATCTACTTCATGGGGGTGTCCTTTTAAGCCTACAAGGGTATGAGCTTTTTTTTTGGGGGGGGGTCTGACTTTTCCTTGGCTCTCTGGGCACTGGATCAATGTACCAACTGCACCTCCCCATCCTCTTATAGGCCCTGCCAAATTACTAGATAAATAAAAAGCAATTAAAAGCACAATTTTCACAATTTCCAAACTATGCATGCCGCGTCTTGAAAGTGGAAGGAAAGTTATCTTATCACTAATTGATAAGTAAAAAGTAAGTAAAGTTGACAAAGTGGCCTACTGTCGGTATCAGCATGACAGCGAGGGAGTCTATCTCATTTTTACCATCGCTAGACCAGGGATATTGTTTCTGTGTCTGAGGTGGAGCACCACACCTACCATCAGCTCTCCACTTTACCACAGATCCCTGTGCTACTCATACACTGAGTTGGTGAGGGCTGGTATTGAACCGGAAACCTTGTGTTTCCGAGTCAGATGCTCTACCAACTGAGCTAAACCACCCCATTTGATAGTTTTTCTACAAAGATTTTCCAATTACAAAACGTTTGTGTGAACTTAACTCTTTGCCTATCAAATTTTCCCCCACGGGTGTACCAAATTTTCTTGGTATTTTTTCCTGTATGGATAAAAAAAAAAAAGAATAAAAAAAATTAAAAAGATAGAAATTTTATTTTCTGTCCCATAATAATTGTTACATTTACATATAAATTTCATATGCTTAATGTAACAACCATTATGGGACAGAGTGAGGTTGATTTTCTTTTCTGTCCCATAATAATTGTTACATTTACATATAAATTTCATATGCTTAATATAACAATCATTATGGGACAGAGATTGTTATTAAAAAAGTAATCTTGAAATATTATAGTTAGGAAATTGTATTTTTTTCAGTAAATGTTTTCTACTTAAAATAGTTTGGCTGATAGGCTGATTCAAGAACACATGTGTGTGTGTCTGTGTGTGTGTGTGTGTGTGTGTGTGTGTGTGTGTGCAAGTGTGTGTGTGTGTGCAAGTGTGTGTGCATGCCAAATTGACCACCATGATGGAAATATGACAGAGTAAGATCTGAAATACAGTCCCATCTTCCCAGGTCACCTTGACTTCCACTAACCAAGGTCAAAGACATTCCCACTTCAAGGTAGCCAAGAAATATGTATGGAAACCCCTAATTGTGATTATAGATGCCAAGCACACTCAACATACATTAAAATGAATACAATTCATTTAAAAGTTTTTAAAATCTGCTAATACATTGGAACTTTTGTCAGATGAATAATGTTTTCCCTGTGTTATAGAAGGATTTATGAAAAATAATATTTATACATTTGATGATAATTTGACTAATAAGATAAACTAGCAGGATCTGTGGATATACCTATAGTGGTTTGTCGGGTAACTAGTTTATAGTTGTCATCAAATTATGGTGGTTGTCTTGAGGGAAGTTATATATATATATATATTGGTAATTATAACAAACACACTATAAGGTTATATCAATAAAAACAGAAGGAAAAACAAATCATTTGAAGAAGGAACAAATAAGCCTTGTATTTAAAACATTAAAGATACAGTAATAAGAGAGAAGTAGAAATGTAGTGTTCAAAGTTTATCAGAATATGCCCTTTTATAAGTTCATGTACAGTAGAGGAAGAAAGTATTGAGTTCCATTCAATAGAGAAAGAAAGATTAATGTTCTATATATCAGCAGTGAAGTAACTTGTAGAGAGGGTAAGATAAGAAGTACTGTTCTTCAAAAACCTTTGTTTACATAGGATTTACCTAGTGTTGTATACTCTTCTTTTTACTTTCTTACTTCTATTTTTCTTCTGTTCATCTTTTCTATCTTACGTTCTTCTTCTAGCGTCTGGACTTCGTCTTGGGGACTTCGTGTCTGGTCTTCCATTGGGGATTTCTCTTTATCAGAAGCTCTGTGTCATTGGTAGTTTTTAGATAATAACACAAGACTTCGATTTACTTAGATCATATTTTATTCTGAAATCCCCACCAGACTACCTGCACAGATTGAGTTGGCAGCGTGCATAACACGACTTACCAACGTCGTGGTTTTGGCTGATCTGAGTAAAACTCTCTTTCTAATCTAAACTGGAAGAGGGTCTTCTCCACTGATTCTCACGGTATCCACCGGAAGGAAGATATCAGGACTGAGGTCAAGCCTTGTCACTCATCCTTCAAGGCTACCGGCTGCAACTCATAACAGCCATTTTGGTTTCTACTCTACTGTACATAAGTATTAGGAATCTAATAATTATGTAACACTAGGCTCCAAATCAGTCTTTTTGAAAAACTTCTTTTTAGGCGAGAAGGCTTCTGATAGGTCGAAAATTATCATTTTTAGTATTTCTATTTTTGCTTTCTACCTGCACTGATCCTATGTGCAGATTGCTTACTTTCGTCATTTTATTTCTGCTTCCAAACGTTAACTTCTGGCTCACTTCTTATCATATCAATCACCACATATCACAGTATGATAATCTAATCATTACAACGTTTGGTATGTTTACTTAAGAGCTATTGCTAAGTAGTTCAATATGTAAAAAGTATAATAATCTTGATTTAACTCCCTCTCACTCTTTTTTGTTTTCTTTCTTTCCTTCTTTTCATCTTTTCATTATGTTCAATTAAAACAGATTAGCTTCCGTGTCCTCACCCTTTCTTTCTATCTTTCCCCTACTCTCTTTCTTTCTTTTTTCTTTCTTTCTTATTATATTTTTCTGTGTAGTATGTCCTTTTCTTTCCCTTTTTTCTTTATATTTAAAACAGAATGATCCATTATTTAGCCGAGGTGATGACACTCATAAGAAATAAGAATTCGGCGGATAAATAACACCAGATAATCAGGATTTACATTTGGATTGTCTCATTTTTAACCAGGGGTGTTGGAAGAGGATAACAGACATACTTTTAAGTACCCATCATGAATTAATCAAACAAAAGATTTTCGGCATAAAATAACCCAACAAGGGTTGACATGCTGTAAAATCCAACCAACCAACCATCAAGCATTACTTATACAGTGGTACCTTGACTTGGCTGGGTTAGCTCAGTTGGTAGAGCGTTCGGCTAGAAACCACAAGGTTCCTAGTTCAATACCGGTCCACGCCAACTCAGCGTATGAGTAGCACAAGGATCTGTGCAGTAAAGTAAGGAGCTGATGGTAGGTGTGGCGCTCCACCTCAGATGCTAAAAAAACAATCTCCTTGGTCTAGCGCTATTGAAAAGGGGATAGACTCCCTCGCTAACTGGCTGATACCGACTTTAGGCCGCCCAGTCGACTTTACTTACTTACCTTGACTTATGAGTTTGATTCGTTCCGTTCATAACTCAATTTCCTTGTATATCAAATTAATTTTCTCCATTGAAATAAATTGAAATGCCATTAATCTGTACCAGCCAAAACACCCTTATTTTTTGGTTACATTTTTTATCATATAAAAAACATAATAAAATAGAATGTATTGAATTATGTGCTGTAATATGTTTTAATGTTTATTTGTTATATTTTTCTTTGGTGTAATCAATTTTAAAAATTGAATGTTTTTAGGGAACTTATTAACATAAACGTATCTGAAGCTCACTTCTACCTCAAATTTTAACTCTCAATACAAAGCAAAATATTTAGAGTAGGTCCTCAAATTTCATATAGCTAAGAGTCTCAGCAGGTGAAAGTCCAGCCCTGCCAATAAATCTTTTATCATAAACTGAACTTTGTACCAAAACTTGATAAAAGAAATATTACTTATCTCATTTCTTTTATCAATTTCCACCTCATTTATACAACCTGAAACTTTCCTACTTACAATCTATTATCAGGATTTGAGGAAGCATAGCTGGTGTAATGGTTATTTTCATAGGAAAAAATGAACTCTGTGAACAGAGTTCAAATCCTGGACAAGGCTGTTTTCATTTTACGTAGCACTATTACCCATTGGGAAAAGTATGAATCCAACTATTCTCCCTCCAGATATGGGTAAATGATAGGGCAGCTGGGCTCGTTAACCTTGGTATGGTAACCAGTCAAGGAAAAGGAAAACTCTGAATTCAAACCTGTTAAACTCTGTTTAAAAAATTGACCTTGTGATACATCGAGATCACACAGAAGGCTGGTAAATACATACAACCTATTAACTTTAATAAAGGCATGAATCCAACTCTCCCTCTATCCCATTCAATCTCCTGTCAACCATGAATTTGTTACTGACATGTCATGATAGTGAGTAGAGAAAATACCCTAGAGAAAAAATCTGGATCCAACTATTATCTTTCTAGAAATAGGTAAATAATAAGGCAAACTGGGCTCTTTAACCTTGGTAGGGCAACCAGTCTAGGAGAAGGAAAACTCTGAATACAAACCCATTAAACCCTACTTAAGAAATTAGAGCATCTGGCTAGGAACCACAAGGTTCCTAGTTTATTACCGGTCCTCACCAACTCAGCATATGAGTAGCACAGGGATCTGTGCAGTAAAGTAAGGAGCTGATGATAGGTGTGGTGCTCCATCTCAGACACAAAATCAATCTCCTTGGTCTAACGCTAGTGAAAAAGGGATAGACTCACTCGCTGTCTGGCTGATACTGACTTTAAGTCACTCAGATGACTTGCTTTTTAAGAAACTAACTATGTGTCACATCCTGCTCATATGGAAGGGTCTGGTAAATATATACAACCTATCAACTTTAATAAAGGCATGAATCCAATTCTCCCTATGCCTTGCTGAATACCCTGTTATCTCAACCATGAATTTGTTAGTGGAATATCATGATAGTAAGCAGAGAAAACACCTTTGAAAAAAGGTATGAATCCAACTATCCTCCCTCCAGCTATGGGTAAATAGCATGGCAGACTGGGCTCTTTAATCTTGGTATGGTAACCAGTCTAGGAGAACGAAAGCTCTGAATTCAAGCCTGTTAAATTTATCTTAAAATATTTGAGCTTGTGTCACATCCTACTCATGTTGACGGGTAGGTAAACAAATACAACCTTTAATAAAGGCATGAATCCAACCTTCCCTGTGCCCTGTTTGATCTCCTGTTATCTCAACCGTGGATTTGTTACTGGCATGTCATGATTGTAAGAAGAGAAAAGAAGTGAGTGAATGAATACATAGGTAATCTGTTAATTACCTTACCTGTCTAGACAAAAACTGCTGAATGACTCAGAATTGACACAATACAGCCAGTCAGTCTATCACTTGTTTTTTGTTTTTTCTCCTTTTAATTTCTTCATTTCTAACCCCAGAGTTTTCTGAGTAATCATGGATATACCACAATATGATAATTTAACTCTTAACATCCTGTTGAAAATTTTCTTAGTCCAGAGCCCCATTCCTCTAAGGATTCATCAAAAAATGGCTAAAAATGGCCTTTTCATTTAAAGTTACCTGTTATTTCCCTTAAATCAAAGACTTCTAAATATGTTTAATATTACATTTAAACAAAGTCCAGAGCCCCATTCCTATAAGGATTTATTAAAAAAATGGCTGAAAATGGCCTTTTCATTTAAAGTTACCTGTTATTTCTCTAAAGATAAAGACTTCTAAATATGTTTAATAATACATTTAAACAAAGGCTATTGTTTGGGGCGGATTAGGAAAATGAATGTGATTTCTGGCTGGATGGAATGAGGTCATATAGGACATTAAGAGTTAGTTACTACAACGTTTGATATGTTTACTTAAGGGCTATTGCGAATAGTTCAATATGTAAAAAGTATAATAATCTTGATTTAACTCTCTCTCACTCTTTTCTTTTTCTTTCCTTTCCTTCTTTTCTTCTTTTCATTATGTTCAATTGAAACAGATTAGCATTATCACTTCTGCATGCTCACCCCTTCTCTCTATCTTTCCCTACTCTCTTCCTTTCTTTCTTTCTTATTATATTTTTTCTGTGTAGCATGCCCTTTTCCTTCTCTTTCTTTCTTCATAATAAAAACAGAATGGTCCATTATTTAATTGATATGACGACACTTATAAGAAATAAGAATTCACCGGATAAACAACAAAGAAATAAGAATTCACCAGATAAGCAACAAAGAAATAAGAATTCAGTGGATAAGCAACACCAGATAATCAGGATTTACATTTTAGCATTTCATCTTTGACGATTTGGATGATCTCATTTTTAACCAGAGGGTGTTGCAAGATGGGTGTACAGAGATGTGCAACCAAGCGAGTACCCTCCATCAGGAATCTGCCATACTCTGAATGTCTCACAGCCCTGGGAATGGATTCGTTGAAACTTCGGCGTCTGGCAACTGGCCTGGTAAATGCTCATAAGGTCATTAATCATCTTAACAACAGCAACCTTGAGCACCTTTTTGATCTCCATCTCTCCAATACACGTGGGCATGCCTACAAAGTCAGAAAACAGCACTGTTCACGTGACTTTCGGAAACATTTTTTCACGCTCAGAATTTGGTAGACATGGAATAAATTGCCTGCATCTGTTGTAGGCTGCCGGAGCACTGAATCTTTCAAAGCCTCCATGCTTCCTGTAGTCCGCCAACACTATATCTGATGCCACTCTCCACATACACATGCACACACATACATGCATATTACTACTGTAAACTGTTCATGTTCCTGACACAACATTATTCTGTGTACTAGACATAAGACTTTGATGAGTTGTGGTGCACCTGAGCACTGTACACAATAAATTTCATTATTATTATTATTATTATTATAACTAGCAAATATATGCACCCTCCGCGTGCAAGTATTTTAGTTAAATTTTATAATAAAATATGATATTAAATTAGAAAGGCTAATGAAACTGAATAAGAATCTAGATAAAAAGATTTTGAACAGAGGGGGTATGATTGAAAAATAGAACAACTTTGAAACTAACTCTTCCATCATTTTAAGTTAGTCCCGTCTTTCATTGGTAAATTTTCCTGATTTAACTGTTTAGTTAAAATAGGAAGTAAAGAATAATATTAGTTATTTCTTCTTGTTAGGGGATTTCTTTTAAGATTTATTGAACAGATTTTTGCTCATATTCAATAAGATAAAAACCAAACAATTAGAAATTAATAATACTAAATATATTTATTAAAATCAATTTTTTAAGATCAATATGCAAATTAGCCTTCCATTCACACTGTAAACCTCTATTTTGTTGTATATATAAATACATTGCATGTTATTAATATGTAGATATGGTCAACAGTGTAAGTAATGTAAAACAATTTTATTAATAATTGAGGTTTAAATAAAAATAAAATCGTGGAGAATATGATGTAAATAACGAAAGGAATTGTGACTTGTATAGTAATATAGTTTCGGTTACAGACAGACAAACCCACAATCTCCATTATAATAAGATGTATGTACTTTTAAGAAACACGAATATCAATATATAGATAATGAATGCAAATGTCAGTGTGTCAGTGTATCAGTGTGTCACATTTTCTTAAAACTTTACTCTTAGTGGCTGTAGCCCAATATATACTACCATTTTCGAATCAGGTCGACTATATGAGCAATATGCTAGAAGGCAGTGGTTAATGGTCTTAGTGTCCTGGGTATGACGTTAAACTGCATCTAATGGTGAAGTTCCAATTCTGGAGCTCTGGGGAGTGTGGGGTACCCCTTCATTGCCATTACTCCCAGGTATGCTCTGACCCAGAGTGATAGCACCTTTTGGGGTCCCATTTATGGGTTAAATAGAAAAAAATGAATTTTTGAAAAATGTGTTTTAAAAAAATTGAGATTAAATTTTAAAATTTTGAATACTCATCAAGCATAAAAAGAAAAAAATATCTTTGGCATTGTTAAGTTTCTGACCGCTATCCTTGGCCAGTTGTAAAGGACTTAAAGTAAGTAAGTAAGTAAGTCCTGAGCTATAGAATCCTTTGGTAAGTGAATAAGTCCTGAGTTATGTAATCCTACGTAGTGTCAAAGGTCCAGTGATATAATCCTATGTTACGTCGTCCATGAAGGTTCAAAGCAATATGCGTAGGTATGACCAGAACAGCCGGTATAAATAACAGTATCAGCAGCAGAGTACTGCCAGTGGTTGGCCAATAGGTTGGTCACATGGTTATCGGCGAGTCTATAAGTAGAAGTGGACATCTGGCCCACACCTTATATACAAAAACGCCAATAGGCATAAATTAACTCAACAAGGGTTAACATGCTGTAAAATCCAGCAAACCAAACCAAAAGCTGCACTTTCAGGTGACAGTTAAGCTTGCTTCTGGGGAGGGGTCTTCATTAGGGCCTTCAGCCCAATAATGACACTTTGTGCCTCAAGTACGTATTAAATTCTATGAAAAGTAAAGTTAGTAGAGGGGCTTATTGTTGGTATCAGTTGAACAGCAATTAGTCTATCTCCTTTTTGCTAGCATTAGACCAGAGAGATTGTTTTGCTGAGGTGGAGCACCACACCTACCATCGGCTCCAACTTTACTGGTTATCCAAGCTGTGCTACTCATGCGCTGAGTTATCAAGGATTAGTATTGAGCCCAGAACCTTATGATTCCTAAGTGAATGCTCTACCAACTGAGATAAACTGGCCCAAAATTTGGACCATATGACCTTAAGGCACCCCTTTTTGATCTCGATTAAGAAAGGACATGTTTTTCAATTGTCCTGTCAATATCCGGTTGTTTTAACAGACGATTTTTAGATTTTTAAATTATAAAACTAACCCCTAACCCTAACCCCTAACCCTAAACCCCTAACAAACAACCAGATAATGACGGTGTAAAAGAAAAACATTTCCTTTCTTAATCGAGATCAAAAAGGGGTGCCTAAAGGTAATATGGTCCCAAAATTTTATTAAACTTGAACAATATTTTTCAAACAATTACATTTTCATCAAAACAATGTTATAATTCTGCTGCTGCCACTTAATTTAAAGACAATTTGATGTATGTAGGTCCTTACTTTCTGTACAAACAATTATTTTATTTCATGGGTGACTTTTGCTGGATTTTGCAATTAATTTTGATTATTCCCAAATTTATTTTAAAATTATAAAGATTGTGAACCATATTACCTTTAGGCACCCTTTTTGCGATCTCGATTAAGAAAGGACATGTTTTTCATTTACACCATCAATATCCGGTTCTTGGTTAGGGTTAGGGGTTAGGGGTTAGTTTTATAATTAAAAAAAAATTTTTTAAAAATCGTCTGTTAAAACAACCAGATATTGACGGTGTAAATGAAAAACATGTCCTTTCTTAATCGAGATCAAAAAGGGGTGCCTAAAGGTCATATGGTCCCAAACAATTATTTCTATTTCATGGGTGACTTTTGCTGGATTTTGCAATTAATTTTGATTATTCCCCAATTTATTTGCAAGTTATAAATATTGTTATCATACAAAAAAGATTTGTCACAAAAATTATGTAAAATGTTGCCAAAAACAATTGCAGTAATTAAAACTTGAGAATCCAAAATTTCTGAATTGTAGTTTCGAATTTGTTCTATAATCTAAAACTATTAGTATTAGATAGGAATACTTGAAGCCATATAACTGCAAATAAAAGAATATCATTAGATTGGAATAGTTACTTGAAACCATATAATTGTATTTAAAGTATTAGTATAAGTGTAGAGATTACATTCCTTACCATTAAGCGATAGATGGGTTTGAACAATGCCTTATAGTAAGGCAACTATATCATTAAGAATTTTTTATTTTGCTAATTTAAGTTGGAAAATTTGGACCATATGACCTTTAGGCACCCCTTTTGTGATCTCGATTCATAATGACATGTTTTTCATTTACACCATCAAAATCCGGTTGTTTGTTAGGGGTTAGGGTTAGGGGTTAGTTTTATATGAATCGAGATCGCAAAAGGAGTGCCTAAAGGTCATATTGTCCAAAAATTTCAGAACATTCCACTGGTTAGGGTTAGGGTTAGGGTTAATTCATTCAAACAGATATGCTAGATTTATATATTTGTAAATTCTTGTGGCAAGAGAACAAAGAAAGTAACTTTCAATCAAAATTCTTAATGATATAGTTGATTCACAAGAAAACATTTTTCAAAACCATCTATTGCTTAATGGTCTTATTTTTTTAAGGTATAAGAATTTACTGGAAGTGATTTCCACAGTTGAGAAAGTTCAAGAGTGCCTAATTTTATTAGCATTTTTCTTTCCTTTGATGTTAACTCCTAAAAGTAAAATATATGTCCAATCATTGGCATTGCAGTCTTGGAAGACTATATATTTCTCGTGCCCCTGTTACAGTGCTTTCTGTGACTGTGAAGGCCAATGTTTGAAAAACACCCCCGACCACAGATGTTGCATGTGAAGGCTGGCTCATGAAGATGTTGGTGTGCAGGTGCTCTGTTGCCATCGCTTTCTCCTCGTGATGCCCAGTATACGTATAAGGCAGTGAAGGTAGAAGCTATTTATGTTGCTCTTGGTGGGTGTATAGGGTCCCGGTTTCACTTCCACACAAGAGAGTGCTAATAACACATGCCCTATACACTTATCCACATATATAAAAATATATTCACTTTACACTCCTGAATTGTGTACAAATATGTATCCATCTTAATAATAATAATGAAATTTATTGTGTACAGTGCTCAGGTGCACCACAACTCATCAAAGTCTCATGTCAAGTACATAGAATAATGTATTAGTGTCAGGAACATGAACAGTTTACAGTAGTAATATGCATGTATGTGTGTGCGTGTGTGCATATGTATGTGGAGAGTGGCATCAGGTATAGTGTCGGCGGACTACAGGAAGCATGGAGGCTTTGAAAGACTCAGTGCTTCGGCAGCCTAAAACAATGCGGGCAGTTTATTGCATGTCTCCGCAACTCTGAGCGTGAAAAAATGTTTCCGAAAGTCACGTGAGCAGTGCTTATAGAATATCATAATCTATTTCTCTTTGTTTCATTTTTTATCTTAATTTTGTCACTACACTGTAATGCCATGAGTTCAATCCTCACAGAGTGCTCTGCAATATTATATTTTTTATTTTTTTAATTTTTTTATTTGTTCTTGTTTTTTTTTTTATTCTCAGGCAAGATTTGTAAATATCTATTGTTAACCACATTTTAAATTATTTAATTTTAAAAAATTTTTATTTGTGACACATTTTTTCTTCCATGAATAAACATATTCTTTTTGTGTCTTGGATATAACGATAAACTGCATTTAATAGTGAAGTTTCAATTTGGAGATTTGAGGAGTGTGGAGTACTCCTTCATTGCCATTATTCAGGTCACGTATGTGGATTAGATAGAAAAAATGAGTTTAAAAAAATGTGTTTAAAAAAATTGATTTAAAAAAAAACTTTTTTAATACGCATTCAGAATGAATAAAACAAAACTTCTTCGGTATAAAATAACCCAACAAAGGTTGACATACCGTAAAATTCAACCAACCAACTAACAAACATTCTTTTCAGTACGGTCCATTATAAATTTGTAAATCATTACTTGTATGTGCATCCGTAGTTGCAATTGGGGTTAACGTTATTCAATGTTATAATGTCAGCAAATCTCCGGTGAAGATTTGTTAGCCTGTTGCGATTGGTCGGATAAATCACGTGCACAACCATGGCAGCGTGCAGAGCTCTCGGTAGATTATTAGGTGAGCTGGAACAACGTTTTTTTATTATTTAATGGAATTAACACTTTCTTAATTTGTTCAAAATAGTGTGTGAAAGTACAACCTAACTTATATTGAGGTTTTTGTTTCTTAAATTTATTATTTGCACGTAGTAATCGTTCTGATTGTTGTATCCCTGTGTTACTTCCAGTTTTTTGCCTAAGTGATAAACGACAAACGTAAATACTCCCACCCATTCAATTGTCGTGTACCCTTAACTATCTTAAAACATTTTCACCTTGACCTACCCGTTTTTATTCTTGTTTAATTTAGAGTTATTTTAGCAGTAATTATTGTTTGTTCTTATTTTTTTGGTAATAATTCTAACTGATTCGGAAAGTTATTTTCATTAGATCTCAGAAATGACGATGGGATCCCTGGCCTATTGTTTCTATAGGTGACCTTCCTTGTGGTTAGTCTTCTTCCCATGTTCATTCAATCGTTACCGTTTGTAAGAGATCTTTCTTATGTTTATTCACTACTGTTTAATATTTAGGATGATTTAAAATTTACAGTAAATTGAGGACTGACGATCTGTTATTGACTGAGAGTACTAAAGCCAAAAAATATTTCAGAAGCCGGTACTTTCTCATGTCAATAAAACTCAGAAAGTCGGTTAATTATTGAACTCCCACATTTTAAAAACGTAAAAAAAAAACAAATAAAATAAAGATAATAATAATGTTGAAAAAAAAAGGGATCTTTTTAAGGATTTACATTTTAGGCCTCAAATTTATTATAATAGTCAAAACTGTTTTTGTTTCACCCCTATTTCTTCATTTTCATGAATAGTTCCATTAAAAAATGGGGGGGGGGTATTTTATATATAATATTTTCCCTTTTTTTTGGGGGGGGGTATATAGTAGTTGTATTTCAATAAATAAGAATTAATAAATAATGGTTTATTTTATTCTTAATTCTTTCTTTACTAAAATTTTATTTCAAAGTTTTGTCCTTTTATCGTTAAATTTAAAACTTAATCTGTTTTTAGTAATTTTGAAATTTAAACGCAGTTGTGTGTGTGTGACTGTAAAGTTACGTGCAAATTTGAAAATTCACCCAAGATCACATTTTTAAGTGTTAGTTTTACTAATTCAAACTGTTTTATGGATTTAATGATTTTTTAAAGAAATTATTTAAAAAAAATATTTTACCTTTTTTTATTTTTAAAATTAAAAAAGTAGTTTATTAATTGATTTTATTTTTTTAGAGGGAAAGATCCTTAATGACGACACTGACTGACACCGACATATTTTTAATCATAAATCAATTCCTTGTTAATAGTACTCGCTTCGGTAGTACGTATCTATAATATATATATAAATCAATTCCTTTTATTTATTCTTACACGTGTGGGCTGGGGAATTATCTTTTTTAATTGATAATCAATTCTGATTCACTTTTACCTTTTTTGTTTTGAAAATGTTTAATCTTAAATATAGTATTAAAAAAGTGTTATTCTTAAAGAAAGTTTAAGAATATGCTATCAGTTGCTTTTATTAACTTCTTTCCTCACTATTTAGAAAACAATTCAGTTTTTATATTAAATAACATTTCCAAATGACATACTCGTAAAAGTTGACTAAAAAAAAAAAAAAGTTAATAATATTAAATTTGTCATTGCATCGTACGTACCACTAAAATATGAGGCCTTGACCTACAGTAGGAGTGTTATACTTGGGAGGAAAAAACGAAAGAGTAATTCTTCCTTAAAAAACACTTTGTCTTATAAATATTTTTCTTTCTTAACACAGAATAAAAAAGAATGCTTGGTCTCCTCTTTCATGTCGTATTTAATCATATTTTAATAGTATTTAAATCATTTATTAACGATGAACTATTATCCATCACTGCTCTCATCTCAACTACTAACAGGTGAAACGAAGGACACTGCTGAATAAACTGAGACAATTACAATCTTTTATACAGTTAAAGATTATTTTGGTTATAATTTCTTGTAACAACAATATTGTGCTTCATTTATTTATTCATTCAGGATTTAAAAAAAATGTCTTCAAGTAAATCTACTTGTATTTTATATTTATTTATTTTCTTTTGTGTAATTAAAATAATAATGTTTAATTCCTTTTATGAATTGTAAAATTTAATGAGTGTCAAAATTAATTTTTAATCATTTTTTAAATGACCTACGTATAATTGAGAGAGAGAAAAAAACAGCAAATTTGTATGTATTTGTTCAATTTAAGGGTCCCGAATAGAGTTCAGCTGACTTCATACTTAAAAATAAAATGTGTTCTCCTCTGGACATTCTGTTGGTTCTAAAAAAAAACAGAAAATTTTGTGAACACTGTTTTGCATGTCCGTACCTAGTTGAAAAATCTAAGAAAAAACAAAAAAAAAACAAAACAAAAAACAAAAAAACAGGTTTGGTATGTGTGACCAAAATTCCAGTTCGACTAAATCTCTTCCTTTCTTTAAACTTTTCTAAAAAATTGTAAATAAACACTTTGATTTTCTTCCCTAACAGAGCCTTATAATTTTTTTCTATGAATTTCATAATCATAACAATGAAATAAATCACGTTAAAAAGAGCACAATCTCAAGAGAGTAAAAAACTGAAAAAATGTGCCATTTTGACAGATACAGATTTTAATTTGTGGAATTTTCTCATTTTAAAGACTGTAAAACAAATAATAATGATTTTTTAAATCCTTTCTCTTCATGTTACAGCAAAAATTACGTTAAGTTTCATTGATTTTCTCAGAGTTTAGTTGAATTTTAATTCATGGGTTGGAGTGGAGGGTATTAAAAACACGTGACTTTTTGGCCCAACTTAAATTATAATATCATATGACAGCAACAACATAGACACACATCTGGTGATGTATCTGTAAATATATTGCACATTTTTCTCAATTCTTGTGTTAATCGTTTTGTCTTAAATTTTGTTCTGGTTAGATTTTTTTTAGTTAAAAAAACCCAAACAAACAAAAAACAGGATAATGAAAATGTGACAAGCACATTTAAGGGTAGTATTTAGCTGAATCCCTCTTGGGACCCTCTAACTGAACAAGTACCTCCCCTTTTTTTTTCTTTTTTTTTTAAACAAACTATTATAATGAACGGTTAGGGCTGAATTTAGAAGGGGGCAATTTCACTGGGCTCCCCTACCAGAGTGTAGTACAGGTTAATCTTACAGCCAATATAATTGAGAAAAATAAAATAAAAATTTTTCTTCGGAACGAATATTTTTTCTTTTAAATTAATTTTACTTCATTTTTTTTTTCTTGTATACCGAATTTAATTTCTATGTTGAAGTAACTTGAAGGAGCCTCCTAAACAGAAATCTAGATCTGGTTCTGTGAACAACCCCTAATTTTTAGTCCCAAAGGGGTATTTTATTATTATATATTGCATTTAATGAACAACCCCCAAACTTTTGGCTATGCTAACCTATAAAAATATTTCTTCAATATTTGTTTTTGAATTTTATATATTGTTATACAGTGTAAAAAAAAAATGTTCTGTTTTGATTGTCATAAAATTGTTTTATGACAGACAATAATCAAAACAGAAAGAGTTTTGATGCCCCACAAAAGAAAAACCTTAAATATTTGAATTAATTTTAATTTAACTGTTAGAAACTTAGTTTTATTAGAAAGAAAACATTTATTTGAATTTTGAGTGCAAAACTATTTTTTATGTCTATTATTAAAAAAATATAAGATTTCAAAGATCTGTTTACATTTATTTATGAAAGAGTGCCCGGAGACTTTTTTTTTTTTTTTTTTTTTTTTTTTTTTTTTTTTGCTAGTTACTATAAAAATTCATATGCAGTGTTTTTAATATTCAATTCAAGATTATCAGCCTTTTCAGTCCTAATTTTTCTTATACTGATCACATGATTAACATCTATCAACACAAACATATGACAGTATCCTTTACAGTCTGCTTATCTGCTGCTCCTGCTGCTGCTATTATTTAATCCTCCACACCTACACTTTGAGAGCAGATGTTTTGACTTACATACACAATCATTTTACTTTTTTGTACACATATCATTTGCAGCCCTACAGAAGAACTTTTAACCTTTGAACATTACTAAGTTATTCATCTTACTATGTCTTTTTTGTCCTTTTGTCAGTCACCACATAACTCAAGGACAGGGGGATGACCATCAATGGGACTTTAGAGCATAGTTTTGATTTTAGCATATCAGCAGTGATGCTGATAGCTTTTAGATTTAGTGTGTCCTGGGACACACATATTTGCTTTGAATGAGTCCCCGGGAAAAATTATGGGTCCCAACTAAAGTTTATTAATATATTGTAGGGTTTTTATTTATGATCTGGGGAAATAACTGAAGCTGTCTCACTCCTACTTTGTAACCTATCCTGTGTAATTCATTTCTAAGAAACTATTGAAATGTATTTACAGTTAGCTTGAAATGGTGAGGGAAGAAAAATGAAAAATACTGGGATGCATGGATATGATTTTACTGCGTCCTTTTAGATTTTTGTGCGACAGGGATGCAGGACGCATATCTATCAGCATCTCTGTATCCGGTTTTGAAAATTGCAAGACCTTTTTAGTAAGACTAAAAATTTAAAAAGGTCTGGTAATTTTCAAGACCCAATATGCTAAAAGCAAAGTTCCAGTTTAAGATTATATTGTAAACCAAACTCTTACTTTGTTCCTTATTTACTTCAAATAAAATTTTAAAAATTCCACCGTTTTGATTTACTCCTTTTGTGAAAGAACCATTTAAACTAGCAACTCCTGGCATAAGTATTCAAATCTTAATGTAATGAAATATATTAAATTAAACTAACATAATTAAGTAACAACGCATATAAAAAGATTACACTTATTTTAATCATATTTTAATTGGTTTCTATATGAAATCATTCATAGGATTGATTTTAATGTTGGAGAATCAAACAATAATATTAGATCAATAACACCAAGTAATTATTTATTAAACCCAGTTTTGTTAAAACCAGTATGTAAATTAACGACACCATATCTTATTTCATAGACATTGTTAATAAATAAGATAAATTCTATATATTAAGGATTTTGACTATAAATTAAATACTCATTGATAAACTTATGCAATTCTTGAGGATATTGTGATGTAAGCAGTGATGTAGTTTCAGTTACGGATAGACCCCGAATCTCCATTATAGTAGGATATACTAGTAATTATATATATATATATATATGTTTTAAATTTTTAAGTAGTGTTGATTGTTATCAATTTATATAATTAAACTTGGCTATTTCAGGAAAACTGTTGCTAAAATTTTCAAGTATGAACTTGTCATCATACTAAGCAGAGTTTACAGTTCAGTTTATTTTTAAAAAAACAAATAAAACAATCTCTAAAATAATTACTGACATCATTTGTATTTTGGGGTGTTTAAATTTGTAAATTATTTTTAACTTGATATTTATTTTGTTTTTCTCTACACTCTGGAATGAGAATTATCTCTTAAAACACTTGACCCATTGTTTCTTACTTGTTGACATAAATTTTCTGCTTATGTAATTGTATTTCAATTTTTAAAAATATATCAGTGATTTTCTGTGTTACTACTGATTCCCTTTTATTCTTTCTTTAAAATACAAAATTAAAATGGCTGCTGGGTAGATCAGATTATTTAGGTCATAATATAAAGTGATACAAACAAGTCTCATCAAACAACATGGTTGGTTGGTTGGTTTTTAAAAGATTAAAAAATGAGTTTAAAAAATAAATTTAAATACCTAAGAATGAATAAAACAAATGTCTTTGGCATAAAATAGCCCAAGGGTTGACATGCCATAAAATCCAACCAACCAACCATATTCTATATTGATATGCCTATTGAGTAATCACACAGGCTTATTAGATTTTAGCTCAAGGTTTAAAATATTCTTAAATTAACTGATTTGTTAAAATTGATTTGCAATTTTAGGCTTTTTTCATATATAATACTAGAAGCAACTACCTGTCATCACCTGGGTAGAGGTTGTTTTTTTTTTTTTTTTTTTTTTTTTTTTAAGTTAGTCTCGCAGGTCCATTATCACTGAATTGTGAGTTGGATCCCCGCAGGATGCCCATTAAAATCCCCACATAAAAGACCTTGCATTGATCCAGCTACTCTAAAAAGAAAAATTAATGCCTACTATTTACAATATTAAATGCCAAAACAAAAATTCCATGCTGTTATCATTTAAATTTAATTTTATTATCTTCAATATAAATCAAATCTTCATTATTTTACTCAAAAAGCAAGATCTGGTGATAGTGAATATGTAGCTATATTACTTTGTCATTAATTGTTTTATTTTCATAGTTTTCTCCGGACATACACACAACTGCCCTTTATGTATATACTAGAAGCGGCTACCTGGCGTCACCTTGATAGAGGGTGGATAAATAAAAAATTTAATCTTGCAGATCCATTATTACGAGTTTGATCATTGCTGGATGCCCCATAAAAATCCTCACGTAAAAAGACCTGGTGAGACGTCAGGAATTTTTTTTCGCCTGGCTAAAGGGAATGATATTATATATAAAAATATAGTGAGAAATTTTAATTCAATAATTTACAATTCTAAAAAAAATAAGATATTAATGAGGCGATTAATACAATCAATTCAAAGTGGAAAAAAACAAAACACGCCAATGATTTACCCTTCTGTTATTATATAAATTTTAATTTTTAAATATCTTCCCAAATATGAATAAAATCTTCATTATTTTTGCACAGAAATCAAGTTCTGGTGGAATATGTGTGTGTATATATATATTTACTTTGTCGTTAATTAATGTATTTTCATAGTTTCCTCTGGACATACATACACACAACTGCCCTTTATATATGTATATAGAAGTTTAATTTTCTACTTATGGACAAAACTGAAATATATTTTTGTATTTTTATTTTTTCTTCTTATCAGAGAAAGTTTAAGTGAGGATAATGATAAAAAATTCAAAGGTTTTGGTAGAGGAAAAGTGTCAATATATATGTCAACAGATTATAATCTGTCTAGGTGAATAAAGTGGGGGTATTTTGTGATTTCTTCTTATATGTCTACTTTATTATTGATCTTGTTATTCATATATTATACTAGACAAAATGTGATCATTGGGTCACATTGAGCTCTGGGTAGATAATTGGGATTAAGGAAAAGTAAGTTTGTAAAGCGAATTAAATTTTTAAAAAATAATAAATGCAGCTAGAGAATTAAAAAAAAAAAAAAAAAAAAAAAAAAAACATTAAAATCATTTTGTAAGATTTCTTAGAAAAGAAACGTTTGACCTAACTATGGGCTAGTTGCTTCTGGAACTTAACATACAAATCTATTTCATACTCTCTAAATCAATCTCTTTACTCGGATAGAGAAACTAACATATATAACGAGGAGGTAATCAAAATATAGAGAGGTGGGGAAAGTGACTGACAGAAAGTGAAGTGAGAGACGGGTCAGTTTTTTACTTAATTGCAAATTTCAACTAATTTTTCAAACCTAACTCAATCCTAGAAATAAGGAATATTTTTATATGAATTTTGTGTGATTAAACTAAATAAGAAAAAAGCCTTTAGTATACAATCATTGATTTACTTAGCTTTAATATAATTATAGATCTACGAGCAAGAATATGCGCCCTCCAGGTGTAGGTATTTAAGTTTTAATGTAATGAAATATATTAAATTAGAAAGACTAACAAAATTAAATAAAAATGTATATAAAAAGATTACACTCATTTTAATTAAATTTTAATTGGTTTCTATATAAAATCATTCAAAGGATTGATTTTAATACGTTGGAGAATAAAACAATAATATTAGAGATCAATAACACTAAGTAATTATCTATTAAACCTAGTTTTGTTAAAACCAATATGCAAATTAACCACGCCATATATCATGTAAACCTTTATTTCTTATTGATATATAATATTTCCTGGGAAATTTGATAGGTCCCAACTAAAGTTTCTTTAATAAATTGCAGGGTTTTTGTTTATGAACTGGGGATGGGCAAGTTTTCTTTGAAACAACTAAAGCTAACTCCTACTGTGGTACCCCATCCCATGGAATTCATTTTTAAGAAAATATTGAAATGCATTTGCAGTTAGGTTGAAATGGTAGGGGGGGGGGAAGAAAGACACCAACAAAAAATACCATAGTTAGGCACAAGTCCAGAAATTCTCTTGCGATGTTGCAATGGAAATTGGAATAAAGCTACTTTCTGCCAATTAACTGAGAACTCCATCCCTGAACTGTTACGAGTTGGTTGTGTGCAATGTATCAGAATATTTTTATGAAAATTTGTCCCTGGTGTGCATGGATACGGTTTTACTATGTCCTTTTAGATTCTTATGTATCAGGGATGCAGGTCATGTTCCCTATCAGCATCTCTGTGTTGTATATATATATATATATATGTATTTGTGTGTTTTATATGTATAAAGTAGTTTCTTTTCCTGATTCGTTTCTATTTGAATTTTCAGTTAATAGAACAACTGGTGTACGTCATTGTTACACAGCCACCCGCCACATTTATTAATTGGCAATGACACCAAACTTATCTGCCAAGGGTTGACTGGAAAACAGGTAAGATAATTAAATAACTTTTTTATATCTATAAAAACATCTGGCATAGATCTATGGTTAGAACTCTCATCTTGTAAGCCATTTTTCTGAGGTTATTCTTCATTCTGTTCTTTATGAATGTAATCTAAGGTTGGCTAGCATCAGATTCAAGCTGTGCTACTCATACACTGAGTTGGTGAGGGCCAGTATTAATCTCGGCATGTTGTAGCTCCAAAGTGGATACTCTTGCTGTCTGTCTTATACCGACAATAGGCCATTCCGGCAACTTTACTACTACATAATTTTAGATCACCTTATATTGATGGAAAACTGAAATCACACATTTGGTAGTATATTGTAACACATTGGCTGTGATTGCTAATGCAATACTTATTCCCACCCGGCACCATGTTCCAACTTGTATGATATCAGTACCAGGCCAGATATCTTAGTGTCCTGGGTATGATGTTAAACTGCATCTAGTGGTGAGGTTCCAATTCTGGAGCTTTGGGATTGTGGAGTACCCCTTCATTGCCATTACTCCCAGGTCCACTCTGACCCGGAGTGGTAGTACCTGTTAGGGTCATATCTATGGGTTAAATAGATCAAAAAATGAGCTTAAGAAATGTGTTAAAAAATAAATTGAATATTAATCAAGAATAAATCCTTGTTGGGTATACAAATCTTTTTTTAAACAATATTTTTTTTTTTTAAACAAAAAATTTGGCTTAAAATAACCCAACAGGTTTACAAGCCATAAAATCCAACCAACCACCCAATTCTTGTGCTTTGCAGTGTGTGGAGTACCCCTTCATAGCCATTACACTCCTGTCTACGCTTAGTCAGAGTGGTAGTACCTGTTAGGGTCTCATCTATGGGTTAAATAGATTAAAAAATTTGTCAAAAAAAAAAAAAATTGTATACCCAACAAGAATGAATAAAACAAAAACATCTTCGGCATAAAATAACCCAATGGATTTGACATGCTGCAAAACCCATTTCTCGAGCTTTGGGGAGTGTAGAGTACTCCTTCATTGTCATTACTCACAGGTCCACTTTGACCTGAAGTGGTAGTGCTTGTTAGGATTGCATCTAGGAGTTAAATAGATAAATAAAATGAATTTGATAAATGTATTTTTAAAAAAGATTGAATATCCAACAAGAATGTATAAAACAAAAACCTTTTTGGCATAAAATAACCCAACAAGGGTTGACATGCTAACATCCAACCAACCAAACACTGGACAGCTGTTTCGACCTTATTTGGTCTTATCAGCAGTGTATCTCTGTCACTTGAGATTGAACAAGTGACCACAGAATGCAGGGCCGAAACTCTACCTCTGGTCCATAGCCCATGCCACACACGGACTAGAGGTAGCATTTCGGCTCTGCATTCTGTGGTTGCTAGTTCGATTTCAAGTGACAGAGAAATTTTTAAATTTTTTTTATTTATTTTACTTTGCAAACTCTCTTTTCCTTAATACCAATTAGCTAGCAAGAGCTCAATGGGTGACCCAACTGGTCACATTTTGTCTAGTACCTTTTAAAATCTCTTTGATTATCTCTTATCCAGTATAATGAAACTATTTTTCAATTATGGTAACTTCAGAATAAAAATTTTGGCTTGAATATTAATTTACAAAACCTTGTTAAACGTTTGTTTCATTTTTTTTTTTTTTTTTTTTTCCCAGGGAACTTTTCACAGTGAACAATGCCTTGAATATGGTACTAAACTGGTTGGAGGAGTTTCTCCTGCCAAGGCAGGAACCACCCATTTGGGTGTCCCTGTTTTCGCCTCGGTCAAAGAAGTAAGTAAATATGTTGTCTTCTGTATAATATAAATGTCCCAGGAAAGAGTTGGTTTCAAATCTTGTTGATTATTAAGATATTTTATTCTATCTAAAATTTATTCTTTAAATTTAGGCACAAAAAAGCCAATTCAGATATTTTAAAGAAATTAAATAGACTAGCAAAAATATGTACCCCCTGGGCACAAGTATTTAAGTTTTAATAAAATCATTTGAATTAAACCATTTAAGTTTTTATGTAATAAAATAGTATATTAAATTAGAAAGACTAACGAAATTAAATAAGAATGCATATAAAAAGATTACTTATTTTAATTATATTTTAATTGTTTTCTACATAAAATCATTCATAGGATTGATTTTAATAAAACAAGATTTACATCATAACACACATAAAAAAAAAAAAAAAAAAAACTTACACAATACAGTGGAGAATAAAACTGATATTAGAGATCAATTACACCAAGTAATTATTTATTAAGCCTGTTTTGTTAAAACCAGTATGCAAATTAACCGCACCATATATTATGTAAACCTTTATTTCTTAGTGATATATAAACACATTGCAGCATTTTAAATGCATCAATAACATGGGCTGTTTTGAGGTAAATCTATCTCGGATTTTCATAGACATTGTTAAGATTTATTCTATGTATTAAGGATTTTGACTATAAGTTAAATACTCATTGATAAACTTAGCAATTCCTGGGGGTATTGTGACATAAGCAGTAATGTAGTTTTGGTTACATACACAGAATCTCCATTATAATAAGATGTGTATGTTGTAAAATAAACAGGTTGTTATATGAGAAAGAAAAAGTATGAAGAATCAGATGGACTTGTTTTACTGGGTGTGTTTGGAGAGGTGTCATCAGAATTTATTAGTAAAAGTGATTTACATTTAAAATAGCAATGCACCCTCTTTGCCAAAACATCAGAATTTGAGATTTGGGGAATACTCCTTACAGTAAAATCCTTATAAGTTCACAGCCAAACATTGTATTACAGTCAAAGTTATATCATTAAATAGCAAATAAATAGATCTTTAATTTGGTGCAATAATTTATAAAATAACCCCAATAGTTTTTTTTTTTTTTTTTTTTTTTTTTTTGACAAAATGAAAACTGCCATATTGCTCATTTTAGCACATTTAGCCATGAATCAGTTTTTTTATGCACTCCGTAGTTATAATTCTCTTATTTATTTATATTCTGGCAAAACCTCTTAGAATATTGTCACATAATTTTCTGACAAAATAGAGTTAGAATAGACTACTCAGTTCAATTTGATATGTGATATAAGGCAAATACATACGAGTAGTCTATTCTAACTCTATTTTGTCAGAAATTATGTGACAATATTCTAAGAGGTTTTGCCAGAATATAAATAAAATAAGAGAATTATAACTACGGAGTGCATAAAAAAAACTGATTCATGGCTAAATGTGCTAAAATGAGCAATATGGCAGTTTTCATTTTGTCAGGGAAAAAAAAAAAAAAAAAAAAAAAAAACTATTGGGGTTATTTTATAAATTATTGCACCAAATAAAGATCTATTTATTTGCTATTTAATGATATAACTTTGACTGTAATACAATGTTTGGCTGTGAACTTATAAGGATTTTACTGTAAGGAATATTCCCCAAATCTCAAATTCTGATGTTTTGGCAAAGAGGGTGCATTGCTATTTTAAATGTAAATCACTTTTACTAATAAATTCTGATGACACTAGAGTTAGAATAGACTACTCAGTTCAATTTGATATGTGATATAAGGCAAATACATAGTTCGAAAATTCAACTATATTGAAAATTACTATGTGAATTTTCATAAGTTTATCTTGATAGTGCTAAAAATGATAAGCTATGCCTATCCATTATGTAACAGGTTTAGCTTTTAGACAACCATTATCTTAGAATTAAAAATAAAACTCATTGTATGTATCTTTTATTTTTTCAGGCTCGGGACAAAACAGGTGCCAATGCTTCTGTGATATTCGTACCACCCCCTTTTGCTGCCAAAGCAATTCTTGAGGCTATTGATGCTGAAATGCCCTTGGTTGTGTGCATTACAGAAGGCATTCCACAACAAGATATGGTCAGAGTTAAAAGAAAACTCACTGAACAGACTAAAACAAGACTTATTGGGCCAAACTGTCCAGGAGTCATCAAGGTAGATATATATAATTTTTGGTCTTAAATATGTGTGTTATATATATATATATATATATATTATTTATATTTTTTTGCTTGAAGGCAATTACAATGCATATATCGTATAAAATTCAATAATTATTGAAAATAATCATGACAAGCGAACTCTGCAAATATTGTGCCCCACGTCTGTACAATGTTCTACGTGGGGCACAATATTTGCCGAGTTCACTTGTCATGATTATTTTCAATAATTATCGAATTTTATACAATATACACATTGTAATTGCCTTCAAGCAAAAAATATAAATAATAATATACTTTACTCAATAATGCTTCTAAAGCAAATTATCAAATCTCATATATATATATATATATATATAATAATCCAATTGACTGGTAAAGGATGATTCTATTTGGGATCCTCAAAATATCACTTTATATCCATACTGTATGCTCATGTAGGTGCAAACTTATAGATTCATACAAGGATTTTTATAAATCCCTCAGAGAGCTCAATGTATAATAACTAATAAATTAATTATATGCAGAGCAATATATAACTTTCAAAGAAAGAAAGACTTAACACACCATCATTTGACTATGATAAATTTATTTCAACTAGAGACTCAATATGAGTTAAGTCTCATCAGATAGTGATTACAAAAGGTGATTCATTCATTGTTGATTCATTCTGACTAAATCTTTCATGAAACAAAGACAAAATATTAAGTTGTACACAGGATCAGAATTGATTGTGTTGATTTATCTACCTTTTCCATTTATATTTTTCTCATTTTGTCAGATTTTTTTCAAAGGTAAAACACCCACCAAAAGGGGGTGTCCTGGGTATTGACACTAAACTGCATCTGATGGCCAGACTCTAATTCTGGAGCTCTGGGCAGTGTAGAGTACCTCTTCATTGCCATTACTCCCAGGTCCATTCTAACTTATATGTACAGTAATAAACATGTGTTAGTAAAAGTTTGTACCTATTTATTTATTATATATTTATATATATATATATATATATATATATATATATATATATAAAGAAAAGAAAGTGAATCCGACGGTATTAGTATATTAAGAAAGAATGAAAAACACAGGTTTAAATGAGTTAAGTGGTGAGGTTTCAAACCTCAAATTTTAAACAGACTGAATAACAAGGACTACCACTCGCTTTTCTCGTTATTCTGTGATAAAAATTTCTTATTACCTTCCATATACCAACAAATGCCCTGAAGATAATCTAATTAATAGATTGAAACACTGCAGCGTCGGCCAATAAACTCACCACTTAACTCATTTAAACCTGTGTTTTTTCATTCTTTCTTTTATATATATATATATATATATATATATATATATATATATATATATATATATATATAAACTTTATTACTTTTTACTAAATAGAATGTTGAAATAAGTAGTCTCACTCATCAATCCATAGCATCCAAGAAATGAGATATTTTCTATGGATTATCATTATATTTATGGATATTTGTTGTGTTCAATATATGTCAGGTTGCCCAAAGAGGTTGACTTAAAAGGAGGCATGGTTTGTGTAACGGTTATTGTCATAGAAAATGGAATTGGTGAACTGAGTTCAAATCCTGGATGAGATTGTTTGTGTTTCATTTCCCTCTGATCCCTTTACGAAAGGCATGAATCCCCCCCTCCCTCCACTATGTAAATATTAGGGCAGATTGGGTTCTTTTGCTTACCTTGGGTCACATCCTGCTCTGAATTCAAGCCAGTTGTACTCCTCATTGTGGCAGGGGAGGTCTAAACTTGGTAGTGTCAGAGCCATGCTGTCAGGAAATTTTCCTGGTAGGCTCCCCGAGGCGGATAGGTCTGACACCCAGTTGTATTGGGGGCCACAACCCGCCCAAAGGGGCTGTGGCAAAAATCCAAAGGGTGTCTCCATTGTCAGGAATCAATGGCTTTGATGTATTTGTAGAAAATCTGCAGCAAACAAAGGCATCTCCTTCCTCTTACCAGCATATGCTTGCAGGGTTTGGGGACCGCTTGTGAATTTCAAATTCCCTTGTTAGTCTTTCCATAAATTCACCACAGGGGAATTCGTTGATTGGAGTCGGCTCAACCAGCCCAGTGTGAATGTTTGTCATAGAAACAGAAGAGAAGTTGTATTCTGGTTTTAAAAATATTAGAAATATTAGGTAAATAGCTACTTGAACTGTATCATTAAAACTCCTTAGATACTTGAACTGAAGAAAATGAACTACTCTTTCATATGATCAATGGTAGAAGTTGAATGGATTTTAAAATCATTTGTAAAAGTATAAATTATAAAACACTAACTTACTATTTGATTTGTTGCATGTTTATTTAAAAATGTATTACAGCTTGTAATGATTTAAAAAATTTAAAAAATTTTCTTCTGATTACAGCCGGGAGAATGTAAAATTGGTATTATGCCTGGACATATACACCAACAGGGTAGTATAGGTAAGTGCAAGCTTTAAATTTTAAAATAATTTTTATTCAAAGCACACTATACAGATTAAGTGCTAAAACATGTTAAAACAAATTTTAGATTTGAAACTACTCCAAAATTTGATATTTAATCATCAGGTTTTTCACCTAGTGGTGCAGTTCCAATTCTGAAACTCTGGGGAATTTGGACCCCTTCATTGCCATTACTCCCAGATCCACCCTTACCTGGAGTGGTAGTACCTGTTAGGATCTTATCTATGGTTTAAATAGATATAAAATTAATTTGAAAAAAATTGAATATCCAACAAGAATTGAAATGTCTTTGGCATAAAGTAACCCAACAAAGGTTGACCTGCCATTAAAACCAACAAAATTTTTTTTTCTATGTATTAATATTTTGACTATGATATGAATTAAATACTCATTGATAAACTTACACAATTCCTGAGGGTATTGTGATGTAAGCAGTGATGTAGTTTCAGTTACAGACAAACAAACACCAAATCTCCATTACAATTAAGATGTGTGTGCAGAGGGGGGGGGGGTATTAGATATTGTGTTGTCAAATTGTAGGAAGCATGGTGGTTTTTAAGGATGCAGTGTTTTGGCAGGTAACATCTGATGCAGGTAGAAAATCTATCTGAAATTGTTTTTAATGCATATTACTTTAATTTTCTCTTTTGATTTTGTTTTAGGAATTGTTTCACGTTCAGGAACATTAACATATGAAGCTGTTCATCAAACAACTATGGTGGGTCTTGGCCAAACTTTGTGTGTTGGAATTGGTGGTGATCCCTTTAATGGGACAGATTTTATCGATTGCTTAGAAGTATTTATTCAAGATCCAAAAACTAAAGGTAATTATTTTTTAAATAATTCTAAACAGTGTTCTTTAGGAAGATCTTCAAATATAAAAATAATGTTGTAAAATCTTTAAAAAAATTTTTGGGTTGCAGTGATGCTGATAGCTTTTTGATTTAGTGTGTCCTGCAACACACATATTTACTTTGAATGAATTCCTGGGAAAATTAATGGGTCCTAACTAAAGTTTCTTAATAGATTGTAGGGTTTTTTTTTTTTAATGATCTAGGGAAATAACTAAAGCCGTCTAACACCTACCTTGTAACCTATCCTGTGTAATTCATTTCTATAAAACTATGGAAATGTATTTACAGTTAGCTTGAAAATGGTGAGGGAAGAAAAAAAAACACTGGATATGATTTTACTGAGTCCTTTTAGATTTTTGTCTGTCAGGGATGCAGGATGCGTACCTATCAGCATCTCTGGGGTTGTTGGATAATTATTGACTTGCTGCTGAAAATTGGTAAAAATTTGAACATGTTCGGCTTTGTTATTATTAGAATTTGTGAGAAACCACTGTTGTAACCTAACAAAGGTTACTTAATGAGAAATAACCAAACGGAGATTGGAAATTAAATGGAATCTTTATAACATTAACAAAATACAATACTTGCCAGTGGCATGGAAGAAGGTAAACCACTGCTAGTGGTATAAGACTACCGGTCAGCATAATACCCATGTATTTATGAGGATTGGGACATACCCATTAATGTTCATAGTTAGAGTATATAGCACCCACCCAGCCAATTTCCATACTTTTCTGAGATTTTTTGAGACTATGGTTGAATGGCCAAAATTCTCCTTGTCAAGCTTTTATCCTCTTCTACGGCTGCCAAAAATGCCTATTCATTGAAATTTAATTGTTGACCTCTTCCTTCTTCATCTGCAAGGTTTGTATCATCCAATTTGAACTTCCTGAACCATCTTTACACTTGGCTTTTGCTGATTGTTCCTTCACCAAAAAGTTCTTTAAGATCACAAAATGACTGTGTAGCATTCCAACCTTTCTCGAAGTGGTAGAGCATAATATGATGAATGTGGATATGATTTTCTATACGCTTTCTAAAAAGAGAGGATTATTTTTTATGAAACAAATTAAACAAACCATCTATCATTTTTGTTGAAAAAAGGCCACAATAATTATGCACCAACCCAATAATAAAAATTTGCCTAACAGCTTCAAAATTTTGTTGCAATAACTCCCTAGAATTGTGTGGGCAGAGGTGACATTGTCAATGGAGATATCTAGGATATAACCTTGATGAGAAACTATTTCTGAAACTGTGTGGGCATCTATAGTGTGTTAAGAAAATAGTTTTCCTCAAGTTGTTCTTGTAGATATTTTTGGTGTGTGTTTTTTGTTTGTTTTTTCTTCTCTTATATCTTTATTGAACAAGGGTTAATGTTGAAGAGAAAACATGAGATGCTAAATATAAAATGAGCAATGTACAAATAGGAATATAAAGAAACTTTTAAAGTTAGAAAGGATTCAAAAATATATTATTTGTAGGAGAATTATTTAGCTGATAATAAGACTTGTATTGTTTACCTGAAAACTTGTATTACACTTTAGCCAACAAGACTTCCATTTATGTGGTGTTTGAATTTATTTTAGGGTATTTTAAACCTTGTGGTTCCTAGGCGGATGCTTTATCACTCAGTCTGTCTAGGAATTACAAGGTTCCAGGTTGATACTTGTCCCTGCCAACACCGAGCATGAATAGTACAGCTTGGGTAATTTGATCTGTGTGGTAAAACATCTGAGAGCCGACAGTAGGTATGGCGCTTCACCTCAGACGCCAAAACAATCATCCTGGTCTAGTGCTAGCAAACAGGAGATAGACTCCCTCGATGTTTGGCTGATACTGATAATAGGTTGATCTGCAGACTCATAGCTAATAACTTATTGAAAATAATCTTTGTCTTTCTCTCCCCCTCCCCCCTCTTTTTAAAATTTTTTTTTTAATTTTTTTTTTTTTTATTTTTTTTTTTTTTAGTAGAAATTTAAATCAAATTATATGTTTGATGTATGTTTTTTAAATGTATATTTAACAATTTTTTTCTTTCTTTTTCACTAGGAATTGTTCTTATTGGGGAAATTGGTGGCAATGCAGAAGAAAATGCTGCTGAATACCTGAAACAACATAATTCGGTAAAATATATTTCCTTCTTACAATGAATTAACACTACAAGATGTTTATTTAATTATTTGGTTTTTCTAAAGATTTTCATCTTAGTTTTACTTCAGCTTAGACCTGTACCTAAATATAAAAATGAATATAACTCTTAATATCTGTTGTATGCTGGAACATAGAATGTTTCAATATGCTAGTACATCCAAATAAGGGTTTGCACTAACAATAATGTACTTTGTAAGAGGGTGCTAAGAATTGAGGTCTTAAGTAGACGGTTCTCATATCGATCTGCCAACTACTCTAAACAGCAGTACACAAATAGTCATGGACTAGTTCATTTACTCTCCAAGAAAAAGTAAGATAGGCTAGTCCAGCAGAATATCCCATCTCTCTTTCTTTGCAATCTCTTAATATACAGAGCATATTTTCCTGGTTATAAACATTGCAGTAATTTTTAAATGCATTTATCATCTAACAACTCAACTCTTACTTATGCACTTTATTTATTTATGTAAATAAATTTTCTAAAAGCAAAAATTGAACTTCTTTTTTTAATTTTTTTTTTTAATCTTTACTAACATGACTCATTAATTGAAAAAGAGACTATTCAAATCGTCAAAGATGAAATGCAAAAATGTAAATCCTGCTTATCTGCTTATCTGCCGAATTCTTATTTCCTATAAGTGTTGTCACCTCAGCTAAATAATGACCATTTCGATTTTATTATAAAGAAATAAAGGGAAGAAAAAGACATGATACATCAAAAAAACTTGGTAAGAGAAAGAGTAGAGGAAAGATAGAGAGGGGGAGCGTGCAGAAACGATAACACTAACCTGTTTCAATTGAACAATAATTAATTTTACTACTACTTGCTGTCCATCGTATCTGATGATGACACCATGGGAAATTCTTTTCTCCATTTGATTCGATCTCTGGTTGCGTCTTGCCAACTGCCTATGGGGATGTTCAAGTCCTCCAGGTTTCCCTTGATTTTATCTTTGGTCTACCGATCCCACGTGATCCCTCTCTCGGTTGAGAGTATAGAATCTGATTAGGCAGTCTGTCATCCCCAAGTCTGTTCAAGTGGCCAGCCCATTTCAGGTTGCACTGGACAAGTATGTCATACATGCCAGGAAGTCTAGTTCTCTGGAGGATGGTCCTTTTAGAAACGTGCTGCCACCATTTATCATTTAATGTTCTGCACAAGTGATGCAGCATGTAGACATGTAGTCTGTGGGCATCAGCTTTTGTTTCCACACTGTACAGGAGGGTTGAGGGAACTATGGTACAGTATGCTGTACATTTAGTTCTCAAGGAGATGTCTGTTGAATCAGACTCTCCTCTTTAAGCAGCCAAAGGCCTTGGAAGCATTTGAAATTCAGAGATCAAGTTCTGCATTGAGTCTATTGTTGATGGCAAATGTGGAGCCCTGGTATCTGAAGGTATTTACCTGAGCTAAGAACCTGACCCTCTATCAATGTCTTGTCCTGTGATGTCATAGGAGGTTGATACATAACCTAGGTTATATTGAGGTTTATTTTCAATCCAATTTGGTCTGAAATTCATCATTAATTTTTAATTTCATCAAATTATTTTTCCTAATTTCACTTCATAATGACTTAAGTAATGAGTAGCTTTTTGAGGGGGGGGGGGGGGGTGAAGTTGACACCAAGTTGAGGATTGGCCTTGATGTTTGATCGTAGTTGATACTGTTTTTCCAAAAAGTGATTACAGGAACATGCAGACAGGGGGATGTTTACCTTAAATGAACATTCATAATTAAGATCAATTGAGAATAAAATATTGAGAAACAATATTTGTTTTATAAAACATGCACTTCCGTTTATTGATAATAACATAGAATACTTAATACAGCTTAACACTTGTACCTGGTCATAGTTAATGGAATGAGAACAGTCTACCTCTGTGGATTGAATAAAGGGTTTGGTTAGAAGTTCTGTGACAGCTCCTGAGTCCAAAAGAAATACCCAAAGAAGGTCGAAGGGCACATCAGCTGAAATGTTGTGTAGATCACAATAAAAATGAGGACAATGAATAATAAAAAAAATTGGAAATCTCTTTTTCTTTTAATATTGAGAAGATTTTTGTCATTGCAATATTTGTAAAATTTTACTATCTTCTTGGAATCAAATTTATTTGTAGTCACCATTCACATAATGATCAATTTAATGTTGCTCTCTCTCTCTCTCTCTCTTTTTTTTTTTTTTATCAATCTGGTATGTTCTGTGCTGTTTTGTAGGGTCCCAATGCCAAACCTGTTGTATCTTTCATTGCTGGCCTGACTGCCCCACCTGGTCGACGTATGGGTCATGCTGGAGCTATTATTGCTGGAGGCAAAGGAGGTGCTAATGAAAAGATTCAAGCACTACGTGATGCTGGAGTCCATGTTACAGATTCACCTGCCCAAATGGGATCTACTATGGTTAAGGTAAGATATTTCAATCTCCTTCTTCCTTTTTGGTTAAGTTGGAATTTTTCAGATAGCAAGAAATTTGTTATGTAGGGAATTTTATTTTTGAAAATATAAAGTTTATGGAAAAAGTAACTGATTTTTTTATTCACATTATTTTATGAAATTTACAGAATTGTTACTTAAATTACGTACCATAATTAGTTGTGTATAACATGCACATCTAATTTTTGCCTATGAAATTCTGAAAAAGACATCTTTTATGTATAATATGCATTGACTTTTAAAAAATTTGTTGCAGTTAAATTTATACTAAATTTAATATTTGTTAAAGTTTACTTGATTTATATCAACTAAAAACTTATATAGTTTATATAACGAACAAATTATCAAGCCTCATCTAAAAAATTCAGAGGAATTAAATCTTATTATTAAATGGAGATTGTGTGTTTTTCTGTCTGTAATCTGAGTAGTAATATAGTTTTGGTTACAGACAGAAAAACACACAATCTCCATTATAAGTAAAAAGTAAAGTCGACGGGGCGGCCTAAAGTCGGTATCAGCCAGTCAGCGAAGGAGTCTATTGAAAAGGGGATAGACTCCCTCACTGACTGGCTGATACCAACTTTAGGCCGCCCTGTCGACTTTACTTTACTTTTTTTACTTATAATGGAGATTGTGTTTTTCTGTCTGTAACCAAAACTATATTACTACTCAAGTCACAATTCCCTTAGTTATTTACGTCACATTCTCCATGATTTTATTTTTATTTAAACCTCAAATATTTTATCAATAATTACTGTTGGCTTTATCTACATACTAATAACATGCACTTGTGTTTATATATACAACAAAATAGCAGTTTACAGTGTGAACAGGAAGGATAATTTGCATATTGATATTAAAAATTTGATTTTAATAAATATGTACTTAATATTATTGATTTCTAATTGTTTGGTTTTATCTTAATGAAAAAATCTCGGGGATAAATCTTAAAAGAAATCCATTAACAAGAAGAAAATTTAGCAATGAAAGGGAGTTTCATTTGTTCTATTTTTAGATTATACCCCCCTCTGTTTCAAATCTTTTTATCTGCATTCTTATTTAGTTTTATTAGCCTTTCTTATTTAATATTTTATTAGATTAAAACTTAAATACTTGCACCTGGAGAGTGCATATATTTGCTAGTAAATGTAATATTTTTATATTCATTCTTATTTAGTTTTGCTAGTCTTTCTAATTTAATATATCTTAATACTTGTGCCCAGGAGGTGCATACTTTTGCTAGCTTCTTTGTAATGTTTTTTTTTTTGTTTTTCTTCTTCATTTTCAGGCATTGCAAGCTCGCCTTTGATGTATCTCCTCCTAAATAAGTAAAGAAAAACAACAATCACCATTATCAACAAATTTGCTGTTTGCCTCACTAGCTGCTGCTGCTGTTTTTTTTCCGATTCAGCCAGTCAGTTTGGCTGAGTTTAATTGTTGATCCAGTTCATTTGTGGTTGGTTATTATTTTATCCTTTGACTCTACATGACAATAATAGATGATGGTCATGATTTAACAATCAAATTATTTCTTAATTGTCCCTTAATATGAAATTTTCAAGAACATAATAAATTGATTAAACATGATTTTATTAATGTTAAATTACAGTTTTGTTGTTTCTACTTTTTCTTTGTTAAAGGAATGAAGTTATTTTTTTATTTTTTATTTTTTTTTTTAATGAAGTGAGGTTGGATCTCTCTCTCTCTCTCTCTCTCTCTCCCCCCTCATAAATCTTCCCTCCCCTCTCTTTCCATAAGAGATTTTCCCCTCTCTTTCATAAAATCTCTTTTCTCTCTCTCTCTCTCTCTCTCTCTCTATTTCTTTCATAAGATTTTTATTTTTGTTTTGTTCTTTTTCTCAGTAGAGCTTAATCACTCTTAGCAGCCTTTCTAATTTTGCTGAAACTGTTAAATGTGAGCTGAACACAACAAACACAATTCCTTTTTTTTCTACCAATCTCTCTTTTCGTTTATTTGAGAGATTTGTATTTTTGTTTTGCCTATATCTGTCAAGTGGTTTTTTTTTCCCTACCTGCTTCAAATGCAATCCATGTTTTTGTTAAGTTTGCAAAAGAAAAAAAGTCTAATCATTTTTGTTTAAATGACCAAATCCTTCTGCCTAGGAAAGTCATTAGAGTTAGAGGCACAAGGCATATCTGTAGTTGCCAAAATTTTGGCTAAGGGTCTCTCATTTGAAGAGGCGGCTTTTGTCATCTGCTAAAAGAATAGTTATTTTAACAAGCTTCTATATCAATCATGGCATAGATGGCTCCTTTTTGAAAATAAATAAAATATTCTGTGTATATAATTGTTTGTCTTACTTCATTCTTATCAAGTCGTGTCAGCAGAATGAATCTTCATCACTCTTCTTTGCTACCTTTCTTTATCAGTCATCACTCAGCACTCCAATTTGACCCTTACTTGGGATAGACAGGCAGTCACAGAGGGCCCCCGCCAATCAATCGGCTGGTCATGTCAAACTCTAGCACCTATATGATTGTCCCGACCATACTGCTCTTATGGTAACCCCCTATAAGAATTAGCAAGCTGTTAATTCAGTAGCTAACACCACTTCATTATAATGCATTAGGTTATCCCAGATGGTCACCTAACACAGAACATATATATTAAACAAATCCGACAAAGAGTTATAACAAACAGACTTTATTGTCTAAGCAAAGTCCAACAGAAAGAAGACAAAAGGGATAAAAAAGGTTGTTCACCCCATGATGGATGCCATGTGTGGTTAAATCTCTATGAAGGCATAGAGTATATTCAAGGTATGTGTACTATACACGGAAATGCTTCTCCAATCCAAATGACAAAGACAACTCGTGTGCCGTTCTGAAGGCTGTATATTCCAAGAGAAAAGAGTTTTACTTTCAAGGAACTGCCTTTCAGATCAACACTGTCTAATGGCAAATGATATTAAACTGCATTTAGTGGTAAAGTTCCAATTCTGGAGCTCTGGGGAGTGTGGAATACCCCTTCATTACTATTACTCCTAGGTCCACTCTATTGGATAAACAAACATTTTTTTAATTTTTTTTTATGACTTTTAAAAGAAAATTTTGAATACCCAACAAGAATGAATAAAATAAACATCTTCGGCATAAAATAACCCAAGGATTGGTATACCATAAAATTCAACCAATCGACAGTCATCATTCCTGGCAAGTGTTGTGCACAGCATCCATTCCAGACTGCATACACAAGAAAAACATTCTCACTGAATGCATTGATCTGGCTTTTAGAAGAGAAACATTTTACAACACAAGAAAAATGAAAGAACATTTTAAAAAGATTAAAGTAGACGTTATAATATCCTTCCTAAACGCAGTGGGTCTATATGGGAATATTTAAAGATCTGACAAATAAGAAAATATAAATAATACCAAAATATATAAATACAATACAGACTTAAAAATGAAAACAAATATATACAACAACAAAGGCAGCATCAGTGGTCAAAACAATAAACATAAACTCCTAAAAATGAGACCAACATTAGGAGAATGGAAACAAAGCTTTTAAAAAAGCCGAAAGGAAGTAGTAGTACTATCTAGACTTGGCATAGGTCCCACAGGTATTATACATTCCTAATTACTTAAAAAAAGAACAACCAATGTGCTGTGCATTCAAGACTGCATACACAATAAAACATTCTCACTGAATATATTGATCTGGCTACTGCAAGAGAAATATTTTACAGTACAAAAAAAAAAAGAAGACGTTATAATACCCTTCCTAAAGCAGTGGGTCTATATGGAAAACTTAGTCTGACCAGAAAGAAAAAAAAACTATGAAAGTGATATATCTGGGTAAGGGATATATTAGTAAAAGTTGTAGGGAGGTTTACTCGCAGGTAAGTATGAAACTGGTGCGTTGGAGTAGTAGCAATAATAGTAGGCATCAGAGTAGTCGGTGTAGTAGGCGGTTGTACCACTACAGTGTTAAGTATTTATTGGACACTAACCAATCAGATTACTGTGAGGTGGGTACCTAGGTATATGCATATTCATTACATCAGAAAGTATATAAAAGCAAATTAATATCTGAAAATTACTGAAAGGAATGAACTGTACAAAAATGTACACCATGAATAAGTATTTGAAGATACTAATAATGTGAAACAGAAACTTTTATCATCAAAAATAACTTAATTTGGCATTAAATGACCCATAATGGGGTGACATGCTATAAACAAAACAACCAAACCAATCTACACAACATCCAGTATCCATGCAGAGCTGATCAATGTAGGTTTTTGCTGATTGGCCGACAATGGTGTGTCCATGTGTATGTGATTGTAGAACATCACTTATGAGTTTGTTCTTGCTACTCCAGCATGTCTTATTTGTCTTACCCAGATGGTTTGTTAGATAGGAGGTAAGTGGCAGTACATCTGCTCTTGTGAGGTGCTGCTTTCAGCACACAGCATTTGTGTAGTTCCCAGCTAACTCCCCCCCCAAGCGTTTTTTAGTCCAAGTGGTGCAAGCATACAGTGAAAATTCTTCCAAACTATAGCAATGTCAGTGCTACTTCATTCTACATTAGGGTAGGTCGATTTTTCACTTTTTAAAAAATCAAATTGTCCATCTATGCAAAAGTTGTGTGTTAGTACACTGAATACTGATACCAAAAATTAGATCTTTTACTTGTACCATTATTTGTGGAAATAGCATCAAAGATCGTCTACTAAAAGGCACTAAAAATCCTTGTTTCCTAAAGGCTAAATTTTGTGAAAACAAGGAATTTTAGTAGACGATCTTTGCTATTTCCTTAAACAATGGTGCAAGTAAAAGATCTAATTTAGGTATCAGTATTAGTATACTAACACAAATTTTGCATAGATGGACAATTTAATATTTTTTTAAAGTGAAAAATCAACCTACTCTATTCTACATTTCTGAAAATAATTTTTTTTTTTTCATCAGTTTACTTGAATCCCTAATTTGCAAGATGCAAGTATATAGATATCCAACCCTTCCCCCACAGTCAGGTTGTGTCACAAGGTCAATTTTAAGTGGATGATTTTAATTCTTTAAGCTGCTCACAGTGGCTCTTCCACCACTAGAGTTGGGCTGTTTGGCAATGCTGATTCTAGTATTGGTTTGGTTTGGTTTTGTTGTTTTTTTCCCCTGTGCTACCACGGTTTTTCGGTTCGGTTTTGGTTTTTAATTTAGATGTACTCCAAGAAATTGTAACGCTGTATAAACACATTGGCAAGCCTTACAGAGAGATCGCAGATATTATGATGGAATTATTCTTTTGGTTCACTTAATTTGTACAAGGGTGTAGTTTCAATATCTTAGAAGTATCACCCTGCCCACTGCACTGCATGAACTCAACCAGATTCAAATCTAATACTATTGATACATTTCTCTGTTCTCCTTGTTTCTTCAAATAGCAGATTCCCACAGCTGTATTGATAACAACCTATTGTGTATGATAAGAGTAGCTTAATTCAAAACTAACAGTTGTGGAAAAACACAGGGAAAATGATTGACAGATTTTGACCTACATTTGACCTCTCTTCTGATTCACCAGTTCGAGCTTAGAAGTTAGTTTAGAAAAGTCAAATTTTAGTTGAGCGCTAAACAGGATGGTCACAATGGCAATCTGTTCATTGAAACTAAATCCTCACGCGTGTGTTTGTTGATCTGGATCTTGTAAAATGATAAAGAGCTCTAAGAAAAAACAACAAAGTCTTGTGTTCGTTTACTAAGAAAAAAACAGTCAAACACAGAAGACTTCCCAGAATGATATCTACCAGATTAGATCCAGAGATAAATCCAGCTAAGAATAACATCGAGCAGCCCATATAGTAAGATAGATGAACTATGGAAGATACACAAATAAGTATAAAAGAAAATAAGTATATCTGTATACGGGTAGGCAGGTATACTCTACAAAATACTACAATATACATATATAGCTATTTACTAAGCTTAACTTAGATATGGCACAAGGCCAGAAGTAAGGGGCACCTAATGAGAATCAAAATCACCAACAATGGTCTGTGAATCTAGCTTGCTAACCATTACACCACATGAGGTGCCCACAATATACGTATATATGAGAATGGTATGCAACACAGCCATTCAGTGTTTTTGTGTGTTAACTCATTTTTCTGGATCAACGAAATTATACTCATCGTGAAGTGGTGAAATCCTGCTGCATTTAAGTCCTCATTGGAGTAATACAGTTAATATAAATTGAATGGATCCTTCCGCAGAGTACCCCTTAGAATTGTTGCTTTTTTCCCGATATAAGGTGTGTGCCAGATGGCCACTTGTACTTATAGACTTGCCGATAAACATGTGACCAACCTATTGACCAACCACTGACAGTATTCTGCTGCTGATATTGTTATTTATACTGGCTGTTCTGGTCATACCTAATCATAACTACTTGGATCTTTGTGGACAACGGAACATAGGATTATAACTCAGGACTTATTCACTTACAAAGGATTCTATAACTCAGGACTGACTTACTTATTTACTTTAAGTTCTTTACAACTGGCCAAGGATGGCGGCCAGATACTTAACAAAATTAGAAGTGTTACTGCAGTGCAATTTGGTACCTGAATCTCAAGAAACCATCATCATCATCATCATCAGGTTGTGCTGACAGCATGGGTTTCTATGACTCTCTCACCACCCATCCCTATCAGTTATCGCTCCTAGCAAGTCCTCCTCACAACATCTAGTATCCGCACAGAACTGATCAATATCTCTTTGCTGGACGGCCCACTCTGGTGTGTCTATGTGTAGGTGTCCACAGGAGAATGTCACTTATGAGTTTGTCCTAACTTCTCCAGCAGTGTCCAATGTGTCTTGTTAATCTTACTTGGACGGTTTGTGTGATGGGAGGTAAGTAGCTATACAACTGCTTTTTTGCAAGGTGCTGCTTCCAGGATTTTATTCAGGACAGCACACAACATCCTAGTGTAATTCCCATCTAGCTTCCACCCCCCCATTGTTTCATTAAAGTCCAAGTGGTGCATCCATACAGTAGCACTGACATGGCGACTTTGTCTTAGAGAGATCAGAAGCATATCTTGACACAAAACAATTGACTGCCCTGTCAGTGGGGCTGTAGAACATACAGACTGCACCTCTGCAAAGGGGTAAAATCCCCCCCAATGGGGCCATCTGTTAGCTGTGTGTGGTGTCCCATGATGATTAAGGACAGAATCCTGGTGGCTGTGATCAGTCCATGACATGCAACACTCCACTTGACTTACTTAAGAAAAAAAGGGTTTGATTAGTGCCAGATGATAAATTCTTACACTGTTAATCCTGGATGGCAAGCAGCAAATAGGGTTTTCCCAATATATTCCCTTATGGCAAACCCACAAAATTTTTATTACATAAATAAACACACAAAATGTCTGCATATGAAAGTTTGAAACAAAACTAATGGTTTTAAAATTATTCTATTCTGGGTATGGAGTGGCATTTAATACAATACCATTACTCCCAGTTCCACTCTGAGAGTGGTAGTACCTGTTAGGGCCCATCTATGGGTTAAATAGAAAAAAATTTTTTAAAAAACGAATTTTAAAAAAAAATTGAATACCCATCAAGAATGAAGAGGTGAAATGTCTTGGCATAAAATAACCCAAGAAAGGTTGACATGCTGTAAAATTCAACCAACCAACAAATAATTGAAATCCAGTGATGCTGATAGCTTTTTGATTTAGTGCGTCCTAGGAATGAGTCGCCAGGAAAATTTATGGGTTTCAACTAAATAATTTTTGGTTTCTTAATAAATTGTAGGTTTTTTATTTATGATCTGGGGAAACAACTAAAACTGTCTAACCCTACCTTGTAACCTATCCTGTGTAATTTGTTTCTAAGAAACTATTGAAATGTATTTACAGTTAGCTTGAAATGGTGAGGAAAAAAAAAAGAAAAACACTAGGATGCATGGATACGATTTTACTGTGTCCTTTTAGATTTTTGTGCGTCAGGACACAGAACGCATACCTATCAGCATCTCTGGAACTTGATTGCCATCATTTTTCTTTTGGAAAATAAAACTTTGTCAATTTCAATGATTTATATTCCTTATTGTTTTTTTTATTATCTTTATTTTATGCAAACACATCTCGATTCCCGTGTAAATGTTCCAATTGATATCCATTCGTAAGTAACTTTAAGTCAACTTTCAGCTATCTTCAAGATATGCACTCCGAATTGTTTAGCTTTTTTTTTTTTTTTTAAGGAATGCTCCCTTCAAATTAGCAACAGCAGTCACCCTCTTTTTTTTTTTTTTTTTTTTTTTTTTTTCAGGAAAATAAACCTTTTGTTTTTCTTTTGAATTTTTAGATAATTTTGTTTAAATCTCTGAAAGTTTAAATTAAAAAATAAAAAACTTTAAAACTTTAAAAGTTAATGTAGAATTATTTTTTTAAAAAAATATTTTTTTGACAAATTCAATGTTTTCTGGTTTTATTTATTAATGGTTTTCTTTATCTTAAAACAAATTCTATAATCTTTTTTTTTTTTTTTTTCTATGAAAAGAATAGTAAGAAAGTTTTTTGTTTTTTTAATTTTATTTTTTTACAATAAATTATTTTGGGCATTTTTTAATATAAATCTTACAATAATAAATGGCGGTAATTTTCACCTTTAGTTGTTAAAATTCCAAGCATAAAATTGTGCGTGCACATTATCTGAAATGAACTTAATTGTTAAGAACACATTTTATGATATTTTTGTGTTAAAACATGCAGTTGTATTGTTTTCGAAAAAGTTTCTATGATTTGTTTATTTCGCACGGAGACTTTCAAAATAGCTACCGGATTATTTCAAAGTGAAAGTCAAGGGAGGTTACTCTAATTGCCTTATTTGCTAGGGATTTTAACAACTAAAGGTGAAAATTACCAATGGCAGCCTAATTTTCAGCAACGAATGGATTTGATTGACCGAAGAAAGTTCAACAACTTCATTTACTGATTGCAAAAGAGTAACAGCCTCCTCCTCCTGACCATCCCTGTCCCAATATTTTTTCCAATTCAGTGGTGAACTTCATCATCACTCAACCATGACTAACAAAAACAACTGAACCGGTCAGTGAAAATTTGAATTTCTTATAGCAAGTTGACGCATGCGCAATGGCTTGCAATGCAAAATAACTAAAAACAAAAAATTATTTTAATTTGATAATAATAATAATAGTAATTGTGATGATGATGATGATAATAATGATAACATCTACAATGATGATAATGATAATCAACAACAACAATAATAATAATGATGATAAACATCACCACCACCAATAATAATGATGATGATGATAATAATCAACAATAACAATAAAAGAAAGAAAGAAAGAACAACACTAATAAAATTCAATTAAGATTTGTTCAAATTAATTAATGGTTATTATTTAGTAGAATTTATTTCATTTGAACTTTTAAAATTCTATTTTATTCTATCTGGATAGATAAATATATCTTTTTAATATCAGCATATTTTTATATAATTAATCAATTCTTTTTAAAAAAGTATTAAACACTTTTTTCTGAATATTTTAAAGATTATTCTATTTATTCATTTATCTATTTTTTGTTGAATATTTTAGTTTTAAGGTTTTGTTTTTATCCACAGACACTGTCACATACTCCTCAATAAAATATAATAATAATGTTAATGTAAAACTTTTCTTAAATCCTCAACCCCGAAAATATTTTAAAAATAGTACATTATTTATTTTATTTTATCCGGATAGATATATTTTTTTAAATATCAGCATATCTATTCTTTAAAAGTTATTCTATTTTTTATGTAAAAAAAAAAATATATATATATATGATTAAATACTCAATAAATTTTTCTGAATATTTTTGTAATTATCTTATTCATTTTTGTTAAAGATTTTAGTTCTAAATTTTGTTTTACTTACACTCAGTCACAGTCACACCTCAATATAACAATGTTGTAACGAATAAATGTAAAACTTTTTTTAAAAAATCATCAACCCCAAAAACATTTTTAAAAGCACATTATTTTAATAGTAGAACTTAAAAAAAATTATTTTGGAATGATGAATTCGAAAATTAAAAGACAAATAATTTCCAATTAAATAATTTCCAAGTTAATTACGAAATCAATTAAGAGTCAATTAAGAATAACAACTACATTTTTTGTTAATATCTTAAGCGGCAATTTAAGTTGACCAATCACAGCCAAGCTTGAATCTTTGTGTCAAAATAATGTAATTATTTCGTGTTCATAGTTGTGTAGGTAAATAATAAATATTATCATAGACAAAATTCGCTTTTAGGATTTTAAAATGCCACCGAAGAGAAAAGCTGCAATAAGATACAAGTAAGTTTGTGGCTACTTTTGTGTGTTGTTTTAATAATCACTATTAAATATTTAATAAAACAACTCCTTTCTACCGGCGAAGTCTTAGTTAATGTTAAGTTCGAGAGGCAGCCATATGTGTTTTAAGTTTGTAAATTTAAATAAATTAAAGCTTTTCTCGCTTTGTTTTTCCATAAAAATAAAGTATGACAACACTTTCTACCTATTCTTGGTAGCTATACATTTAACCTTTTATTTCCCGGTTAAGTGTTTTTTTAAGACGAATATTTAAATAAAGCGAGAACATGTTATAACATCCATGCATTTTAAACAAAGAAGTTACTTTAAGTTTATCAATTATCATGAACTGTTTTCACCTCCGTTTTTTATCCCAAACGACACATTTAGCTCCTCTAATTCTTTTAAATTAGTGTACCGTACATTTAATGAGATTTTTTTTATTAAAAATAAAAAGGTAGTAGCAGTAGTAGTAGTAGTAATACCCGGTAAGTATCATCATATTTTAGTAGTTGTATTTGTTGTTAGTTTAAAATTTAAGTTTTTCAAGCGAAGTTTCGGAATAAGAATCCTCGCTTTTAAATTTATTCATTTTTGTAAAAAAAATTAAAAAAAATTCTCATACAAATAATGAATCACAGAAATTCAAATTATGTAAATCTTTTTCCCGAAAAGTTATTAAGTTTTAAGGTGGGGTTCAATTTTCAATGTATGTTCATGCTAAAATGAACCCTGAATTTAATTCCCGTGTCAGACTCTAAATTGTTATTGTGATCACTATGGCCAATTGTTATTTCTTCGTGAAGGGAACTTTAAAAAAAAAAAATAGAATATAATGGTGTTGTACTGTGGTTTTCTTCAGGATACGCACTCCCGATTTTTTCATCTTTATTTAAAAAGGAATGCTCCCTTCTACTTCGAAGCAAGAGCCAGCCTCGTATACGCTCTTTTGATGTTTTTTTCGGGAAAATAAACTTTTATTTTTCACCTGAATTCTTAAATAATTTTTTATTTGTTTTCAATTCATTGTTAAAAAAAAGTTTTGGGGCTATTGTATTAGATTCGTCCTGGATTCCTGTCCTTAATAACGCTATGCCACTTAATTTTTTTTTCGCCGGTTAAATTTATGTATGTTGTCTGACTTCTTATTTGTATTTTTTTTTTTCGTAAGTTTGTAAGTTAAACAATTTCAAAATTATTTTCCCGATAAAAAGATCATCAAAAGATAAAAACACATGGTAAAATTTCTAAGGAGGCACATTTTTACACCGCAGCGGTTACTCGCAAATAAAAATAGTAAGTGACATAGCATTATTAACGGCAGTAGGTACCACCAATTTTCCCTGTGAAATTTATTCCCCCCCCCCCATATTTAACACAATAAAACTTGCATAAAGGTTAATATTATCTTGAACATTTTTTGTTCATTCGAAAGAAGAAACATTAAAAGAACTGATGATTTTAAAAAAAAAAATTTCTGCTTACGGAAATAATGAAAATTGTAAACGAAAAACAATGTTTACATTTTTGCCCCGTTAAATCAATGGAAATTTAACATAGCCAAAAAAAACGAGTTATGACTAGAGTTTTTTTAATTTTTTAAAATTCTATGAAAAATCAATTAATGGCCCGATTTTCACGAAAATTTCCATAATTACTTACCATTTGATGAAAATATGTCTGAAATAGTTTTTTCCTAATATATATTAGGGGAAATATTTTTTTTTTTTTACGAGGTCTATTCCCCCCTATTTCATTTTATAAAATATGAAAAAAATGAACCCGCAAAAACCGATTTTTACTTTTTAAAATTTTTTATAAAGATAAGAGTCTGAATAATTATATCAGAAGATTTTTATAAGTTTCAATGCCCGAGTTTTTTAAGTAAAAGAACCATGAATACAGAATTCTGCTAAAAAATATCAATAAAAAAACTGACCGTGTTGTAAAAAAAAACGGACTGTTTTACTTATTTTTCAAGATAACGGTGAGTAATTTTTCCGCAGCCAGATAATTTGATGTTTAATTAACTGTTTTTCTTTGTAACAACTCTTTATGTTCGTTATTTCTTTTTTTGCGAGATTTTTTTAAAAAGTTAAAAAATATTTGTTTTTTCCTTCAATATGGCCTAAACTGATCACGTGAGCTATTTTGGTGGTACCTAAAGGGCAGGAATTCGGGACGAATCTAATACCATAGCACCAAAGTTTTCAAAATTTTATTATTGAAAAAAAATTAATTCCTTGTTAAAAAAAAAAAAAAAGAAGTTCTTTGAGAAATATTTATTGAAAAATGAGCAAAATGATTTCATTTAGTCATATTTATTGAAAAAGGGGTAATTTATGAGGAAGTGCGTCCCGGTCCCCTGCCTCCGAAATTGCTGCCCAGTGAATTTTAAAATAACGACCCCAAGCTTCGGCGCCAAATTGGTGTTACTTGAAAGAAAACAACCATCTTAGAGCTTTAAATGTATTTTAGGGGGGGGGTTCTCTTTTTGTCTTAATTCTTGTTTATTTATACGTAATTTGTCGTAATTCTGGTTTATTTACTGTAATTTGTCATAATTCTTGTTTATTTATCGTAATTCTTGTTTATTTATCGTAATAAAAGAAAATCTTAGTATTTAATAGATAGCTAGCTAGATAGATATGAAGATGGATAGTTTTGAATAGACTGAGATAGATAGATGAACAATAGGTAACACCTATTTTACCCCGTGAAATTTACCTCCCCCCTATATTTAACACAAGGAAACTTGCAGAAGCTTGGGGTCATTATTTTAAAATTCACCGGGCAGCAATTTCGGAGGCAGGGGACCGGGACGCACTTCCTCATAAATTACCGTAAAAGGTCCAATTTAGTGTAATAAAAATTATCTAGATTAAAAACAAGTTTATTTTCCAAAAAAATGTAGATCAGCAGAGCTGCTTTGAATTTGAAGGGAGCATTCCTTAAATGAAAAAAAAAAAAAAAAGAAAAAAAAAAAACCTGATAAATCCAAGAGTGCATATCCTGAAGATAACCTGTGCTTTCTACAACAAAAATAATAGTGGTAGGGTGTCCTGATGTCAGTAATCAGCCAGACAGCGGGGGTGGGGGGATGTTTCTATCCCCTTTTCTCTACCAAGGAGATTGTTTTTACATCTGAGGTGGAGTGCTACATCTACACTCAGCTCCTCACTTTACCACACAGATCCCTGTGCTACTCATATGCTGAGTTGGTGAGGACCAGTATTGAACCAGGAACCTCTCAATTCCTACACAAGTGCTCTACAATATTGCTACTAAAAAATGTTGTATGTCTCTGCAACAATGTAAACATTCAGTTAATAGTGTTACTATTAATTCTTATGGATATGTACAAATGAGATTCTTCCTCTACAAAATAATATACGAGGTATGTCAGAAAAGTTCCAGGACTGGTGTCACAAAAAAATTATTTCAAATCCAAACTACAAGTTATCGCCTTCAAAGTAATCCCCCTGGAGTCTAATGCACTTTCACATCCTTCTCTGCTGCGCTTGCAAGCACTCCTGGAAGAATTCTTCCGGGATTCTCTGTAGCTCTGTCGTCACAGCCTTTTTGATGTCATGCACATCCTCAAAACAGGTTTCCTTGATTATCCCCTTGAGCTTGGGGAAGAAGAAAAAATCACATGTAGACAGGTCGGGCGAGTAGGGAGGTTGCTCCAGCACAGTGATGTTCTGGGCAAGGAACTTTCGATACTCAGGGCAGTGTGGGCAGGTGTGTTGTCATGGTGAAGCACATCTCTTGCCTCTTCTTGTGCACTGAATGAAGCAAACACCACAGTATCTCTTTGTAGACATGCTGGCTGATCATCTGGCTCTGTGGCAAGAACTCACAGTGGACGATGCCCCTCACTTTGAAGAATGCGATCAACTTGGAACATTTCTGACATACATCATATTCCTGATAATCATTATAGGAAATAAAATCGGCAACCAGAGTTCCAATCCTGGACCAGGCTGTTTGCGTTTCACTATGTATTAATCCCCTTGGGAAAGACATGGATCCATTCTGCCCTATCCCTTCAGTTATAGGTAGATATTTACCCAACCCATTCACCACGGGTAGGATCTGACACAAGGTCACAGGGGAATCCAGCAAGGGTCTCTGCATACGGGCTTTGGGGAACTGTTTGCGTAATATCTATTCCCATGTCCCAGGACACGTGTATTGCAACAGTTGTTACTGTCCCCAGAGTGAAAATCTGGATATTTAGAAGTAAAAGGGGGAATTAACTCATGTTTTTACTTATCTCTTATAACATGTCTTCATAAATGAAAAAGAACAATCGTCAGTAATAATTTTAAAATGTATAAAAATCTTGGAAAATATGTTGTGCAGAATTACACATATTTAATCATACATTTTTAGATAGATTAAATAAATCTTCATTTATGATTAAAAAAAAACAACATATTTTGTACAACATGCCACCTTCCAGAAAATTTCACTAAAATCGTACCTATAATTTATCCTTTATTTTGTCTATATATCACAGCACTATATTTATTATTTTCTCCAATATGTGCTGGTCTTCACTGTTGTAGAAATAACGACTCCAGTGAGTGGACATAAAAAACAACAATAATTTCATTAAAATTGGACAATTCTCTAAATTTTTGGTTATTGCTTTAAAATTACAAAAATTTTTTAAAAGTTTTTTTATTACCTTCCTTGATCAAAAATGCACATACCTAATGATAACTGTTACACCACAAAACACCTCTGCAAAGGGTTAAGACTCCCCCAATGGGGCCACCTGTTGGCCATAGGTGGTGACCCGTGATGCTTAAGGATAGAACCCAGGTGGATGAGCCGTCTATGACTTGCAATACTCCACTTTGGCCCTATCTTAGGCTAGACGGGCGATCAATCGGCTGGTCACGTCAGGCCCTAGCACCTATATGATTTTCCCAACCCTATTGCCCTTATGGCAATCCGCAGCCCTTTTTATCATATGGGTGCTAGAAGGCGGTGACTGAGGGTCTACATGTCCTGGGAATGATGTTAAACTCTATCTGATGGTGAGGTTCCAGTTTTGGAGGTATGGGGAATGTGGAGCACCCCTTCATTACCATTGCTCCCTGGTCCACTCTGAATCAGAGTGGTAGTACCTGTTAAAGTCCCATCTATGAGTTAAATAGAAAAATGTATTTATAAAAAAATCGTATTATCCACTAAGACTTGATTTATTTCAAAACTTTATTGGCATTAAATGACCCACTGAGGTTGATATGCCGTAAAACCAAACCAAACTAAACCAAATAATAATGTTATTTATATTTAATATGACAATATTTAAAACCTGAAGGTGCTCAATAGTGAAATCTAATCTCTATTTACACAAATGACTAAAATTGCTCATGTCAAGCAGGCCACCTCTTCCATCTATATATTAATACTCTAGTTCCTTAAAAGTGCAATCGTTATCATCTTGCAACACCCACTGGTTAAAAATGAGACAGTCCAAATTGTCCTAAATGAAATGCAAAAATGTAAATCCTGATTATCTGGTATTGCTTATCAGCCAAATTCTTATTTCTTATAAGTGTCGTCACCTCAGCTGAATAATGGACCATTCTGTTATTATTATAAAGAAGAAAGGGAAGAAAAAGGACATGCTACACAGAAAAAATATAATAAGAAAGAAAAAAAGAGAGTAGGGGGAAGATAAAGAGAGAGGGTGAGTGTGCAGAAGTGATAACGCTAATATGTTTCAATTGAGCGTCTATACATATATAAAGGGCAGTTGGGTGTATGTATGTATGTATGTATGTATGTATGTATGTATGTTCAGATGAAACTCAAAATAAAACAATTAACGACAGAGTAAATATATATACATGTTCACTATCACCAGAGCTTGTTTTTTGTGCAAAAATGAAGATTTGATTTATATTTGAAGATATTTGAAAACTAAAATATACATAGAAATAGCATTGAAATTCTATTTAAAAATGTCCAGCATTTGTAAATCATAAAAAGTAAACAAATCATACACCAGGTTTTTTCTTTTTCCCCCACCTCTACCCAGTCGACACTGGGTATCCACTTCGAGTAAAAGATGAAGAGAAAGAAACAAAATGAGTGAGAGTTAAATCAAGATTATTATACTTTTTACATATTGAATCATTTTTCAATAACTCTTAAATAAACATATCAAACGTTGTGATAATTAAATTATCATACTGTGATATATCCACAGCTCTTACTAGTTTTTACATATTTGCAAATAAACGAAAAAAAAAAAATTAAAACAAAGGGAGGTTACTCTAAAATGTTTTTTGAAAAAGAATCTTTCATTAGTTCATGACACTAAACTTACATGAAGTTTAATGCTTTCGCCGGCTGTTAATTTTTTGAATCCTTGTTGAGTGGGCGAATTATTTTCATAAAATTTGCTAAAAAGAGGATATGTTCAAACAAGTGAATCATACATAAAAACCAAAAAACATAACCAGTTTAGTTCAGTTGGAAGAGCACCCACCTTGGAACCACAATGTTCCAGGTTCGATACCGCCCATTGCCATCTCGGCACATTTAGAAGCACAGCTTGGATCTATGTAGTAAATTGGGGAGCTGATGATAGGTGTGGTGCTTCACCTCAGACTAAAAAATAATCTTGGACCTTATGACCTTTAGGCACCCCTTTTTGATCTCGATTAAGAAAGGACATGTTTTTCATTTACACCGTCAATATCCGGTTGTTTTAATAGACGATTTTTAGATTTTTAAAAAATTATAAAACTAACCCCTAACCCTAACCAACACCGGATATTGACGGTGTAAATGAAAAACATGTCCTTTCTTAATTGAGATCAAAAAGGGGTGCTTAAAGGTAATATGGTCCATAATCTTCCTGGTCTTGCACTAGCAAAAAGGAATAGACTCCCTTGCTGTCTGGCTGATATTGACTATGGCCACTCTGCTGACTACTTTTACTTATATATTTACTAAGCTTACACATAGCAGCCCTAATGTTTGCATAGAACTGCCATCGAATATATGAACACTGTAAATGACCAGTGGTATTCTCTCTACTCTGGAGAAGTGGGAGACGGTTGCTCTCATGCCCACATCACACCCCAGACACTTGGTTCTAAAACAACCATTTAACAAACACGTGATCTTAGTAAAAAGAACATTAAAATAAAAAATATTCATTCAACAGTATTTTTTTTTAAAGAGGACAGAGGTCTGTCCAACATATTAAAATTAAAAGTAAGATAATATCCATTATTTTAATCTTTATTACTTTTCCATGCTTCTAATATAACTAATAATGCTTCATGCCATCTATTATATATATAAAAGGAACTTTGGTATGTACGTGTCGACGTATAACTCCATCGCTCAGATTGAAATATTGATATCCTTCTAACTAATTGATTTTTACTAATTAGGGATATGATTAAGTAATTAAACAAAAATCAAACGATTTTTTTTATACGAGATTTTTTTTTTAAAAAAAAATATATGAATCTGATTCTACTAAAAAAAATGTCAATATTTAATAAATTGTTTCAAAACACTCAAAAATTCAGGTTACATTTTAAAAAATATTTTCAATGTTTAAAAGATTCCCTAAAAAAACATTGTAATACATAAAATTTTTAAAAAATTATTCCTAAAAATGTTTTCGTTCGGTCATGGACTTACTTTTGCTATTATATATATATATATATATATATATATATATATATATATATATATATATAGTGGTATCTTGATTTGCAAGTTTAATTTGTTCTGTTCATCACTCAATTTCTTTGTATAGGAAATCAATATTCCCCATTAAAATGAACTGAAATGCCATTAATCCATTCCAGCCCTCCAAAAAACACCCTAATTTTTTCTTACGTTTTTAAATTAAAAAAAATAGCACTGAATTGTATAAAGACATGATAAAATAAATTTAATGAATTATGTGCTGTAATAATGTTTTAATGTTTTTTTTTTTTTATAGTAATTTTTTTTTTTTTTTTTTTCTGATGTAATAAATTTAGAAACTTAAATGTTTTTGATGAACTTATTAACATAAGCGTAACTGAAGCTCACTGATACCTCAAATTTTATTGTTACATAGGGTTATTTGTCTTATAATCATATTATACTATAATTATACTATATTATAATGTATTTATATAAAGTTATATAAAGTTTAACAAAAATGCATAGAAGTGAATAGTTTTTTGAGATTTGTGACTGTAATGTAAATCACTTTCACATATCAGCCCCAGAATATAGTCTCCAACCATGTTTTGAAGATTTTCGTTACCCAGGACACAAAAACAAAATTTAAAGACAAAAATAGGCATTTTCCATTTGCTTTAGGTATAAGCAACTGGGAATAAGAAAAAGTAAAGATTTTGTTACAAGGTGTTATTTGCGTATGTAAGATAAGAAAAAAACATTTTCTTGACAAAGAAACTACAACCTATTTTTTTATTTACCTATTTTTTTAGCCCTGTCGGCTGGGGCATTAGAATGCACTGACTGCACCTCTGCAGAGGGGTAAGACTCCCCCAATGGGGCCACCTGTTGGCCGTGGGTGGCGACCTGTGATGCTTAAGAAATAGAATCCAGGTGGATGAGCAGTCCATGACTTGTAATACTCCACTTTGGCCTATCTTGGTCTAGACAGGCGGTCGGAGAAGCCCCTCCGATCAATCAGCTGGTCACGTCAAGCCCTAGCACCTATATGATTTTCCCAACCTATTGCCCTTATGGCAAGCCCAACCCCTTTTTATCATATGGGTGCTAGAAGGCGGTGGCTGAGGGTCTACATGTCCTGGGAATGACGTTAAACTCTATCTGATGGTGAGGTTCCAGTTTTGGAGGTTTGGGGAATGTGGAGCACCCCTTCATCACCATTGCTCCCTGGCCCACTCTGACCCGGAGTGGTAGTACCTGTTAGGGTCCCATCTATGGGTTAAATAGAAAAATGTATTTATAAAAATATTGTATTATCCATTAAGAATTGATTTATTTCAAAACTTTATCGGCATTAAATGACCCACTGAGGTTGATACGCCGTAAAACAAAACCAAACCAAACCAAATCTATTTTTTTTTTTTTCTTTTTTCAGAATGAGTATTCAACCCAAAAAGTGGGATGAGCAGAAAATGAGGGCAGCCGTCGAAGGTGTGAGATCAAAAACCTTCACCCTGGGGAAAGCATCTAAGATTTTCGGCATCCCAAAGAGCACTCTGTCGGATAAAGTAAATGATAAGCACCCGATAGAAAAGAGAATCAAGACGATTCTTAATCCGGAAGAAGAACGGAAACTGGCGCTCTGGTTAATTTCATTGGTAAAAAAAGGATGCAAACATCCGAAACAGCAGCTGCTCCAACAGGTGCAAAAAATACTAAACAATGAAGGACGAGAAACTGTATTCACAAATAACTTACCTGGCAATAAGTGGTATTACGCCTTTCTAAGAAGACAAGGTATTGTGTCTCTACGTCAAGAAATCGAGAATCAGACAGACGTGTCGATTGAAAATGAACTTGTTATAGCCAAGCCTGAAACATCAGTATTAGAACAAGGACTTTCTGCTCAAGAAGAGGCGTCGAAGGAAAGAATAAAAGCCGCTGTTGAAGCTGTGAGAACGAAGGCTTTTACTCTTGGGAAAGCAGCAAAGGTTTTTGGTATCCCGAAGAGTACACTGTTTGATAAAGTCCATGAGAGATACCCTCTGGAGAAAAAGATAAAAACTATTCTCACCCCAGAAGAAGAATGGAAATTAGCTCAGTGGTTAGTGACTATAGTCAAAAAGGGGTGCAAATTTCCGAAACAACAACTACTACAGCAGGTGCAAGAAATTCTTAATAACGAAGGACGAGAAACGGTATTTCCTAATAACCTACCTGGCAACAGGTGGTATTACGCCTTTTTAAAGAGACAGGGAATTTTCCCTCTAAGCAAAAAAGACACCGAGACGGATTCATTGGAAGAGGAGGTTTGTCCAACAGTACAGACAGCGTACTCAGACCAACAAAATAATCTCGATGGATTATTGGATATTATTCAGCTGATACCTCCTGATAAACTGACTGATTATCGACACAAATTGAGTGACGGTAAACAATGTGATGAACCAGAATTTGTTAGATTTAGCTCCCTTTACAAGAGATTGTTGGGCATTCCTGAAACACATGTAGAAAATTTAGCTGCTCCCCAAAAAGAAGAAAAATTTCAAACGGTACCCACATAGCAGCTCCCTTTACAAGAATTGTCAGGCAGGCATTCCTGAGACACAGAAAATTTAGCTGCTGCCCAAAAAGAAGAAAAAAAAATTTCAAATTGTACCCACATAGCAGCTTCCTTTACAAGAAAGTGTCGAGCAGGTGTTCCCAAGACACAGAAAATTTAGCTGCTCCCCACAAAAAAAGAAAAATAATTTCAAATCATACCCACATAGCATCTCTCTTTACAAGAGATTGTCGGGGAGGCGTTCCCGAGACACAGAAAATTTAACTCCTCCCCAAAAAGAAGAAAAAAAATTTCAAACTGTACCCACATAGCAGCTCCCTTTACAAGAGAGTGTTGGGCATTCCTGAAATACAGGTAGTAAATTCAGCTGCTATCAAAGAAGAAAAGGGATATCAAACAGTATGTGGGTACATAGCAACTTTGTAAAATTATAAACTAAAAACGAAAGAGAATTAGAATTTTCAAATAAGAACTTGACAAAACAATTAAAAGAAGAAAGAAATAGAGAATGTTTCATATATTTATCTTCAGTGAAGAAAACGTCTTGCTGAATTATGGGGTGGCATAATAGGTTAGCCATTACTACACATGAACGGCGATATCGTAGTAATCAAGTTTGAACTCCAGTCATGCTACTACATTCAATTTCTGACAATTACCCTTAGGAAAGGCATGAACCCTGTCATTCCCCCCCAACCCAACCCACCAGTTATGGGTAAATTGTATCACTGCTGTTCTAGTAGTACTTGCTAGGATCCGATTTTTGGGTTAAATAGAAAAAATGAGTTTTAAAAAAATTTGAATATCATCAATATTGAATAAAAGAAAACCTCTCGGCATAAAATAACCCAACAAGGGTTGACATGCCGTAAAATCCAACCAATCAATCAACCACGATGGGATGCCCACAAACCAAGTTGAAAATATAAAATTCTATTTTTGTATCAAAAATGAACTTTTTTATTGTACATTGAGACGAATGTTTATTTCCAATTTTTATTTTTAAAATTTTTGTTAAACTATGCAAATTAAATGTATTATTGTGAAGTTTCAATCATCAAAATAGACATTATTATTATTATTATTATTATTATTATTATTATCATCATCTACTAAGTAGAGCATATCGTCTTATGGAGGTTCCTGTTGCATAATAGTAATCATCATAGAAAGTGGACTTGGCTACCCAAGTTCAATCCCTGGGTGAGGCTGTTTGCATTTTACAAAGCAGTAATATCCTTAGGAAAATTATGAAATCAGCTATTTTCTCCACTAGCTATGGTAAATAGTAGGGCAGACTGGGCTCTTTAACTCCAGTCACACTATTATGTTCACTTTTGGCCTAATACCCTTGGAAAAGGTATGAACCGACTCACCCCCCCCCCGCCAACTATGGTTTAAATAGTATCTTTAGTGTTCTTTTACAAGGATGGCTTTGGCATTAAATAACTCATGAAGGTTGATATGTCATTAAACAAAGAAACTAAACCAAACCTCCCCAGTTATTGGGTAAGTAATAGGGCAGCATAGTGTTGTCGCTAATGTGTTCCTGCGTTTGAATTCAGTTGTATATTATGTCAACTTTTTGTTGCATTTGGCCATTTACTGATCGGGGGGAAAAATGAGGGTTGTATAGGCTTCACTAAGGCATGATTGGTCTGATATGATTCCTCTTGATATGTTGCTAAAGGAACAAAGGCGACTGAATAATTGTAGTGCCAGTTAAACTTAAACAGCTATTGCGTAGTGGCTAATGTACTAAACTGCATTAAAGAAATCAGATAGGAATTTATTTAAAATCAATTTGACACGTTCAGCGTAATATGGCTACCAGTGGATCACACTTTATTTTTTTTTAGCACAAACTGGCTCACCAGTGGGTGATCTAGTGGTGAGGTTCCAATTCTGGAACTCAGGAGAGTATGTAGTACACCATTGTCATTACTCCCTGGTCCACTCTGACCCGGAGTGGTAGTACCTGTTAGGGTCCCATCTATAGGTTAAATAGATTGCTTACAATACCTGCTGTTTCTAAATGGTTACCCATCTCAGAATTGAACAGTCACATCATTGTTTAACTTTAGTGGCCTGATGGGAGCCAGTAATTTCAGTGTAAGTTGATATTCTATTTTTCTTTTTTTTTTGTTAGTGCAAACTAACTCACCAGTGGGTGATTTAGTGGTGAGGTTCCAATTCTGGAGCTCTGGGGAGTGTGGAGTATACTCTGACCTGGAGTGGTAGTACCTGTTAGAGCCCTATCTATGGGCTAAATAGATTTTTAAAAATTTGGCTACCCAATAAGAATGAGTAAAACAGAACATCTTTGGCATAAAATACCCCAAGGTTGACATGGTGAGGTTCCAATTCCGGAGCTCTGAGGCGTGTGGAGTATACTCTGACCTGGAGTGGTAGTACCTGTTAAAGTCCCATCTATGAGATAAATAGATTTTTAAAAATTTGAATATCCAACAAGAATGTGTAAAATAGAACGTCTTCGGCACAAAATGACCCAACAAGGGTTGACATGCCTTAAAATCCATCCAACCAACAGTAACAGAAGAGTTATGTTCATTTAACCATGACTGATTTGAGGATTGCCTTGGATTAGATCCAGTGTTTGAGAAACTCTTGTATAAGTTTTAATCTGAGCCTCCATATCAATTTATTTACTTATCTTGCATGTTGTCTTTCATTTGTTTGTTCTTTTCTACAACACATTTCTACATTCCATATATGTCAACTATATCATGTGAAATAGATATTTTTGAAACTTCACTATTTAAATACCTCAAATACAATTTTCTTTTCACTTGCCTTTAGGTATTCTTATTTACTAAGCTTCAGTCCTCAGATTGCTTACAATACCTGCTGTTAATATTTTGTCACTCATCTGAATACCGAACTGGCTTATTGCTGCTTAACTTCTTTCTTTTTGTTATTTACTAAGCTTTGCTTAGTCGAACAGACAGGCCTCAGATTTCTTACAATACCTGCTGTTAATATTTTGTCACCCATCTGAGTATTGAGAAAGCTTGTCATTGCTTAACTTCTTCCTTTCTTGTTATTTACTAAGCTTTGCTTACAATACCTGCTGTTAATATTTTGTAACCCATCTGAGTATTGAGAAGGCCCATTGTTGCTTAACTTCTTCCTTTCTTGTTATTTACTAAACTTTGCTTACAATACCTGCTGTTAATATTTTGTCACCCATCTGAGTATTGAGAAGGCTCATTGTTGCTTAACCTTTCCTTTCTTGTTATTTACTAAGCTTTGCTTACAATACCTGCTGTTAATATTTTGTCACCCATCTGAGTATTGAGAAGGCCCATTGTTGCTTAACTTCTTCCTTTCTTGTTATTTACTTTTGCTTACAATACCTGCTGTTAATATTTTGTCACCCATCTGAGTATTGAGAAGGCTCATTGTTGCTTAACTTCTTCCTTTCTTATTATTTACTAAGCTTTGCTTACATACCTGCTGTTAATATTTTGTCACCCATCTGAGTATTGAGAAGGCTTGTCATTGCTTAACTTCTTCCTTTTGTTATTTACTAAGCTTTGCTTACAATACCTGCTGTTAATATTTTGTCACCCATCTGAGTATTGAGAAGTCTTGTCATTGCTTAACTTCTTCCTTTCTTGTTATTTACTCAGCTTTGCTTACAATACTGCTGTTAATATTTTGTCACCATCTGATTATTGAGAAGGCTTGTCATTGCTTAACTTTTTAAGCTTTGCTTATAATACCTGCTGTTAATATTTGTTAGCCATCTGAATACTGAACTGGCTTATTGCTGCTTAACTTCTTCTTTTGTTATTTACTAAGCTTTGCTTAGTCGAACAGACAGGCCTCAGATTTCTTACAATGCTTGCTGTTAATTTTGTCACCCATCTGAGTATTGAGAAGGCTCATTGTTGCTTAACTTCTTCCTTTCTTGTTATTTACTAAGCTTTGCTTACAATACCTGCTGTTAATATTTTGTCACCCATCTGATTATTGAGAAGGCTTGTCATTGCTTAACTTTTTCCTTTCTTGTTATTTACTAAGCTTTGCTTACAATACCCGCTGTTGATATTTTGTCACCCATCTGAGTATTGAGAAGGCTTGTCATTGCTTAACTTCTTCCTTTCTTGTTAGTTGCTTTGCTTAAATACCTGCTGTTAATATTTTGTCTCTGTATTGAGAGGCTTGTCATTGCTTAACTTCTTCCTTTCTTGTTATTTACTCAGCTTTGCTTACAATACCTGCTGTTAATATTTTGTCACCATCTGAGTATTGAGAAGGTTCATTGTTGCTTAACTTCTTCCTTTCTTGTTATTTACTAAGCTTTGCTTACAATACCTGCTGTTAATATTTTGTCACCCATCTGAGTATTGAGAAGGCTTGTCATTGCTTAACTTCTTCCTTTCTTGTTATTTACTAAGCTTTGCTTACAATACCTGCTGTTAATTTTTGTCACCCATCTGAGTATGAGAAGGCTTTGTTGCTTAACTTCTTCCTTTCTTGTTATTTACTAAGCTTTGCTTACAATACCCGCTGTTAATATTTTGTCACCCATCTGAGTATTGAGAAGGCTTGTCATTGCTTAACTTCTTCCTTTCTTGTTATTTACTAAGCTTTGCTTATAATACCTGCTGTTAATATTTTGTCACCCATCTGAGTATTGAGAAGGCTTGTCATTGCTTAACTTCTTCCTTTCTTGTTATTTACTAAACTTTGCTTACAATACCCGCTGTTGATATTTTGTCACCCATCTGAGTATTGAGAAGGCTTGTCATTGCTTAACTTCTTCCTTTCTTGTTATTTACTAAGCTTTGCTTACAATACCTGCTGTTAATATTTTGTCACCCATCTGAGTATTGAGAAGGCTTGTCATTGCTTAACTTCTTCCTTTCTCGTTATTTACTAAGCTTTGCTTACAATACCCGCTGTTGATATTTTGTCACCCATCTGAGTATTGAGAAGGCTTGTCATTGCTTAACTTCTTCCTTTCTCGTTATTTACTAAGCTTTACTTACAATACCCGCTGTTGATATTTTGTCACCCATCTGAGTATTGAGAAGGCTTGTCATTGCTTAACTTCTTCCTTTCTCGTTATTTACTAAGCTTTACTTACAATACCCGCTGTTGATATTTTGTCACCCATCTGAGTATTGAGAAGGCTTGTCATTGCTTAACTTCTTCCTTTCTTGTTATTTACTAAGCTTTGCTTACAATACCTGCTGTTAATATTTTGTCACCCATCTGAGTATTGAGAAGGCTTGTTGCTTAACTTCTTCCTTTCTTGTTATTTACTAAGCTTTGCTTACAATACCTGCTGTTAATATTTTGTCACCCATCTGAAGTATTGAGAAGGCTTGTCATTGCTTAACTTCTTCCTTTCTTGTTATTTACTAAGCTTTGCTTACAATACCTGCTGTTAATATTTTGTCACCCATCTAGTATTGAGAAGGCTTGTCATTGCTTAACTTCTTCCTTTCTTGTTATTTACCATGCTTTGCTTACAATACCTGCTGTTGATATTTTGTCACCCATCTGAGTATTGAGAAGGCTTGTCATTGCTTAACTTCTTCCTTTCTTGTTATTTACTAAGCTTTGCTTATAATACCTGCTGTTAATATTTTGTCACCCATCTGAGTACTGAACCGGCTTATTGCTGCTTAACTTCTTATCTACTAAGTTTTGTTCAGTCTGACACACAGACTTCAGATTGCTTACAATACCTGCTGTTTCCAAATGGTTACCCATCTCAGAATTGAACAGTCTCATCATTGCTTAACTTTAGTGTCCTGATGGGAGCCAGTAATTTCAGTGTAACTTATTTTGTTGTTTCCGCTTGATGTAATAGTTTATTTTCTTTCTTTATTTGATTTATTTTTATTTTGATATTCCATCAAATAAAACTTAAAGGTGAAAAATTATGAATGGATTGAGTAGCAAACTTCTGACTTTAGAGTCATTCATCATACTGTAAATTGTACTCCACATTCAAATCACTTATAACACTGGCCTGCAATGTTTTCAAGGTCAAATATATAATCGCTGATTTTAAGGCAGTTTTTGGCGCTGAATTAAAAAATCATACACATTTTTTATAATCAGATCAAATTTTTAAGTTACAAGCTCTTACTTGAAATTTATAGAACAGTATAACTGTGATAAGTAGAGTCCACAAGCTTTTGAAGTAGTGTTATTATCATGTACAACTTATTCAAGCACATCTTAAAAACCAGACCTGACTAAACACAATGAATGGTGTTTTTGAATTTAGCATAAAATGGTGATCATATATCACTTGGTAAACCTTTGACCTTTAGAAAAAAAGTTTTTTTTAATGCAGACCAGTGTAATGACTGGGGAAATAGGGGGGGGGGTAAGCACACAGTATTATTGGAAATTGCTTTATTTTCACATTTTCTTTTTCAGTCCTGAGCCATGCTTTCTACAGTTTTGATTAAAACTAGCGGTGTCCTACAATTTTTTTTAAAACAGACTCAACACGGGGAAAGGTTGGTTTTGCAGGCAAGACTGAACGGGCTGAGAATGGGTACTGACACAAGGATAATGGATGTCTTAAATTTACATACAGTGGTACCTTAACTTATAGGTTTAATTCCTTCCGCTTGTAATTCAATTTCCTTGTATATCAAATCAACTTTCCCCAATGAAATAAAACTGAAATGCCATTAATCCGTTCCAGCCCCTCCACACAAAACACTTGAATTTTTTTTCATAGGTGTTTTTTTTTTTAAATAAGAAAAATAGCACTGTATTGTATAAAAACATAATAGAATAAAATGTAATGAATTATGTGCTGTAATTGGTTTTAATGTTTATTTTTTTATGAATTATATTTTTATTTGATGTAATAAATTTGGAAACAATTGATTTTAGTAAACTTATTAACATAACATCTGAAGTTCACTTGTAACTCAAATTTAGCTCTCAATGCAAAGCAAAAAATTGACCGAGTGACAACTAGTAACTTGGAAAACTTGTAACTTAAGGTACCACTGCAATTTATCTCCACGTGTGTGTGTGTGTGTATATATATATATATATATATATATATATATAGGGTGATTGTAAAGTAACTCCCTATTTAAAAAAAAAAATTATTTCTGAATCATTATTTTTACAAAAAATGAATTTGTGAAGAATACACATAACATGGAGTTTTATTTAAAATTCTATATGGGCATGGATATTCGCCTCCAGCTTCTCAAGCCGCTCAGGAATCGCATCAACTGATCGTCCCAGGAACTCTTGTGGAATGGCAGAATAAATTTGCATATCTTCATGTTCTTCCAAAGTCATTTGTTTCATAGAGTAGACTTGCTCCTTCAACCAACTCTTAAGAAAAAAGTCGCATGGGTGTTAAATCAGGGCTTCTGCTGGCCACTAATGCGGACCACATCTACCCATCCATCTCCCAGGAAAATGGTGATTCGGCCATTCACAAAAACATTAGCAAAATGTGGAGGAGCACCATCTTGCATAAAGATTAAGTTTTCAATATTATTCCAAGTATTGACAACTGCATATAGAAAAATTATAGTTTAAAATTGGGAGGTAATTTTCAATCACGCTGTATATATGTACATATATATATATATATATATATATATATATATATATGAAACTGATTTACTTTTATTTGTAACTTGTAAATATCAAGAGGGCATAATTTGTTCCATTTTTTGTTTTTAATAAAGGCTATATTTTTGTAAATGTTTATAATCTCTTTTGTTTTTGATTTTTGTTTGTTGTTTTTTTTTTTTTTACTAGATATATTTGCGTAATAAATATTACCTGACAATATGTATTTTATATTAACTAAAAAGAACAATAGTGGCTGAGCAGTAAATAACATGAAACACTCCACTTTGGCCCTTACTTAGGCTAGACAGGCAGTTGGAGAGGCTCCCTCCGATCAGTCGGCTCGTAATATCAAGCTCTATCACCAATATGATTGTCCCAACCCTATTGTTCTTATGGCAAAACCCCAACTCTTTTTTATCATATATTTGCTAGAAGGTGGCAGCTGAGGGTCTTAGTGTCCTGGGTATGACACTAAACTGCATCTAGTGTTGAGGTTCCAATTCTGAAGCTCTGGGAAGTGTAGAGTATCCCTTCATTGCCATTACTCCCAGGTCCACTCTGAACTGGAGTCATAGCACCTGTTAAAGTTCAATCTATGGGTTAAATAGATTTAAAAAATCAGTTTTAGTAAAAATGTGTTTAACAAAAAAGTGAGATTCTTTGTAGCTCTGTCATCACAGCCTTTTTTATGTCATGCACATCCTCAAAATGGGTTCCCTTGATGACCCCCTTGACCTTGGGGAAGAGGAAAAAATCACATGGAGCCAGGTCGGACGAGTAGAGAAGTTGCCATTGATGATGTTCTGGGCCAGGAACTCCCGGATATTCAAGGCAGTGTGGGTAGGTGTGTTGTCATGGTGAAGCACCCACAAGTTGTCCTACCACATCTCTCACCTCTTCTCACACACTGAACAAAGCAAATGCTGCAGTATCTATTTGTAGCAATGCTGGTTGATCATCTGGCCCTGTGGCAAGAACTCGTAGTGGACGATGCCCCTCACATCAAAGAATATATTTTGCCCTATAATGATAAATGGTATTACTAATTGTGCTTGGCACTTTTTAATATTTCTCCTTGAACTGGAAAATTACTGTTAAGGCAGATTTCATAAACTAAGTCAGTCTAGGAGAAGGAAAACTCTGAATTCAAACCTGTTAAACTCTGCTTAAAAAATTTTGTTACATAATTTATGAGCAGCCATAAATTATGAACGTACCTGTAGTTAGAATTTTGAATAGGGTCTGTAAACTTAAAATGATGGGGTCCATGGAAAATTACCCAGTGACGGTTAATACCCCAGACCCCTTGATGGCGTGCAATTGGGTACCATGCAAATAAGTTTTAGTCAGATTCAACCCAGCTTTCAAGGAGCGTAGAACATTGTTGTCAGCTCCCGAAGTCCATCTCACCCACAGCAGAATCATGGGCTCGGGAAATAAAGATTTGTTATTAAGAACACCAAGTCTTGTTGTTAATTGAATGTCAAAAGAAGAAATGTCCAGCCCAACACGAAGAAGAAGACCAACCCTTAAAAGAAGCCCACTAGACAAAAGAAGATGGCATCCAAGGTAGTAGCGGAAGAGTAATCAAGTAAGAAAGACCACAAATCATCAACTATCATCTACTTTAATCTCTCTGTCTCTCTATTCCATTATATACTCGAGTATGTTAGGAGGTTTATATAACAATTGACCTTGTGTCACATCCTGCTTGTACAGAGGGGTTGGTAAATATATATATGTTAACAAATACATTGATTAGAATCATTTGCTTTTCTTAGTGAATTGCTTGTAAATTTGATATATTAAACAGAGAATAAATTTTGTAAACTCACAAATGGTTGATCAATGTCCCAAAACACATTTTGGACCATATTACCTTTAGGCACCCCTTTTTGATCTCGATTAAGAAAGAACATGTTTTTCATTTACACCGTTAATATCCAGTTGTTGGTTAGGGGTTAGGGTTAGGGGTTAGTTTTATAATTTTAAAAAAATCTAAAAATCGTCTGTTAAAACAACTGGATATTGACGGTGTAAATGAAAAACATGTCCTTTCTTAATTGAGATCAAAAAGGGGGTACTATTTTCATTTTTTTTTTTTCTGACCATGTTTTCCCTTAACCATAGTATCACAGTATACTAATATGTTGAATTAGTTTAGTTCTAAAGTATGAAGAGGTAGTAGTAGTTAGCTAGATTCTCACTGTGCGGTTGAGTGATTTGGATCTAAGAGCTTAATAAAAATGTAAATTCATGAAAGAAATGTCTTGAGTTGTTAGCTAAAAAGAAACCTACAATGCAGGACATCTTAGACAACCAGAGAAACAGTTAAGAAGACAGGATCAACTGATAGACAGCTACTCAGACCAAACAGAACAAGATATGAAGTAAGAAGCTACAAGACAAGAAAGGTAAGTATGCTACAAGATTAAGATCAGAGATGCTGATAGGTACGTGTCCTGTGTCCCTGATGAACAAAAATTTAAAAGGATGCAGTAAAAATCATATCACATACTAAAATAAAATTAGATCACATACTAAAATAAAATTTGACCTTTGTAAACTAAAAAATAATTAGAAAAATAAATGTGTTAAAAAAAATAAGTGTAAAAAAAATTGAATAGAGCAACAAGAATAAACAAAACAAACGTCTTCGGCATAAAATAACTCAAAGGTTGACATGCCATAAAAACAACCAACCAACCAACCAACCAACCAACCAGCGAACTAAATAAAGTTTGTTGAATTATTGGACCATATGACCTTTAGGCACCCCTTTTGCAATCTCGATTCATAAGGACATGTTTTTCATTTACACCGTCAAAATCTGGTTGTTTGTTAGGGTTAGGGGTTAGGGGTTAGTTTTATAATTAAAAAAAAATATCTAAAAATCGTCTGTTAACAAACAACCGGATTTTGACGGTGTAAATGAAAAACATGTCCTTATGAATCGAGATCACAAAAGGGGTGCCTAAAGGTCATATGGTTCGAATTATTTGCTGAATTATATTTGTCTGTAATGTTTTTATCCTACCCTATTTTCTTTTAAGTTTCCACTGTTCCATTATAACTGCTTAAACTTGCCACTGACTGCTTGACAAGACAAGAGAAATTTAAAGATAATCTCTAGAAAATACAACGCCTATAGGCAAGTTGCGACACAATGACATTTTTTAAAGCTTGGACCCTTCTTAACATGAATACACGGGTGGGCACGATGGAAAAGTAGGTTGGCTCCATTGGTATAACCCCCCACCCCACCCAACAGTTTTGCTTCTGGTATTCAGCAATTATGGCCGGTTTAGCTCAGTTGGTAGAGTGTTCGGCTAGGAATCACAAGGTTCTTGGTTCGATACCGGCCCTCGCCAACTCAGCGAATGAGTAGCACAGGGATCTATGCAGTAAAGTGAGAAGCTGATGGTAGGTGTGGCACTCCACCTCAGATGCTAAAATAATCTCCTTGGTCTAGCGCTAGTAAAAAGGGGATAGACTCCCTCGCTGTCTAGCCGATACCGACATACTTTACTTTATTCCTTTTAGACAAGGTGGGGGTTAGATGCTACCTGAGTGGTTGATTTTCTGTGTTATATACCCCTTATAACACATTGGGTACATAATGGGAGAGAGAGAGAGAGAGACGAAGAGAGGGAGAAACAGAGAGACAGAGTAGAGATGGGATGATGGTTCTTACTTGTTACTCTCTGCTTATTGGTTCCTGCCAACTCGGCCACCATCTTATTTCTCAGGCAGATCATTTGGGTTACTTCTTCTTTGGGCTCATTTCTTCAGGCTGATTATTTCTTGTTTTAATAACTTAACAAACAAGACTTGTGTTTTCTTTAAAGCTTTATTTAACAACCCAGCCCATCTTCCGCAGTGGATCAAGAGTGACTCTCAAAGCGAGCGACTTTCGAGTCCACTAACCCTGAATCTCTGGTCACATCTGAAGCTAAACTAATTCTTTATTAAACAACCCAGCCCATCTTCTGCAGTGGATCAAGAGTGACTCTCAAAGCGAGCAATTTTCGAGTCCACTAACCCTGAATCTCTGGTCACATCTGAAGCTAAACTAATTCTCACGCCTGTAATCTCGCACTATCGGAGGGCTCAAGACGGGGTCATCCACATGCCAATCATAACCCTAACGGTTATGGAATTTGATTTTAAATCTAATGAATCTTATTCAAAAGTATCTTACTACAGGTACGTACATAATTCATAAGCTGCCTATGAATTATATAACACTCTGGAAGATAAGCTCCTTAAGACTGAACTGTAAAGAATTAAACAAGGTCTTGTAGAAGAATGATAGTTGGTTGAATATTGTTTCTTTGTACAGAATAAATAGAACAATTCACAACACAGAAAAAAAAAAAGATATTTTATTATCTGAGCAAACTTTATGGGGTTTCATTGGTTGTCAGTTCTATGTGGTTTTAAGCTTGCTTGTAGTGTGTGTCTAAACCTCAATATAGTTGGTTCTTCCTTCTTGTGGGCTGGTAAGCTGAAAAGGAATTTAGGAAAAGAAACAAAAGGAACAAAAATAAGGGTAACTTTAAAGTAAGACTTTTATACGTTGATTCACACTATTTATTGAAAGGGATATATTTTCCCGGGCAAGTCAATAGGTGTGTCTCCTTCAAAGTCTTGGGATAAAAGAGGCATAGATTCCTTTTTGGTGCTAGGAATTTGTTTTTTTTTTGCACATATCCTAATGGTTCTTCTGATCCATCTGGCCTTCAGAGAGATTGTTACTTTTTGTGTCTTTTTATTTATTTATTTTTATATTTAATTTATTAGGTTTAATTTTATTTTTATTAATCCCTACAACTTAACAGAATAGAATACAAAGATGACAGGAGATACAAGTAAGAGTTTATACAGAGTCATATGAGCGAAATGTCCTTATAAGAAAAAGTGTCTTTAGTAGAGAAAGTATTGAGTCCTTGATATATAGCTGGAGAAAAAATTTTTTTAATTGAAATAGATCACTAAGTAGGCCTGAGTCTATTCTAGTAGTGATTAGGTTTGAATTCAGAGTTTTTCTTCTCCTAGACTGGTTGCCTAACCAAGGTTAGAGCCCAAAATCTACCAGTTGACAAGTTCTCTTTTTCTTGTTAATCAATACTAGGTCTGGTCTTCTGATTGGGATAAGGTGATCCATCTGTATCCCAAAGTCCCATAGCTGGAGGGAGAATAGTTGGATTCATACCTTTTCCAAGGGTATTAGTGTTATGTGAACTGTGGTTTTGTCCAGGAATTGAACTCGGTTTCGACAAGTCCATTTCTTGTGACTCTAACCAGTACACCACCGCACTTCCAGCAATGCGTGTATAGACATGCTACTGTGTTCATGCAACACAAGATTGAGCACAAAGCCCCCACCCCCCACCCCGTTCATGGACAGGAATGCAATTCATGCATTGTTACTCCTTGTTGATGCAGAATGTGAAAAAGAGTTTTAACTTTGCCGTTTCTTCTTTTATAATGCTGCTGGTTGTGAGTTAGCTGATGGTCTTTCACTAGAGTCTGAGTGACAGCAAGTCTCCTCGGGTCTGTTATAAACCATATTAACATGCAAGCGTATGGTGATGAGGAAAGGAACAAAACACAGATTTTAAGTTCAAAATTGTATTAAAAAAACAACATGAGAATGGTGAAAGGATAGAAATGAGAATTACAGGATAAATTTGGTGATAGTTGTGGGTGAATATTAAGTTCGTAAAATGTCCAGCTTGACTGTGGTAGTGGGGTGGTGATGTAGGCAGAATATTGTGTGTGTGGTGGTAGGCGCTGTGTCTTGAATAAAAGTCAGTGAGTGTCAGGTGGCCGAGTCAGTTGTAGTTAGGTAGGTGGGCAGAAGTCGAGTCTTGTGTTTTAGATTCGTTAGCGGTTGCTGAACGAAATTGAATTTCCTTGTTTCAGTCGGTATAATCTGTTGTTGTTGTTGTTCTAGGCAGAATATTGTGTTTTAGTAGTAGCGTTTTTTTGTTTTCATCAAATGATGTAGAAATGTTCGCTTGTTGACTTGACTGCCTTGTGAGGTCAGGTTTGGGTAAGTAGGTGGGGTTCGTGATCGGCGCGTTTGATGTATCCTTCGCTGTGATAGCCCTTGTTGGTGAGATGTGTTCGCTCGACGCCTGAACCCTTGACTGTCGGTGCCTTTCAAAGCTATTCGTTTTATAGAGAGTGGCAGCCGAAGTTGGATCAAATGAAGTTATTTTCATTTCACCCGGGAATCGCTTTCATTGGATGATAATGCAAATTTTATTTATCAATTTTTTTTTTTTATTTAATGTCAGAAATTGACTATCAAAGCGGAACTCCGATCGGAGCCTATGCGCAGATATGTGTTAAAATGGTCATTCTGTTTTAGGCTCCGATAGAGGGCACTTCCGGTCTTGGGGTCTCTGCCTTATGTTTGTTTTGTTGGCGAGTGTATGTATCTTTTATTAGTGAATTGGGAGATTTCTACCTTGCTTATACAACAGGTCTCTAGGATTATCTTTAATATTCTAGCTGATCTTAACAATGATCTTTTTTGGATGATCTTGGTTCTTCCTCAGATTTCCAATTACTCCAGTCTCTTTTCCAAACCCTTGGGGCCCATTTCAAGTGCTCCAACTACAATTGGTATCACCTTTACTCTCACGTTCCACAGTTTTTTCAATTCTCTAGCAAGGTCCAGGAATTTGTCTATCTTTTTGTTTTCTATCATCTTCACCCTGTGATCTGTTGGGACTGCAAAATCTACCAGTTGACAAGTTCTCTTTTTCTTGTTAATCAATACTAGGTCTGGTCTTCTGATTGGGATAAGGTGATCCATCTGTATCCAAAGTCCCATAGAATTTTATGCGTTTAATTCTCTACAACGTATTCCAGTTTGTGCATATACCATTTGGTTGCATGGTCAAAATTTAGTTTCTTGCACAATCCCCAGTGGATCACCTTTCCCACCCAGTCATACCTAGACGTTTATTCCTTTTGTGGTTTGTGAATATACTATTTAGTTGCATGGTCAAAATTTAGTTTCTTGCACAATCCCCAGTGGATCACCTTTCCAACCCAGTTGTGCCTAGCTTTGTATTCTTGTTGTGCTAGTTTGCTGTATTCTCTTAATATATGGTTGATCATCTCATCTGTCTTCACACACCGTACATTTACTGTTCTGTTGTGACTCATCTATTTTTGCTTTGATATAATTTGTTCTTATGACATTGTTTTGTGCAGCAATTATGAATGACTTGGTTTCTCTCCTGAGATTTCCTTTTCTTAACCATGCTGGTCACGTCAAGCCCTAGCACCTATATGATTGTCCCAACCCCATTGCCTTTATGGCAACCCCCCTACCCTTTTAATCATATATGTGCTAGAAGGCAGTGGCTGAGGGTCTTAATGTACTGTGTATGACGTTAAACTCTATTTGATGGTGAGGTTCCAATTCTGGAGCTCTGGGGAATGTGGAGTACCCCTTCATCACCATTACCACTTCCACTCTGACCAGGAGAGGTAGTACCTGTTAAGGTCACTTCTATGGGTTAAATATAAAAATATGAGTTTTAAAAAATTGAGTTAAGAAAAAAAATGAGTACCCAACAAGAATAAATGTAACAAAAAACGACTTAGGCATAAAATGTCTCAACAAGGGTAGACATGCCATAAAAACCAACCAACCAACCAACCAACTAATTCTGTTGTGACAGTTATCCATGATGATATCAATGCTTCTATCATTTAGGACCCCAGGAAGGAATAAAGTGTTCTAATTAGCATTTTTTTTTTCCATTTATCCTCAATAAATTGATAATGTGGATGATTGAAAAATGACATTCAGCACAAATGCCAACCACAGAAAATTATCATTTATTTGCAAATTGGTCTGGAAGTTGCTTTATTCTCTCGGTTAGATAAGTGTATTGTTCTAATAAAAATCTTGCAATGTCATGTCTATTTTTCTGTGTCACATTTACATAATAAGAAATCTTGTAGATGTGGGACAGTCGATGATTTAGCATTTGTACAAAAAATCCTCAAGTTAAATGAATTTAAATTACTTACTTATTTTATTATTGTTAAAAATCATCATCATCATTTATTATTATTATTACTAGCAAATATATGCACCCTCCGGGTGCAAGTATTTAAGTTTTAATGTGATGAAATATCGTATTAAATTAGAAAGTCTAATAAGAAGGCAGATAAAAAGATTTGAAACAGAGTGGGGGTATAATAGAAAAATAGAAATGAAACTTACTCTTCCATCACTCCCGTCTTTCATTGCTGAATTTTACTTATTTAACTATTTAGTTAATTAGGAAATAAAGAATAAAATTACACTTATTTTTTCTTATAATGGATTTCATTTAAGATTCATTGGAGAGACTTTTAATTATATTCATTAAAATAAAACCAAACAATCAGAAATCAATAATACTAAGCCCATATTTAATAAAATCACATTTTTAATATCAATATGCAAATTAGCCTTCTCGTTCACACTGCAAACGCTATTTTTTGTATATATAAATAATTGCATGTCATTAGTAAGTAGATATGGACAACATTAATAAAAGGTGAAGCAATTTTTAATAATTGAGGTTTAAATATAAATAAAATCATGGAGAATGTGATGTAAATAACTATGTAAATGGTGACTCGATTAGTAATATAGTTTCGGTTACAGACAGAAAAACACACAATCTCCATTATAATAAGATTATTATTATTATTTATTTGTTTGTTTATTTTTTTTTTTTAATTAAAAAAATTAAATCACAAATTTTTTTTATATTACTGTATGTATAGAATTACTTAAAAATTAATTACATGAAAATAACTTAACATTAAATTTTTTACTCCTACCTATCTACCTAGCTATTTATCTACCTACCTACCTACCTACCTACCTCCCTCTCCAAGTACCTATCCAAGTGCAAGTGTGCTTTTGAATTTGAGAACTTAAATTTTTATTTAAACTCATTTTATTTTTATACTAATGGTTAATGTTTTTTAATTTTTTTACACAGAATTAACAATTTGAAAAATATATGCGAGTCTGCAAAATAGCTTTAACTATGTTCAAGTCACTTATTTTCTTCTTAATAAAAAAAATTAAAACAATTTTTTTTTTAATTCAATGATTTTTTAATACATATATCGTGAAAACGGTTCGAATTTTTTAGTTAACATCCTAAGCGGCATTAAGTTGCAGCCAATCGCAGCGCAGCTAAAATTTGATTGGTCGATTTTTAAATTACGCGAAATACAAATTTCAGTTTAGTGCTAGCAACTTTTCTGTCGTGGTAGCTGTTGTTGACAAAGTTGAAATTTAGGAATTAAAGATGCCACCAAAGAAAAACGGTAACCAAAATATTAAAGTTGCAGTAAGATGCAGGTAAGTCCGTGGTTATCTTTTTTCCTTCTCCTTAACTGTCACTTAAAATCTTTAGTATTTTTGTGGTAAATCTTATTACGTGTAATGTAGTAGTCAGCCATTTACATGTACCTTAATCAACACAAAAGAAGATTCGTTATTTTATTTGTATTTATTTCGAATATTTATATTCATCTAACGTGATATTCTTTAAATTAATAGTTCTACTCTGTCCTAATTGAATATTTAGGTTGGTTTATACACTGATAGCTTTAAAATGTTTTGTATTTAACTGTCTAGCTGTATCCTATAGGAGTTAGTAACGACTAAAAATTTGAAATCTACATGTACGTTTTTCGTAGTTGGATTCGTCAAAATTCTTAGTTGTATTATTCAATCAATCATAATTTGTGATTATTCTCATGAACTTCATCTGTCATATCGATCTCTGTCAACATCAAAGAAGACCTTTTTAATATATATATATATATTTGTAATGTGAACGTTACACTTCTATGATCTCCACTCGAAGTTTCAACTTCGGTTTCGATTTCTTTTTAACGGACTTTTTTGTCTATTTTTTTCTATTTTTTCTAAATAAATACGATCAAATTAACAATTAACTGATGAGAAATATTAGTGTTGATGAGTAGTAGATAGGGATTGAGAAAGATCTTAAAATTAAAAGAATATATTTTTTAATTAAATTTTTTTTTTTCTGTTATTAAATTTAAAATTGTCACATATGTCGATTATCTAACTATGATCCATAATTGCGTGTGCGTAACAGTCTTTTTTCTTTCTTTTTTTTCCACACTTGGATCTTAAGTAGAAGTGCCGATCCTCATGTAAATAAATAAATCCGTTATTTTTTAAAAATTCTCTTTTGTACTTACTATTTATATGACTTAAGTAAATAGCAACACACAACTTAATTAACAACTAATTTAGTAAACCTGATAAAACTGTTAAAAGTTTTTTTTTTTTTTTTCATGTTATTTTTGCTGAAAATTAATTCTAAACACAATCTGTTTCCATTGGAGTCTTATTTCTGGACTGACAGTTAATTTCTTTCTGTATCGGTAAATATATCACTGAGTGCCTTTGCCCGTTAAACTCCATGGTACTTGGGAGTACATTTTAAAAAATTGTATGTCCTTTGCTGCTTCACCGATCTTTTTGTAATTAAAAAAAAAAGATTCTCTCTCCACCAACGAACCGAGAAGTCTTTTTTTTCTTCTTTTTTTTTTTAAGAAATTTATTTTTGACTCTAAAGATTTAAATAGAATTTAACTGTCATTTACACACTATCGTTATTTCAAACTTTTACTGCACACAATGTGTTCACTGATCAATCTCAGCCGTTCTTAGAATAATTTTAAAAAAGCTTTTTAGACAAGTAATCATGTGATGAAGGAGAAGAAAAACACGAGGTGTTATTTGCCGATAAGAATTCTCAAAATCACAAATGGAAGGCTAAAGAAAGGGTGTAACAAAAACAAAAACAAAAAAAAAAAAAGAAAAGAAAAGTATGTATTACAAGGAATTCTAGGATAAAAAAGCAAAAAATCCCAAGGACAGGTTAACCTAAGGTTGTAACTAAGAAGAAAATACGAATTGAAGGAGTTTGATTCACAGTGCAGGTATTTTAGGAAAGAAACTGTTGGAATGTTTGAAAATTCATCTGGTGTGGAGAAGATTCAAAAGATCGGATGCTGCTCGCTTAAACTCATCCGGATATCTTTCATAAAAGTAACAATACACGAACGACAAACTAGCTATATTCCGGAGATATGGAAAGCGACGAGAAGCGACCCTTTTTCACAAGACACACAATCGATTTTGCACTCTAGCCAAGATAGACAAAAAAAGGGGTGTCACTAAACCACATATGATAGCGAGGCTCCACTTCTGGGGAGTGTGGTGTACCCTATCATGTTCACTCTGACCCGGAATGGTAGCACCTGTTAGGTTCCACCTATAGGTCAAATTGTTATGTTTAACAATTATTTGTATTTGATAGAACCGTGTGCAACTCACCCCCTCCCCCGAAATCTTGAGTAACAATTATATAAAAAAAATGGAAATATGAACGTACAATGAACAATTCCCTAAGCTCTAGGCATAAAATAACCCTAGATGGGTTGACATGCCATTAAAAATCAAAGAACCGAATCGAACAAACCCTTCAATAATGCAGAACATTATCAAAAAATTTAATGATTTAGTTTATAAAAATACAGCAGCTTAGCTGGGGTAAAATCCCTTGTTGACCGTGGGTGGCGACCCATGATGTTTAAGGATGGAGTCCTGGTAGTTGAGCAGTCCATGACATGCAACACTTCCCTTTGGCCCTTGCTTAGGCTGGACAGGAGATCGGAGAGTCCCCTTTCGATCAATCGGCTGGTCATGTCAAGCCCCAGCACTTATATGATATAGGTGTTTGAAAAAAAAAAAATTGAGTATCCATCAAGAATGAGTAAAACAAAACGTCTTCGGCATAAAATGACCCAACAAGGGTTGATGTGCCGTAAAAAATCCAACCAACCAACAATGAAAATAGATTTGAAGCTGTAAAGTTATTTTCCAGTATATGTTAGGACACCTGGAGTAAAATCTCTACACAAAGAACCTGTGTGTTTAAACAACCCTGGAAGCAGCACCTCACAAAGCAGTAGTTGTATGGCCACTTACCTCCTATCACACAAACTACCAAAGTAAGATGAGCAAGACATTGTTGAAGTAAGGACAAACTCAAGCAATTTTATCCTATAGATACACCAGTATTGGCTGATTAGCAACATCTTGCATTTATAAGCTCTGTGTGGACACCTAGGGCTCGATATTAATGCCGTCCGTCGTCCCAGGGACGATAAAAATTACATCCGGACGACGATCAATACGTCATCTGGGACAGTTTGCTGGGGACGGTAAAAAATTTTTCTAAAAGTTAGTACAACATTCCAATATTGGCTGGCCAGTGATTGCCCGAATACTGACCTCAAAAAACGGTCTAGTTCTAGACTTAAAATTACTAATGGCGACAATACTGAAGAAATAGACACAGTCACACAGTTTATATTTTTATGATTGGAAAATGTCCGCATAAAGATGGAAATAGAATAAATTTTAGTTTATAAAATTTTTATTTTATTATTCTTGATTATAAATGTTTCTGTTAACTGCTTCAGCTTTTCTTAATGTTTTATTACATGTTATTATGCTACTGATGACTGACAAGTAATGAATTAAACAAAAATATTTTGATTTCGGGACAGTTGATAATTTTTGTTTGGGATGGTCATGAAAAAAGTTAGTGTCGGGGCCTGGTGGACACTGAATGCTGTTTAGAAGACTTGCCAAGAAGAGTGATAGGGACAAATGGTGAGAGTGTCATGGGAATCTGTGCTGTCGATGATAATATGTAAGAAAATAAGTATCATTTAATAGCTCCATAGCAGGACACCACTGTTAGGGAAAACAATACAATAGTTCTGTAAAAGATATAACTTCTTTTTAGAGACCAATGTTGTTGAGAATTTTGGCATATAAGGCTTGTGCTAGATGTTCACTTCTACTTATAGACTCGCCGATAACCATGTGACAACCTATTGACCAACCACTGGCAGTATTCTGCTGCTGATATTATTATTTATATCGGCTATTCTGGTTATACCTACGCATATTGTTTTGAACTTTCGTGGACGACGGAACATAGGATTATATCACTGGACCTTTGACACTACGTAGGATTCCATAAACTCAGGACTTATTCACTTACAAAGGATTCTATACCGCAGGACTGACTTACTTACTTACTTAAAGTCCTTTACAACTGGCCAAGGATGGCGGTTAGAAACTTAACAAATGTACTCAACTTGTACCTTTTAGTACCATTCAGGCTCACAATTATCACTCTACATCAACATCATCATCATCATCATCATCATCATGCCACCACCAGAAACTCTTGAAACTATTTTGACTCTATTTAATAAAAATATTATAGTTTTAACCTTTTACCTACCAATTTCAAGTATACTCACTTTCATACATTGATGAAAAAACTATTGGTGACTGACTTTAATGGCATGTCAATCCGTCTGTGGTTATTTCATGGCTAGAGGTTAGGGAATTGTGATCATTGTATTATTTTACATTTTTTGTGTTTTGAGTTTTTTTGCGCCCTCTGGACTTCTTCAGGTATTTCTTGTTGGACTCTGGAACCTTCTTGTAAAACGTTGTGTAGATAACAAAAAAGATGAGGACAATAGTCTTAATAATCCAAATAATCAAGCCTCCTCTAAAAAAATTCAGAGAAATATATTGACATATTGAAAAGTCAATTTAAAAAAAAAATTTTTATATTCTGAATCTGAGAGTATTAGAACGGAGGAGGGGGGATGCTTAGAATAACGGTTGTTGTCATTGGAAATGGAAGTGGCAAGGCTGTTTGCGTTTAACTTTGTGCAAATTCCCTTGGGAAAGGTATAAATCCTCACCCCCACCACAGGCTATGAGTAAATAGTAGGGCAGATTGGGTTCTTTAGCCTTGGTTAAGCATCCAGTCTAGGAGAAAGAAAACTGAATTCAAACTAGCTTTATTCTGCTTAAGATTTGACCTTGTGTCACCTCCTGCTTGTGGTATTGGGGGGGGGTGTAAATACAAACATGGTAATTGTTAAATATCTAAAAAGTGTATACTTATCCATCTCTAAATATTTTTGTAACATGCCTTTTACATCTTTTGAGAGTTAAACTGCCTTTTTAACATTATTAAATCTTTGGTAATGGAATTTGACATTTTGCTTGACCTTTGCATTCAGATATAGTTTTCAGAACTTTTATTTGTCAACTATTTGTTGTTCAATTCTTAATGAATCATTTAAGGTGTCATATTTCTAAAAATTGCAGATTACTATAAAGGTTATTTTCTCTATGCAAAAAAAAATTTGCTTTTAAGAGAGAAGAAAAAAGTATGAAAGGAATAAAATTGTATAGTATCTATTTCAATAACGGAAAAATAGTTTAGAAATCGTAATTGCAAAGATATCCACAAAGACTTTAAAATGAACACTTTTAAAAAAATAATCACCGTTGATTTCAGCAAGATTCACAAACCCGTGATCCACCCTATTGGCTGGAGCTGTAGAATACACCAACTGCACCTCTGCAGAGGGGTAACCCCCCCCCCCTGTTGGCCATGTGTAGTGACTCCTGATGCTTAAGGATGGAACCCTGATAACTGAGCAGTCTATGACATACTACTATCAACTTTGACCCTTACTTAGGCTAGACGGGCAGTCAGAGAGGCCTCCCTCTGATCAGTTGGCTGGTCACATCAAGTCTTAGCAGCTATATGATTGTCCCAAACCTATTGCCCTTAAGGCACACCTCCCAATCCTTTTTATCATATATGTGCTAGAAGGCGGTGGCTGAGGGTCTTAGTGTCACTCTATCTGAATGTAAAATTCCAATTCTGGAGCTCAGAAGAATGTGTAGTACCCCTTCATCACCATTAATCCCAGCTCCTCTCTGACCCGGAGTGGTAGTACCTGTTAGGGTCCATTCTATGGTTTAGATAGAAAAAAATGATTTCATAAAGTTTTTAAAAAAAAATTGAGTACCCATCAAGAATGAATAAAACAAAACGTCTTTGGCATATGATAATCCAACAAGGGTTAACATGCTGTAAAATCTAACTAACCTACAAATACGTTATTATTATTATTTTATTACTTTGATTTTTTTTGTTATAAAATGTTGATGAATGATATTGAGTTAAATCGTTTCCCACAGCACAGAATAAATGCATGAACAAATCACGTCATAACAAGGCAATTTTATTGCCTGAGAAAACTTAATAGAAAATACAAAACATGTCAGGAGATACAAAGAAAAGATTATACATAATAAAGAGAAAAGTCCTAATAGGAAAATTGTCCTGGGTATGAACATTAAACAGCATCTAGTGGTGATGGTTGGTTGGTTGGATTTTACGGCATGTCAACCCTTGTTGGGTTATTTTATGCTCAAGATGTTTTGTTTTATTCATTCTTGATAGGTATTCAATTTTTTTTATTTAAACTCATTTTTCTATATAATCCATAGATAGGACCCTAATAGGTACTACCACTCTGTCATAGTGGACTTGTAAGTTATGGTGATGAAGGGGTACTCCACTTCCTGGACTTCACCAGTTTGTCATATCCGAGACATCTAGTGATGAGGTTCCAGTTCTGGAGCTCAGGGGAGTGTGGAGTACTCCTTTATTACCATTACTCCTAGGTCCACTTTCACCTGCTAGATTCCTGTTTAAAAAAAATTGAATACCCAACATTAATATATAAAACAAATGTCTTTGGCATAAAATAACTGAAGGGGTTGACATGCCGTAAACTCCAACGACACTAAATTCTGTGGGCTGTGACATAGGAGGTGATTACCTCTTGTGTCCCCTAATGTCAAATAGGGGAACTGTGACAAGTGAAGAATGTAATCTCTACAGTAAAATGTTATTTACAATTCCCTATTGTTTTAATTCAATAATACTATTATTATGTTGATATTACATATGTAAATAGTTAAGGATGTTATTACCTATGTAATGCCCTGTTGTGAGGTAAGCCCATCTGCCCCAATGGGTCCACCTGTTGGCCATGGGTAGCAACCTGTAATGCCTGAAGACAGTATTGTAGTGGCTAAGCAGTCTGTGAACCTGGTACTAAGTGGTCCCGTGACCTGTATCACTCCACCTCTGTCCTTACTTGGTCTAGATGGATGGTTGGAGAAGCATCCACAGTGATGCTGATAGGTTTTTGATTTAGTGCATGCTGGGATGCATATATTTGCTTTGAATGAGTCCCCGGGAAAACTTATGGGTCCCAACTAAAGCCACCTAACTCCTACCTTGTAACATATCTTGTGTAATTCGTTTCTAAGAAACTATTGAAATGTATTTACAGTTAGCTTAGAAAAAGACTGGGACACATGGATACGATTTTGCTGCGTCAGGGATGCAATGATGTGTATCTATCAGCATCTCTGCCTCCATCTGATCAATCAGCTGGTCATGTCAAGCCCTAGCAACTATATGATTGTCCCAATTCTTCAAATTGGCTTTTATGGTAAACACCCACTCCTTTTTATAATATAGGTGCTAAAAGGTGGTGGCTGAGGGTCAACCACCAGTATTTATTGGTTAGAGTTGTAGGAAATGGACTTGTTGACCCAAGTTCAAATCCTGGATGAGGCTGTTTGCATTTCACATAGCATTAATACCCTTGGGCAAGGTATGCATCCTACTACTCTCCCTACAGCTATGAGTAAATAGTAGACCAGACTGGGCTCTTTAACCTTGATTAGGCAACCAGTCTAGGAGAAGGAAAACTCTGAATTCAAACCTGTTAAATTCCACATAACAAATTGACGCAACCTGCTTGTGCGTTGGGGTTGTGTGGAGGCGCATGGTGTAATGGTTACCATCATGGGAAATTGACATAACAAATTCAAACCGGGATGAGGCTTTTTTCATAGTACTAATACATTTGGGAAAGGTATGAATCCAACTATTCTCCTTTCAGCTATGTGTAAATAGTAGAGCAGACTGGGCTCTTTAACCTTGATATGGCAACCAGTCTAGGAGAAGGAAAACTTTGAATTCAAACCTGTTAAATTTTGCTTAAAAATTGACCTTGTATCGCACCCTGCTTGAGCAGAGGGGTTGGGTAAATGGGCATATACACAGGGATAAAAATCTGCATGTAACCTAGAAATAAATGTACTAAAATATTGTCTAGTTAGCTATTGCTAAATAGCCCTGTCAGCCTTATTTATAAGGAAGTGTGCACTGTATAACTTTACAGGCTAAACTAGGCCCATATGAGGTGTAAATTCAACTGGTGTTAGTTGGTATAGTTTTACTGAATCCGACTCCAGTGACCCTTTAATTGCTTCCAACTCCGACTCTACATCTCTGGTAAATGAACTTTAATTATTCCATTCCCAGGGAAGCAACGCGTTCAGAGTATGGTAGATTGTTGATGGAGCATATTCGGTTAGTTGCACGTCTCTGAACAGTTTCCAAGGGTCACTGTTCTGCGCAAGATAAAGGTTCCACACTGGTGATTCAAATTCTAGTTGAGCATGCTTTTTTTTTTTTTTTTTTTTTTTTAAATATCTTCAAGATAAAATCATTTGTTTATTTTCTTGTTTTTTACTTTTCATAGTTAATTCAGCGTAAATTTTGGAAACTTATAAACCTAATGTCTTGTTTTACCTAAATCATTTGTTCATTTTTTTTTTTTTTTAAATTTAAAAAAAAAACTTTTCATGGTTAATAATTTTTTTTTCCAGGCCTATGAACAGTATCGAAAAAAAGGCTGGCTCATTTGCTGTAGTGAACCCAGTTCCAGAAAAACGAGAAGTCCATGTTCGAGAGAAAATGGGAATTGTTTCCCAAATGAAAACTTTTGGTTTTGATCATGTTTTTGCTCCGTCAGCCAAACAAATTGATGTTTATAAAAGTGTTGTTGTTCCTGTGGTCGATGAAGTCTTGCTCGGCTACAACTGTACCATTTTTGCGTGAGTATATTTTCTACTGTTAATACACGTATAGCAAAGGCATGGTTGGCCACAAATAGTTTATCAGTCATATGGAGGTCCGATCTCCCTGACAAGCTGAAGCGACAGTTCTTCCAGGCTGTGGTTGTGTCGGTGCTGCTATATGGCTGCACCACCTGGACCCTAACAAAGTGTCTTTAGAATAAGCTAGATGGGACTTGCACAAGAATGCTGCGTGCAGTCTTGAATAAGTCGTGGAAACAGCACCCCACAAGGAAACAGCTGTACGGTCACCTGCCCCCCATCTCACAAACTATCCGAGTGAGACGGACAAGGCATGCAGGACACTGCTGGAGAAGCAAGGATGAACTCATAAGCGACGTTCTCCTGTGGAAGCCAACACATGGACATGCAAGTGTGGGGCGCCCAGCAAGGACCTACATTGACCAGTTATGTGAAGATGCTGGCTGCTCCACAGAGGAGCTCCCAGGTGCAATGAATGATAGGGAAGGTTGGCGAAAGATTGTCATGGATACCCGTGCTGCATGCGCGACATGATGATGATATTTTCTACTCTTTATCACCATCCTGTCGGCTGGGGCAGAAAAATGACCAAATGGGCCCACCTATTGACCGGAGAGGCCCCTCTGATCAATTGGCTGGTCACATTCAGCCCTAGCATCTATATGATTGTCCCAACCCTATCACCCTTATGGCAAACCCCCAACCCTTTTTATCATATATACACTAGAAAATGGTGGCTGATGGTCTTGGGTATGACGTTAAACTGTATCTAATGGTGAAGTTCCAATTCTGGAGCTCTGGGGAATGTGGAGTACCCCTTCATCGCCATTACTTTCAGGTCCACTCTGGTCAGGAATGGTAATACCTATTAGGGTCTCATCTCTGGGTTAAATACGAAAAAAAATTGTTTAAAAAGAAAACTGAATGCCCATCAAGAATGAATAGAACAAAACGTCTTCAGCATAAAATAACCCAACAAGGGTTGATATGCCATAAAATCCGACATACCAAAGTAAAAGATAAGTGACTATAGATTGTATAATATTTATATTGTTTATTCAATTTTAATGTCTATTTTATTTCAGATATGGTCAAACTGGGACAGGCAAAACTTTCACAATGGAAGGAGAACGAAGTCCAGATCATGACTTTTCTTGGGAAGAGGATCCCTTAGCTGGTATCATTCCAAGAACCATGCATCACATCTTTGAGCAGTTAAAGACACAAGTAAGTCAATTTGAATCAACAAGTCGTACAATTACAATCTATAAATAAAATTTATATTTCAAAAACTGGTACATCTCTTTATAAATATAATTTCTATACAAAAAAACTTGGCATGTTTATTTCTATACATAAAACTTTTTGTCAGATTTTGTCAGATTTTTTCTAATCTATTGTTTTTATACATAAAACTTAGCATATTTATTCCTATACATAAAACGTACCATATTTCTTTCCATACATAAAATGTACCATATTTCTTCCCATACATAAAACGTACCATATTTCTTCCCATACATAGAACGTACCCTATTTCTTTCCATACATAAAACGTACCCTATTTCTTTCCAAACATAAAACGTACCCTATTTCTTTCCAAACCTAAAACGTACCCTATTTCTTTCCAAACATAAAACGTACCCTATTTCTTTCCATACATAAAACGTAGCATATTTCTTTCCATACATAAAACGTAGCATATTTCTTTCCATACATAAAACGTAGCATATTTCTTTCCAAACATAAAACGTAGCATATTTCTTTCCATACATAAAACGTAGCATATTTCTTTCCAAACATAAAACGTAGCATATTTCTTTCCATACATAAAACGTAGCATATTTCTTTCCATACATAAAACGTAGCATATTTCTTTCCATACATAAAACGTAGCATATTTCTTTCCATACATAAAACGTAGCATATTTCTTTCCATACATAAAACGTACCCTATTTCTTTCCATACATAAAACGTACCGTATTTCTTTCCATGCTTATACTTACTGTTTAAATTTATAATTGTTTATTTTCTTTTTTAGGATGTTGAATTCTCTGTACGTGTCTCTTTCATTGAATTGTACAATGAAGAATTGTTTGATCTCTTGGGATCTTCTACAAGTCTGAGAATCTTTGAAGATCCTAAAAGAGTAAGTATTTTAGTGTATTTTTATTTTCTTTTTTTTTCTTTTTTTTTCTTTATAAAACTTTTTAAAAACCTTTTATGACATTAAAAAAAAAAATAGTGGGGTGGTTATTGTTGGTATCAGCCAAACAGTAAAGTTGCCTATCTGTAGGTTGCAGGTTCAATCCTGGTCAAGGGTGATAACAACATAGAATACTTAACATAGCTTAACACTTGTACCTATCTGTGTGGATAATGGATGCTGAATAATAGGGACGGTTGGCGAGAGATTGTCATGGATATCCATGCTACTTGCATGACATGATGATGAAGTTGAGTAAATTGTTTTACCTTTAAACAAAATGACCATTAAGCAATAGATAGGTTTCAAAAATGCTTTATAATGAGGCAGCTATATCATTAACAATTTGATTGAAAGTGTTACTTTCTTTGTTGTTCTCTCTTGCCACAAGAAATCACAAAGATATGAATCTAGAATATCTGCTTGAATGCCATACTGATTTTTATTTTATCTCTTTGAAAACCCTTAGTTGTTTTTTCAATCTACCCCTATTATATATTATAATTTCAATCTACCCCTATTATATATTATAATTTCAATCTACCCCTATTATATATTGGCCTTACAAAAAGACTTTCATCAATCTCTACAGTCATACCAGGCCCACCAATTACAGTATATTTCTTTTAAAAAAAAGTGTCAGAACAATTTTCCTTTATAAGTTTCTCCAGTGTGCGGCACTTTTCAAAATCGTCTATCGCTTAATGGTCTTAGTCTTTATAAGTATAACAATTTACTGAACACCGCACCAAAAAAAAAAATAAAAAAATAAAAAAGTGAAATGGTTGAGAAAATTCCAAACTGCTGCATCCTCCTCCTCCTCCTCCTCCTTTTGGAGGGACAGGGAAAAAATGAATAAAAATTATTTAATATATATCTACCAACCCCTCTGCATGAGCAGGATGTGACACAAGGTCAATTTCTTAAGCGGAGTTAACAGGTTTGAATTCAGAGTTTTCCTTCTCCTAGACTGGTTGCCTAACCAAGGTTAAAGAGCCCAGTCTGCCCTACTATTTATCCATAGCTGGAGGGAGAGTAGGATTCATACCTTTCCCAAGGGTATTAGCGCTAAATGAAATGCAATTGCTATGTCCAGGATTTGAACTCGGGGCGACGAGTCCATTTCCCATGACTTTAACCATTACACCACGCGCTTCCTACAATTGTTTAATATTGATTGTGTTGGATAGACTTACTTATTATTACTATTCTTGTTATCATCTTTTCTTTGTTATATCTTCTAACTTTCTATACTGGCCGGGCTAAAGTCTCTCTTCATTTGGGTTGTCTGGGGTTTTCCTTGGGTCGCATATTTTTGCATGCATTTTGTCAGTTCTTATTAATGAACTTGTATATTTGGGCAGCATTCATTCTTTTATGCATGTAGTGTTGAACAAGGTAGACATTTAATGTGTTGCGAGTTTTGTTTCTAGTTTTCTGGCCAGTTTTTTAATATTGAGGTGGAGTCTGTTGATTAGACCACCAAAGTTTTTGTCCTAGTACTTTCAGCACTCCGTAATGCCATCATCAGGGGTAGATGGAATTAAGTTGGTTCCTGGTTCTATTTAAACATGGAATGTGGTTAAACAACTGAGTAGCAGTGTAAGTAGGTGGAGGAACTCACAGAATTAAATAAAACTGGCCAGAAAACTAGGAAAGAAACTCGTCAGACATGAAATGTCCATCTTGTTCAACAGTAGATTAATGAATATAAAGACAGTTTATTTTTGGATGTTTTTATTTTCCAAGACCCAACATTCCATGCGAGCAGAGAAGGGCACTGTGGACTTCATTTGTAGTGTTTAGCTCCTAAGAGTGATTAAGCCCAAATCACTGACTTTCAGTCATGTGACATTCTAAACGAATTAGAATATCACATCCAGGTCAATCAGAGGTCAAAGGTTATCTGTCAAAATCTATGGTTATTTTCCATGACTCTTTTTTGCAGAATTACCAGTTAACTTTTGAATTTAAATATTACACTCGATTACAAAATGAATAGGCTACCTTATCCATTATGTGACAGGAGTTTGGTACTGATTCTGAACTCTTTTATTCTTTTCAGCCTGGATCAATAATTATTCATGGAATGGAAGAAATTACTGTGAATAATAAAGATGAGATTTACCAAATTCTTGAAAGAGGAGCTGCTCGAAGACAAACTGCTGCAACTTTGATGAATGCCACTTCCAGGTAAAATTTTAACTTTTTAGGATACTGAATCGTTTTAATATTGATTAATTTTTTTTTATTTATTCATTCAAATGAATGCATCAATAGAGGGGTCTAAGTCGTGGGGTCTGGGTCAAAGGTTTTGTGTTCTGACTCCATCGCCCTGGTTTTTATGATTTTTTTTTGAGATTTCAGTTGAAAATTTCTTATTTATGTCTTTTGCAAAATTCCATTAAAACTCTTTTTTCCATTTTTGTTTTATTACAGTCGTTCTCACTCTGTGTTTAGTGTTACTATTCATACTAAAGACACCACCATAACCGGAGAAGAACTATTAAAGACTGGCAAATTATATCTGGTAAGTATTTTTATTTTAAATTTCCACTTTTCATTTAAAGTTGAATTCAATTTTATATCAAACTGTTGACTTTTAATTTTCTGAATTCTCAAAGTGAAAAAAAAAGGATGCATCTCGCAGGTTTATGATAATAAGGATGGCTTTGGCATTAAATAACCAATGAAGGTTTATATGCCTTTCTTTTTAAAGAAACAAAGTTTATGATACAATGTGTTTATTAATACCTCTGTCCTGTAATAGTAGTTACAATTGCATATCTATTAATAATGGAGATTCGCTTCCGGTTTTTGTCTGTAACAAAAATTACGTCACATTCCCCAAATCGTCATAACATAGAATAAATACACTCAAAATTTGAACATGCAACATTAGACAGTCTCATTGTTTTTTAAAACAAGTTTTAATAAATACATGACTGGTATTATATATCTATATATAGTTTGTTTTATTTTAATACATATTTAAAGTTTACATTTCAAATTGTTTTATTTTTTAATCTTTTAATGAATTTGATGATTTTACTTACTTAGGGTACAAACTCGCTGACATTGACTTTTTTACTCCCACCCCTCAGGCAATATGTTTCAAAAATCTATTTTACATCACCTGGAGGGCGTTTTTTTTATTTTGTACTAGTAAATAAAATGTTTTCTGACTTGTAAATTCAATATATATTAACAAAGATTCCGTATGTCTGTGTATTTGTTTGTACAAGGACTGAGCACACATCCTTTTATAAAGGAAAATTGGTGGAGACCAGCAAAGACCAAAGTTCAATAAAAATCCACATCCTATTTTTGTCCAAGAGGTGGTTTAAAACTTTTTACCCCTCATTTTCCATAAAAGCTAAATAAAAATATGATACGGGTATATTAAAAAAATTAATTTAACTCTTTGCTTACCTAACTGCTCACAGTGGCTCTTCCACCACTGCCACCCTACTGTAAACCACTGGAAGTGGCTCTCACATGTCATTTGTTTACACTGATGGTTAGTTCATTATAATTGAGCAGGATTCGGTTACAATGATAATAGGACTTATTTGAATAGAATGAATTATGAGGTGAATAGATAGTGAACTTTAAAATATCCCGTTATACAGGTAAAGCATTCCAGTGGAATTTGGTACAGCTGTTGGGGAAATTTGGTAGACAAATAGTTAATACATATTACATGAGGGTTGAAAATAAAGCTTAATCAAGAAACAAACAAGTCTTGTTGTATTAATTAAATGTTAAAACAAGCAATGTCCAGCCCTGCACAAAGAAGAATCAACCCCCCAGCAGAGAAGTAAGCCCAACCAGAGAACATGGCGTCCAGACGAGTAGACGAAGTAAGCAGAATGTTAAGTAAGGGTCGGCTTAGCTCAGTCAGTTGAGCGTTCGGCTAGAAACCACAAGGTTCCTAGTTCGATACCTGCCCTCGCCAACTCTGTGTATGAGTAGCACAGGGATTTGTGCGATAAAGTAAGGAGCTAATGGTAGGTGTGGCGCTCCACCTCAGACGCTAAGATAATCTCCTTGGTCTAGCTCTAGTGAAAAGGGGATAGACTCCCTCGCTGCATGGCTGATACCAACATTAGGCCGCCTGATGACTTTTTTTTACTTTTACATGAGGAACAAATTCACTAGTTTGTGAAACTGACATATGAGATGATTTCCTAAGGAAAATGTTCTTATTTGATATTTACAGTTAACTTTTTAATAGGCAAAAATAGATTTTGATTATCCTTTTTAACTTTTCTTTGTTGTTATTGTTTTTTTGTTTTTTTAATAACTTTAATTCACATTTGCTTCCAGGTTGACTTGGCAGGCAGTGAAAATATTGGGCGTTCTGGGCTGTGGACAAACGTGCCAGAGAAGCAGGTAAGTTTTATGTTATGTTCTTATATACAAATAGAATATGGAGCACTGAATGAAAACTCAAAACCAGTTTGTTGGAACTTAACAAGGTTTTATTTCACACGGGGTAGAGAAATGCTTCTACCTTAAAAGTGGCTTAATGTTATATACCCTTATAAACATCGGGTATATAATAGAGACTTAAATTATAGGTAGCGATCTTACTTTATTACTTCTTGTTTTGCTTACTCTGCTTGGCACTGATTCGTTGCTGCTAACTGGTTGCTTACTGCTTCTTCTTCTTCTTCTTCTTCTTCAGTCCGCCATGTTATATATGGCTCTATTTGACTTCTATTTAAGGGCTTGTTTTCTTCTTCTGTTCTGAGCTGGGCATTGCTAGTTTTTAATAATTAACTAACAAGACTTGGTTTTATTGCTTGATCAAGCTTTATTTTCTTCTTAGCCCATATTGATTAAAATTCCGCCACAGTGGAGAGACTGACCTGGAGCACCTCTAAGCTCTCTGAAAGTTGGGTTGAATCTCACTCTAACTATCATGTGTCTGTCATGGAGCGTTTTCAAGGGATCAAAAGGGTCATAATTGATCCCGGTAATTTTCCAGACTCCTGATCCCAAAGTTAACGGCCCTTAATTTAAATTCTTAGCTGCAGGTCTGTTCACAATTCATGACCTCTCATGAATTGTAACATTAATAGCGTTTGTGTGACCAGCAAGCTTGAATCCTAATCCAAAAGTATCATGGCCAAAACTCTACTTCCAGAGTTACCACAATGCAACTTTTAAGGAACTATTCCCTACTGACCAAGGGGAGTAAATAGAATTTTAAGTCTGGAACCTAACATTTTTAAAAAGCTGTTAAACATTTCAAAAAGTTTTGAAATCCTTTTTATATTTTGGTGATAAGTATTATCAGTTAGCTCAGTCAGTAGAGCATTTGGATAGAAACCACAAGGTTCCTAGTTCGATACTGGTCCTCGCCAACTCAACGTATGAGTAGCACATGGATCTGTGTGGTAAAGTAAGGAGCTGATGGTAGTGTGGCACTCCACCTCAGACGCAAAAACAATCTCCTTGGTCTAGCGCTAGTGAAAAGGGGATAGACTCCCTCGCTGATGGGCTGATACCGATTTTAGGCCACTCTGTTGACTTTTTTATTACTTTAAAAGAAGATTTTTTGACTTTGGGGGAGCGGGAATTCTTTAGATTTTTTTTCCCTCTTTCTATTAGAAAACAATATTGACACATAGCATAGTGGATAAAGGCGTTAGGTTAAGACATTCCTAAGTGACAGTTATATCTAGGCTGCAGGTTCAATCCTGGTCCAGGCAGCAGTAACATAGACTAATAATTAACACAGCTTAACACTATGGTTAGCGGAATGAGAGCAGGATATCCCCGTGAACTGAATAAAGGGTTGAGTTCAAAGTTCCGTGATGGCTCCCAATTATGATGAGAAAGTTCCGGAGTTTGAAAAGAAATTCTCGAGTCCAACAAGAAATACTGGAAGAAGGCTGGAGGGTACATCGTCCGAAACGTTGTACAGATAACAATAAAGATAAGGACAATAGTCCAAATAATACTAGTATTGAATATGTTTCTAAATAAGAAGGGGGAGTCCCCGTGTGCATAGTAGTTAACGTGTTGGATTGCAACATTGTGCTAAGTTAGTTTGAATTCTATTTGTGCTATCACGTTCACTTTTGGGAAAGATATAAACCCCTTCATACCACCCTAGCTATGGGTTAAATAGTATCTACTATTCTTCTACAAGGATGGCTTTGGCATTAAATAGCCCACAAAGATTTATATGCCATTAAACAAAGAAACCAAACCATCTAAATAACAATGTCTATTAAAGCTGTGTTAGATCACTCAATATGCTACTGGTACTATGTAACCCAGTACTACCTGTCTCATAGTCAGATCATCAGTGACTAAACCAGTAACCCCACAAATGTTATCTGGTGAGGAAGGTGGCTAGACACCCTGCAGAATGAAAAACAAGACCTGTAAAAAGGCGGCAGAAGCTCTTTGCTCAATGTCCATCTAGCAAATTATTTCTAAAGTCCAACCCGTCCTCAGACAGAATCTCCATTATATATATTTACCAACCCCTCTGCACGAGCAGGATGTGACACAAGGTCAATTTCTTAAGCGGAGTTCAACAGGTTTTGAATTCAGTTTTCCTTCTCCTAGACCAGTTAAAGAGCCCAGTCTGCCCTACTATTTATCCATAGCTGGAGGGAGAATAGGATTCATACCTTTCCCAAGTGTATTAGCGCTAAGTGAAAATGCAATTACCACATCCAGGATTTGAACTCTGGGCGACGAGTCCATTTCCCATGACTTTAACCGTTACACCACGCGCTTCCTACTTAGAATCTCCATTATAATAAGATTTTAAGATAAGGAAACTAAATAAATGTTTATTTCAAAGTCAGTGTTTTGAAGATGGTTTACTTAGTTGTTAAAGCCATTTGGGGTCAGTGTTTGGAGATGTTCTTCCATTTATCTTTGTGTATTTCTATTATTGCCATGTTATTGTCCAATTTATTTTCAATTCTTTCTATAATGGTGAATAGTACATCTCTATTAAAATCACATTTGAGCAGAAATGTTGTTCTACAAATATTAGTTTGTTGTAATCCATAGATTTGATTAGTTATTTATATTATCATTATTATATATAAATTTATATATGTATATATAGAAAAACTGAAATGAGTTTGACAGTATGTAAGTAATGTAATTTATTTATGAATGAATAAATGGTTATGCCTACATTCAAGTGTTTCAATTTTTATATATATTGGATATATTAACCACCATCAGGGCAATATTAAGGACTGATGTTGTGAAGCTCCTTAAAAAAAAATGTGATTTTCAAGTGAGATAAATAAAAAATGTGGCAATTTTATTTGGTTATCATTATCAGCATTCATTTTTTTTGTTTTTTTTTTCCCAATTTCTATACTTATATATATATATTATATATATAATATAATAAGATAAATATATAAAGGTTTTACATATCTATTTATTAGGTGACAAAGGAACATTCACAACCATATTGGTTTCATGCGATGCAATCATCAGGTGAAGATGTTTCAAATGTTTTAGACATTTGAAACATCTTCACCTGATGATTGCATCGCATGAAACCAATATGGTTGTGAATGTTCCTTTGTCACCTAATAAATAGATATGTAAAACTTTTATATATTTATCTTATTATATTATATAACAGCTCTATTTTATATTGAGCACTCTACCAATAATACTGCCTTTGGTACACCATTCCAGCAAAAGCTGAAACAGTGACCATCTCACACTATATATATTATATATACTAGCAAATATATGCACCCTCTGGGTGCAAGTATTTAAGTTTTAATGTAATAAAATATTGTATTAAATTAGAAAGGCTACTGAAACTAAATAAGAATACAGATAAAAAGATTTGAAACAGAGGGAGTATAATAAAAGATTTGAAACAGAGGGAGTATAATTAAAAATGGAACAACTGAAACTTACTCTTTCATCACCCTCGTCTTTCATTGTTATTTTTTCTAATTTAAGTATTTAGTTAAAAGAGGAAGTAAAGAATAAAATGACAGTTATTTTATCTTGTTAATGGATTTCATTTAAGATTCATTGAAGAGATTTTTGCTTATATTCATTAAAATAAAACCAAACAGAAATCAATAATACTAAGCACATATTTATTAAATTCGATTTTTTAATATTAATATGCAAATTAGCCTTCCTGTTCACACTGTAAATCGCTATTTTGTTGTATATATAAATACAATTGCATGTTGTCAGTATGTAGACATAGTTTAATAAAGACAATTTTAATATTTTAGATAAAAAAAAAAATCATGGAGAATGTGATGTCAATAACTAAGAGAATTGTGACTTGAGTAGGAATATAGTTTCGGTTACAGACAGAAAAACACACAATCTCCATTATAATAAGATATGAATAATATTCTCCTTGAAAAAATACCATTATGTTGAATGTGTTTTTAAAGTTTTATTTATTTATTTTTTCAGGCAATATTAACCAAAGTTTGCTTACATTGGGTAGAGTCATTACAGCCCTTGTGGAACATGCTCCTCATGTGCCATACAGGTAAGTTACTATCTATCTATCTGTGAGTGTGAGAGAGCGTGTGTGTGCGAGATAGAAATATATATATATAGAGAGAGAGAGAGAGGGGGAGAGAGAGACAGTGTGTGTGACACACAGAGACATTAAGAAAGAGAATAGACAAATATTTAAGTACGTATACATTTATTTTGAACACATGTATTTTCTTTATTGTCATTTGTCACTAAAATATTCGTTTTTTCTCTTGCATTCCTGTTTTCAAGGTGATATCTTCACATATATAGTACTATGCACTTTTAGACTGGTTTATTTGTCTGCAGGGACATTGCAGCTCAAGTAAATACCTAAATCCACACACACACACACACACACATATATATATATGATAACAGCATGGGTTTTTTTTTTTTTGGCATTTAGTATTTTAAATAGGAGACATTAATTTTTCTTTTCAGATTGTCTTCTTTTGGTAAGTTTGTAGCCTTGTCGACAGGGCTTAGAATATAATGACTATATGCTTTGCAGAGGGGTGAGACTCCCCACTCCCTTAGAACCCCCCCCCAAAAAAACAAGGTGTCACGAGTATGGTATTAAACTATCCAGTGATGTGGTTCCATTTCTGGAGCTCTAAGGAATGTCGAATCACCCCTTCATTGCCATTACTCCCAGGTCCACTCTGACCATGTTAGGGCCCCACTATAAATCAAATAGATCAGTTTGAGAACTTTGTATTAAATATGAATATTTAATACCATTTAAATGTGTTCAAACTGTTGAGTTTTTTTCAGATATAAGGTGTGTGATGGATCCCCGCTCCTATTTATAGACTAGGCCGGAATCATGTGATCTAACTCTTGGCCAATCACTGGCAGTACCCTGAGGTTGACACAATACTTAATCGACCCTACTGGTCATAATTACACAGACATTCTTTGACAATGGACATAGGATTAAATCAGAATTACCAATATGCAGGATAGGACTTATACGCTCACTAAAGGATTCCATAACACAGGACTTTCTTTAAGCCCTTTTCAACTGGCCAAGGATGGCACTTAAAAACTTTACACAAACAAATGATTATTAAATAGCAATAATTGCTTTAAATCATATAATTATGCATAAATTATTAATATTAGATAGGAATACTTGAAACCATACAAATGTCTGCAAATGATTTGTACTAGATGGGAATACTTGTATCATATGACTGTTCAAAAAATGATTATAGACAATTAAAAAAAATACAATGGAATATGAAAGATATAGTTATCATTACAAACATTTACAAATTAATTGATTTTATGCGTTAAATACTCCATAAAGTGTTGATATTCTATTAAATAAATAAACCAAAGCAAACTTAGGTTTGTTCTTTATTTCTCTTAAATCATGTGCCAACCCCAATCTAATTCTCAAAAAATTAAATTCTTTGCCTGTTCTTTTAATTTCATTTAAGTCTAAAAATAAGTTTCCATTTTCTACACAACAATCTGTGACATCATACTTTGTTGTGTACAGACACCAATTGTAAATAAGTATTTACTACTAATTTTTTAGCTTTTTGTTTTCATTTTTTTTATTTGCTTGTTTGTTCAGAGAAATGTTTACACAAGTTATATTTTTTACTTTGATAAAGGTAACTAAATTTTACATTATGATATATGTATGTTGGGCTAGTTGCAGTACTCGGGAAAGGTAGGGTTATTGTCAGTTTTTAGAGTGTGCTTGAAAATGCTACTTAACCTGGGCGGCCATACTAGATTTTCAATAGCTACCTCTGCTTGGCATGTTTATGGCTGATCAATTTTTGTGTGAAACTATCAATTGCTGTTTAATTCATAAGTCCTTCTTCCATCCAGCTTTCTTCAGTAAACAAGACAAGAAAGTTTGACCTTAAAGAGTGTAGAACTTGTTCTACAAACTTGTGTATAAAAACAGGAAGGGGAGTAGTTGGAGAGAGGGTTTAACAGTAGTAGTATCTCTTCTCTCTCTCTCTCTCACTGAAATGTCTTCTCTTCCTTCTTCCATTGTAAATATGTCCCCAGGAGTTTGATTATTGATTTTTATTGAAATCCAGTTAGCCAGTTTTGTTTCTGAATATTAGCTTAACATATGTGTCGATGCCAACTGGTTCTACACAGATTGCCAGAAGAAATGTTCCCTATAATGTAACATTTTATAGAAAAAATAGCCAATATGGTATTTTCAATGTTTTCTTATAACATTATTCCTTGTTTAAATAGTGATTTTTGTTTTCCATGTTTAATGCTAATATTTGTTTATCAAAAATAGTTTTTTTTTTTTTTCCCCTGGTTTATTTTGAATTTTTGAATTTGTTTCAGGGAGAGCAAGTTAACAAGGTTGCTGCAAGATTCCTTGGGTGGTAAAACAAAAACTTCAATTATTGCTACTATCTCACCAGCAGCATGTAACGTTGAGGTGAGTTGCAATTATATTATTCATTTAAGGTTGAAGTAAAGATATTCTTAAAAAAAAAAAAAAACTAAGCTAAAGAAATCAGATTTTTTATTCTCTTTATTTTATTCTCTTTATTCTATTTTCTTTATTTTTCTTTTCTTTACATCTTTGTGTCATTGACTGCTTATAGATATTTTCCCTTATATATATATATATATATATATATATATGCTCTGTATATAATCTAAAAGGTTATTATACATTGAGCTCTCTTCAGTGATTTAAAGATTCGCTGTATTTATACATACTGGATCATCAATATTAGTACAGTGGATCTTAGAAATCACCTATAGAATCATCCCTTACTACCAAGTTTTGGATAAATCTCATATATATATATATGTGTGTGTGTATATAATGTTGAAAGATAAATGGAAAGAAAATGTTGGATGGATAAAAATTATTTATTGGAATGCGGACTCGTGTTTCGACCAAGAATTTGTCCTTGTATACATTGTATATTATTCACTATTATTTTAAATACAAAATAATAATAATAATAATAGAGAAACATAAAATTTGAATATACAAAAAAAGCGGTCTTCTTCAGGGCAAGATATTTTGATATTTGAAAATAAACGGTAAGAATACAGAGAATTTGTGTGTGTGTGTGTGTGTGTGTGTGTGTGTATGCATATATATATATATATATATATATATATATATATATAATACAATCTGTATGTCCTCTAATATAGTAGAATCCAAGTAAGTTGCAATTTAAAATATAATGAATAGCATAGAGTAAATTTAAATTGGATAGAAAAAAAAGGAAATCTAATTTCTGGGGAAAGAGAGATAGAAAAAAAAGAGAAAGAAAATGTTTTTTTTAGGAGACGAGTGAGTCATGTTGGAGCAACTTGCCTCTAGGTCAGCTAGTCACAGGTGAATGACTACTTGTAATTAAGCCAAAATAAATAGATAAAACCATAATTTTCTTGCTAAATGTAAAAATTTCCAAATGGTTCAGGAAATACTAGAACTGGAAATTGATGTGCTCCCCTTAACACCAGAGGTGGAAAAAACAAGATAGGCTTGATGAGAGACTCGGGGTTTGAAGTTGGGAAAAGAGAAGTTGAGTCTAAGGCGAGTAGCAAGAATAGTTAGAACGAAGGAGCCCTATTAATAGAAAATATTAGTCAGTCTTTCTCTCTCTGACCTGACTGCCCATGCTGGCGCAAGGAAGTAATAAAACTGATGCCCGGATGGACGAAGCCAAAAAGTATGACTATGTTTGCGTGTTGTTTTTCTATGTCTGACTGTGTCCACCTTTCTGCCTGAGTGACCATATGGTATAAATTGTTCTGGTTGCCTATGGTACATTAAAAAAAAAACAAAAAAAAAAAACTAAAAGCTAAGATTTAAAAAAAAAAAAAAAATGTTTAACAATGCTTCATCTAAAAATAAAATGTTATTAATATTCCTTTTTCCTTTATTGGTCAACTGTCCAATGTTTTTCCTATAGCTGGCCACAATACACTTCCATTTCATTCTTATATAATATATATCTTATATACAAGGTGTGTCAAAAAGAAGTATCAAGATTTTTTGTACTTTTTGACACACTTTGTATTCTGAAAAAAAATAACATTCCATTCATTCTTCATTTCTATCTTGGTAAATACAGCTTTAAACTTGGTACTTTTTTGACACTCTTTATATTCTGAAAAAAATTAAAAAATGGAACGCTATTTAAAAAAAATTTTAATTTTATTTTTTTCAGAATACAAGGTGTCAAAAAGTGCAAAAAATCTCGATACATTTTTTTTGACACACCTTGTATATTGTATAATTTTTAGCTGTTAAAAAATTTGTTTTATATATAAAAAAAGCAGCTATAAAATGAAAAAATAAATTTCCTAATCAAATTTTGTATTTATAATTTTAAAGTTTGTTTTGCTTTATTTTTTTTAGGAAACTTTGAGTACATTGGATTATGCTCATAGAGCTAAAAACATTCAGAATCGCCCGGAAATTAACCAAAAACTTACCAAGAAAGCGCTCTTGAAGGTTGGTAGATGAGACACTTTGAATTTTTTTTGTATATTCTTGTGTAAATTTGGGTGTGGGGGAAATCAGTAGTCCATTTGTTTTAACGTTGACTGACATTACCTTTTTATTTATGTAAATTTACTAAGAAGAATTTTGCAAACTGATAAAGAGAATTTATTTTTGTCTACAGGAGTACACCAATGAAATTGAAGCTTTGAAGAAAGATCTTGCTGCTGCCCGTGACAAGAATGGTGTCTATTTGGCAGAAGATAATTACAAGTGAGTTCTTGGCATTACCATTATTCCCAGACAATTTTATATTCTTTAATTACATCTATTGTTTATTCTATTCTTTAGGAAAATGTGTTACATTTCAAATGTTCTTTCGAAATATCAATTATGTTATTCTTTTAAAATAGAATTCTAGTAATGGAAAAAAGAACATTTTCTTTAATACTTTCTCATTTTTTGATTTCATTTTGAAAAAAAGTTTTACTCCTTTAAGTGTGGTGAACGAGATGAATTACCTCCCTGAAACTTATCTGCTTGGCATGTCAGTGTTCCAATTTATGGGCAGTCATAAATTGTGAACGTGCCTGTAGTTAGAAATTTGAATTTAGGTCTGTTAGATTAAAAATAATGGTACCCCATGGAAATTACCGGTGATGGTTATAACCTTTGGCCCCGTAAAAAGGGTGCTATAGGACATGTAGGAATAGTTTCTAGTTTAGTTTAACAGATGCGACCCAGCTTTCAAGGAGAGCAGATGCATTGTTGACTCTGACAGGCTCTATCTCTCCCTGTGGTGGAATCATTGGCTAAGAAATAAAACTTGATCAAGTAACACCAAATTGTTGTTTGATAATTAAATATTGGAAGCAATGGCTAGCCCAGCCTAAAAAGTATCAACAGAACGAAAAAGAAGAAAACCAGCCCTAAATAGAAATCAGCCCAGACAAGATAGTGTTCAGACAAGTTAGACAAAGAATCAACAAGCAGAGTATAAAGTATGGACAATTATTATTTCCTATCATCTCTATTATATATCTGAGATGACTCTCTCCATTATATATGAGATGAACCTATATACACCCGTAGAAAGCGCGTGGTGTAATGGTTAAAGTCATAGGAAATGGACTCGTCACCCCGAGTTCAAATCCTGGACGTGGTAATTGCATTTCAGCGCTAATACTCTTGGTAAAGGTATGAATTCTACTCTCCCTCCAGCTATGAGTAAATAGTAGGGCAGACTGGGCTCTTTAACCTTGGTTAGGCAACTGGTCTAGGAGAAGGAAAACTCTGAATTCAAACCTGTTAAACTCCGCTTAAGAAATTGACCTTGTGTCACATCCAGCTCGTGCAGAGGGGTCGGTAAATATATATATATATATATATATATATATATATATACCCGAGTAAAAGGGAAGTATATAACATCAGCTTTAAGCTGAAAAAGCACATGAGTGCCATTGACAGTTGGATTTATGGGGTGTGGTCTCGTTTTGTCTCATTTGTGGCGTGATTATGGCACTGCCTATGAAAATTACACCCATGGATAAACTAAGGAGTTTGTTTTGATCATTTTGACTGGTGATTTTGGTGCAAATGTAGATTATCGCTGTGACTTGGGCGTTTGTAACAAAGTCTGAACTTGTGAGAGGTCCACATGGGAAAGGGAATGACCCAGTGGAAGGACTAGGACCCGAGGCAACACAAAATTACTCTAAACATCCTACTCATCCAATTGTCCTGATGAGGCTTTATGACAGAAACCGAAACTTCACCATCTACAAATAAATTCATCCTTTGGCATATTTTTATTTCTTATTTATATTTTTATTTTTATATACTGTTGAATTTATTTCCATGGATTTCCACCCATTCTTTGCGCCCTGTCGTCTGGGGCGTTAGAATGCACCTCTGCAGAGGGGTAAGACTCCCCCAATCGGGCCACCTGTTGGCCGTGGGTGGCGACCCATGATGCTTAAGGATAGAACCCAAGTGGATGAGCAGTTCATGACTTGAAATACTCCACTTTGGCCCTATCTTGGGCTAGACGGGCGGTCGGAGAGGCCCCCTCCGATCAATCGGCAGGTCACATCAAGCCCTAGCACCTATATGATTTTCCCAACCCTATTGCCCTTATGGCAAGCCCCAACCCCTTTTGATCATATGGGTGCTAGAAGGCGGTGGCTGCGAGTCTACATGTCCTGGGAATGACGTTAAACTCTATCTGATGGTAAGGTTCCAGTTTTGGAGGTTTGGGGAATGTGTAGCACCCCTTCATCACCATTGTTCCCTGGTCTACTCTGACCCGGAGTGGTAGTACCTGTTAGGGTCCCATCTATGGGTTAAATAGAAAAATGTATTTATAAAAAGATTGTATTATCCATTAAGAATTGATTTATTTCAAAACTTTATCGGCATTAAATGACCCACTGAGGTTGATATGCCGTAAAACAAAACAAACCAAACCAAACCACCCATTCTTTGACTTTATAAACAAAATGGTGTTATTTCAGTTTTGAAATTAATTCAAATTCTCTTTAATTCTTTCCAGCCAAATGACTGAGAAAATCCAAGAACAGGAAACGCTTATTAAGGAAATGGAAGATCAAATGACTGTTTTGGTGGAAGAGAAGGAAAAGGTAAGAAGTTGAAATTATCTTATCCTGTGTGGGTTTTATTTGTCACAATCTTTTGAAATGAGACTTGATGATTTGTATTATTTAGATTTTTCAATCCTCATCCTTATTGTTATATACACAACGTTTCGTCCCCTGTGCCCTCCAACCTTCTTCAGGTCATTTGTGCCAGTTTTTAAGCTTTTCTAATTGTTTTCATTGTTGGATTATACCAGGCCCGTACTGATTGGACACATGATGCAATGGATATAAGGATTGAGTTAATACAGTTCTAAATAACAAGGTTGCAAGTTCAATCCTGACTATGGGCCAAAATAGCATAGAATATTTAACATAGCTTAACATTCTTTGTTTCGGTATACAATAAAATATTAGCTTAACATGTGTGTAAATTTTCACCATGATTGGATCACTGTTGCAGGTGTCAACTGGTTATACAAAGACAGACAGAAATTGACATTTATGTAGATTTATTTATTTTTGTATTTTTTGTGAAGCTCTTCTAACTGTGTGTTTTTTTTTTTTTTTTAAATATTTAGATTCAAGAGTTGTTTGAAAAAACTGACAAACAATTGGAACAGACAACTGAGACATTGACCCAGACAAAAGGTCAACTCCATGAAACTAAAGAAAACTTAAAAGAAAAAACAGTTGAATGTGATGAACAGAAGTTTTTGGTGACTGAACATGTGAAGACAGAAAAAGGATTGTTTTCACAGGCAGAACAGGTCAGTTCAATTTTTCTCTCTTAATCAAAACAAACATGTTAACTTGTGACTTGTCAGGAATTGAATCTGAGACCTTCTCATAACAAATTGTAGGTTGGTTTAATTTAAATAAGACTGTTTCAGCCAATCAGAGGCAGGCTTGGTATTGTAGCCGTCACTAGACACACACAAATTTATCAGTGGTTGAAAAGTCATTTGCCTGGGGAGGTGCTAACACTCTGAGTTATTGGAATAACCCTGTGTCAGTGCAAAGTTCACAAAACATATTTAGATATTTTCTATAGAAATTCTGTAGCAAGAGGGGAGACTTACTTGTTGGAGCAAAGCGGTGCAAACTTGTCTCGCTTGCAGGATGAGTGGAAATAAAAAAAATTTAAAAAATGGCTGCCTTGGCATTAAAATTATATACGCGCGATCTTGAAGCAAAGAGACATAGTGATAGTAAATCTGTACACATGCAAATTTTTGTCAGATCGCTGGATGTAAAAGGAAATGCAACTAAAAAGGGGGTGAGATGCTTCGAAACAGTGGATGAGTTGTGTAAGAGAACTGCTAGAAGATTGTTGAAGGATGAGAAAGTTTATCGTTGGACCGTTGCAGTTGAAGAAAAAATTAGACAAATCAATTTTGCAACCCATAAATTCCTTCTGGTTTTTTCTACAAAGATAATTAAAATTTCTCTTACATTTTTTAAAAGCTATCAATGAAATAACTGCTTATTTATAAAACTGATTCTGCAGAAATCGATCCATAACTTCTCAGATCCTGACTATTCGTCGAATTATAGAAAGGTTTTGACTCCATACACACAGAGAAATGGAGCAAATACTACTACCATACAGCCTCCCCAAAGAAAGTTACCATTATTATGATGCTCTACGGCCTTTTGGCTAAGATCAAAGTGTAGTATCTGTTCTTATCAGCTTAATATCTGATACGTCCCCGATATGGGGACGTCGATATTAAACTGATTTTTGGAACACGGCGAGGAGTCAGGGGCTTGCCGCCCTTGCCACGGGTTGGCCTGGTATTGCACTACCTCCAGGAAGCAGCCCAGTATTTTATCCGGGCCAGGTTAGCTCAGTCGGTAGAGCGTTCGGCTAGAAACCACAAGGTTCCTAGTTCGATACCGGCCCTCGCCAACTCAGCGTATGAGTAGCACAGGGATATGTGCGGTAAAGTGAGGAGCTGATGGTAGGCGAGGCACTCCACCTCAGATACTAAAATGATCTTCTTGGTCTAGCGCTATTGAAAAGAGATAGACTCCCTCACTGTCTGGCTCATACCGACATTTGGCCGCCTCGACAACTTTACTTACTTTCAAAGGTACTAAAGCAATGTTAGGCTCACCTGATGGTGACACAGATTTCTTTGACATTGTTGCTGGAGTCCTGTAGGAAGATATGTTAGTACCACATATATCTATAATATGCCTAGACAATGTACTTCGAATATCCCATAAAATATATCACACTAAAAAAAGCAAGAGGCTCACACTAAAAAAAGCAAGAGGCAGGTGATATCCCGCAGAGACTATTACAGATGCAAATTACGCAGATGATCTGGCACTTCTTGCAAATAGACCTGTACAAGCCAAATCTCTGTTGCATAGCCTAGAGACATGTTGGACACTGCTGGAGAAGTGGGGACAAACTCATAAGTGACATTCTCCTGTGGAAACCAGCACATGGATGCGTCAGTGTGGGCTGTCCAGCAAAGACCTACATCAACCAGTTCTACGCAGATACAGGATGATGCACAGATGACCTCCTGAGGATAATAAATTATAGGGACGGTTAGCGATTGTCATGGATATCCTTGCTACTAGTGCGACATGATGATAATGATTTATAAAAATCACAAAAGACTTGATTGGAAATGTAATGAGAATAATTATTTGGCAGAATTTGACCTTTTTTTCCCTTTCTTCCTTTTTTCCACCCTTCCATTTTTTTTTTTTTCCACCCTTCCATTTTTTTCCACCCTTCCATTTTTTTTCCACCCTTCCATTTTTTTCCACCCTTCCATTTTTTCCACCCTTCCATTTTTTTCCACCCTTGTTTTTGATTTGTTTGATTCTTACCATTCTGTTTAATATTTTCCACTCACTACTTTTTTTTTAATACCATTTTTTTCTTCCTTACAAAGGACTACTACCTTCATTTTAGAACTTAGAAGATTGCTTGATCTCCTTATTTTAAAAGATAGATAAATGTTTTTTTTGTGGTACAAAAGTCTTATCACACCCACGTTTTTTTTTTTTTTTGAGGTAAAATAATTACATAATTTTCGTATTATTACAAGAAAAAATAATGAAAGTTAAAACAATGCATAGGAATGACAAGATTTTCGCACCATCCTGTACATTAATGTACAGTGTGGTCTGAAAGACTTGTCACCACTACATGTTTTTTTGTTTTTTTTTTTAAGATAAAATAATTGTATAAATTAAATTTTTATATATTAAAACAAAATAATGAAAGCAGTGACGAGACTTTTGGACCACCATGTAGATCTATGTTGGGTCTGAATCAAATATTGTTTATTTATCTATTTTCTTTACTTTTTTTCTGAATTGTAATGTAAATTCTTTCTTTTCATTTCTTCCTACAGCTGCTGTCCACTGCTCATGAGTCAACCTCAGATGTTGATGGTTTGCATGCCAAACTTGACCGAAAACGAGTTGTAGAGACAAAGAATGAGTCTCTCTCTGAACAATTTAGAGACAAATTTCAAAAGTCTGTTCTTGGAATGCACCAATTGACCGATGCCATGTTAGGCACTATGTCAAAATTCCACACTGACAACTCGGCTCAGCTCAGTAAGTAATCTTGAAAATCAATTTTGCTTATTTTTTTTCTTATTTGCTTATTACTACAAGGTTTCCTGGTTTGATACTGGCCCTCGCCAACTCAGCGTATGAGTAGCACAGGGATGATAGGTGTGACGCTCCACCTCGGACACTGAAACAATCTCCTTGGTCTAGTGCTAGTAAAAAGGGGATAGACTCCCTCACTGTCTGGTTGATACTGACTTTAGGCCACCCCGACGACTTATTTTACTTTATCCTATTTTCCACAGTGGATTTCAACTTTTTTTTTTTTTTTCGTGTGTGTGTGTGTGTACGTACTGGGTATAACACTAAACTGCATCTAGTGGTAACGTTTCAATTTTGGAGCTCTGGGGAGTGTGGAGTGTCTCTTCATTACCATTACTCCCAGGTCCACTCTGAACCAGAATGGTAGTACCTGTTGTCTTTTCCGCCCTATTGGCTGGGTCTGTAGAATACGTCAACTGCACCTCTGCTGAAGGGTTAAGACCCCCCCTCCCACCAATTGGGACACCTGTTAATGCTTAAGGATGATCCGTGGTGGCTGAACAGTCCATGACATGCAACACTCCACTTTGACCCTTACTTAGGCTATACGGGCAGTTGGAGAGGCCTCTCCGATCAATCAGCTGATCACGTCAACTGTATTGCCCTTATGACAAACCCTCAACCCTTTTTGTGGGTCTTAGTGTCCTGGATATGATGTTAAACTCATGATGGTGAAGTTCCAGTTTGGAGCTCTGGGAATATGGAGTACCCATTCATCACCATTACTCCCAGGTCCATTCTGACCCACAGTGGTAGTAACTCTTAGAGTCCTATCTATGGGTTAAATAGAAAAAAAATGAGTTTAAAAAAAATTTGAATACCCAACCAGATTGAATAAAACAAAATGTCTTCGACAAAATAACCAACAGAGATTGACATGCAGTAAAATTTACCAACCAGCTGTTGGTTTCTTTTGTTTAATGGCATATAAATTTAATGCTAAAGCCATCCTTGACGAACAGTAGTGTTATTATTTAACCCATAGCTGAGGGGGGGGATAAGGGGGTTGATACATTTCCCAAGGATATTAGTCTGAATGTGATAGTGTAACTTGAGTTCAACCTCGCTTACTATAGTGTTGCAGTTCAGCGCGTTAGCCACTACACCATGGGAACTGCCCCCCCTCCCCCTTGTGTTAATAGCATTTACAAAGTATCATGTGGTATCCTCTACGACAATGAGTTTTTTTTTTTTTTTTTTTTCTTTTTTTAATCTTTCTGTTAAGTTTTTACATACTAAGAAATGATGACTCCTATGTATAATAAACAATGGTTTTAACTAATGCAGAGCAGATCTAATTCTTCGGTAATTTATGAGGAAGTGCGTCCTGGTCTCCTGCCTCGGAAATTGCTACCCGGTGACTATTAAAATAACGTCCCCCAGCTATGTCGTCTCGGTGGTGTTACTTGAAAGAAAACAACCAAAGTAGGGAGTTTAATGTATTTTAGAGGAGGGGGGGGCTTCTCTTTTTTTTCGTAATTCTTATTATTTATCGTAATTTGTCTAGAAATTTATTTATTTCTTGTTTATTTATAGAAATTTGTCGTAATTTTTGTTTAGATATGAAGATGGATATCTATCTATCTATCATTTGTTCATTTTTTACTTTGTTTATATATATCTATCCACCCATCTCCATTTGTTCATATAAAAAAAGAGAAGCCCCCCCCTCCTCTAAAATACATTTAACGCCCTAATTTGGTTGTTTTCTTTCAAGTAACACAGCCGAGACAACATAGCTGGGAACGTTATTTTGATAGTCACCGGGTAGCAATTTCTGAGGCAGGAGACCGGGACGCACTTCCTCATAAATTACCAATTCTTCTACCAAATCTTACACTTAAAAAAACTCAAACTTGTGGAGGACCAAATAAAATGCCTGTCAAACTATGTGTCATGCTGGCATCTCTCTTTCACTTCTTGTCTCCTTACTCACTATGTAACATAATGGAAGGTAAATCCCTTCTTATTGATCAAGGGAAGCAACTCTAAATATTTTTGTTGGGATGTTGCTAACACTTTTTTTCTTTCTTTGCAGATTTGCTTTTGGAAGTTCTCAAGACTCATTCTGGAAGTATGCTTAAATCTCAATTGGACATGGTCGGATCAGTCAAGGAACATACTTCACAAATGGAGAAGGAAAAAAAACAAGATTTAAAGGAAACTGTCAGTTGGTTGGAAGAAACTAAAAATACAGTTGAGGAATCTGTGGTAAGGAATATCTTTGATATATATGTTGAAAAGATAAATGGAAATATATATATATATATATATACTAGCAAAAATACCCGGTCTGTGACAGGACTAAAAAAAAATTAGAAACACCAGAGATTGAGTGAGAAGAAGAAAACAGGAATAAGAGAGAAAATAAGAGGAAAATGATTTATCAAAAAAAAAAAAAAAAAATCGCCAAGAATTTGTATACTGGAATGTTTGTTTATTTTAGGAAATTTTTTTGTTTTTTTTTGTTTTTTGTTTACATTTAAGATATTATTTTTAAAAACGCATTCCTAAACTTTATTAAAGATTTGACTATAAACAAAACTAAGAATGAGTGTATTATAATCGTTTATTTTAAGAATAGTCTCTTTTTGTTTTTACTTTTTTGGAACAATTTTATTTTTTTTAAGCGAGCTTCCTTGCCTGTGATTTCCAATGGTAGAAATATATTAGTTTAATTCCTTTTTTACCATATTAAAATGTAACAATAAAATGCTAGAATTAAATACTTACAATTTTCCGTATTACAATTTTTTTTTTTTTTCTTTTTCTTTGTTTTATGATAGTGTTTTTTTTTTTTTAATTTTGTTTTTTGTTTTTTTCTAAAAGTCTTTTGTACATACGACAAATTTAAATTCAGTTCTTAATTCCTTCTTGAGAAATTTATCAGTTTAATTTATTTCCTTTTTAGACCCCTAAAAGTAACAAAGAAAGTACAAAAGAAGCTAACAACTAAACATTACCCTATTTGTAGCGTATTAATTTTTATTCTAAGATGAAAGTATTAATAATAAAAAATGTGAGTTATTAATCGTTAAATGTTTATTATTGTTATTTAATTCGCTGTAAAAAAAATAATTCAATGGATAAAAACTTTCTAACCAAATAAAGATTTCTAATATTTCTAAGATTGGACCGGGAATACATGAGAAATTCCGAGCTGAAACAATTGTCTATTTCAAATTATCAGCAGCCATTTTGAGTCACTGCTGATTTTTTTTGTTGATTATTTTAATAGCAGCAGTAGCAGCAGCAGCCATTGCAAATCATTTGATTTTTTGTTTAATTAATTAATTATATCCCTTAATCAGTAGAAATCAATAAACAAATTTGGTGTGTTTCTTAGTTATATAGTTATCAAGGTATATGCAAGATTTCGAATCTGAGTAACATACCTTTTGTGAGTTATGCTTTGACACATACATACCAAACTTTCTTTATATATATATATATATATATATATATATATATATATATATATATATATTAGTATGGATGAAATTTACTATATGCTGACGTATTTCGACCAGAAATTTGCTTACACATACAGCATACTATTTGAAATTATTTGAAATATAAAATAATAATTAAAAAAACATGTGAACAGTACGTCTTCATCAGAGCACAGTGTTTTTATTTTTAAAAGAAAGACTGGTATTACAGTATATTTTTCCATTTTTCTCACTTATATAAAAAGCTGGTTTAGCTCCGTTGGTAGCACATCCACCTTGGAGCCATAAGGTACCGTTTTCGATACCCTGCCCTTTCCAATTCAGTACATCTGTAGCACAGCTTGGATCTGTGTGGTAAAATGGGGAGCTGATGGTAGGTGTGAAGCTCCACTCCAGATGCAAAACATGTTTTAGACTCCCTTGTCTAGCGCTACTGAAAAAGACTCCCTGGTTGATACTGACGATAGACCACTCTGCCTACTTTACTTAATATATATATATATATATATATATATATATATATATGGGAGAATATGTGCTTAATTGAAGTCAAACCTAATTTTTTGAAAGTTAATTCATTAATGATTAATTAGGCGGGATTTAATGAATTAACTTTCAAAAAATTAGGTTTGACTTCAATTAAGCACATATTCTCCCAAATATTGTCGGCTGAAATTAGCCATATTTGTTTACATTATCATATATATATATATATATATTCCTGGCCTTGCCCAAGTTATATACTATTCAGCTAGTATTAAGTATACACTTTAAATCTTTTATTTACCATTGGATTGCAGTACCTATCACTCAATGTGCTTATTGTGAAAATGTTACAATGGAAATTTGGCACCAATAATGCAATAATACTTTTTGAAAGGAAGTGAAATGCAATATCCAATGTTATCATTAGTAAAAGTTGTCCTAATGAACTGAATGTATGATATAAAAATTAATTAAATTTGCAAATTTATCAGGGTTATTCCCCTTAGCCTATCTATTTTTTTCTTCTTATTTTCTCATACACACAGTAATTTGGTTCCTAGTAACCCCAAATAAATTCATGGGTAAATATAAATACCATCAATAGATTCCTCATAAAATTCTACCCAAGAAAAGTTTTGTTTGCTCTTGGTACAGGGCTGTATTTTCAATTGCATCTCTAGATATACAGACCATAAATATAATATATTATCTTAAAAGCCACCCTATCAAGTGGCAGTTAAGCTCCTGGGGAGGATTCTTGATAAGTCTTTCAGCCCAACAATGACACTTTATACATTGAGTACACATTAAATTTTATTCAACTTGAACAATATTTTTTAAACAGTTAAGTTTTCAACGAAACAATGATATAATTTGACTATTTGGAACTTAGTGGTGTAGAGTAGAAGTGGACTGTTCTGCTAAGTAGTATGGGCGTCTGCAGGAGCACCACACTTAATACTTACCTACTTGATGACTATTTAATAACCTGGCATTTTAGAGGCCAGGGAGAACTGCTATTCACGCTTAATAAAGATGCTACGACTACTACTATAAAATTTGAAAACTGTATGTTAGACATTTTTGGTTTTCCATTTGGAGTTGGTACAAATAGCTTTTTTCTATTCCCAACCCTTCAACAACCAGCATAGGATTGATTATTCCCAATTTTATTTCCAAGTTATAAAAATTGTTATCATACTAAAAATTTGTTGCAAAAAAATCACAATAAAGATTGCCAAAAACAGTTGTAGTAATCCAAAATTTCATGATTGCAGTTCCAGATTTTAATTTGCACATGGAGTCAGCCTGATTCAAAAATGGTATGATATGTTGGGCTATGGCTTCTAAGTAAATTTGAAAAAACGTAACACACTGACACTTGCATTTATTATCATAGAAAATATCAATGGATTACATGAACTTCACATAAAAGTTATCAAATAAAAACTTAATCTTTGTCCCTTTTTTTTTTACACTAGAAAAGTGGTATTGACCATTCAAGTGCTATCAACACAGAATTGATGACAGGTTTACAAGCTCAAATGGAAGGTTTTCAATTGATCCAAACTTTGATGACACAACTTAAAATGCAGCTGGAAAAACAAGTAAGTTGATCATTTTATTCCATGTCAGGTTGCTCAATGTAATACTCATACTATGCAATGATGCTGATAACTTTTTGATTTAGTGCATCCTGGGACGAAAGTATTTGCTTTGAATGAGTCCCCCAGGAAAATTTATAGGTCCCAACTAAAGCCATTTAACTCCTACCTTGTAAACTATCCTGTGTAATTCCTTTCTAAGAAACTACTAAATGTATTTACAGTTAGCTTGAAATGGTGTGGGAAGAAAAAAGAAAAACATTGTGATGTGTGGATACAATTTACTGTGTCCTTTTAGATTTTTGTGCGTCAGGGATGCAGGATGTGTACCTATCAGTATCTCTGCTATGTAACCAAGTACTACCTGTTTCATAGATCATCGGCGACTAAACTGGTAACCCCACAGATTGTGTCTGGTGATGAGGGTGACTAGACACACTGCAGAATGAAAAACAAGACCTGTAAAAGGGTACAGAGGAATCTCTTTGCTTAACGCCATCTAGCACATTATTTCTAAAGTCCAACACCTCATTGTGGCAGGGCCATGTAAACTTGGTAGTGCCAGAGTCATTCTATCAGTAACTTAAGTTCCTGGTAGAGTCAAGCCGTCAGGAATATAAGTTCCTGGTAGAGTCACCCAAGGGAGACAGGTCTGGCACACAGTGATATTAGGGCCACAACCAGGACAAAGAGGCTCTAGCGAAAATCTAAAGGGCATCTCCATAATCAAGAATCAACAGCTTTTGGTGTACTTGTCACTATGGAAAATCTGCAGCAAAACATGGGCATCTCCTTCCTCTGACCGGAATATACAGGGGAGGGGGACATACTGCAGAACAAAAAACAAGACCTTTAAAAGGATGGAGGAATCTCTTTGCTCAATGGCCATCTAGCACATATTTCTAAAGTCCAACCCCTATTCAATTGTGACAGGGGCATGTAAACCTGGTTGTGTCAGAGCCTTGCATGGGGAACTTAAATTCCCGTAGGGCCACCCAAGGTGGACAGGTCTGGCACCCAGTGGTATTAGAGCCACAACCTGGCCAAAGGGTGTCTCCATCATCGTCAGGAATCAATGGCTTTTGGCATACTTGTCACTGCGTCTGTGGAAAATCTGCGGTGAACAAGGACATCTCCTGCCCCTGATCAGGATATGCATGCAGGGTTTGGGGGCAGCTTGTGAATTTACTATTCCGTTGTTACTCCTTCCATGAATTCACTACAAGTGAAAGATGTAAAAGATATAAAAGACTTGCAGGATCTGTGGATATACCACAGTATGATAATTTAATTATTACGTTTGATATGTTTATTTAAGAGCTATTGCAATAGTTCAATATGTAAAATGTATGATAAACTTGAGTTAACTCTCACTCTTTTTTTTTTTTTTTTTTTTTTTTTTTTTCATTCATTCTTTCCTTTTCATCTTTTCATTATGTTTGGTTGAAACAGATTAACGTTATTGCTTCTCCTCACTCACCCCCTCTCTATCTTCCCATGTCTTTCTTTCTTTCTTATTTTTTCGTATAGCATGTCCTTTTCTTCCCTTTCTTTATTATAAAAACGTAATGGTTCATTATTTATTCTGATGACACTCATAAGAAATAAGAATTTGGCAGATGAGCAACATGAGATAATCAGGATTTACTTTTTTGCATTTCATGTTAGATGATTTAGACAGTCTTATTTTTAACCAGAGGTTTTGCAAAATGATAAGTCATACTTTTAAGGAACACGAGTATTAATATTATATAAAGGATTACAATGATATGAAAGATATAAAAAGATTGCTATGATATGAAAGACAGGAAGAATGAATGAAGACAGGAAAGATAAAAAGATTGCTATGATATGACAGGAAAGATATAAAAAGATTGCTATGATATGAAAGACAGGAAAGATATAAAAAGATTGCTATGATATGAAAGACAGGAAAGATAGAAAAAGATTGCTATGATATGAAAGACAGGAAAGATATAAAAAGATTGCTATGATATGAAGACAGGAAAGATAGAAAGATTGCTATGATATGAAAGACAGGAAAGATAGAAAAGATTGCTATGATATGAAAGACAGGAAAGATATAAAAAGATTGCTATGATATGAAGACAGGAAAGATATAAAAAGATTGCTATGATATGAAAGACAGGAAAGATATAAAAAGATTGCTATGATATGAAAGACAGGAAAGATATGAAAAAGATTGCTATGATATGAAAGATGATTTTTTTATTTTTTTATCAGAATATTTAAATTATTTTCTTTCTTTTATTTGTTAATTTAAAAAATTTTTTTTCAGAAAACTGACCAAGAGCAACGTGTTAAAGAAATGGCTGAATGTTTGCGAAATCAATTGTCAAGTCACACATCTTTAGTGAAGACTCATGTTGCTTGGCAAGAAGAACAGATTGAAGAATTACAAGAAAATATTGAAGAGTCAAGTCATTGCAACAAAGACATTGAAAAAGTAATTGTCTACCTTTTTATATACACTTCACTTGCTTAAAAGCCACCCTTTCAGGCAGCAATTAAGCGAGAGGCAACAATAAACTACAAAACAATTCAAAATTAATTTTACATTCAAGTATTACATTTAAGCTTACCTTTTAAAAGTTTAATAATTCTTTTGCTCTCACTTAATTTAAAGAGAATTTGGTGTACGTAAATCCTTACTATCTTTACAAACAATTTTTCTAGGCACTGCCAATTTGTTGGCTCATTTTAAAAATAAATTAAATCGAGTATTTAAGGTCAAATTTTTGTCTAAGTCGAAAAGTAGTAACATAATGAGCACCAGTAAAAAAAAAAAGGCAAAATAATAATTTTTTAAATAAGGATTTTACGGCATCTTTGGCAGTGCCTAATTATTTTTTATTTCATGGGTGACTTTCACTGGATTTTGCTATTAATTTTGAGTATTTAAATTTTTTATTTTTAACCCAAATTTATTTCAAAGTTATAAAAATTGTTATTGTACAACAGTAATAACAAAAGGTTTAACATAACATTCACAGCCTCTTTGAATGGAATGATAGATTAGCTCTAACCAAAAAATGTCTGTCCATTGGAGAGATTTGTGCTTTTTAATTAAAGAAAAAACAGTTGCCACTTGATTTTTATTTATTTATTTATTTAAAAAAAATTTTTTTAAATATATATTTTGATAATGGTGATTGTACGATGTATAAAAAAGCTGAAGATTTGAAATGTTGTTTCCTTTTGCAGTATTTAAGCCAAGCCATGGAAAACATCAAACTTGCTCAGTCTAAACAAGAAAATTCTTCAGCATTAAATCAGAAGGTAAATCAATTTATAACAAAGTTTTATTAGATTTTCTTTTCCTTTGTGCTACACTTTCCATTTACTGTGTTGCACACCATACTCATATATACATATATTGTAGAGTATACCTGCATACCTGTGGTTGTATACAGATATACTTAATTTCTCTATACTTATCTTTATTCTGAGTAGCTGAATCTTATTTTCTGTTTCTTTTTATCTTATCTGGATTCTGCTATCTTTGGGTTGGTAAATGGCATTTTGGAGATTCTTCTTGACTTGATACTGGGATGTCTCTTGTTGTTTGTTTTTAGTTAATGAACACAAGACTTTGCTTTGTTTAGAGCTCATATTTTATAAGATAAATCCCAGATCAACAAAGGCGTGTGTGAGAATTTAGTTTCAACAGACAGATGCCATTGCAACCATCCCGTTTGGCGCCTAACTTAAATCTGAATTTCCTAAACTCTCATATTTGTGCTAGCGAAGAGGATGTCAATCCCTCCACATGAGTAGGATGTGACACAAGATCAATTTCACAAGCATCGTTTTAACAAGTTTGAATTCAGTTTTCCTTCTCTTAGTCTGGTTGACTAACAAGGTTAAAGAGTCCTACTATTTTACTCATGGCTGGAGAGAGAATAGTTGGATGCATAACCTCTTCCAAGATGTTAGCACTATGTGAAATGCAACTAGTTTCATCCAGTATTTGAACTAAAATTACCAATTCCTTTTTCTACAAAAATAACCATTACACCACAAGTGCCTCCATAATTTATGTAGTTGGTAAATAATTTAGCATTAAACATTAATTTTTTTTCTCTCTTTTGATAATTTTTTTTTAAATTTAAAAAATTTTTCTTGTAGCTTCATAAATTGGTGACTGCCCAGAAAGAAGTAACTATGTTTGATGAGCTGGAAAAGTGAGTGATTTATTTTCTCTTTCTGAAATTTTTTTCTTTTTTCTTTCTTTCTTCTTCCTTTCTTCTTTCTTTCTTTTCTTTTTTCTTGTTCTTTTTTTTCTTTCTTTTCTTCTTTTTCTTCTTTTTTTTTTCTACCTTTCTTTTTTTCTACCTTTCTTTTTTCTACTTTCTTTTTTTCTACCTTTCTTTTTTCTACCTTTCTTTTTTCTACCTTTCTTTTTTCTACCTTTCTTTTTTCTTTCTTTTTTCTACCTTTCTTTTTTTCTACCTTTCTTTTTTCTCTTTTTTCTTTCTTTTTTTCTACCTTTCTTTTTCTCTTTCTTTCTTCCTTTCTTTCAAAGTCTTTGTTAGTTTGAATAACAAATTTGAATGTTTTGCATATTTCCAGGAATTTAACTGCCACCCACAATTATGTTACTGAACAGACTGATATGGAACTTACTCATACCACCGAGAAATACAACACTTGTGTCAGCCATATTGAAAAGGTATACTTTCATTTATATATATTTTTTTCCTTTATCCTTCTGCCTTTATATTTTAATATATTGACACAAACATTCCAAGTGCTATTTTTTGTTCAATCTTAGGAAAATCTCAATCTTTATCTTTTTGTTTAACTGTATAAAGTAGACTTCTAGCCAAAAATTGAAGGGTTTCATTTGTAAAGTAAATATAATGCTAAACTAGCCCTTTACCTTGTGTCCATCAGATTAGCTAAACAGAATCTTTATCTTTTTGTTTAACTGTATAAAGTAGAAATCTAGCTGAACATTTCCTAGCCAATAACCAAAGTTATGACCTTTCTTTTTCTATTTACTGGAACATCAAGATTTAAAAAAATTGTTGTATTTATATTTAGAGCAATAATCACCAGGAGACCATAGATCTTAACTTTCTCAACAATTTTTAACTCGTATTCCATATTTTAAATTTTAAAAATCTAGAAGAAATTTAAAAAAATAAAATAAATGTGGGTACTTAAATCTTTTGTGAAATCATCCTCCACCTCCAGATTTTAAAATTAAATATGTGTTCATGTTGATTAAATAAAGTATGATTCAATAAATATAAAGTTCAAATCCCTGATATGTTATTTATTCAAAGGTCTTATTTAGTCATTCAAAAAAAAAAAAAAAAAAAAAAACTAGCTTAAAATCTGATTTATAGAGCAAGTTTACATTCTAAAAGAATTCAGTTTGTTTTAACCATTTCCTTTTTGTTTGATTGTTTAACCAATTTCCTTTTTGTTTGATTGTTTAAACCAATTTCCTTTTTGTTTGTAGGTTGAAAGCCAGGTTAAAGAAGTAGATGAGAAAAATTCTTCAATAAAAATCAATTTTGTTGAACATTTTGCCAAATCAAAGCAGGTTAGTAAACCAAAAGCTTAAACATTTTTTTTTTCTTTTTAATTATCCAAATTTTACAACATTACTCTTTATTTTCACTCCTTCAATTTTCATTAATTTTACTTGCCTTTTATCACATCTCACCTGGTTTGTAGTTCTTCAATTAAGAACTGTATTGGTGACAACATGCTTTAGCATAAGGAGAAAAATAAAAATGAATGATATTCCCCCCCTCCTTTTTTTTATACTGATGGTGAGAAATGTAATTTTACTCTATAGTAAGTAAATGAACTTAAAAATATTGTTTTCCCACTGAGAAGTGACAATAAAGTATATAGGATATTTTAAGATAGAAAAATGACAATATTTTCATAGAGTTGTTTCTGATAAAGTTAAATCTTAAATACATTATAGGTAAGGAATTTTAGTTGCTAAGTTGTAAAATGCTTAATTTAAAAAAAAACATCTATAAAATAGTTGATACAGAGAACTGAATTTTCAACCCAATGCTCTAAAGCATTGGGTTGAAAATTCAGTTCTCTGTATCAACTATTTTATAGATGTTTTAAAAAAATTGTTGTAATTTTTGTCATAGTTTAAAGTTTAAAAAAAACTACCAGAATAAGAGTTTCCCATTGTGTGGTTGAAAGAGGCAGTTGGGGGAACAGTTGAGGGAGATATTGTGCAGTTGAAGGACATTTGTCTATTTGAGGGGAACGGTTGAGACATTTAAGGCAGACATTTGGGACAGTTGAGAGAGACATCTTTAAATTTTATTTTTTTGGTAATTACAAAATGCTGAATAATCGCCCCCCCCCCCTGTTTTTTTATTTGTCAAGATTGTTTTTATTTATCTCTTTATATTCATGCTTTTTTTTTCTTCTTTTCTCTGTAGAACTGGGAGGATTGTGCATCTAACATTGATGACAAATTGGACTTCTACCAGACAACGGCAAACACTTCTATGAACATCTTTGTTAATCAAAATGAGGTATACTTTTATTTTATTCAAACATTCTACAAACTATCTACTTTGATATCTACTCTTTTTTTTTATCCTAATCAGATATACCCACTCCCGCAAAAAAAAAAAAACTTTTTATAGTACTAGTTGTTTGTTAAATAAAAAAATACATTTTTATTGTAGTTATTTATTAAGCTTAGCTTTGTTGTAGCACAAGGCCACAGGTATGATGGATCCAATGAGGATTGAACTCACTAAAAATGGTTAGCTTAATCCAACTTGTTAACCATCATACCACATGAGGTGCTCAAATTTTTTTTTTTTTTTTTTTTTTTTTTTTGTGCTTCTAAGCTGAGTAAATTCTATTATCCTATAAGAACTTTCTTCAGATTGAACATGGTGATGTTCTGTTTGGACATATTTTTTTTTTACCAACCCTAAAATCTTACTTTGTGTTACAAAAACCAAAACCAAAACAAAACACACTTGGATCTAAATAATAAATCCTACTGAGATTTTATCAGAGAAAAATACTTTGACATACTCATTCGGAATAAGGCAATTTCCAATCCAATTTCCAATCGATGATTTTGTAACATATCCATTTTTTAATAATCCAAATTTTTCATACAATAAAGCTAACAATGAAATGCTAATTAGAATCCTTTACTCCTTTCTAAATATGAGCTTTAATATTATTGATATTTTTGTAGCCATTGTTGCAGTTGTTAATCACAAGTCAGTAGTAAGCCTCCAGTAAAAATTAGAACTCTTTCCATTGGTTAATCCTATCAAGACAATGAACTTAAATGTTTTTGTCCTGCTTGTTGATTGGCCAATTTTACCGGAATATCATTACTGCTGCTGGTACAGTCTATACATAGAAGCAGCGATTCTCTGTTGGTCTTATACCAAAAATAAGTTCAACAAATATAATCACAAATTGCTGTTACAACCAGAAAACAAAGGATTTATGGGTAATTTACCATCAAATGATTTTCACATTTACTGTATCATGTGACTTTCTGAGACTTAAATTATAGCCTAATATTAGGGGTTCACACCATATGTGAGATACAAACATTGTGTATGTAAATAAATACAAGGCTAGACTTAAGCCAACTAGTACTATTACAATTTAAAGGCACAAAAGTCAACCAATTTTAAAAAAAAATTTTTTTTTTAGTCTTACATAGGAGGTCCCCACCTTACATGAGATACAAACTTTGTGTATGTAAATAGCTAGGCCTAGGCCAACTGGTATGCCTGCAATTTCAAGCTTCAAAAGTCTGCAAATTGTCATGGGCAGTAATTTGTTTTGGGAATTTTTATGATTTTTGCAATTCTTCTTTTACTTTTGTTTTTTATTTTTTTATATTTTTTAATTTTTAACTGATTTATTTATTTGAAATTGTTTTACAGAAATTTGTTCAGTCAAGTACAGATCTGTTTGACGATGCCCAGAAAAATGTTGAAGAAGGTCAAAAGAAGATTGATGGTCAGTTGGATGACCTTCTAAAATTGAGCCAATCTCACTTTACTTCAGTTTCACAGAAAACTGAAGAACTAAAAGTTGAAATAACGGCAAGAGATGAAGATGTGGAAAATTTATTGACTTCAGAAATTGTTAAGGATATTCCCACAGGTGAGTTGTTGACATTTAAAAAAATTTTGTTGGGGGAGGGGGTCTTTGTGGTATTGTGGCTAACGTGCTGGACTGTGGCATAGAAGTAAGAGAGTTTGAACTCGAGTCAAACTCCTACATAATACAGTGTTACCTTGATTGACGAGTTTAATTCACTTCACTCAGAACTCACTTTCCTCGTGTATCAAATAAATTTTCCCCATCGAAATAAACTGAAATGCCATTAATCCGTTCCAAACACCCAATTGCCCTGTCAAGCGGGGGCATTAGAATGCACTGACTGCACCTCTGCAGAGGGGTAAGACTCCCCCTATGGGCCATCTGTTGGCCATGGCTGGCGACCCGTGATGCTTAATGATAGAACCCAGGTGGTTGAGCAGTCCATGACTTGCAATACTCCACTTTGGTCCTTATTTAGGCTAGACAGGTGTCGGAGAGGCCCCCTTTGATCAATCGGCTGGTCACATCAAGCCCCAGCACCTATATGATGCCCAACCCTATTGCCCTTATGGCAAGCCCAACCCTTTTATCATATGGGTGCTAGAAGGCAGTGGCTGAGGGTCTACACGTCCTGGAAATGACGTTAAACTCTATCTGATGGTAAGGTTCCAGTTCTGGAGGTTTGGGGAATCTGGAGCCTGCCTTCATCACCATTGCTCCCTGGTCCACTCTGACCCGGAGTGGTAGTACCTGTTAGGGTCCCATCTATGGGTTAAATAGAAAAACATGAGTTTATAAACAAAATTTGAATATATATTAAGAATGAATTTATTTCAAAACTTTGTCGGCATTAAATGACCCACCGGGTTGATATGCCGTAAAACAAACCAAATACCCAAATTTTTAAATGTTTTTTTAAAATAAAACAAAAACAAACCATATTTTATTGTATAAAAACATAATAAAAATAGAATGTAATGAATTATGTGCTGTAATGTTTTATTGTTTATTTTTTTTATAAATGATATTTTTCTTTGACATAATAAATTTGAAAACTTGAATGTTATTGAACTTATTAACATAACCATATCATAATCTTGCTTGTACTTCAAATATTAGCACAAAGGGAAAAAAAGATTAATCAAGTGACAGTTCATAATTCGAGATACCACTGTACAGTGAAGCTCAAACATAATACAGGGAAAATTTAGATCAAAACTCCACTATGTCTCAGACTATGAACTCTTATTTGACCCAATGGGTTGACATGCTATAAAACCCAACCAACTTATTTACATTACAATACTATCAATCTTCAGCTTGAAAAGTAGATATATAACTCACTTGAATTTTTTTTTTTTTTCATTCTCTTTTTATTTCAGGTTTAACTCCTAAACCCCGGGAATTCACTTATCCTACAAACCTTCTTCAAACTGAACCCCATGATGTTCTCCTCACTCAATTCAGAGAAAATATGAAAAATCTTGAAGAAACTGAAGAATGTGAAACACCTGTTGTCATTGAAAGTCCTCAAGATTCGGCTAAATCGGAGGTAAAACAAAAACAAAATTATGCAATTATTTTCCCCTTTTAAAAAAATGTTTTTCCTTTTGATATTACATTTCAGGGTCTAAAATTAAATTGAATGGTGGGCTATTTTTCTTTTATCAACAATAAATAAATAAATAGAATATTGGAATATTTTAAGTTTTTTTTACACTTTTTAATAAATAGAAAGCTATAAGATAGTCTCTTTTTTTCTGGAATATTTTAAGTTTTTTTTATTTTTTATTTTTTATTTTTTTGTCTCTTATCATTTTAGTAATTTTATTTAACTGGTGTTATTTTTCTTTATCAACAACAAAAAAAAAATAAAATAAATAAAATAGAAAGATGTAAATTTAATATTTTTTATCAGAATATTTAAATTTATATTGCTCTCTTTTTTTTTTTTCTTCTGGGGGTGACTTACCATTTCATTAAATCTTATTTTTAAATGACAGCGTTGTAAAAGGTTTTGCAAATTGACACTTATTTTATTCAACCAGTTATTTCTTTTTATTATAAGAAATTTAAATGCGTTTTTTTTTTGTCTTCGATTGCTGTTAATCTTAATGCAGTTTGTATGAGTCAAAACCAACTCGGAAGAAGAAAAAAAAAACTTGTTTAATGAGTAGAATTTCTTTTTTCTTTACTTTTCATTCTGACATATTTTCTACTCATTCAATTCATAAATGCAAATATTAGTGAGATGACAGCACCTTAACTCCCTCCCCCCCTCCTATGTATATTTATATCTACTCCATACTTATCTACTGTTCCTAGGTTGGCAGTGATAATGGCAGTGGTAATGACACCAATGAACAACTGGCTGATATCTCCTTCACTTCGGGGATTTCGGATACCAGCAAAGTATGTAGGCAATTTCCTACCTTTTTCTTTTACGATAATCATCATCATCATCAGTATTGCTTTCTAATAATCACACTGCATCATCTCCTCTCGCACTGACCACTTTTGTGAGTGCGTACACGCGTGTGTTTGTTCATTTACTTTTTTTTCTTTTTTTCTTTTCTTTTTTTTGTGCTTTTCTCATCTCACATTTTATTATTTTTATTATTAATTTTTTTTGTTTGCAAAGTTGGAGATGTTGAATATCGTTTGCTTTGCATGTAACCTACCTGGACAGGAGCAAATATACCATATATGCTCGTGTAATGGTTAACTCCCCCACCCCCCTCCCAACAAAAAAAAAGTTTGAGAGACTTACCAGTCTGATGAAAAGGAAAATTAAGGATATCTGTTATCTTCTATTTGAGTCTATCCTCTCTGGGTTGCAGAGGGGCGACATCTTTGTCATCATGAACCACAAATGTAGATGGGAATTTCCCATGCAATGTGTGTGTCCGCATCTGCAAGTCCAGGATCGGACTAACTATCCACCAGAAGGTCCACAACTGTTGAACGACATGGAGTGACATTATCTTCGTCTGCGACAGACTTCTAAAAGGAAAGGAATCCTCTCAGAAATAAATTGTGGTCGGTAGGTGTCTGTTGAATCCGAGCACGAAAAACTACTGTACACAACATGTAATTGCTACATCCTATCACGTGCTCTCCCTCTCTTAACTCTACATATAGAAGCAGACATATTTTACTGACCCAACAATGTTTATACAATACGCAATGCAAATATTTGCCACTCTGAGCAATGTTTTAAGTTTCAACACTTGACCATCTTTGAAGTGGGGGTAAGACCCCCTCCCCTCATGTGGCTGCCTGTTGGCCATGGGTGATGACCCATGATGCTTAAGGATGGAACCCTGGTGGCTGAGCAGTTCATGACCTGCAACACTGCACTTTAGCCTTACTTAGGCTAGACGGGCAGTTGGAAAGGCCCCCTCCAATCAATCGGCTGGTCACGTCAAGCACCTAGCACCTATGATTGTCACAACCCTATTGCCCTTATGGCAAGCCCCAACCCTTTTTTATTATATATGTGCTAGAAGGTGGTGGCTGAGGGTCTTAATGTCCTGGGTATGACGTTAAACTCTATCTGAAGTTTCAATTCTGGAACTCTAAGGAATGTGGAGCACCCCTTCATCACTATTACTCCCAAGTCCACTCTGACTTGGAGTGGTAGTACCTGTTAGGGTCCCATCTATGGGTTAAAAAAAAACAACTGAGTACCCACCAAGAATAAGTAAAATAACCCAACAATTTGCTTGAATGAGTCCCTGGTAAAATTTGTGGGTCCCAACTAAAGCCATCTAACTCCTACCTTGTAACCGATCCTGTGTAATTCATTTTTAAGAAACTATTGAAATGTATTTACAGTTACCTTGAAATGATGAGGAAAAAATAACACTGGGATGCATGGATAAGATTTTACTGCGTCCTTTTAGATTTTTTTGCGTCAGGGACGCAGGACGCATACCTATCAGCATCTCTATAATGTAGATAACAATAAAGATAATGACAATAGTCCAAATAATCCAAATTATCAAGCCTCAACTCAAAAATTCAAAGAAATGACTAGGTATCTACCCAACCTGTTCACGATTAAGATGTAACACAAGATTGCAAGTATGAGGCATTCAGCGAGGATTGAATACGCTTTTCAGTTGTAATGGATCTGCAAAGCCTATATATATATATATATATATATATATATATAAATATTGATAACTACTTAGCTGGTAACACGAGTATATCCAGTAACTGTTCTTGCTTTTTTATTTAAATGTTTTTTTAACATTACTGACAAACATTTGCTGTTTTGTTTTTCCTTTTTTATGGTTTTTGCTTTTTCTTTTGTTCTTTTGTTTTTGTTTTTTTTTCTCTCATTTTTTTCTCACATTTTTGTTTGTGTTTATTAAAATTAAATCTAAAATTAACTCGATCTATAAAAAATCTTATATTTAAAAATATCTTATATCAACTTAAAATTCCATATTGATGGATTATCCTTAAAAGATTTAATTAAAATTAGATTACAGATATTTTGTAGATTTTTTATTTTAAAAAAAAAATTTTTTCTCAGTATTATTCTGATTGTTTTTGACTATAAAATAAAAATTTCTATAAAATTCTTTGTTCTTTACAAAAAATTTGTTAATTCACTTACTTTATTATATGGGTAAGTCAAAATTTTAAAACAATATATTATGGTAACGTAACACTTGAGTTCTGCAGATTTTTTATTTCAATATTGTTCTTTTTTTCTTTTTTTTTTTTTTTTGTGTCCATTTAAATTTGGGGAATTAAAATTTTTGAAGTTTCCAAATATTTATGAAATTATTTCTTTTTTTACTCCAGACTTCAGAGAGCAAAGAAAATCGTTCCCAAATGCCACCACCCCGATCTGCAAAGAAATTGAAGCAACCTCGTTCCCGGTCAAATTCAAACAGTTCACGAAGTAGGGTTCCATTGAGAACTTCCAACAATTGCTGAAACAAAAAAAAACAAAGCAAAGAAAAGAACCTTCCTAGTTGTTTGGTTTGATTGTTGTTGGCTGTGACAAGCCCAGAAGAATCCATCCAGTTTGGATGACTTTGAAAATTGCAGCAGCTTTTTTTACTTGGTCTTTCCATCCAATCTTTCCTTTGGATTTCTATTCAATCTTTCCTCGGCTGTCCACTCGATCTTTTCTCTCTGCTCTATCTTTCTCATTACAGTCAAGTCACGCAGAACGCATCAGTTCCAGCTAGGTCAGATAAACAGCAATAAGCCTGTTCAATACTTAATTGGGTGACCATTTAAGCAAAGCAGGTACTTGAACCAGCCTGTGTCCTTTGTTTATCAAAATGAATTTTGCATTAAATGGCCCTTAAAAGGGTTGATATGCCAGAAAACCAAACAACCAATCTTTCCTTGACTGACCACTTGATCTTTCCCTCAGCTGTCCACCTGGATTTCTAATCAATCTTTCCTTGGCTCAACTGACCACTTGATCTTTCCCTCAGCTGTCCACCTGGATTTCTAATCAATCTTTCCTTGTTCAACTGACCACTTGATCTTTCCCTCAGCTGTCCACCTGGATTTCTAATCAATCTTTCCTTGGCTCAACTGACCACTTGATCTTTCTCTCAACTATCCATTTTTATTTATCCAACATGAGAACATTTCTTTTTCATTTCTCATGCAAACCCAAAAAAATCTTCACATTTCTATCATTATTTCCAATTCCTTTCTTTGTAAACATTCACATTTTAAATTCTATTATTTACCATTTCTTATTTTAGACTCTCTGACACAAACACACACACATTCTTTATCATTCATTTTAATTTTTCCCATTCTATTTGTCCAACATTTTCTTGTACTTTGCTTATTCCATTTCACACATACACAATTTCATCTCTCAACATTTCTCATGTACATACAAACTCTATTTCTTCCTTGCATTCACCCTTTTTTAAACGAAAACCAAATCCTCTTTTAATTTTAATATTTTGAAAAAAAAAAATCAAATGCTTTTTAAATATTTGAATTTCAAATACATCAATTTATGTATCTATATATCGTTTTTATTTTTTGGGGGTCAAAAACAAAAATAAAAAAAATTTAAAAGAACAGATCTATTGTTTTTTTTTTCTCTATACAATAAAAAGGCAATCAGTTACATTTCCTGTTTTAGTTTTTTCCTTTACAGGTCATTAAAGGCCTACAAAAGAACAGTCTTGTTTTGTGCTAAACTCTATCATTGTTTTTATTCTGCTCAATTCTCACTTGTTCAAAGGAATTGTGTTGTAGTTTTTAAATAATAAAAACAAATATATAGAAAAAGAATTTTTATTAATCTGTATATTGATATAGATAATATATTTTTTAATTTTTAAATGCCAGGGGAGGCACAAACTGCATGCTTATCATGATTTGCATAACTCTGCTAACTACCATAAAAGTGCGACTATCATCCATACCAGGTTATTTGGAGTGACACCGTCCTACAAGGAGGAATGAGTATGGAGGATGCGGTAAAGTTGTCCACCTGAATGAGGCGATTTTCTCCCTTGTCCTGATGCTTGTGTGTGGTCGAGCATTGTCATGCAGAAGGAGGATATTGTCAATTGGCAAGTTAGGTCTAATGTGTCGGATTCCTGCTCTGAGCCTCGTTGGGGTCTCAATGTAAGCCTTAGTTTTATAAAAAAAAATTCACATGAAATAACTTTTCATTACTTTTTGACTCACCCTCGTATAATGACACTGATAATATCAGTATATGTATTCCTTGTTAGTCTAGAAATCTTTAAAAAAAGTTAACCCTAAGATGCAGGAAACTGACTTGTCCCCGTACCGTTTACAAAGATTGCAGTTGATGTTTCAGGATCTTCCCCTTGCCCATTATCAGGCAATCAGTATTTAGTTAGTTTTTATAGATTTGTACAGTGGATGGCCAGAGGTATTTGCCATTCCAAATAAAAAGATTAAAGACATTGCTCATCTATTTATAGATGAAATTCTTCCTCGTTTTGGAGTGCCATTACAAATAATTTTAGATAATGGTACTGAAAGTGTAAATCATACCATGAAAGAAAAGCCGGATAAACTAAAGATCGGTTCTGAAAACAGCACTCTACAAAATAGCAAATATCGGCAACTTACTTGGATGCTTTTGGTCATATGAGGTAAGATAAACAAGACATGCTGTACACTGCTGAAGAAAGTAAGGATAAACTCATAAGTGACATATTCCCATGTGAACACCTAACCATGGACACCCACTCACCAGTGTTGGCCAACTAGCAAAAACTTACTTCGATCAGGTCTGTGGACACTGGATGCCATACTGAGAACTTGCTAGGAGTGATAGCCGATAGGAACCAGTGGCATTGTGTTATGGTTGTTGGTGGCAGGTGGAAGATAAATGAATATATATATATATATATAATGAGACCAAAGGAGGTCGAAACAGCTGTCCAGTGCTCCGGATGTCGCAAATGGCGTTTGCCGAGTTGTCTGGTCATGGTAATATGATTCAATTATCAATTATATATATATATATATATATATATATATATATATATATGAATATACTGCTGAGAATACTTTGTCTAAGGCCCTGAAACCACATTTGACCACAAGGTCATTATATGAGGAAGACTATTGAAATCTGTCCCACATTAAACCTACACACATCTTATCTTTTCTCTAATCTTCAAAGTCCAAAATGGACACTATTAGGATGGTAACCACATTCTATCTCCAATTGTTTAAAAAGTTCAAGATGGACACAATTTAGAAATTTTTTTTATAAGAAGCTCACTGAAATAGCTGTAACAATTTACTACCCCACCAAGAGGTATGTTTTGTAAAAAAGTGTATTTTTTTGGTGCCTTTTTGAAATTCGCACATCGATTTTAGATGCCTTGTGATTGGTTGGTTTTGAGTGTCCCTATGGGGATGGGGACAATGCCTGATTTTTCTCAGCCTTTTTGGTCTGCTGCTGTGATTAGCAACGGACGCATCTTCTTAGCCTTAGGGCGCCTGGGCCCTTTTTTCGACAGCTGGTTGCCAGTTACGTACTATGTTTCGTAGACTGAGCCTACACTTTTCTTCCCTTCTTTAAAAGATGTAAAATTTACTGACCCGGGATTCCTTGAATACAGAATAGAATTTGACCCTTTCTAATAACTGTATAAGAAGCTAATGGTATGTATGTCCATTAAGTTAGGCAGAGCCTACATTTTTCCTTCCGTATCTTAGAATGTGATATAGTGACTGGTAGCCCATTGGTTTTAAGGGTTTAACAGTCCAAAATAACATTACAGGATTTTATTTACTTTGGAGAGAATTAATGGAGAGTTGGGGAAAAACAAGATAAGTTTATTAAAATATTGAATTTTGGTTGTGGAAATTTAGGAAGATGACATGGATGAATTAAATAGAAAATTCGAATGTTGGTTATCAATAAAACCCTCTGGGTCCCTGAGTAAAATCTCAGCGGATCAGGTGATGAATATACTCTGTGTAAGCCATTTGGTTATTTTCATTGAACTAAAGAAAGCAAAACGTCCAAGTATAAGTGCAGGCTTGGAAATAAATAAAGGGAAAATTAATGACCTTAGATTCCCGAGCCGAAAGGTAATTACATAAGTTATAATATTAAATCTTAAGAAGTGATAAAGACAGAACAACTAATGAGGAGGTAGGAGGAAAGGATTCCTCATGGTCTCCTCATGTGCAGAGGTTGATACATGGGGAAGTCCAAAACCATATGGAGAGATCCTGATTAAGATCTCTGGACATTGTCCTAACGCATCTGGGAAATTAAAATTGCAGGCGTAAACATAAACAAGATTAATGACTTAAGGACCCGGAAAGAGGAAAGAGGGACCATATGACCTTTAGGCACCCCTTTTGCTTTGCTGATTCATAAGTACATTTTTTTCATTTACACCGTCAACCAGTGGGGGTTAGGGTTAGGAGTTAGTTTTATAATTTAAAAAAAGCTCTAAAAATCGTCTGTTAAACAACTGGACAACAATATGGTTCGGAAAGAGTAAGGGATTAATGTTGTCCCAGACCTTTCTGCCCCCATACTGCTTAGCTGCAAAATTTTTAAGCAGAGCATTTTTGATGCTCAAATCAGTAGCTGTGGAGTGGCTGAAGCGGACGCTGGAAGTTGCAGTCAGAATCACGGTCAGAGCAACAACCGAATTTTAAGAAGTCCGCTGAACTTAGCTAGTCAGTTATCTCTAGAGTATGTCACTGAGTATCTGTTAACCTAGAGAGAGAACTTAGCAGTCGTCGCTGAGTTGAGAAGCCCAACACATACCCTGACTAGAATTGATTCTTCTTCAACTTACGAAGCGTATCCAGTCACTAATTGTTAGTTTGTATGGTAATCCTTAACTATTTCCTTGTAAATTCCTACCATGAAATAAACTGAACCCTCATTTTATGTCCATGTTTTTTCAATAAATGTTTTATTTTCCTTGCACCCATTATTTTACAATACTAAATAAATTTTCTTTCTTTATTTTAACTAGCAAATATATGCACCCTCTGGGTGCAAGTATTTTAATTAAATTTAATAATAAAATATCATATCAAATTAGAAAGGCTAATGAAACTGAATAAGAATGTAGATAAAAAGATTTGGAACAGAGGGGGTATGATTGAAAAATAGAACAACTTTGAAACTAACTCTTCCATCATTTTCCGTTACTTCCGTCTTTCATTGGTAAATTTTCCTAATTTAACTATTTAGTTAAAATAGGAAGTAAAGGATAATATTACAGTTATTTCTTCTTGTAAATAAATTTCTTTTAAGATTTATCCACGAGATTTTTGTATATATTTCTTAAGATAAAACCAAACAATTAGAAATCAATAATACCAAGCACATATTTATTAGAATAAAATTTTAAATATATCAATATGCAAATTAGCCTTCTCGTTCAAACTGTAAACCGCTATTTTGTTGTATATATAAATACAATTGCATGTTTATTAGTACGTAGATAGGTCAACAGTATTGACCAATTTTTATATAATAACTGAAGGTTTAAAAGAATGAAATCATGGAGAATTTGACATAAATAATTAAGGGAATTGTGACTTGAGTAGTAATATAGTTTCGGTTACAGACAGAAAAACACACAATCTCCATTATAATAAGATATTCACTTCAATGTGTATATTCTAAAAAAATTTATTTAGTAAGAATGGTTAATTTTAAAGTTGTTTTAAAGACGGACATAAAATGAGGGTTCAGTTTATTTTTATGGTAGGAATTTACGAGGAAATAGTTAAGGATTACTGTTTGTATCACTCTAGAACCAAGAAGGGACGGGAACTATAATGCTGTAATCTTACCTGTTATTTATAAAATTGTTTATACAATTTACCAACCTGTCCTTATTCTTTTGAATGGTAACTGACATTGTGACCACCTCGACCCTTTGACAGCGAATCTCAGTCCGGGAGCGAACCTGATTAAACCCACTGCCTGAAATCGAAAACATAACATGGCAGGTGGAGGGTTAATCACAGGTTGAATCACTATCTGCGACTCCAAGGAGGAGACCAAGGACCATCTGATCAACACAAGGGTGACGAAAGACGACCCAATGGCTTGAAGGGAGTAGGAGGCTCACAAGAAGAAGAATTCTATTTAAAAAGGCTGTATGACAGCTTAGGATGTGACCGTCCACTTGCGAGAAAAGGAAGACTCGTGAACGAGTCTCAAGAAAAAGAAAGAAGAACTTTGACCAGTGGTCTAATAATTGTTTGAAAATCTTTCAAACTAGCTATAAGAAAGTTTGAAGAAATTTGAAGAAAAGAAAGAAGAAGAAAGTTTGAAGAAGAAATAGAATAAGAAAATTTGGCGCTGGCTTCACAGTACCGTCTCCTGGAAAAGGTATTGGTAATTATGAAAACAGATAAAGGTAAAGTCAAACAGGTAACGAACACAACAAGCTTTATAAAAAGTATGCATTTATCAAACAACTGCATATACAACATACAATATACAATATGTAACTTGTGAGATACAAAATGTGTGTGAGGTTTACAAATGTGTTATAATTGTACAATTGAATAGTGTAAGGTTGTAGGGTATGGTTGCAAAATAATGCTTTGCAAAACTTAACTGTCTCTGGTAGGAATGTCTCTTGCTAGCTTTGTTTGACGTTACGTGTCACCGGCCCTTCCGTAAACTGGCTTCATGAAGCACATCGTTCTTCAATGGCTGGTTGCAGCGAAAGAGCAAGACTAGTGGTATCAATCCTAGTAACGTGTGCTCTGTCGCTGACAAGGCCCTTAGCCAATCAGACAAGGTCTCCCAACATGCGATGGTGAAAGACCCATGGTCTCTGTGTTTGGCAATGGTCAAAGGGAAATAACTGTGTAAGGTAATATTCTTATAAAGAGAACTCCCAAGAAAAACTGTTTTGGGTGCTTCTTTTTGTAAACATTTCGGCAAGTAGTATTTTTTTGTACCATTGTATTTCTTAAGTATTTTTGTTTTAGTTTTTTATGTATATATTATTTTTTCTCACTTTTGTTAAAGAAAATCTCCTGAACGAGAACATTAGTGCAGCCAAATAACTCAGCTATATTGTAGGCTTTTGAATAAAAAGAATACTGAATTTTAAATTATAAATGTCTCTCTTGTTTTTGGATCCAGTCTCTTTCATTTTCCTCAGTTGTTTTTATTTATTTTTTTATTGTTACTTTGGGTCGGATTTTGGAAACGACCACAAAATTTCCCCCTCTCATCACTCAACATACAAAAAATATATAAATTCAATTACCTACAACTCTTCACAATTTTACAATTATCCTATTTCTTTAGATCCCACTAAAAATTTTTTACATCAAGTCAAAATTAGCTACCATATTTTCTAAACCAGAAGCCTATGACTAACAATTAGTATATAAATCTTATCTCCTTATCTTCTTAGGAAAGTATCATTTACACAATTAATTCGAAGTGGGTAAGTCAGACGTATTTCTTGAATATTAACCCATTTAAATTCTTAGTTTCACTATTCTTCCATTATTAAAATAAAAAACGAACAAAAAAAACAAAAAAAAAACAGTACATTTATTTTTATAGCCTTGTCATTAAATATGTGAAGCATATGCGAATCCTTCTCACCATAGACACACACATGCGCACACAACACACACACACACACACACACATAGACATACACACACATAGCTTTGAAAAGATCCTCATTTATATATAAAAAAAATTTCAATATTATTTAACCAGAAGATGGTTTTCACTGAACAGATGGACTCGCCACTTCTGATACATTTTTTCACAAAATTTATGTGGCTTGGCAAACACATAGAAAACTCATTTAACTCTTAGTGTCCTATACCGCCTCATTCTACCCAGCCGGAAGTCCCATTCATTTTCCTAATGTATCCCAAATGATAGTCTTTGTTTAAATGTAATATTAAACATTTAGAAGTCTTTGATTTAAGGAAAATAACAGGTAACTTTAAATAGAAATGTCATTTTTAGCCATTTTTTGATAAATCCTTGTACGAATAGGACTCTGGACACAGAAAATCCTCAACAGGATGTTAAGAGTTAAACTTTTTAAAAACAATTTCTTTCACAAGTAATTTTCTCCTGATGATGACCTAAAGTTGAAACTAGTTGAGAACAATCAACAAATAAATAACATAAAAGAAATATTCCTATTTGTCTTATCACTTTTGTTCATATATATATATATATATGTATATATATATACTAGCAAATATATGCACCCTCCGGGTGCAAGTACTTAAGTTTTAATATAATAAAATATCATATTAAATTAGAAAGCTACTGAATAAGAATGCAGATAAAAAGATTTTGGAACAGAGGGGGTATGATTGAAAAATAGAACAACTTTGAAACTAACTCTTCCATCATTTTCCATACCCCGTCTTTCATTGGTCAATTTTCCTAATTTAACTATTTAGTTAAATTAGGAAGTAAAGAATGATATTACAGTTATTTCTTTCATGTTAATGGATTTCTTTTAAGATTTATCTCCGAGATTTTTGCTCATATTCATTAAGATAAACCAAACAATTAGAAATCAATAAACTAAGCATATATTTATTAAAATCAAATTTTTAAAGATCAATATGCAAATTAGCCTTTCCATTCACACTGTAAACCGCTATTTTGTTGTATATATAAATAAAAATAGCATGTCATTAATATGTAGATATGGTCAACAGTGGCTTCGGCCTCTGAACCATTGATATAATTAACAGCGTCGATCCCAGGGGCCGCATCCCCCAGCAACACCTGCCCCCTTGATTTAAAGGGGCAGGGCTGGTTTATTGCCCAGCACCTGAGGCGCCCCCCCTTGAGGGGGAATGCCGACGGATCGATGCAATTTTTCACCCGCCACCCCATGAGTCTCGGCTTGTGGGTGGTCCCACATAAATAGGGCCTTTGTGCCTGACCCGTACAAGTGGGGTACGTGGAAAATATCATGTAGATATGTCAAGTCTTAATGATGTAAAACAATTTTATTAATAATTGAGGTTTAAATAAACATAATTTCATGGAGAATGAGATGTAAATAACAAAGGGAATTGTGACTTGAATAGTAATATAGTTTCAGTTACAGATAGACAAACCCACAATCTCCATTATAATAAGATATATATATATATATAAGTTAATCCCAATGAGTCAGATATACTTACTAATAGTTTCGCTTAGTAGTTTATCAGGACAAGACTCTGACTAAAAAAATTTGGAGCAACTGCACTTTTATTACAAAAATATGCTACTAAGCAAAACTATTAGTAGGTAAATCTGACTCATTAGGATTAACTTTATTATTTGCTCTACTGAGCACTTTTTACATTTAGCTTTAGACAATCCTAGCAGTTTATATATATATATAATATATATATAATATATATATATATATATATATATATATATATTTTTTTCTTTTGGCCAAGTGTTATAATGTTAATCAATTACTTTCGGTTAGTGCAACCCTCTTGGGTTTTTTTTTCCTCAGGTGAAATTTGGTAGTATATTTTTACTGACAAATTATTTGCTGTTTTTTTTTCTTACTGCAAGGGTTTACTAATAGGATTAGTATATATATATAATATATATATATATATATATATATGTAAGAATGGAAATGAATTTAATCGATATCACTTACACATGTGTTTCGGTCAGTTTATCAAAATGTATACAGATTATACTCCGTATTATTTAATCCGTATACATTTTGATAAACTGACCGAAACACATGTGTAAGTGATATCAATTAAAGTGATATCGATTAAATTCATTTTATCCATCTATAGTTCTTTTCTTTACTCATTTTTCCTCATATATATATATATATATATGTATATAGGGGGGTAGGTAAATCTTACTTCTTGTATCAATTTTTATATTTATCATAGTATGGGTACTGAAAAAAAAATCTTAGCTCCACACAACTAATTATGCTCCAATTGGTCACATTTACCAAGAGATATATCATTCCTGTTTTGGCTAATTTCAGTAGTATGATCCAAGATATATCTATTTGAAAACAACTTTCATTTGAAAATATCTATTTCAAAGATAAAACTAATTTGTTGAATTAAAAAAAACATTTAAACTCAAAAGAATTGTGTCGCAATAACTTAAACATTGTAAATAAAGTTTGAAAGAATTAAAAGAAGAAAAAAAGATCAAGTTAGCTATACATATGGCCGTGTATTGAGAAGGGAACAAAAATAGATTTACACCGGTCATAATATCGCGTAATCTTTAGTTGATTTTTAGGGAGGGAAAGAAGTTGTTTTAGAATATTTTTAAAAATGGCATCAGCAAAATCAGAATCTAATGCAGCGACAAACGATGATAAAGAGAATACAGAAGAAAAGAAAGATGAAACTAAGGCAAAACCTACAAAGGTATTAAAAAAACCTTAATGTTTTTCAATTCTTTTAACTTTTTGGTGTAATTAATTAAGAAAAATAATCTATTTTCCCTCGTCGTTCGACGTTCTTTCTTCAAATATTGTGACTTTTTAAAAAAGAACTTGTTGGTTTATAGACTAAACATTTCGGGTATTTTTTTAATTATTATTATTCATCGAGAAAAAAAGTTGAAGTAGCATTTTTTAATTCTTAACTAGGATTTAAATTAGACAAATGTAGAATGAAGAGAACTACGCCGTTAACTTTAGTTGTTGCTCAATAAAGATTTTTCAGGTAAGCATTAAAATGAATAATAGAATAATATTTTTTTGTGAATTAACATTTTTTAAAATTTATTTAAAAATACTTATTTATTTTAATTTTAACTTGAAGTTTGGTATATATTAGTTATTTTGTTCGTTGGGTTGTATTCGTACTAGTATTACAAAACTTTTTTTGATAGCTTCTTTCAGTCGTTTGTATGTGACACATGGGAGATCAACTTATTTTTTTCCTCAAGAAAAAAAAAAATGTGTAAATGTTAAAAATTGGGGGGATGCGTCATTTTTTTACGCGGTGAAAATGTTTTCTAATATTGAATTACCTATTTGTTTATTACCTAGGCTCCTAAAAATGAAGGAAAAAAATTTAGGCACTTCAAAAATGTTGTCTGCTTTTCATTTTAAAAACGAATTAAAATCAATTAAATCGATTATTTAAGGTCAAAGTTAGTTACGCCCGTAAAAAAAAGCAAAATATTACACATGAAATTTATTTTTAATATATTTAAAACTATTTTTTTCTGTCAATTTAGCTCAATTATATCGTATGTCGTAACGCTGCCAAAGATGCCGTAAAATCCGTATTTTACAAAATAAATCCCACCCCCCTGAATTGTCTTGGATATGTCATTAAACTGCATGGAATTGTAAAGTTTCAGTTTTGGAGCTCTGGGTAATGTGGAGTACCCCTTCATCACCATTACTCCCAGGTCCACTGTGACTCGGAGTGGTTATACGTGTTAGGGTTCCATCTATGGGTTAAATAGAACAAATGAGTTTTAAAAATGTTTTAAAAAATTGAGTCTGGAAAAAAAAAAAAAAAAAAAAAAATTGAATACTATGAAGAATGAATAAACAAAACATCTTTGGCATTAGATAACCCCACAAGATTTGACATTCCGTAAAATCCAACCAACCAACCAAAACTGAAAACTTCTGTCTGTGTATTATCTTTTAATTTTCCTTAATATTGTTAATTTTTATTATTAAAATTTTGTTTTGTCCTTTTTCTCTACAAATGTAATTTTTAAAAAATGTTTTTTTTTTTTTTTTTTTTAAATTTAAATATCTGATCTCATTGAAAATAATTTCAGGATCCTAAACAAAAACCTCGGAAGGAATCCATGTTCTCGGATCAACTGTACAAGAAACTTGCTCATATCAACGGTGAAGTGAACCGGATGACTCGAATGGAACTTTACCATAAATTAGTCTCCTTGAATTTAGATACACGGTAAGAAAAACATACTTAATTGAGTGACCACTTAAGCAACAGCAGGTGTTGCATACTGACGTTTTCACAGTACCCTTTTCTTATTTCTTACTTCTAGTCGTCTTTTCTTCTGGCCGGCTTTGGTTCTATCTTCTAACATCTTGCGTATGGGTCTGGAATCTTCTAAGGTCTGGACTTTCTTCTATGGGGATTTCGGGTCTGGTTTCTGTTAGGGATCACTCCTTATCAGAAGCCCTGTGTCATTGTTAGTTTTTAGGTAATAAACACAAGACTTCGATTTACGTTGATGTTACTTTATTTCCAAATCCCCAACCAGACAATCTGCGCAGATGACAGGGTGCGCATAGAAATGCGACTTACACCTTCGAGCTCCTACCTGCTAATTGACTGAGTTACTTCTATCCTTAAACCGGAACAGGGTCTTCTATGCCTTCCGGTTCTCACGATTCATCTCCAGAAGGCAAGGTGAGAGTAAGGTCAAGCGCTGTCACTCACCCTCAAGGCCATCAGCTGCACTAATCGCCATTATGATTTCTACACTATTGCTATAAATATTAGGTGACTAATAATTATGTAACACAGGTACTGTAAGCAACCTGAGTTCATTGTTTACCAAAATGACTTGATTCGGCATGAAATGACCAGAAAAGGGTTGATATGCCATAAAACAAAACAACCAGCCAACCTACTCTCTCTTTCTCTCTCCCTCTCTGTGTGAGTGAGTGTGTGTATGTATGTGTATTAGAGTCGAGTCATGCTGAAAACACTGGTTCTCGCTAGATCCCCAAAGTTAAGCAGCGATGAGCCTGTTCAATACTTAATTAAGTGACCACTTAAGCAAAGCAGGTACTGTAAGCAACCCCAGTCCTTTGTTTATCAAAAATGACTCGATTCAGCATTAACTGACCTGAAAAGGGTTGATGTGTTGTAAAACAACCAGCCAACACGTTTCGGTTGATGTTCCCTCCGGCCTTCTTCAGTTGTTTCTTGTTGAACTTGTGAGCCTTCTTTTTGAACTTGGGACCCTTTAATCCACAGGTGTAGACTGTTCTCATTCCTTTAACCATGACAATCCATCCTTGTAGAAGAATAGTAGTGGTACTATTTAACCCATAGATGTGTGTGTATGTGAAGGGGTTCATACCTTACCCAAGAGTATTAGTCTGAAAATGAACGTAATAGTGTGACTTGAGTTTGAACTTGCTTATTTGTGACTCCACTGTTGAGTATTTGGCCACCATCCTTGGCCAGTTGTAAAAGAACTTAAAGTAAGTAAGTCCTTAAATCTAGAATCCTTTGGTAAGTCCTATGAGGTCCAGTGAGATAATCACATGAGGTCCGTACTCCACGAGTGTAATGCCTAGGTGTTCTCAGACCTTCAATATATATTATAATATCAGCAGCAGAGCACTGTCAGTGACTGGTTAATGGGTTGGTCACATGACACTCGGCGAGTCTATATGTAGAAGTGACCGTCTGGCACACGCCTTATATATCAAAAATTCCAACATCCACTAACACAAATTCAGATCATTTTGTCTGAATTTTTTTTGTTTTTTAAATGAGGCTTGATAAATTTTTCGAAACTGTAGTTCTCATCTTTTTTATTGTCACTTACAAAAGTATGTGCCCCCTGGGTGCAAGTATTTAAATTTTAGCATAAATATTATATTAAATTAGAAAGACTTGAGAAACTAAATAAGAACGAATATAAAAATATCGTACTTATTTTAATGTTATTTTAATTGATTTCTATATCAAATTATATATAGGATTGCTTTTAATATGTTTGAGAATAACATGATAGTATTAATTATTTACTTTTACTGATTTCTAATACTATCATGTTATTCTCAAACATATTAAAAGCAATCTAAGAAATTGCAGGTGTTCTTAACCTCCCAATATTCTATCCTTGGGCCAAACTTAATGTTTGCTCCCATTTTCTTCTCAGGACTCAGGCATTCTGCTTTATGCCCACCTGTTCATCATACTTTAGCAATAACTATTTATTGCTCTCTTCCACAGTTTGACGATACCGTCCACTACCTGTGACGACCACCGCAAAAGAGAATGAAAATTCTTTTTTCTTACTTCCAAGTCATTTTTGTTCCCGTGGGTATCACCTCCGGAAGTGAGGTGTTGCATCCCCATTCCCTTTCTTTCCTTCTTTTCTTTCAGAAGACTCTTTCTCTTTGCCACGTTTGGGTCAATGAGAAAGCTAATCTCTCACCTGTCTCTTCCCTCTTTTCCAGCGCCCTGGCTAGAGGGGTGGAGGGGTGGAGGAAGTGCTTTGTAGTAATTTCTGCTTTGGCTGATTTTAGGCTTGGCATGGAGAAAATTTTATATTATTTAGATTTGATTGAGAAAATTTTATATTATTTAGATTTGATGGAGAAAATTTGATATTATTTAGATTTGATGGAGAAAATTTTATATTATTTAGATTTGATGGAGAAAATTTTATATTATTTAGATTTTTGGGACTGTTGTCCTCATCTTTATTTGGTCAATGTGGCCTCTGGCATTATTCAGGTGTTTCTTGTTGAACTCGGCAGCCTTCACAGAGGAGTCATCAGTCAAAACATATATATAACAATAAAGATGAGAACAACAGTCCTGGGAATGTTTAGGATAGGAGTGGAAGTTGGGTTTTTGTTTTTTTTATGTTGCTAGTCAGGTCACGGAGTGGAATTGGGGTGATTTGATGTGAAAAGGGGTTGTCAGTGTATCATATATGCAGGGTTTGGTGGATGTGGATCGTTTAAGAGTAGGGAATGGTTGTAGGTTTTATGTGTGTGTGTGTGTTTATTTATTTATTATTTAATTGTTTTTGCTAAGTATCATGTTGTTTTTGTTTTACTCCCCTGCGACTACTACAAAAACAGTAAAATCCTACCAGTCAAATTCTCATTAGAAAAATAAAATGAAACTTAACCTTTAAAACCGAGTTTCTGTTATTCCTAATGCTTCATACTAAAGCCCAAACAATATACATAAACTAAAAATTATATATATATATATATATATATATATTATTAACTCTTAACGTCCTACACCGCCTCATTCGACCTGGCCAGAAGTCATTCATTTTCCTAATCCACCCCAAATGATTAGCCTTTGTTTAAATGTAATATTAAATATATTTAGAAGTCTTTAATTTAAGGGAAATAACAGGTAACTTTAAATGAAAAGGCCATTTTTAGCCATTTTTGATAGATCCTTATAGGAATGGGGTTCTGGACTTTGTTTAAATGTAATATTAAACAAATTTAGAAGTCTTTAATTTAAGGGAAATAACAGGTAACTTTAAATGAAAAGGCCATTTTTAGCCATTTTTGATAGATCCTTATAGGAATGGGGTTCTGAACTTAGAAAATTCTCAACAGGATGTTAAGAGCTAATGTGTATGGTTGACACTATTATACTTGAAGAAGCGGTAGTAATCCAACGTACAGTGTTATTAGAAGAGTGCTCAATATCTGTGATAGAGCGTTGATAGATTATTTATCTATCTATCTATCTATCTATATATATAGATATAGATATATAAACAAACAAACATATATATATATTATTCTGCTTAAAACAACTAAATCATTTTTGAGCAGTACAGTCAGATATTTTAATTTCCTTCTTCCTAAATTCTGTAAGCAGCTTCTGTGGTATTGAGGTCTAGTTTAACATAATATGTGCTGTCAAAAGGTCCTTATTTAATATAAGAAAGAAAGATTAGCATGTTTTATTTTTATATGTTCTATACCTTCATATTATTATTTTTTTTCTTCTTAGGGGAAACAAAGAAATCCTTAAGAAACGACTAAAGAGCTTTTACAAAAAGCATAAATTAAAAGCTGCCCATGGCCATCAAATAAAAGAGACAAGATACGAATATTTATTGGTGATTGATTTTGAGGCAACATGTACACCTGTAAATGCCAATTATCAACATGAAATTATTGAATTTCCAATGATTCTTGTTGATGTTCACAAAAAAGAAGTGGTAAGTAAAAAAAAGGAATTGGGTGTTTTGTTTTTTTATTCTTTTCTCTTTTCATCTTATTTTTCACTCACTCTCTCTCTCTCCTTTTCTTCTTTTTTCTTACATTTTCTCTCTCTTTTTCTTTTTCTCTCTCTCTCTTTCTCTCCCTTTCTTCTCTTTTTCTTCTTATTTTCTCTTCTCTCTTCCCTTTCTTTTTCTCTCTTCCCTCTCTCTTTCCTTTTTCTTTTTCTTCTTTTTTTCTCTCTTCTTCTCTTTTTCTTCTTACATTTTCTCTCTCTTCCCTCTCTCTTCCCTTTCTTTTTCTCTCTCTCCCTCTCTCTTTCCTTTCTTCTCTTTTTCTTCTTATATTTTCTCTCTCTTCCCTTCTCTTTTTCTTCTTACATTTTCTCTCTCTTCCCTCTCTCTTCCCTCTCTCTTCCCTCTCCCTCTCTCTTCCCTTTTTCTCTCTCTCCCTCTTCTCTTTTTCTTCTTATATTTTTCTCTCTCTCTTCTCACATTTTCTCTCTCTTCTCTTTCTTTTTCTCTCTCTCCCCTTTTATCACACAGTTTCTGCAAGACTTTTGAGTTTGTTTAAAAAATCTTTTAGATCTATTTAAGAGATTTTCTTTGATTTTTTTTTTTTTTTTTTTTTTTTTTTTTCTGAAATAAATTGACCTTTCTTCATCACTTACGATTTGTATCCAATGTTTTCATGAACAACATTTTTTTTTTTTTTTTTTTTTTTTTTTCCAGACACGCATCTTTTTTGCAATTGACCTCATTGATTATCATTAATTGTCTGCTCATCTTTGTGAATAAATTCAGGTTTTCTCATTGATTCAGTGTGTGTATATATATATATATCTGTAATGATCTATTCAGGGGAGTGAACTCTTAACTAGTTCACAAATTAATTTGACCAAACGCGAAAATCTGATTGTGATGAAAATGTCCATTTGGACACATTGTGCTGGCAATTGACACACTACTGGAATAGATCTAGGTCTTTTAACACCAGAAGACCGCTTAGTAAACTAAAATATATATATATATATATACATATATATATATATTTTTATTTCTAAACTCAACCAGAGTGAAAAAACCCAGATAACTCGGGTTTTTAAGATAAAAATTTTTTTTCAAACTGATACCTGGGGAAAAAAAAGAAAAGTACACCCGTACTTTCTGAAAGTAGTCATCAGTATCGTATGTAGTGGTCAAAAGAAAAAAAAACAACGAAGGAGTTTACTTATGTAAAAAGTGCTCAATATGCTAAGTATAATTTTTAAAAATTCCCTGTCTGGTGGTAAAAGCTGCTTGCTAGCGCTGGGAGTGGCAGTACTGCTTTGAGCTACCGAAACTGTGTTATCACTCCTGGTTGGCTGCTGATGAGGGCAGGGTATCACACGTATGATGAAAAAAAAAGTAAGAACCATTCGGGTGAAACCTAGGTAGATTGTTTCTGACTCATGTAGATCCTTATATATATATATATATATATATATATATATATATATATATATATATATGAAAAATGAATGGAAGTGAATCCGACTGTGAAATAAATATTTAGAAAAAACAAACACATGATGTTATAATTCGCTGACAGAAATCTGTTTTGACCCTTTATTGAAGTGGTCTTCATAATATTTGAACGTTTCATCTGCACCACTTTCATCTTATAACGGTCCACTCACACCGTTCTCTCTATCATACACAACTCGCTATTGATGAAGACCACTTCAATAAAGGGTCAAAACAGATTTCTGTCAGTGAATTATAACATCATGTGTTTGTTTTTTCTAAATATTTATTTCACATATATATAATAGAAAAAAATTAACAATCATTCATCTAAAAAATGATAGAATTCAAGTCATTTAAGAAACCTTTAAAAATTGTCAATAGTATTTTTTATTTATTTTTTTATTAATTTAACTACCAAAGAACTATAAAAACATTTTACTTTATTTTCAAAACTTTTTTCACTACAGTTTTGTTTGTCAATTAAAATTATGGTGAAGTAAATAGAGAGGGATTATTTTTGATATTACATAAAAAAATGATTTTCAGTCATCCCTACAAGTTCTCAACACCTTAGCTATTAATAGAATTCCAAGAATCAGGTCCATTTAAATTAAGTCAAAAGCTCCCTTTCTTAGAAATCTTACAAAATGATTTTAATGTTTTGTTTTTTTTTTTTTTAAATTCTCCGGTCTTATTTTGATTCTTGGAATTCGAGATAATTTAAATTAAAAAAAATTTTTTTTTGTTAAATTAAAAAAAATTTTTTTTTTTTTTTTCGCAGGTGGGTGAATTCCAGGCTTATTGCAAACCGTGTATAAATCGTCAACTCACACCATTTTGTACAGAATTAACAGGAATCACTCAAGTAAGTTTTCAGTTTTTCTTTTTTATTAGCAAGGTAACTTGGTATTTTCTGGAATGAAGTGAAATCTTTTTTTTTCTTTTTTTAATCTATGTGTTGATCTATATATTAATACCCGTGTTCCTTAATCTTCCAACTGTTATCATCTTGCAACACCCTCCAGTTAAAAATGAGACTGTCCAAATCATCCAAGATGAAGTGCTAAAAATATAAATCCAGATTATCTGGTGTTGCTTATCCACCGAATTCTTATTTCTTATGAGTGTTGTCACCTCAGCTATATAATGAACCATTCCATTTTTATTAGAAAGAAAATAAAAAAAACATATTACACAGAAAAAATAGAATAAGAAAGTAATAACAAGCGATAACACTAATCTGTTTCAATTGAACTAATGAAAAGAAAGAAAGAAAAGAGTGAGATAGTTAAATCAAGATTATTATACTTTCTACATATTGAACTATATAGCTCTTAAGTAAACATATCAAACAATAATTAAATTATTATATTGTGGTATATTCACAGGTCCTGCTAGTGTAAATATTTAAGGAAAGAGAAGCATTAAAAATATGAAACCAAATTTCAGTCATAATAGACATTAATATTACTGCTAATTAAAACAAACATTTTTTTTTTCCAAACGTAATTCAATCCCAGAAGTAAGGAATATTTTAGTATTTAATTTTAGTCATTAAACTAAATAGGAGAAAAGCTTTAGGGAAACAATCATTGATTCACTCAGCTTTAGTATAATAATAGATAAACTAAAAATTAACTTACAATTTTCTAGGCCTTGCAGCAACATTGTTTCCTATGTAAAATCTACAAATTATGAAACCTCATCTCAAAAATTCAGGCATTAATAACTTGTAATGTTTTTTGTTGTACAGAAAACTGTGGATAAAGCTGAGAAATTTCCTGTTGTTTTTGAACAAGCTCAAGAATGGATGAGGAAACATGAACTTCTTAGACAAACAGGAAATCGAAGAAACAAACAAAAATTTGTTGTTGTATGTGATGGGTAAGTTTATTCTTTTTTGATCTTCACACTTATAAGTCTGTAGCGATTGTCTGCCCTTGTTAAGTATCTGGCCGCCATCCTTGGCCAGATGTAAAGAACTTAAAGTAAATAAGTAAGTAAGTCCTGAGTTATAGAATCCTTTGTAGTGTCAAAGGTCCAGTGATATAATCCTATGATCCGTCGTCCACGAAGGCTCAAAGCAATATGTGCAGGTATGACCAGAACAGCCAGTATAAATAATAATATCAGCAGCAGAATACTGCCAGTGGTTGGTCAAATGGTTATCGGCGAGTCTATAATTAGAAGTGAACATCTGACACACGCCTTATAATCAAAAATTCCAACAGCCCTTACTGCAAAGGTTTTGCCACTAAGTGACACTACTAGCTGAGTATTTAAACTCAGCCTGGGAAGCCCTCGTCCCCTCTCTTCCTTGGTCTAGCATCCACAAAAGATGGACTAGACGAGTGGTGTCTCTGTCCATTAAGTAGGGGTTTTGACCCACCAACTATCAGTATTCATGAACTCTTTAAGTACCCCTTAATTGCCATTACTTCCAGGTCTATTCTGACCCAGAGTGGTAGTACCTCTTGGGGTCACATCTATGGGTTAAATAGAAAAAATGAGTTTAAAAAAAAAATTTTTGAAACAAAATGTCTTTTTATTTTCCAGGGGAAAAGTCATTTTATTCATTTTCATTCTTTTTCTATTTTTTGAATGAAAAAAAAAAAAAAATTTGTGGCTTCTTTTTATTTTTTAATGTAAAAAATTCTGATGAGAGTAATCTCCTGTTGTGGTTGTTTATGAAAAAAAAATTTTTTTCGGGGCAGGGTGGGGTCATTTTATTTATTTAATATTTTTAATTTTCTAATCTTTAAAATGTTTTTTTTTTTTTTTTTTAAATTCCCAGTTTTCTCATTCTCTTTCATAAATGAAAAAAAAATAATTTGAGACTTTTTATCTCTTTTTTAAAAATATAGAAAATGCTGAGGAGAATAATCTCATATTCTGACTGTTTATAAAAACCAAAACAAACATTTCTTTTTCTTAGACAATGGGACATAAGCCATTTTCTCATATAAATAAACTAGAAGTGGGTTACCCAGTGTCAACTGGGTAGAGGGGGTGGAACCCTGGTGTATCGATTTACTTTTGAGATTTACAAATGCTGGACATTTTTAAGTAGAATTTCAATGCTATTTCTATGTAGATTTTAATTTTCAAGTATCTTTAAAATTTTTGCACAAAAGCAAGAACTGGGGATATTTAAAATTATATATATATATATATTTTATTTTTGTAGTTTCATCCGGACATACATACACACAACTGCCCTTTATACGTGTATAGATTATATTCATTTATATTAAATTATTTAAATTAATATCAAATTAAAATCATATTCATTTGTTATGTTCATTATATAAACATTTATTTTTCTTTGTTTTGTTACACCGTGGGACATGAACTGTTTTTTTTTCAAATAAACTTTTCTTTAAATTATATTCATTTATATATACTAAAAGCGATTACGCAGTGTAGCCTGACTAGAGGGGGGTAAAAGAAAGGTAATCTCACAGATCCATTATTGTTGAATTGCAAATGAGATCTTCGCAGGATGCCCCATTAAAATCTCTATGTAAAAAAGATATTGTGCAGATCCAGACACTCTAAAAAGAAAAATTAAAGTCTCCTATTTAAAAAAAAATTCCATGCTGTTATCATTTAAATTTTATTTTTTAAAATTATTTTCATTAATTTTGTTCAAAAAGCAAGATATGGTGATAGTGAGTGTGTATATATATTTACTTTGTCATTAATTGTTTTATTTTCATAGTTGCCTCCAGACATACATACATACACACAAACTGCCCTTTATATATGTATAGATAAACATTTATTTTTCTTTGTTTTGTTTAGACCGTGGGACATGAGCCGTTTTCTCTTCAACCAATGCCAGTACAGTGACGTACCATTTCCACATTGGGGTTACAACTGGGTCAATATCAGACGTCGATATCAGAGTTTTTATGACTGTAAAAAGGTTCACGGTTTGGTTGGCATGCTAGAAATGCTGGGAATGACATTTGAAGGTCAGTTGCATTGTGGACTTGACGATGCGCGGAATATTGCCCGTATTGCCATTCGTTTAATGATTGATGGCTGTGAATTAAAAGTGAATGAATGTCTTGAAATCAGGGAAATTGAAGTTCCATTGAGTGAAGAAGAATCGGATGATAGTGAACGAGATGATGCAATTAAAGTGGATGTAAGTCAATATGATGATAAAAAAATGAAAGAACAAACAAACACAACGGACGATCAAGTGACAAATTCAATGTCTAATTTAAAGATTTCTAAATAGTTTCAATCAACATTTAGAACTGCCTCCTTTTTTGTTTTCTTTTTTTCTTTCCTCTCCTTTCCTTTTCCAATCCAAAATTCCACCCCATTTCTTGTTGATATCATGTGTCTTTATAAGGCTTAAATTTTATCTTTATGTTCAAGTCACGCTGAAATCACCGGTTCTCACCAAAGTTGTGACCTCTTAATAAAAGTCCCATGATACATAAATATATATTACGAATAAGTTTCTCTCCCCCGCCCCCTTGAATATTGTCAATATAATTTTTGGCAAAGCAGGATTCATGCTTTGTTATACAGACAACCGAATTTCCCTGGCCTTTTAATTTTCCCAACCCTATTGCCCTTATGGCAAGCCCCGACCCCTTTTTATCATATGGGTGCTAGAAGGCGGTGACTGAGGGTCTACATGTCCTGGGAATGACGTTAAACTCTATCTGATGGTGAGGTTCCAGTTTTGGAGGTTTGAGGAATGTGGAGCACCCCTTTATCACCATTGCTCCCTGGTCCACTTTGGCCCGGAGTGGTAGTACCTGTTAGGGTCCCATCTATGGGTTAAATAGAAAAATGTATTTATAAAAAAATTGTATTATCCATTAAGAATTGATTTATTTCAAAACTTTATCGGCATTAAATGACCCACTGAGGTTGATATGCCGTAAAACAAAACAAACCAAACCTGGCCTTTTAAAATTGTATTTAGATTTTTTTATTTTATTTACTGTTGTCCTCTTTGGTATATACACAAAACGTTTCAGCCGATGTGCCCTCTGACTTTCTTTGTCAAATTAGTAACCTTCACAGAACTTTAAACTGAGCCCTTTATTTAATTCTGTTAGACACATGGTGTAACAGGTATGTGTTGAGGTTGCAGGTTCAGTCCTGACTACAGGTGAAAATTAACAGAGCTTAACACTTATATCCGGTCATGTTTAGCTGAATGAAAACAATCTGCCCTAATGGATTGAATAAAGGGTTGGGTTTGAAGTTCCGTGAAGGCTCCCGAGTTTGAAAAAAAGCAAATACTGAAGAAAGCCAGAGAGCACACTGTCTGAAATGTTGTGTGTATAACAATATTGAAGCATTGTGTTTACTAGCAAATATATGCACCTTCAGGGCACAAGTATTTAAGTTTTAATGTAATGAAATATTATATTAAATTAGAAAGGCTAATGAAAATAAGAATGCTGATAAAAAGAATTGAAACAGGGGGGTATAATAAAAAAATAGAACAATCGAAACTCCTGTCTTTCATTGCTAAATTTTCCTAATTTAACTATTTAGTTAAGAATAAAATTCCAGTTATTTTTTTCTTGTAAGGTTTATCCCCAGGATTTTTGATAATATTCATTAAGATAAAATCAAACAATTAGAAATAATAAATACCAATATGCAAATTAGCCTTCCTGTTAACTGCTATTTTGTTGTATATATAAATACAATTGTATGTTATTGGTATGTAGATATGGTTTACAGTATTAATAATGTAAAACAATTTTATTAATGATTGAGGTTTAAATAAAAAATAAAATCATGGAGAATGTAATGTTAATAACTAAGGGAATTGTGACTTGAGTAGTGATATAGTTTCGGTTATAAACAAACAAACAAACAAACACACAATCTCCATTATAAAAAGATATTGGTTTGGTGGTTGATTTTTAAAGCTCTCACGATGCAAGTATAAATAAAAATAGGTAACTATGATGTTGTTCATTAACTTTTGATTTATTCTTTTACGAGAATAAATCAAAGGTAAACAAACAACATCATAGTTACCTATTTTAAAAAATTTATACTTGCATTGTGATAGCTTTCTAAACATGGGGGGAGAAGAATTTTGTATATAAAAATTAAATTTTATTCCTTTTCTTAAAAATCTCAACCAAATATAAAGACAACAGTTGGAAAATCTAAATAATACAAATCATCGCAAAAATTCAGACAAATAATCTATTTATTCTAGTTTGGCATAAGGCCACATGTATGGGGCACCCAGTGAGGATTAAAGTGTTGTCTGTTCTGTTATCTGTTCATTTCCCATCTTCGGACCGGCTACATACTTTTTTTTTGTGTCCCATCATGGACATTAAGGTTAACAATTAGCACCCCCAGATCCATTACTACTGAATAGTAAGTTTGTTGATCCTTGCTAGATACCCCATACTTGTGACACATCTTATCCATGACAAATGGTTTGAGTAAATAAGGTGTCCCATCATAGTGTAAGAGTTAAGGTTAACAAGCTAGTCTTGCAGATCCATTACTACTGAAAAGCGAGTTCGATCCTTGCTGGATGCCCAATACTTGTGATCTTGTGTAACATTCTACCATGTGGCGAAAACAGGTTGGGTAAATAAGGTGTCCCGTAATGATTAGCAAGCTAGTCTTGCAGATCCCTTGTTACTGAATAGCAAGTTTATTGATCCTCGCTGGACATCCCATTCATGGTGAATGGATTGGGTAAATGCCCCCCCCCCCGCTTTTTTTCTTTCTGATTCTTTCAAAGATTAAAAAATTCTACAATTCTAAAAGAAATGTTTCAAGTAATTTTTTTTTTTTTTTTTTTAGTTCTCAAATGCTTGCGGTAGCAGGCATCAACTTATCCATGTTTGTTTTTTATATATATATATATATATATATATATATATATATAAAAAGTATGAAAAGGTGGAATGAAAACATCACACAATGCTGTTAAAGAAGAAAACAATTTATAATATAATCATAGCTGATACTGATCAATATTTCGATTTTACAAAAATCATCATTGATCGAAATATTGATCGAAATCGAAATATTGATCAGTATCAGCTATGATTATATTATAAATTGTTTTCTTCTTTAACAGCATTGTGTGATGTTTTCATTCCACCTTTTCATACTCATATTGTCGGATTCATTTCCTTTCTTTTAACTTATAAATATAATCTTATAATTAATAACATAGTATGATTAAGTAATTTGTATATTTAGTAAAGTCGTCGGGGCGGCCTAAAGTCAGTATCAGCCAATCAGCGAGGGTGTCTATCCCCTTTTCACTTGCGCTAGACCAAGGAGATTATTTTAGTGTCTAAGGTGGAGTGCCACACCTACCATCAGCTCCTTACTTTACCGCCCAGATCTCTGTGCTACTCATACGCTGAGTTAGCGTGGACCGGTATCGAACTAGGAACCTTGTGGTTTCTAGCTGAACGCTCTACCGACTGAGCTAACCCGGCCCCTATCATTGATAAAAAAAAAATGTTCATTGTTGAACTGTTTTGTAAAATCAAATCAGGATTAATTAATAAGTCAAAGAAAAGGAGGAAGGAGGAGGGGGGGAGGAGGAACAGAAGGGATGGAGAAGAAAAAGGAGGAATAGGGGGAGAAGAATAATTTTGTATATAAAAATTAAATTTAATTCCTTTTCTTAAAAATCTCAAAAATATTTTTCAGAGTTATCTACTCCTAATCCATCTGTTTCTTGTTATTTAGAATTTATTTTTAATATTAAAATCTGATTAATTATTGTCCCTGCAATATTTAAGTCATGACTTAAAAAAAAAAATTATAAAAAAGCTCCCATAATCTTTGTAAATAAAAATTAATGCCAATTCCCGTCCTATTACCCCCCCCCATCACAAAAAAGAATTCAGTTTGAGTTGGCTAAAATTTAACTAATTTCATATTTTTGTTTTTAAATGTAAGATTATTTTATATAAATATTTAATTATAGATATATCTGAAAAGAAAAAAAATAGAAAGAAATGTCTTCTCAAACACACACATATATATATATCTTATTAGTAAACCCTTCCAGTAAGAAAAAAAAAACTCTGGCAAATATTTTGTTAGTAAAAATATACTACCAAACTTCACCTGGGGGAAAAAAAGAAGACCAAGAGGGTCGCATCAACCAACCGAAAATAATCGATTAACATTTGGGCAAAAGAAATTTTTTATACACACATACAGCGCTAGAAATCTAAAAAGTGCTTGATACCCAAGTAGAGCAAATAATAGGATTATGTATGCTTCTTTATAGATATATGTTAGGAAACATTTTTGGTTGTATTGGAAGCACGGAAAAATATAAAATAATGAATAATACCAAAATTCAAAGTGATGAATATTGTGTTGTTTTTCATTTTAATTGTTAATCCTAATATTATAAAAAAAACTCTTTCACAAAAAGGCCACCTGAAATTAGTCATTTTTTCTTTTTTTTTTTTTTTTCTTATTTTTATAAATCCAAATTATGAAAATTTATCTTTTTATTTGAATTAAAATTCAGAATCATTATCTCCCCCCCCCAAAAAAAAAACATCACAATTAGTTTTACCTCCTGTATATTTATTAAAAAAAAAAAATCACATCATTTTTTCTATCACAATCTTCACAAAACTTTAAAAAATTTTTTTTATTCAATTCCCTATTTTTTGCTTTTTTACAAAATCCATCTCTAAGATTCAGTTGGATGCATCATCAGTGATGTTCTTTAGTTCATTGGGGATTTTGGATCTTTCAACAAACCCAAAAACACCAACAAAATATAATAATCATATTTGGAATTGTAAAAAGAAGGTGACCATAGCAGCATTTCTAAAATCAACATCCAAAAATATGAGAGGCTGTGTTTTGTTTTATTTTATTTCTTTGTAAAATAATGATAGATTAAAAAAAGGAAAAATTTTTTTTTTTTTTTTTTTTTTTTTTTTTTTTTTTTTAATTTAAAAAAAAAAAAAAAAATTATTTTTAATTAAAAAATTTTTTTTTCTTTTAAAAAAGAAAAAAAACTTTTTTTTAATTTAAAAAAAAAAAAAAAAATAAACTTTAAAGAAAAAAAATTAATCTTTAATGTGAAAAGTTGTAATGAATGAAGCCATTATTTTGCAAACAAGCTAATATTAGCATTTTTGTTTGAATAAAGTTATTGAAACAGTGAAGTTTTCTTGATACAGTTCCATTTCTAAAATGAACATTTTGCAAACAATGTTCATGCCTCAGAAATATCTTCAGCCATTTTCTTCATCTTTTAACACAATTAGTGATTATATTTTTGTGATAATTAAAAAAAAAAAAAACTTGATATTTCCTTTTTTAGGGGATTTCATTTAGTTTGAATGTCTTGAGATTTTGTAAAATTTTTATCTGTATCCAAACTGTTTTGATTTTATCCCCTTAGGAAAACCATTTTGTTAATAATGATAATTGGAAAATAAAATTGAAAAAAAAAAAAAAAAAAAAAATTGAATACTGAATTTTTGTATTGATTTTGCAAGTGTTGATTAATTTAATTGATTTTAATGGCATGTCAACTCATGAGGTTATTTTATGCCTAGAGGTTCAGGAATTATGTATATTGTAGGTTTATATTTACATTTTTTTGTCTAATTGTTTCGTAAGTGTCATTTCTACCAATTCATTAATACACATGAAGTTAATGAAAATTTTTTCTTAAATAAAACAAATCATATATATATATATATTAGACATTGGGCTCTGTGTAGATAATTGAGTTTGCAAAGCGAATTAAATTTAAAAAAACAATAATAAGAAAAATATGGCCGGACAAAACATTAAAATCTTTTTGTAAGATTTCTAAGAAAATCTTTTTGTAAGATTTCTAAGAAAATCTGCTTATGAAATTAACGACATTTCAAATTCTCCCATCTCTCTCTCTACCCTCCCAGAGAAACTAACCTATATAACGAGTAGGTAATAAAGATATACATAGCGAGGAAGAAAGTGAGAGATGGGTCAGTTTTTGACTTAATTGCAAATTACGACTAACTAGAACAAATCAAAATGGAATTTTTTTCAAACATAACTCAATCCTAAAAGTAAGAAATGATTTAGTATAATTTTTGTGTCATTAAAGTAAACAGTAAAAAAGCCTTGAAGAGACAAAAGTTGATTCGCTCAGCTTTAGTATAAATATATCTACTAGCAAATATATGCACCCTCCAGTGCAAGTATTTAAGTATTAATGTAATAGAATATTATATTAAATTAGAAAGTCTAATGAAACTAAATAAGAATGCAGATAAAATGATTTGAAACAGAGGTGGGGTATAATTGAAAAATAGAACATCTGAAACTTACTATTCCATCACTCCTGTCTTCCATTGCTAAATTTTCCTAATTTAACTATTTAGTTAAAATAGGAAGTAAAGAATAAAATGAAAGTTATTTCTTCTTGTTAATGGATTTCTTTTAAGATTTATCCCCAAGATTTTTGCTCATATTTATTAAAATAAAACCAAACAATTAGAAATTAATAATACTAAGTACATATTTATTAAAATCAAATTTTTAATATCAATATGCAAATTAGACTTACCATTCACACTTTAAACCACTATTTTGTTGTATATATAATTACAATTGCATTTTATTAGTGTGTGTATATATATATATACGGCCAACAGTATTAATAAAGTAAAACAATTTTATTAATAACAGGTTTAAATAAAAAATAAAATCATGGAGAATGTGAAGTAAATAACTAAGAGAATTGTGACTTAAGTGGTAATATAGTTTCAGTTACAGACAGAAATCCACTGAGTCTCCATAATAATATATATATATTATCTTATTATAATGGAGATTGTGTGTTTTTCTGTCTGTAACCGAAACTATATTACTACTCAAGTCACAATTTCCTTAGTTATTGATATCACATTCTCCATGATATTAATTTCATTTAAATCTCAATTATTAATAAAATTGTTGTACATTATTAATACTGTTAACCATATCTACATATTAACAACATGCAATTATATTTATATATACAACAAAATAGCGGTTTATAGTGTGAACGGGAAGGCTAATTTGCATATTGATATTAAAAATGTGATTTTATTAAATATGTGCTTAGTATTATTGATTTTTAACTGTTTGGTTTTATTTTAATGAATATCAGCAAAAATCTCTTCAATGAATCTTAAATGAAATCCATTAACATGATAAAATAACTGTCATTTTATTCTTTACTTCCTCTTTTAACTAAATACTTAAATTAGAAAAAATAACAATGAAAGACGAGAGTGATGGAAGAATAACTTTCAGTTGTTCTATTTTTCAATTATACCTCCCTCTGTTTCAAATCTTTTTATCTGCATTCTTATTTAGTTTCATTAGCCTTTCTAATTTAATACAATATTTTATTACATTAAAACTTAGATACTTGCACCCGGAGGGTGCATATATTTGCTAGTTATTATAATGGAGATTCTGTGTTCACCAAATGGACTACAGTGCACCATCAATGCCGTAGTTGAAGCTGACTCTCGATCAGGGCTAGCCATCAATGTTCAGAAAACAGAAGTTCTCAACATGTGTCAACCTCTGACTCCTGAACTCCTCATTAACCACCAGCCACTGAACCTAGGATCTGTCTTAAAAACAACACAAACAATTCTTACAAGTGAAGTGCAATCAGCATCTTTTGGTCGGCTATCTCACAGATTATTCATGAATAGAGATCTCACCATCAATACCAAGATCTCTGTATATAAAGCTGTATGCCTATCCATACTCTTATATGGAAGTGAGTCGTAGGTGTTATATCACAGATACCTGAAAAAACTGGAGGCATTCCACATCAATTGTATGACAGCATGCACGTGTAGACTGTAAATGTCTAATTCATATCAATCCTCCTGTACCATCGTTGGTAAGAAAAATATTGTTGAGTTAAAAATACATTTCAAAGTTTTCTATTATTTGTTGTTCCTAACAAAGTTTTCTCTATCTAAAATTATTTCCAAGGAAGAAAAAAAGCAGGAAATAAAAATAAAAATAAAAACTATAAACGATAAGAAAATAATGTTTATTTGCTCTAGGGTTTTTTTGTTTTGTTTGTTTTGTTTTTGTTTTTTTTTCTTTTTCAGTCTTTCCTTTTTTTTCCATTCTCTACTTAAGTTTTCTTTTTCATCTTTCTTTTTTGTTTCTTACTTTTATTTATTTATTCATTCTTTTATTCTTTTTCTTTCCTATTATCGTTTTTTCTTTTTTTTTTAACCTTTGCTTTTTCCTTCCTTTCTTTCTTTCTTTCTTTTTATTTACTCCATTGAAAACTTTTTTTCTTTTTTTAGTATGTACTTAGTTTTTGTTTCCTTCTTTTTGCGCTTTCTTTCTTTTTTATTTTGTAACTTTACTTCTACCTTCTTTGGGCTTGTAATAAACTAAATGAGAGCTTGATGTGTCAAGTACCAGTAAGTGGACGGACACTCACAAATTCACACACACACACACATATAAACACACACATACATACATGCAGACACAGTCTGTGTATGTGTGTAGGTATACATTAGTATTTGCCTGGTCAACTCATTGGGAAGTAAGGGTTAGCAAGTCTCACAATCTCAGATACTTCTGTTTAATGAATTTGAGGCCACACTTTTAGCCTAGTACCAAAGTGAGCAATATATAGAATAAATAAATGAATAAATGCACTAATAACATGGGCTGTTTTTGAGACATCATTAATAGATAAGATTTATTCTAAGTATTAATGATTTAGACTATAAATTAAATACTCATTGATCAACTTATGCAATTTCTGAAGGTATTGAGACGTAAACAGTGAGGTAGTTTAAAAATAGACAGACACGAAATCTCCATTATAATAAAATATATATATATATATAGACGAGAAGAAAATATCCGTTAAAAAGACTGTTTACAAAACGAACGCTGATATCAACCGCTGAAAATTTTTTTGAAAATGCATGTTCTGTTTTAAAAATAAAAATAAAAGACCAACTTATCGTTTTGGTCGAAACAAGCTTGTCAGCAATCACATAACAAACATCATATGTTTTTTCAAAATGTTATATTTCATACTGTCGGATTAATTTCCATATATTTTTCATATTTGTCAAATGAAAAAACATTATATCTGGAATTTTACACCTTGAAGACTTTCATATATAAATCTACGGACTTCAACACCACTAGTAAATTTTGGAAACCTAACATCTTTCTTCAAATTACCATGTGGACTTGTATATTGTTAACAGCTGAAATATATATACTATACTATTTTGATACCCACTTTACATTTTTATATATTTTTACAATTTTTACAATAAACTCTTTTGAGTTTTACCTTGAACTATAATGCTTCTGATTTTTAATTAAAAAAATAAAATAAATAAAATAAAATAAATAAAATTTATTTTTATTTTTTTTTAAAACAGAACATGCATTTTCAAAAAAATTTTCAGCGGTTGATATCAGCGTTCGTTTTGTAAACAGTCTTTTTAACGGATATTTTCTTCTCGTCTATGTCGCTCTTTGATGAAGACCAACTTATCGTTTTGGTCGAAACAAGCTTGTCAGCAATCACATAACAAAAAAAAATATATATATATATATATATGTGTGTGTGTGTAGGCAAGAAAAATGGAAATGTATTTGACTATGTTGAAAAATGAGGAGTAATGATGAAAAATAGGAAAATGAGGATGCTGTGGGATGTCTTGAACAAACCTTGGGAAGCAGCACCCCAGAAAAAAGAGGAAGTATGGCCATTTACCTCATATCAAACAAACCTTCCAAATAAGACAAACAAAACATGCTGGACAAGCAAGGACGAACTCATAAGTGACATTCTCCTGTAGACATCTACACATAGACACACTAGTGTAGGCAGACAAGCAAAAATCTACATCAATCAGCTCTGTGTGGATTCTGGATGCCGCACAGAAGACCTGCTAGAGGTATTGACTGATAGGGATGGGTGGTGAGAGACAGTCATGGAAATCTGTACTGTCAGCATAACCTCATGATGATGATGATGATATTTTGTGAAGAGATACAGTCTGAGCAAGTCAATTAGTAAGTAGATCATCCAAGTAAGACAAACAAGACAAGCAATGACAAACTCGTAAGTACATTCTTCTAAGCTATAGCCGTGTCAGTGCTGCTATATGGCTGCACCATTTCGACTCTTACAAAACTCTTAGAGAAAAAGTTAGATGGGAACTAGACAAGGATGCTGCATACTGTTTTGAACAAATCTTGGAAGTAGCACCCCACAAAAAAAAGCATGGTTTGTGTGACGGGAGGTAAGTGGCTGTATAGCCACTTACCTCCTATCACACAAACCATCTAAATAAGACAAGACATGCTGGACACTGAAGGAGAAGTAAGGATTAATTTGTAAGTGACATTCTCCTGTGGACAACTACACATGAACACACCACTGTAGGTTAATCAACAAAGATCTACATCAACCAGCTTTGCACAGAAACTAGATGCCATCCTGAAGACCTGGCAGGAGGTATCGAGGGTCATAGGTTGATAAGCTGTCTGATTTCTAACATGGTAGAAATGTTTAACTTGAGGAGCAGAGGTTATCACAAATCAATTTTCCAGGAGTGATGACCAATAGGGACAGGTGGTAAGAGAGGGTCCATGGGAATCTATGCTGTTAACACAACCTGATAATGACATTAAAATTGCCCATATTTGTTTTTGTTTCCATCTTTAATATGACAGTTTAAAATAAACAAAAATCCTGATCGTGTGGAGGGGTTGGTAAATAATTCGGATTTGAAAATAAAAACCTTACATTAGATTTAAAAGCTTCACATTATCTAAAAATAATAACAAATACCTTACATCCGTCCATACCTTTTTTTTTTTTTTTACTTTATATATAAGAAAAACAAAAAAAAATAATTAATCACTAAAATAAAAATTATTTTTCTAAAAATCTTTTGAAAGCCAACCGTCATATCGCTTAATACCCATCCCCTTTTTGAATAAGTTAATTCGTCTAGTTGCCAACATCTCAAAATCCGCTACAATAAAGTGGTGACCAACAAAAAAGATATACATATCGTGGCGACCAACAAAAATACGGTGGGAATGCCCACATTGGAAAATAATGTAACAACTTTCGTTCTCTTTTTTTGCAAAATCAAGGTTTTTTTTTTTGAACTCATTTGACATTTATCTCCGATCACAAACACCACAGAGTAAATGTGCTCTGAAGATGATTTTTGTAAAATCGAAATATTGATCAATATCAGCTATGATTATGTTATAAATTGTTTTCTCTTTAACAGCATTGTGTGGTGTTTTCATTCCATCTTTTTCATACTCATATATATATATGATGTTCTCCTGTGGACATCTACACACCAGTGTAGACTGATCAGCAAAGACCTTCATCAATCAGCTCTGCACCATTTGGACTCTAACAAAACGCTTAGAGACAAAAACTAGATGGGAGTTACACAAGGTTGCTGCATGGTGTTTTGAATAAATCCTGAAAGTAGCACCCCCACAAGAAAAATCAGACCATATTACCTTTAGGCACCCCATACAGTTGATTTTTCGGAGCATATGACCTTTAGGCACCCCTTTGTGATCTCGGTTAAGAAAGGACATGTTTTTCATTTACACCGTCGATATCAAGTTATTTTTTAGGAGTTAGTTTTATAATTAAAAAAAAAAAATATCTAAAAATCGTCTGTAAACAACCGGATATTGACGGTGTACATGAAAAACCTGTCCTTTCTTAATCGAGATAAAAAAGGGGTGCCTAAAGGTCATATGGTCCGAAAAATCAACTGTATGGCCACTTACCTCCTATCACACAAACCATTAAAGTCAGTTGGACAAGTAAGGATGAACTCAAGTGACATTCCCTGTGACCAGCAAAAACTTAAATTGATCATCTTTGTGTGGATACTCGATGCTGTGTGGAGGACTTGCCAGAAGTGATAACACATAGGGACAGGTTGCGAGAGAGAGTCATGGAAATCTGTGCTGTGATGATTAAGAAAATACAAACAATTATTAGGAAATAATTCTGGTATTATCAAGAAAATTGTGATTATTAGTCAAGTCTGCAGAGCGGCCTATTGTCAGTATCAGACAAATAGCGAGGGAGTCTATCCCCTTTTCACTTGTACTAGACCAGGAAGATTGTTTAGCTAAGATGGGGCGCCACACCTACCAACAGCCCTCAGATGTTTTTACCAACAGATCAGATTATACAAGCTGTGCTACTCATGTGCTGAGCTGGTGAGGACCAGTACTGAACCCGGAACTTTGCAATTCCTAGGTGAATACTCTACCGACTAAAATAGTTTTCAAACAACAAGTTTAAAGATTTAAAAAAAAATTTTTTAATTTGAAAAAAAAAAAAAAAGAAGCCTCTCTACAAATCTTTAGGCGTATAAAAAGACGAGTTCTGAGAGTAAGAAAAATAGGTGAGGTAGATCACCCAAGGACTAACACGCACGGAGCTGGTGAGTGGGTCAGCCAATTCATCTGTCTTTTTTCTGTTTTTTTTTGTTGATCATATTACCTTTAGGCACCCCTTTTTAATCTCGATTAAAAAAGGACGTATTTCATTTACACCATCAATATCCAGTTGTTTGTTAGGGGTTAGTTTTATAATTTTGTTTTTTTAATCTAAAAATCATCTGTTAAAACAACCGGATATTGACGGTGTAAATTAAAAACATGTCCTTTCTTAATCGAGATCAAAAAGGGGTGCCTAAAGGTGATATGGTCATTTTTTTCCCTACTGGCATAAACAATTTCACTAGATAAGAATTGTTTTGTTTTTTGATCTTTCTATCTTCCTCTGTTTGGCTGACAACCAGAGCTATCTACAGTGAGAATAAATTTTATACTGGCAAACGAGAAAGCGATTGGTGTTCGACTTACTACAGACTACATGATGTGTCACTTGCGCAACATATTAAATGTCAAATGGTGTCTGTATGTTTCAAACAGGACCATCCTGGAAAGAACTGGACTCCCTGGTATATACGACATACTTGTCCAGCGCAACCTGAGAATGGGCTGGCCACTTGAACAGACTTGGGGATGACAGACTGCCAAAGCAGATTCTGTACTTTCAACTGAGAAAGGGATCATATGGAATTGGTCATTACTCTTGGTAAAGTCCTCTAGACAGCATCCAGTGTCTGTACAGAATTTATAGCAAGGATTCCCTCGACTCTCTTGCCGTCTGTCCCTATTGGTCATCGATCTTAGCAAAGTCCTCTAGACGGCATCCAGTGTCTACACAGAATTTACAGCATGGATTCCCTCGACTCTCTTGCTATCTGTCCCTATTGGTCATCAATCTTGGCAAAGTCCTCTAGACAGCATCCGGTATCTGTACAGAGCTGAACCATGAATACAAATAAAAGAATGAAAGAAAATGCAAATGTGAATTGATATATATATATATTTTTTTGTTTATTGGGCATAAATTGTGTACATGTTTTGAATTTGCAGGGCTCATGACATGGTGGGTCTGGTGGGAGGGGAGAAGGGTGTTTGAGGGCTACGTGAAAGAATCAATTTTTCAAAATTAAAAAAATAAAACAAGGACCTTTTTTTTTTTGGCTTGTTAATTCATATAAACTACCAACCAGTTCTTGTTGACTCAGTCATGGAAGAATACGAATAGCAAGAAGAAGAAGAAAAAAGAGAAGAGAAAGAGAGAGAAAGAAAAGAAGAAACAGAGAGAGAGAGAGAGAGAGAGAGAGAGAGAGAGAGAGAAAAGAAAAGCTAACAGATACACATTTCTTTTTTTTCTGGCTCCAGATTTTCATTCTTCCATCTTGAAAAAAAAAAAAATGTTAGAATGATTTTTACAGATCATTGTCGTCTTCTTCAAGCTGGTGTTCATGTTTGAGTGTGCAAATTTAATTATGTAAAAAGTTTATTTTTAAAATTGTCCAGCATAGTTGGACACTGTGGACTCTGGTAGCCATCCGGCCATTTAGTGGACAAATTGGCTTGGGTGAATGACCACCAATGATTGACAGAACACAGGTTGCGGCTTGGACACTCCAGTAAAAGTTAGGGTCAGTTTGAAAAAAAAAAAAAAAATCTCAATTTTCTTTTCACCCCCATTAATCTCCTAAAGAAGACAAGATGACAGCAGCCTAAATAAGAATTATGGCCGTGAGACACAGGATTGGATTATTTTAACTTTATTTTTTGAAGAGTGTTAAAAAAATTTTTTTTTTAAATATGAGGGTAGGGAAGGAGTTTAAAATAAAATCAAAAGACCAAGTGGCAGGTTAAAAATGTATTTTGGTTTATTTGGATTATTCAGACTATTGTCCTCATCTTTATAATAAAGGTGAGGTCAATAGTCCAAATAATGCAAATTATCAAGCCTCATCTCAAAAAATTCAGACAAATAATAAAAATTTATATATATAAATAATTAAAAAAGAAAGAAAAACAAAACATTAAAAAAAACACAAACAGCCTGGCTTCTCATATACAGTAATCACCAATTATATATTATGAAAGACAGGGTGAATTAAGGAATTCAAATTTTGCTAGGACAAAAATCAAGAAAGGAGGGGTTGGGCATTTTTAGTGCAGATAGACCAATAAGGAATCTGATATTTTTACCATTAGAAAAAGAACTGAGATATGTTAAAATAAATTTGCTTTTTATTATAAAAATTTTGAATGATTGTATAGAAGCAAATTGAAAGGTTTCCATTTTTTTTTTCAGTAACATATTTTACAAGCACAAAGCAAATATTTTGAGAGAGAGAAAGAGAGAAGGGCACAAAGGTGTTTTCTGATATTAAAAAAAATCCCATTATTAAAAACAAGTTGAATCCTTAAATATTAAGAGATATTTTGAAAAGATTTAAATTTACCTTAAAAATAAAAAGGGGCCATCTATTTGAAACTTTTATTAACAGACAAATGTAGAGACACAATACAATCCAGATTGGTTCTCGGAGATTCACACTACATCATAGTTAATTATTAATCAAAGAATGAAGATTTCCCAAAAATATCCAAGGAAGACAACTCTTGTACTTTAGTTGCTAATGAGACCAAATAGAAAACTTCGGCAAGGGAAGTAACTCTTGTCATTAAAATTTCTGTTCAACATATGGAAGCATCTAATTAAAAATTAGACGGAAGAAAGAAAAGAAGAAGGAAAAACAAAAGATTTGCAATTGTTGGATTTTTAAAATAAAATCTGTTTCATGAATATTAACGACAGTTAGAACTATTTTGCTTATTTTGTATAATTTTGATAATTTGAATCTAAGATATAGTGAAAATTTGTCTATTTTTAGGTGGTTGTGGGGGGAGAGATAAAGATAAAGGAGGAATAATAAGTATATTTCCAATTTTGTGTTATTTTTGTTATTTGAAATTTTCGTATATATTGAGCACTCGTAAATCAAAGTACTACTACCTTTTTAATTAAAAAGAAAACATGAATAAAGATTTATTACATAAAATTAAAATATATAAATAATAGAAATATAAAATGGGCGACAAGTAGGATCTCTGATTTGTCTTCTTTTTGTTAGGGGAGATAACTCTTCCTTAACGAATGATATCACTTTTTAGTACATTTATTTTCAGATTTAAATCAGATAATGATTTTTAGAGAAGACAAAAATTTGATGTTCCTAAAGAAACAAAAACTTAACTAAAAAAAAAAAAAAAAAAAAAAACAGAATTGGAAAAAAAAAAAAAAAATATATAGGGACACTGACATTTTCATATATTTTATAATTGGTGACAGGGTACCCCACATGGTGTAATGGTTAACAAACTAGATTAGTATACCATTGTGAGTTTGATTATCACTGGGCCTCCCATACTTCTGGCCTTGTGCCACATCTAAATAAATGGCATAATGTTTAGGAAGCTAGATTAGCAGATAATTGTTAGTGAGTTCGATTTCCACCGGGCCTCCCGCCACGTCTAAGCTAAGCATGGTGTAATGGTTAGGAAGCTAGATTAGTAGACCATTGTTATTGAGTTTTATTTCCACCGGGCCTCCCATACTTCTGGCCTTGTGCCACATTTAAGCTAAGCATGGTGTAATGGTTAGTAAGCTAGATTAGTAGACCATTGTTATTGAGTTTGATTCCCACCGGGCGTCGGATACTTCTGACCTTTTTTCACATCTAAGCTAACCAGAATAAATAACGTAGGATTTATCTTGTCCATTCTGTGTAATGATTAGCAGATCATTGTTAGTAGTTTTCATTCTCACTAATTGCCTCAGACTTCTGATCTCGTGCCATGACTAAGTTAATCATAGTAAATAACTAGAATGGCTGTCTAAACTATGATAGATAAAAACAAATAGGAATATAAAAAAATATATAAAAACAGATATAAATATTAAAAAAAGATATTTTTTTTAATTCATGAAAAAAAAAATTTGTTTTAATAATTTTCATTTCATACTTGCCTAATTAAAGGAAATATTTTTTTTGGGGGGGGGGGTATTTTCCAAAGTAATTGAATGATTTCAGAAATAATGGTAAGAAAAAGAATTTAAGCAGACATTTTTGGGAACTATCAGATGAATTACTTAGGAGAATTTGATCTGTGTATAGATATTGTATTAATATTGTATATGTTCTGTGCAAAGATTCTTCTCTTATTTTTTTTAAAGGTTAATGTGATAAGATAATAAAAAAAGGGAAATGTCTAAGGAAACATAATAAATAATAATAATTTGACTTCCACATTTTTTTTCTTTTTCAAATAATAAAACACAAGAAAATATGAAGACTTCTCTTTCTGAAATTATTTATTCAACAATTTTACTTTTTGTGAAAAACGTAATTTCTAAATTCTTATTAAAATGGAGAAATGAAACTAACTATGTCACTGCTTATGTCACAATACCCTCAAGAATTGTGTAAGTTTATCAATGAGTATTTGATTTATAGTCAAAATCATTCATTCATAGAATAAATCTTATTTATTAACGATCTCTATGAAAATCTGAATTAGATTTGCCTAAAAACAGCCTGTGTTATTGGTGCATTTAAAATCCTGTAATGTGTCTTATATATCACTAAGACATAAAAGAGATTTTCAGTATGTCTGTAACCAAAACTATGTCACTGCTTATATCACAATATCCCCAGGAATAATATAAGTATATTAATGAGTATTTAATTTATAGTCAAAATCATTCATACATAGAATAAATCTTATTTATTAACAATGTCTCTATGAAAATCTGAGTTAGATTTGCCTCAAAACAGCCCATGTTATTAATGCATTTAAAATCCAGCAATGTGTCTTAAAAGAAATAAAAGGTTTATAATATATAGTGTGGTTAATTTACTTACTGCTTTTTAACAAAACCGGGTTTAATAAATAATTATTTTGTGTTATTGATTCCTAATATTATTGATTTATTCTCCAATGTAATAAAATCAATCCTATGAATCCATTGATGAAAGGTTTGTATGTACATTTGCTGGTATTTTTTGTTAATGGTTTTAATTTTGAATGCAAATTCCAGTTTTGAAATAAAATGCTGATGGTCTGTTTTTCATATAAACAATGTCTGATGAAACCCACAGAAGAGAGAAACAATGAGATCTTATGGGAAGTGTTAATTCAGCCTAGAAATTGCTAATTACTATTCACCTTGTATCTTTGCTTAGTAAAACTTTTTCCCCATCCTTAATACTCGTGTTTCTTCTTATTATTTATCTGTTAACTCTGATACTCAAATTACAACGATACCCTAACCTCTATATATATATATATATATATATATATATATATACACACACACATAAATAAAGAAAAGATAATCTATTGCTCAAAAGGGATTTTTTTTTCAGATCATAACCAATGTGGGCATACAAAAAGGAGAAAAGTTTATATATATGTTGTAGAAAAAAGTTTTTCTCTCTACCATGGTTTCAATATTTAAGATAAACCTTCTTCAGTTCTCCTGAAGAAGGTGTACCTTAGAAAACCGAACCAGTGATAGAGAGAAAAACTTTTTCTACAATGTTCTATATTGAACACTTTTTGGATTACCTACTAATGCTACTACAGTGAAAACATGGAAGTAGCAGATAAATAAATAAATAAAATATATTCTATTGCTTAATAGGGAATTTTCCTTTTCAGATTGTGGGCGCACAGAGAGAGAGAGAGAGAGAGAGAGAGAAAAAAGGGGGAAAAGTTCCCTAACCCCTGCTTTTTATGCTAATATGAACAAACTAAAATTATATATGAAAAATACAAGAATGGACATCACATTTTTTAGAAGCTTTTTTTGTTTTGGCATTTATATATAAAAAAAAAGGGTCAGAATAATCACAGAAGGCATTCATATCACAAGGAACACAAAATCAAATTCAAAAGATTTGAGAATAGAATCAAACTGGTCGACCAACACAATGAAAAGAAACACATAATCACTCTTGAAAAAAAAAAAAAAAAAAAAATTATATATATATATATATATATATATATATGTCTTCAAGCTGACTTTTCAAAGTTTAAAATAACTATCTATTGAATAATTTTGATATTTTGGACTGTTGTCCTCATCTTTATTGTTTAAACACAATGTTCAGGCCACTGTAACCTTGGGTTCTGTTTAGGTGGATTTAAAAAAAAAATTATCTTAAAATAATTCATCAGACAATTACCTTGAATTCAAACATGATTTCGGAGCTGAAATTGTTACCAATAGTTCCAGGGTCTCCAAGCAGCACAAATGCCACTAGACTTATTGACAGAAATGGGATTAGATCTTCTTGCACTAGTGGTAATGGTTTCAGCTCCGAAACCATGTTTGAATTCAAGGTAATCATTTAAAGATGACTTATTTTAAGGTAATTAAAAAAACCCACCTAAACAGAGCCTGAGGTTACAGAGACCTTAATATTGTGTTTATACGCGATAAAGATGAGGACAACAGTCCGAAATATCAAAATTATTCATCTCAAGCCTCATCTCATAAATACAGACAGAGTATTGATTAACTACACTTAAAATAAACTTGGAAAGAAAATTAACTTATAGAACATTGTTAGAAAAAGAAATATTTCTAGATTCTAATTTGACAAATTTTGAAATAAAAGTTCAAGGAGAGATGTGGATTTTTGAACCAATCAGAGCTGTGGATATTTTGAGCCAATCAGAGCTGTGGATTTTTTGAGCCAATCAGAGTAAAGGATCAAAGAATCATTAGCTCCAGACTTGGATGAAATGGTAAATGTTTCAAACCACATGGAATTGTGTAGGTGTGTGTGTGAGCACGTATTTCATAAAAGACACAACCCTAAGGGTAAGAGTAAAATTTATATGCACAAATTTTTATGCTACAAATATAAGTCATACGGCAACACTGTACTCAGATACATTATTTAGCAGTTGAAAAGATTGCATCATGCACTAGCCCCACTCAAGCATCCATTCCTTTGGTATTGTGTCAGGTATGTCATTTAAAAAGATAAACGTGCGTTCATTCTCACGACTTATTTTGTGTATAAATTCTTACATGTGAGAAACGGCCAAATGGTTTGATGTAGAGATATATCAATTTTGGAATGAATTAGATCCAGGGAAGGGTTTCAAATTAAAAAAAAAAAAAAAAAAAAAAAAAATTTTATTTTTTAAATAAATACAAGTACTTTTTTTTTTTTTTTTGAAAAACCCTGCATATACATGCTTATACATTTCAGCACTTTAATTGCTTTACATTGTAAAGATTTTTTTTTTTCCTTCATTATTTATGTACATTTACATATTTAAAAGGGGTGGGTGGGTTAGGTCAATCAGTAGAGCGTCTGCCTCGGAAGCACAAGGTTCTGGATTTGATACCGGCACTCACCAACTCAGTGCATGAGTAGCACAGCTTGGATCTGTGCGGTAAAGTGGGTGGGCTGACGGCAGGTGTGGTGCCCCACCTCAGATGCAAATAATCTCCTTGGTCTAGTGCTACTGAAAAGGGTAGAGACTTCCTCGCTGTCTGGCTGATACTGATAATAGGCCACTCAGCTGATTACATCATTGTATAATTGTTTGTGTTGGGTTATCTACCTTTCCATTTATATTTTTCACATCTTTATCAGATTTGAGTTTTTTTCAAAACTTGTTTCTTCATAAAATCATTTGTATGAAAAAGAGATAATTTCTGATGTGCTGAAGCAAATTTAGAAAAAATTTTTTTTTTTTTTTTTTTTTTACAGTTACTTTTAAAGCCCAAGAAAAAAGTTTTTTTTTTCTTTAAAAAAGTTTTAATATTGTACAGTAAGCCAAACTTCACACATAGAATTCAATGGTTCTGATTGAATTGAGCTTTTTTTTTTTCTGTTTTTTTAATTTATTTTTTTTTCAATAGATAAAATCTTTTATATAAAACTAAAATTTAATTTCAGTAGTAAACAAGACAACTTACTTACTATGCACATAAGTTTTTACTTATTAGCGTTTCATTTCGAATACTAAGGTTCCCCCCAACCCCCATAAATCCAACCACTTGGTACTGAGACAAAAAAAAAAAAAAAAAAAAAAAAATTACAATTAAAAAAATACGGTGGTGGGTAGGAAGAAGATGAAAGATCATGGACATTTTTTGTTGTTTTTTTTTTTGTTGTTGTCATCCATGACAAGGAGGAGGGGGGGTCCATTTTCATAAAAATTAAAAGAATTACAAACAGACAAAATACAGAACAGCTTCACAATGTTTCTAAAATCAGTGACAGCAAAAATTACGAAGATCAGTTTCCTTTATTTATATCAATCAATATTTATTTATATGTATGTAAATTATATATATATATATATATATATATATATATATATAGTATATTGAAATTACATACACAGGATATGATAAAATGTTATGCATCCTATGAAGTTGAATTTAAAAAAAAAATGGTTTGTTCCAAATAAAAAGCTTTGAAAGGCTGTTTTCATCTAGTCTTCAATTTTGGTATGTAAACTCCGCTATATACAGGTTGGTAGTGGGAGGGGTAGGGGTTAGATAGATTGTGTGGATGGCTTTAAAAAAAATAAAAAATAAAAAAAAGAAATAAAAAGAAATTTAAACAAAAAATTGTTTTGAATTTGAAAAAAATTAAAATTCTAAAAAATAAAAAAATGGAGCTGAGAGGATAAGATCAGTTTGAAGGATTTTGTAAATGTTTTTAAAAAAATTAAAATAAAATAAAATAGAACACCCAATGCTAAATTTTATAAAAAAATTCAAATGCATGGACTTGAATATTTGTTTGTCTTTTTCTTGTCCGTTTCTTTTTTTTTTTTTTTTTTTGTAAATTTGTTGGGTTAGTCTTCTTGTGGCTTCCTTCACTTCTGTAGCCACAATTTTGTTTTTGTTTTTCAACCAGGAGGCGGTGAATTGCAGGTAGAATCAGAATACTCATTTGTTGTCAAAGGATTTTTTTTTTTTGTGGTAAAAAAGAAAAAAAAAAAAACAGAAAAAGGGAGTTGTTTATTGCACGCACACGCACACACACATATATATAAACACTCCCTTCTTTAACTGTCCACGTACATATATGTATATCCTTGCTGTGTTATTTGTTCTCTGGAAAAACAACAGAGAAATTACACACAGAGCAACAGATGAGAATGATCATAATACTGGTTTGATTTTTAGGGTTCCGTTGCTTTTTTAAAAAAGATTTGCTGTGTATGTTGTTTTTGGAGCTTTTCATTCATCCTGAACGGTGAAGTGGGTAACTTGAAATACAAAGCAGTGGTTGCACACACGCACAGGCTTCACATGGCCATATTGAGGAAGGGGCACCGAATTGGCAGAACACCTCGAACAAAATACCTGCAAGAAAGAAAGAAAGTGAGAATTGAAGATAAAAAAGAAAGAAAAGAAAAGAAAGAGAGAATTGAAGATACAAAAGAAAAGAGAGAGAAGAGAAGAGAAGAACAGAAGAAGAAAAGAAAGAGAGAATTGAAGAAAAGAAAGAGAGAAGAAGAAACGAAAGAAAGAGAGAATTGAAGAAAAGAAAGAGAAATTGAAGAAAAGAAAGAAAGAATTTGAAGATTTGAAGAAAGAAAAAAGAAAGAAAAGACTGAGAATTGAAGATAAATAAAGACATTGTGAAGTTGAATTGAGCTTAAATAGATATTTTTTTAAAAAACACTAAAAAATGTGTTTAAAAAAAAAAAAAAAAATCAATTACTCAACACCAAATGAATAAAACAAAAGCCTTCAGCCTAAATAACCCCAAAGGGTTGATATACTGGAAAATCCCACCCTATCCATTTTTGCATTATTTCCAAAGATGATTTGTTTTATTCATTTTTGATGGGTATTCAAAATTCTTTTTAAACTCATTTTTTCTATTTAACAATTTAAAAAGGAAGAAAAAAAAAGGGAGGAAGAAAAATAAAGGAGGACAAAAAAAAAAGAAAACTTACTTTGCCGCAGTTTCTACAATGGTGGCGCCGTTTTACAAAAGTAAATGGTGCCTTACATGAAGAACAATGTGGAGATTGTTCATCAGGGACCCAAGGTGGCGGCTCTGAAAAGATAAAACAAATTCAATTTTACTCATATAAATTAACATTTTTAATATAATAAATAAGGATCATTTTTTAAATTAAAAGGCAAAATAAATTTTGTTTACATATTTTTTTTTCCCTCATAAATGTAAACTCTGTCTTGTTTAGATATAGTTTATAGCAAAAAATGATATTAATCTCATAAAAATATTTGTTTTGAGGCTATTCAAAACAGAGCTTATAATTTGGAACACAAAATCTCTGACAGCTCTTTATGTAATTAAATGATTACGGTCTACAAATAAATACAAAACCATTATTTTTAATAATCTATTTGTAAGGAGTATGCACTGTACAACTTTACAAACAGAACTAGGGCCATATAAAGTGTAAATTCAGTTGGAGTTGGTGTTTTTCTACCAACTCAGACTCCAGTGATCACTTAATTGCTTCAATCTGACTCCATTTCCACAGCTTTGGTTCAAAATGGTAACAAATCAAATGGTGCTCCAGGCTTGATCAGAGGTCTGTCATCAAATTTTTAATGCCTGAGAAGTACAAACCATGTGAAAAGTACAGAAGAATATGGGATGTGTACAGAGAAGCATGTTTTGATAAAAAAAATGTTTTAAAATGGGCTAAACATGGGTTTGCCACTATGACAAAAATTCATCTTTTTTATTAAATATATCTCATATAAGACTGGTTCGTGCTCGCCACACGCCACGCTTTAAAGACATCTGCAAGAAGGACATGAAGACATGCCAGATCAACACCAACACATGGGAGGTTGGTGCAGAAAACCGAGCAGCCTGGCACCTCCTTGTCAAACAAGGGACGAAAAGGAGTGAAAAAAAGAGGAAAGAAGCCGCCACAGAAAAGAGAGGAAGAAGAGATAACAGCAACTCCAGCAAGCATCACTGTTTGTTTGCAGTTATTGCACCAGAAATTGCCATTCAAAAATTGGTCTGTTCACCATTTGCGCAGATGCCGTTAAAAAAAAAAAAAATGGACACTACACCATCATCTCTAGCAGATGGAAGGATGCCAACAACAAGATTAGTTAAGTTTTGTCCAACATCTTATTATAATGGAGATTGTGGGTTTGTCTGTCTGTAACCGAAACTATATTACTATACAAGTCACAATTCTCTTTGTTATTTACATCACATTCTCCATGATTTTATTTTTATTTAAACCTCAATTATTAACAAAATTGTTTTACTTCATTAAGACTGTTGACCATATCTACATGCTAATAACATGCAGTTGTATTTATATATACAACAAAATAGCGGTTTACAGTGTGAATGGGAAGGCTAATTTGCATATTGATCTTAAAAATTTGATTTTAATAAATATATGCTTAGTATTATTGATTTCTAATTGTTTGGTTTTATCTTGATGAATATGACCAATAATCTCTTCAATAAATCTTTTAAAAAATCCATTAACAAGATGAAATAACTGTAATATTATTCTTTACTTCCTATTTAAACTAAATAGTTAAATTAGGAAAATTTACCAATGAAAGATGGGAGTAATGGAAAATGATGGAAGAGTTAGTTTCAAAGTTGTTCTATTTTTCAATCATACCCCCTCTGTTCAAAATCTTTTTATGTGCATTCTTATTCAGTTTCATTAGCCTTTCTAATTTAATATGATATTTTATCATATTAAAACTTAAATACTTGCACCCGGAGGGTGCATATATTTGCTAGTTTTATTAATAGATTAATATTTTTGTAACTAATTTTGTAGTATGGGGGTTAGGGGTTAGCAGCTAGTGAGAACAGTCATGCTATGTTGGCATTCAGGAATATGACGGAAGTTACAGAAAGCAACACATGAACATAGTAATTTTCAGTTAGGCTTCAAGGTTTTTATTACTCGCTCACCCAGTGTGTAGTGTCCAGTAAGAGAGAGAGAAAGACTGGTGAATCTTTTCTATTATAAATCTCCTTAATTCTAAAAGTCACTTCTGCCTGTAGTCTTGGGGGTGGGGAAGGAACATATCTGTTTCTGGTTCTTCCAGTGTTTCTACATTTGCACAAAAAATTTGGAGCTTCTGTTTTTTTTTTTTCTAGTCATGTAGTCAGTTCACCTGTGACTGGCTGACCTACAATGAGAGCTCTGAACTGACTCTGGGGTCAATTTCCAACTGGTCTCTTTGTTTTTTTTTCTCTTTCCTCAGAAATTAGATTACCATTTTCTTTTCAATTTTCTATAAGCCATTTAATAACACTACAATTTTACATACATTTTTTTTTTTTAAATTTTTTTTATAGCAAAATTTTATGATAAAAAATTCTTTACATTTTGAATTAATGGCTTCTACATATCTATTTGACCTAAGCAGCAGGTACCAGGTTAGAGTAGACCTTGGTTGATTTTTTTTTTACAACATATCAACCCTTTTTTGGTTATTTAATGCCAAAAGAAGTCATTTTCATAAACAAAAGGATATCTTACCTTGAAATGTTCTTGATCGAGCGTACTGATCAAGATTCTGTTCATCATCACTACTACTGCTGTGACTGAGTAAAGGAGGAGTTTGTGAGCCCCCTGAGGTGGAAGAGGCTGCAATGTGATGGGCAATAGACATCTGATCCATGGCATGGCTGGCAGAATAATGGAGGTCAGAATTTTCAACGGCATTATCGGCCATCACAAGGGGCTCAGAACAGTTAATATCAAAAACAGCCTTCAAGATGCTACGCAAGTCACTTGCAAAATTAGTTTGCAACTGATCAGCCACACCTGAAAAAGGAGGAAGAAAAAATGATTAAAAGAATCTTTTTATGTGTATTACATTTCAGAGTGGGGAAGATGGGCAGAGGGAAGGACAGACAGGAAAGATGGAGGGACAGACGGAAAAAGGGATGGAGGGGACAGACGGAAAGAGGGATAGACGGGCAGATGGAGGGACAGATGGAAAGAGGAAAGAGGGATAGACGGGCAGATGGAGGGACAGATGGAGAGAGAGGGACAGACAAAAAGAGAGACAGACAAAAAGAGAGACAGACAAAATGAGAGACAGACAAATGAGAGACAGACAAAAGAGGGACAGACAAAAGAGGACAGACAGAAAGAGGGACAGACAGAAAGAGGGACGGATGGAGAGAGGGACGGATGAGAGACAGACGAAGAGGGACGGATGGAGAGACAGACAGAAAGAGGGACGGATGGAGAGACAGACAGAAAGAGGGACGGATGGAGAGAGACAGACAGAAGAGAGGGACAGACAGAAAGAGGGACGGATGGAAGAGGATGGACAGACAGAAGAGGGACGGATGGAGAGACAGACAGAAAGAGGGACGGATGGAGAGAGAGAGACAGACAGAAAGACGGATGGAGAGACAGACAGAGAGACAGACAGAAAGAGGGACGGATGGAGAGAAGACAGAAAGAGGGACGGATGGAGAGACAGACAGAAAGAGGGACGGAGGAGAGACAGAAGATGGGAGACAGACAGAAAGAGGGACGGATGGAGAGACAGACAGACAGAAGAGGGACGGGGAGAGACAGACAGAAAGAGGGACGGATGGAGAGACAGACAGAAGAGGGGATGGAGAGACAGACAGACAGACAGAAAGAGGGACGGATGGAGAGACAGACAGAAGAGGGACGGATGGAGACAGAGAGAGGACAGTGGAAAAGGGACGGACAGAAGGATGGACGAAGAGACAGGCAGAAAGAGAGACAGGCAGAAAGAGGGACAAATGGGAAGAGGGACGGACAGGAAGAGGGACGGATGTAGAGACAGACTGAAAGACAGAGTGGGAATGCCGGAAGGAAGGAAGTAAGGAGAACTGGGTATATTTGTAGAAGGGAGATAATTGATGTGAAATTCTTGAAAAATCTTTAAAATTTGTTTAAAAAAAAAACAAAACAAAAATAAAACCCAGTTTCTGTTCTACTTACCTGATATGCACACAAATAAACGATGGATGAGATCAGTACTGTTCTGGAAACGTGAACGGGCTCATTACGTGAAGCCAGTTCTGCTGCTTGAATGGCAAGAGCAATCTCCTCGTCATCGTGGCAATCAGAATTGTAGGAACTTGTTTCACTGCTAGCACAGCTGAAGGAGAGGGAGTTGAAAAAAAGAAAAAAAAAAAAAAATTAAGTACAATGTTATTCATTATGTAGCATAATTTATTATTGACAAGTTAAAATAGGAAACAAGAGTCAGATACGAGAAAGTAACATTCTAATATACATAAAAATAAATACAGAGTTATCTCCCTTCCCAGGATATATACATATATATATATATATATATATATGTACATACATACATACATACATACACACAATTTGTTCTGAATTGGGCAAGTAGAAATAAAACTAACAATTTATTTAGCAATGTTTTTAGTTGTTAATTTTAATAGAATATAGACACTTTAATTGTGTGATAGGGTAGAAAAAAAAAACTTTTCTTTTTTTTAAAACTATCTATATTTTTCATTAAAAAGGGAAGGAAAAAACAAAACTTTAAAAACTTTTTTTTTTCCTTTTCATTAAAATTCATTAATGATTTTAACATGTTTAAATTTTTTTTTTTTTTAAATAAAATTCTGAAACTTTGATATATAAAACTATGTTTAAATAATCAAAAAATATAAAGTTTAACTTGTTGTGAGGATGATTTTTAATAGAATATTGAAATTTTTTTTTTTTTTTTTAAATCGCACAACTGTACAGCTATTGAAGATAGTTTTAGAAATAATTTTAAATTACCTCCCCTGTTTAGTTTCATCTTAAACATTCATTCATAGATATCTCTTTCAGCGATTCACTGTCAGTAGACATCTCTTATTTGTCTATTCAATTCACTCATGAGAAATAAGAATTCGGTGGATAAGCAATACCAGATAATCAGGATTTACATTTTTGCATTTCATCTTGGATGATTTGGAGGGCCTCATTTCTAACTGGAGTTGCAAGATGATTAAGGAACACAAGTATTAAGTAAAAGTAAAGTCGTCGGGGTGGCCTTATGTCGGTATCAGCCAATCAGCAAGGGAGTCTATCCCCTTTTCACTAGCGCTAGACCAAAGAGATTGTTTTTGCATCTGAGGTGGAGCGCCAAACCTACCATCAGCTCCTTACTTTACCGCATAGATCCCTACGCTACTCATACGCTGAGTTGTCGAAACAATTATTATACCGTTTTCACTTATTCCAGCATTTTCTGGACTTTGAAAACTTTAAAGTAAGTGTGTTTTTTGTCATTTTTAAAAATTTTTATTTTAAAAGATTTGTTTATATGTTTCAAGTTCTTAATATCTTCAAATTGGTATAAATAATTTTCATTAACTTTAATTAGTTTGGTTTGGTTTGGTTAATAGTATATAAGCCCTCTGGGTTACTTAAAGTCCAAAAACTGTTAAAGTGTGAGATAAAAGTTGGTATTCAAGTTTCCTTTACGGGTGTATTTTTGTAGATGTATTTCTCTCAAGAAGGATAGAATGTCATCCATGTTAGTATTCTCAAACAGATCCCTCATATTATTTGTGTTGAAATATTTTTTAATTGGAGTGAAAACTCCACACTCTATGAGGAAATGTTCGACAGTGTAGGATATTTGGCATGTCCTGCACTGTGGTTGATCCTCCTGCTTGAGCATAAAAAAGTGTCTAAGTCTTGTATGGCCAATACGCAGCCGAGCCAGTATTACTTCTTCCTCTTGGGATTTTCTTTATATCTCAGCTTCCATTTTCCTATTTTTGGTTTCATTGATAATAATTTATTTGGTGTACTACTATTCTAACGTTGTTGTCATTTTTGCTTGACAAATCTTGTTCTTTAGATCTTTATATGAGATCTTGAAGTATTCATCAATTTCTTTATTCATGAAATATTTTTTGCAGCTGAATCAGTTTTGTCATTTCCTGTTATTCCAAAATGACTTTTTAAATCGATTTTAATAATCCAGAAGCAAAAATATTTGTTTGCTTGGTGGATTGGCAATTAACTGTTATATATATATATATATATATATATATATGTTTTCTTATTAAGCTTAGTAACATAGTAAATAATTTAAATGTACTATAAATACGTATTCTGTTATCATTGTGTAATTTAAAAAGAAAAAAAAGAATTCCAGTTATTTCACAATACATATAAAATTACAGAAACTTAAATAATAAATAAATACAATTTGATAAAACAAAGTAAAACTCTTTAAAAAATGTATATATATATATATATATAATATATATATATATATATATATGTGTGTTGTGTGTGTGTGTATGTATCCAATACATCACAACTTCTTTTGACAGATAATGAATTAAGTTTACGTAGTAACTTGATTATTAATGGTTTGCCAAATGTTTTGTCTTTTAGCATAATTAAGTACAAATAATGAATCAGAAAATATTATAAATTTTGTGTTTGTATTTATTGAAATAATTCTAAGTGATAGATCAATGGTACATGCTTTAGTATTGAAGATGGAGATTTCACTTGGGAGAAGTTTCTTGCTTATTTTCAAGTGACATATTGCCACATTTTCTGTTGTGTTTTCATGTTTAGAGCCATCTCAATAGATGGCTGTATGACTGCAATAGTTTTCATGTTTAGAGCCATCTCAATAGATGGCTGTATGACCGCGATAGTTTTCTTTAATTTTATAGACTTTCTCCTGGAAATAGAGAAGATGTATATTTGCATAAATCTAATATTATTTTTGGAGTTTGCATGATCCAAGGTGAAATGTTTGGAGTGATATTGTCAGGTATTTTTGCTAGTTGTATTTTTTGTAGCACATTTTTAGTAAATAACTATAATGAATTTTAAAAATGTGATTTCAAGTCCGTATGAGCCTAAAGCAATAAAAAAAAAAATATACACCATTGTTTTTTTAATTTTCTTAAACCTTTCAAATAATTAAAAAAAAAAAAAAAATGAAATAAATTCATTCCCATTTTGGTTGGACTGAGAACTTTTCAGCAGCAGCACACTTTTAGTAAATAACTAGAATTAATATTTTTTAAAAGATTTTTAAAAATATATCAATAATTTAAAGATTTTGCTCTTTTGTCTGAATTTTTGAGTCTTGATGATTTGTATTATTTAGATTTTTTAGACTGTTGTCCTCATTTTTATTGTTATATACACAACGTTTCGGCCATTGTGCCATCCAGCCTTCATCAAGTGTTTCTTGTCAAACACGGATACCTTCTTGTTGAATATGAAGGTTCCCAGAGTTCGGCAAGAAATACCAGAAGGCCAGAGGCACATCAATGAAAATGTTGTGTATATACCAATAAAGATGAGGACAACAGTCCCCAAAAATCTAAATACAAATTTTACTCTTTATTAATGATTTCAAATTAAAAAGAAAAAAAAAAAAAAAAAAAAAAGAAAGGTATCAAATTAAACTTTTAAAATTGTGAAACCTTACCTTTCTCTGTCCCATTCACAGTCACTGCCTACACTGCAACCACTCCGGCAGCTTGAACAGGTAGAGCTGATGCTCTCCGTGTAGCGCAGCCTCTGAATTCTGGGAATGTCCAAGCAGGCATCAGTGTCATCATGCACCATCGTACCACTGCCTCCGCGGTACGAGTTACCGGATTTGTGTTGATGAAACTTTTCAAGAGCGCAAGCGTTCATGGCCGAACTGATCCGGTCCATTTTAGAGGTGGCTTTGCACTCGGATTCCGAAGATCCATGATTGGAGCGACCCTCCACCTTGACTTTGTTTTTAATGTTTTGCGTACTGTTGACAGACTCTCTGCTACTGTGTCTGCAACCTTCGATAAAGTCACTGGGTGGACGAATCGTCTCCGTGGATTCGGACCGGTCGCGTAACGAAGCGCTGGTGTCATGGCCGGGATTGAGGGCTTGGCGTGGATGGTGATGGTGATGGGGGTGGTGCAGCTGCTGCTGATGCTGCTGATGATTATGTGTTTGATTCAGTGACGGCTTGAGGGCCACAGGCACGTCTTGCTTCTGCTTCGACTCTCCCTCGTTCGTGTCCATGTCTTCGACGGAGCTCGACGGCTGGATCGATATCCGCGGGATCTCAAATTGAATGTCATACTGCCAGCTTTGGGTCATGACGTTTGGGATTTCCTCCATGGTACAGTCATCCGGGGGGAGCTGCGCAGGCTGTGATGAAGGACTGACCACGGGCAGTGAGGGTAAATTTTGGACAGCATTATCTATCAAGTCACTGATCACCTCGTGGCACACTGCTTGGCTTTCTGAAGGCAGTGGGCTCGGCGGATCACAGTGGGCAACCTCACGTTGCTGCTGTTGTAGGTGTCGGCTCGACGGGAAAGGAGGTGGCGGGGAGGAAGAGGGTGGGGAAGACGTACTTTGTGAACTGTAATTATGGAGGTGTCTTGAGAATTGGTGTTTTTTCTGTGACCCAGGAGACGGCTGCGGAGATGCCAGAGACACGGGCTCTACCCCAGCCGCTTTAAAAACCTCCGAGTCATCGTTAGTCTGAGCAGCGCATGCATTGTTTATATCCTTATCTGGAATGTTGTTAATACTACTACTACTAGAGTTCGTCACGTTATCCACAATACTGTTACGTTCGTCATCATCACACGACAACATGTGATTGTTAAGGCTTCCACTTGAGCTAATATTTTCGCTTGAGATACCTGAATCTTTGCTCGCACATTTGTTTAAAGAAGGATGTGAAGAGATTTCTATACTGTCTACAGTTCTACGATCACTGGCAGGTGACCCTTTCAGTATAATGGTCACTACTGAAGGAGAATGGCTCATTTGACCGATGCTGAATTCGCCATCGCTGTCTGGAGTGACTGGACTTCCAGAGTTTGGTGAGTGAACAAGAATGTCTTGTTGACAAGCTCCTGAGTCTTGGTAGATGGCAGGAGTCAAAGAGGAGATATCCAAAAAACGGGCTTCACCGGACGCAGCCTTTTCAGTCTGGCAAGAGACTTGGGATTGACTGTCCATACTGTGGCTGAGGGGGGTTGAAAGGTTCGGTTCATCAGTACTACACAAGGCCTTCTCTAATGTGAATAGTTCATCCCGGCTCAAAGTATAAAGAAGTTCTCTGAAAATAAAGGATGGGAAAGAGGATTAGATTTTAATTGAACTTGTACTCACTTTGAGGAGGAGGAGGAGGAGGAGGAGAAAAGAAAAAGAGCAAGGAAAGAAAGAGAGAGAGAAGGGAAAAGAAGAGAGAGAGAGAGAAGGGAAAAAGAAGAAAAAAAGAACAAAAAAAAGAAGAGAGAAAAGGAGAGAGAGAGAGAAGAAGAGAGAGAGAAAGAAAAGAGAGAGAGAGAAAAAGGAGAGAGAGAAAAGAGGAGAGAAGAGAGAAAAGAGAGAAGAGAGGAGAAAAGGAGAGAGAGAGAGAAAAGGAGAGAGAGAAAAAGGAGAAGAGAGAAAAGAGAGAAAGAGAGAGAGAGTGAGAGAAAGAGAGAGAGAGAGAGAGAAAGAGAGAAAGAAAGAGAAGAGAGAGAAAGAGAGAGAGAGAGAGAGAGAGAAAGTGAGAGAAAGAGAGAGAAAGTGAGAGAAAGAGAGAGAAAGAGAGAGAGAAAGAGAGAAAGTGAGAGAAAGAGAGAAAGTGAGAGAAAGAAAGAGAAGAAGAGAGAAAGTGAGAGAAAAGAAAGTGAGAAAGAAAGAGGAAAGTGAGAGAGAAAGAGAGAAAGAGAGAGAAAGTGAGAGACAAAGAAGAGAGAAAGTGAGAGACAAAGAGAGAGAAAGTGGAGAAGACAAAGAGAGAGAAAGGAGAGACAAAGAGAGGAGAAAGTGAGAGACAAAGAGAGAGAAGAGAGACAAAGAGAGACAAGAGAGAGAAAGAGAGAGAAGAAAGAGAGACAAAGAGAGAGAAAGGAGACAAAGAGAGAAGACAAAGAGAGAGAAAAGAGAGAGAAAGGGAGACAAAAAGAGAAGAGAAAGAGAAGAGAGAGAAGGAGACAAAGAGAGAGAGAAAGAGGGAGAGAGAGAAAGAAGAGAAAGGGAGAGAAAGAGAGAGAAAGGAGAGAGAGAGAAAGGAGAGAAAGAGAGAGAGAGAAAGAAAGGAGAGAGAAGGGAGGAAAGAGAGAGAAAGAGAGAAAGAGGGAGAGAAAGGGGAGAAAGAGAGAGAAAGGGAGAGAAAAGAGAGAGAAAGGAAGAAAGAGAGAGAAGAGAGAAAGAGAGAGAAGGAGAGAAAGGGAAGAGAGAAAGGAGAGAAGAAGAGAGAGGAGAAGGGAGAGAGAGAAAGGGAGAAAGAGAGAAGAAAGAGAGAAAGAGAGAGAAAGGAGAGAAAGAGAAAGAGAAGAGGAGAGAAAGAGAAAGAGAGAGAGAGAAGAGGGAGAGAGAGAGAGAGAGAGAGAAAGGGAGAAAGAGAAGAGAGAGAGAAAGAGAAGAGAGAGAAGAGAGAGAGAGAAGAAAGGGAGAGAAGAGAGAGAGAGAGAGAGAGAAAGGGAAGAAAGAGAGAGAGAGAAAGAGAGAGAGAGAAGAAAGAGAGAGAAGGAGAGAGAAGAGAGAGAGAGAGAGAGAGAGAGAGAAGAGAAAGAGAGAGAGAGGAGAGAGAAAGAGAGAGAGAGAGAGAAGAGAGAGAGAGAGAAAAAGAGAGAGAAAGAGACAAAGAGAGAGAAAGTGAGAGAGAGAAGTGAGAGAAGTGAGAAGAAAGAGAGAAAAGAGAAAGAGAGAGAGAGAAAGGGAGAAAGAGAGAGAGGAAAGGAAAGAGAGAGAGAGAGAGAGAGAGAAAGAGAGAGAGAGATAAAGAGAAGACAGAGAGAGAGAAAGAGAAGAGAGAAAGGGAGAAAGAGAGAGAAGAGAAGAGAGAGAGAAAAGGGAGAAGAGAAAGGAGAGAGAAAGGGAGAAAGAGAGAGAAAGGGAGAAAAGAGAGAAGGGAGAAAAGAGAGAAAGGGAGAAAGAGAAAGGGAGAAGAGAGAGGGAGAAAGAGAGAAGGAGAGAGAGAGAGAGAGAGAGAGAGAGAGGAGAGAAAGGGAGAAAGAAAAAGAAAAAAATTAAAAAAATGTTGTAAGATGCAGATTTATTCATTTTCTATATTGAACATAAAGCAGGCTGGATTCATTAGCCCAGGTAGGACAACTAAACTAGGAGAAGCAAAACCAAACTTTACCTTTAAAAGGAGAATCAGGTACAAGAAAGATCATCCAGCTTTTAAGAATCTCTGCCACAGAAAAAATGTGCCAAATTTGTACAGACAAACTGATGGTAAAAACTGATAGAACTTTCAATTAGGCAGAAGCCGACCAAATAAAAAAAAAATGGTAAGGTTAGCTTTCCTTTTCAGTTAAAATCTCAATGTGTTTTAAAGGTACATCTTATTGCCTTCATACAGACAATGGCTCTTACTCCAACATTTTCAGTGTAAGATTTACCTGGCAATTGGGGATCCATATTACTAGACCAGAAATTTCAGGAACTTTCTGAATTGGTGATACACTTTGAAAATAACATTTTTTTTGGTGACACACTATTTATTTAGTCAAAATGTAAATGAATGAAACTTTTTGTCTCCTTGCTATAAATGAAAAGATTCTAATAAGTGAAACAAAATATAGTTTTGGTTTCTCTGAATTTTTGAGATGAGGTTTGATTATTTGGATCATTGTCCTCATCTATATTGTTATCTACACAATGTTTCAGCTGATGTGCCCTCCAGCCTTCTTCAGCAACAAGAAGGTTACCGAGTTTGAAGAGAAGGTTCCCAAGGTTGTTTGCATTTCACATAGCATTAATAACTTTGGGAAAGGTATGAATCGAACTATTCTACCCCAGCTATGGGTAAATAGTAGGGCAAACTGTGCTCTTTAACCTTGGTTAGGCAACCAGTCTAGAAGAAAGAAAACCCTGAAATTCCGTTTAAGAAATTGACCTTGTATCACATCCTACTCATGCAGAGGGATTGGTAATTATGTATATCTACATCTGTTAGCTTCTCAGATTTATTTATTAAAAGAAAAATAAGTGTCCCAACCAATAACATTCTATTCATCATTGATGATAATGTTGGTTGGATTTTACGGCATGTCAACCCTTGTTGGGTTATTTTATGCTGAAGGTGTTTTGTTTTATTCATTCCTCATGGGTAATCAGTTTCTTTTTTTTTAAACTCAATTTTTTAAAACATCTTTTTAAAGCTCATTTTTTGTCTATTTAACCCATAGATGGGACCCTAACAGGTACTACCACTCCGGGTCAGCGTGGACCTGGGAGTAATAGTGATAAAAGGGTACTCCATATTCTCCTGGGCTTCAAATTGGAACCTCACCATCAGATAGAGTTTAACGTCATACCCAGAACATTAAGACCCTCAAAGTCACCACCTTCTAGCACATATATGATAATAAGTGTTGGGGCTTGCCATAAGGGTAATAGGGTTGCAATCAGTCTCAGAGAAAGAAAACAATTCAAACCTGTTAAACTCTGCTTAAGAAATTGACCTAGTGTCACATCCTACTCAAGCAGAGGGGTTGCTAAATATGTATATATACATCTTTCAGTTGCTTATTATTGATCAATAACATTCTATTCATCATTTATGCTGATGAATAGAATGCTATAATTATTTAGAGTCCATAAAATATTCTCTTTTGAACAGTGAAATAAACATGATTCAAAGTGAAAGTGAAAGTAGAAACTTACCTAATTTTATAAAGAAGTGGTTGAAAGGGACGGAACATCTCTGACATATTACTGGTTTCCATATCAGGATTAAGAGGGCCTTCAGGATAGACCAGGAGACCACTAAGGAAAAGAAAGAAAGTAGATATAAGAGACACTTACAGGATATATAAGGTTTTGTTTAATGGCATATCAACCCTTTGGCTTATTTAATGCAATTTTTTTTTTGTATATATGATTTGTATGTGAAATAGTTGGTTTTTAAACAAATTGTTAGAGTGCAAGACAACAGTTGATAATTAATTTTTGCTTTACAGGTGTATTTTTGTAGAACATTTTTAATATATTCAACTCATAGATGAGATCCTAAAAGGTATTCCCACTGCAGCTCACAGTGGATCTGAGAGTAATGGCAAAGAAGAGGTACTCTCCAGACCTCCAGAATTGGAATTTCATCACTAGATACAGTTTAACATCATATCCAGGATACTAAGACTCTCAGCCACTGCCTTCTAGCACATATGATAAAAAAGTTGGAGAATTGCCATAAGAACAATAGGATTGGGACAATCCTATAGGTGCTAGGGCTTGATGTGACCAGCTGATTGATCGGAGGGGGCCTCTGACCACATATCTAGCTTAAGTGAGGGGCAAAGTGGAGACTACTCATCCACCAGGATTCTATCCTTAAGCATCACAGGTTGGCACCCACTGCCAACAGGTGGTTGCATTGGAGGGAAGATCTTACTCCTCTTCAGTGGTACAGTCAGCGTATTCTACAACCCCAGCCGACAGGTTTTAAGAGAAAAAAGTGGCGTGTATTTACTTTTAAGAAAGACTCAAGCAAAAATCACATTCATAAAAATTAACTCCTCTTCTTGGATGAAGTAAAAAAAAAATTAGATTGATTGACTTTAACGACATGTCAACACATCTGGGGTTATTTCATACCTAGAGATTAAGGAATTGTGTATATTGTACATTATATCTTTGTTTAGTTTCTTCTGCACCTCGGGACGGGGCTCCAGTGGCTTCGGCCTTGGACCGTTGATGTAATTAACAGTGTTTATCCCAGGGGGCCATCCCCCCAGGAAACACCTGCTCCCTTGATTTAAAAGGGCAGGGCTGGGTTCATTGCCCAGTGCCTGAGGCGACCCACTTGAAGAGGAATGCCGATGGGATCAACACATTTTTTGCACCAACCACCCATGAGCTTCGGTTCGTGGGTGGTCCCACATTAATAGGGCCTTGTGCCTGACCTGTACATGTGGGATACGTGGTAAATACATAAGATATCAAGTATTTCTATCTGATAAAAATAATCTGTAAACAGATCTATTCAACTCATAGAGTGGTAGAACCTGTTAGTCCTAAGTCATAGTGAACTTGTGAATAATGGCAATGAAGGGGTACTCCACACTCCTGGAGCTCTAGAATTAGGGAGGGGCCAGGTTAGTTGATTTGGTAGAGCATCCAACTAGGAACCGTAAGGTTCCAAGTTCGATACTGGCCCTCGTCAGCACAGGGTTCTGTGCGGTAAAGTAAGGAACTGATGATTGAGGTGGATTGCGACATAAGATATCAAAACAATCTCCTTGATCTAGCACTAGTGAAAGGGGGATAGGCTCCCTCATTATCTGGCTGATACTGACTTTAGACCACTCCAATGATTTTACTTATTTTTTTACTTATTTAGTGTCATACTTGGAACACCCCTTTTCTTGGGGTAGGTAGAGATTTTATCCCTCTGAAGGGGGATACAGTTAGCATATTCTAAACTCCACCAACATGTCAGTAGATACTTGTAACAAAGCAGTCTGCTAACTGGATGCATCTCTTTGCCAAGTTACTTTGTTTTGTATCGGACCCCATCAACTGCCTGACTCACTGTCTCAAACTAAACTAACTTTTAATCTCCCCCCCCCTCCCAAGTTTCCGACTATTTTTCTGTTCCCTTCCCAGAATTAAAGTCAAACTAAATCCAGTGACAACCCCTTCCGGACCACCTATGGATTTTTTTATAATCCTTAGTTTTATATTTTACAGCCTTTGACTTTCTCTTAGAAATGTGGACATTAAAAATATTTACAGATTGTCTCTAGAGAAGAGAACAAAACTTTTCTTTTTAAGTCTTGTATTTAATAGTTTTCTTGAACTTTCAAACTGAGTCGCCTTTAAGACGTTAAACACTATACATATATATATATATATATATATATATATATTATATATATATATATGAGGAAGAATGAATAAAGAAAAGAAAGTACAGAATGGATAATAAAAGATGAATTTAATCAATATCACTTACATACATACACACGCATACACAATATATATACACGCATACATATATTATATATACACGCATACACATATATATATACATACATACGTGCACACATATACATGCATACGCATACACATATGTACACATATATAAATATACAAAATGTATACATGCATGCACAGACGTGTCATGTTATACTGTTGTGACCGGGGTTTGCAATCTTATAACCATCGATTATTAATTTGCCTATGTGTTTGGATATGTTGAAGAAGCTAGGCCTATAGTTAACATTGTCAATGTTGCTTAAGAAAAAAGCGTATGTATATGTGTGCACGTATGTATGTGTATATATATATATATATATATATATATATATATATATATGTGTGTGTCTATGTATGATTATATGTGGATATGCGTATATATGGATTATATGTATTTATATATTGTTTTAATGTTCTTATTTTTCTAACATTAATATTCCATATGATATACGACATATCTTTATTAACTTTTCATTCTCCGCTTATTCACGTTAAAGCATGCGTCATTATATGTTCTTCGCCTTCCATTTTTGCACATGCATTGATCACGTCATTTGCTTTTCGTAAACAAACGTGCATATAAAAATTAACGGTTAATAGCATCAGATTCACACAACCACTATACACTTAACATCTTTCATTTTGTTCCTCACATAAACATTACCTAACAGTGTCTTGAAGATGGTACAAAATACCGAAATGCTTAAGTATTGACACTAAAAATTGTTTCCTGATCATAACATCCTGTGTTTGTTATATTTTAAAATATTTTCTTCACATATTGTCGGATTAATTTTCTCATTGTATTTATATATATATATATATATATATATATATATACACACACACAAATAACCTGACATTAAAACTATGTCCTAAATCAGGAAATTTTAAACCAGAAAATAAAAAAGATAAAAACGAAACCTAAATTGTTTTATGTGCTAAATTATTTAAAGAGTTGACAAACAGTGATCAACGCAAAACAATTGCTTTAGAGTTTTATTTACATTTTGATTTGAGTAGCGAGTTTTTTTTATTTGTTTGTACCGAGAGAGAAAAGAGGAGTAGAGAGAAAGAGAAAAGAGGAGTAGAGAGAGTAAATGTCAATCTTTATCTCTTCATTTATGACTAACATAAAAATAAATGACCTTCCTTTTACATTTATTCCATGATAGAATCTTATTATAATGGAGATTCGGTGTCTGTATGCAATAAAAACTATGTCACTGCTTATGTCACAATACACTCAGGAATTGCATACATTTATCAATGAGTATTTAATTTATAGTCAAAATCATTAATTCATAGAAAAAAAATCTTATTTATTAATGATGTCTCTACGAAAATCTGAATTAAATTTGCCTAAAAACAGCCTGTGTTATTGGTGCATTTAAAATCCTGTAATGTGTCTTACATATCACTAAGAAATAAAAGATTTTCAGTATGTCTGTAACCAAAACTATGTCACTGCTTACATCACAATATCCCCAGGAATAATATAAGTATATTAATGAGTATTTAATTTATAGTCAAAATCATTCATACATAGAATAAATCTTATTTATTAACAATGTCTCTATGAAAATCTGAGTTAGATTTTCCTTAAAACAGCCCATGCTATTAGTGCATTCAAAATCCTGTAATGTGCCTTATATATCACTAAGAAATAAAGGTTTACATAATATATGGTGTGGTTAATTTGCATACTGGTTTTAACAAAACCGTGTTTAATAAATAATTACTTGTTGTAATTGATTTCTAATATCATTGTTTTATTCTCCAATATATTAAAATCAATCCTATGAATGATTCTATATAGAACCCAATTAAAATATTAAAATACGTGTAATCTTTTTATATGCATTCTTATCTAATCTATTTTATTACATTAAAACTTTAATACTTATGCCCGGAGCGTGCATATTCTTGCTGGTATCACTAAGAAATAGAGGTTTACTTAATATATGACGTGGTCAATTTGTATACAGATTTTAACAAAACCGGGTTTAATAAATAATAATTTGGTGCTATTGATCTCAAATAATTTTTTTTATTCTCCAATGTATTAAAATCAATCTTATGAATGATTTTATATAGAAAACAATTAAAATATGATTAAAATAAGAGTAATCTTTTTATACGTGTTCTTATTTAATTTTGTTAGTCTTTCTAATCTATTTTATTACATTTACCTGGAGGGTGCATATTATTTCTATGTAGGTTCAGGCGTAATTTTGCTGAGACGATTCTATGATCGGAGGATACTCCTTCAAAAGAGGAGTATGCTTCGCTGGTCATAAGGCTGTTTATCCACTTTTTGTTTATTAGGATGTAGTCTAGTTGTGCTTTTGAGTTATTTGGGTAGGAGTAGGTCCATATACATGTATAGTAAAGTCATGGACTGCTATAGACAGATTATTAATCGTATGGAAATCTGATCTCAATGTTAAGTTAAACTGACAATTCTTCCAAGCCGTAGTTATATATATACTAGTAATAATAATAATAAAAAGAAGTTTCATATTTTTGATTCACAAAACAGAACACACACACACTCATTAATTATTATTTCCTTTTAGAAAGATTTACTTTATCATAGATTATTTTTGTAACCAGATGCCAATGCTAATTGCTTAGATACATAGACAAATGGGGGGGGAGAAATTAGCTAGGAGGGGGAGGTGAGGAGTGAAGGGGGAGGTGAGGAATGAGGGAGGTGAGGAATGAGGGGGAGGTGAGAGGAGGGGAGGGATAGTGATTTGTACAAGATTTTACAGATAAAAAACACAAATACCAATTAAGAAAGAAAGAAAGAAAGAAAGAAAAGAAAGGGGATGTTTATCAAGAATTTTAGTTGACTTTATTTGATGGACGGTTTAGATCAGTCGGTAGAGTATCTGACTAGGAACCAAAAGGTTCCTGATTTGATACCGGCCATCACCATCTCAGTGTATGAGTAGCATAGGGATCTGTGCGGTATGTGTGTGTGAGTGTGGTAAAGTGTGGTGCTCCGCCTCAGATGCCAAAATAATCTCCTTGGTCTAGCGCTAGTAGAAAGCGGATAGACTCCCTCACTGTCTGGCTGTTACTGACTTCAGGCCACCAGACACAATTGGTAAATCATATATATATATATATTTATATATATATATATATATATATACACACACACACACACTAGCAAAAGTACCCGGTCCATGACAGGACGAAACATTTTTAGGAACACCAGGGGTGTTCCTAAAATAACTTTTTTTTTTTTTTTTTTTTTTTTTTTTTTAAATCACCAAAAATTTGTGTATTACCTTGTTTATTTTAGGGAATATTTTTCTTTTTTTGTTAACATTGAAAATTTAAAAAAAAAAAAAATGTAATCCTAAATTTTTGAGTCTTTTGAAACAATTTTATGTCATAATAACCTTTATTCAAGTTTCATTGTGTTAAATATAGGAGTGGGTAAATTGGAAACGGCCGATTGGACGTCCCTAATGACATACTTTGTATTATACACCAATGCTCAGCAAGTGTTATGTTGTAGATAGAATATTGTTGTCTACCAAAAATTTCACTGAAAAGCGAATGGTTCGGTTTCCAATCCAGTTAGCAATTTGAAAATAATAATAGTATTTGTTGTTTTTTTTAAATATCCCCCCCTTTTTTTTTCTTTTTTTTTTTTTTTTTTTTAAAATCGCTAAGAACTTGCAAATGTTTCAAATGATTTTTTCTAAAAATGTTTTCATGTAATACAATTTTAAATTCAGTTTTTTAATTGCTTGATGAGTTAGAAATACAATGTAACATTGTAATTCATTTATTTCAATCTTTTGTACATGACAACAATTTAAATCCAGTTCTTAATTTCTTGTTGAGTTAAAGTTAAAAGAAATGTATTCGTTTAATTTATTTTTCAGAAGCTGAGAATTGAAAATTTAAATTCTTTGTATTGCATTATCTATTTTTGCTTAAACTCAAGATAGTATTTTAAAAACACATTGTTTTAAAACGTTTTCATTAGTTCTCTAAAAAATTAAGACTTTTTTTACCATTAGTATTAATTACAAAACAATGTTTATTTACATTTAATATATATATATATATATATATACAAATATGTAACCCTATACTTGTGAATATTTTAAAACATTTTCATGATTTTTTTTATTTACATTTAAAATATCATTTTTTAAAAATGTAACCGTAAACTTGTGTTTTAAAACAATTTTAATTTTTCTACAATATATATGGTTTTTTTTTTAGCCGACAATTTTTGGGAGAATATGTGCTTAATTGAAGTCGTACCTAAAGTACATATATATATATATATATATATATATATATATACACCACACACACAAGCATTTACTAATCTTTAAATATAGAAGAGATTAGATAACATCATTTCTTATATATATATATATATATATATATATATATATATAGTGTGAACAAAAAGTATTAAGACAATCAGGAATATTTCTTGTATGTTGTTTATTCTCAACTAGTTTCGACCTTAGGTCATCTTCAGGAGAAAATTTCTTATTTGAAGAAATTGTTGATAGATTATTAGAAAGGGAGCATTATAGAAGAATTATAAAAGTTCAAGTGTTTTTGTGGGTTTAACATGCTGTTAAAATCCGGGTAGGCGAGTGTGTTTAATAGTAGCATGTCCATTTGTTCCGTCAAGAACCTCTATGAGGTAGGTTATTTTTTAGATGCTCTTATATATGTGAGGGGAGGAGTTCATGGGAGTTGTGTGTATGACTGTATATATAAAAGAAATGCTGTTATTTAATCTCTTCTATATTTAAAGATTAGTAAATGCTTGTGTGTGTGTGTGTGTGTGAATATATAAGTTAAGAGTAAGGAAATGAATCTGATGGTATAAGTATAGATAAAAGGATATGAAAACACACAATGCTGTTAAAATGAAAATATTTTACATCATATTCATAGCTAATATTGAACAACATTCGATTTACGAAAATCATCATCAGAGTTTGTTTTTAAACCAGACTCATCGAGAGAGAAGCTGAAAATATTATTTTCAGCTTCTCTCTTGATGAGTCTGTGGGTCAACCACATATACCTACTTTGAGTACCACAAATTAGGGGTCTAACTTATCCATGAGTATACACAGTAGTTCAAATATTGATTAAAATGTGAAAAATGCTTACCAGACAATAGCAAGACGAGGGATAGTGAACATCAACGCAGGTCATAATCATCTATCATATCCTGAGTAAGTAATCCAACCTCAGGGCTCTGAAATAAAATACAAACAAGATGAAAACACAAAAAATAAAAATAAAAAAATATGAAAATAAATATTTAAAAAAAATATCTTTTTTAAATATTAGAAAAATAAAATAAATAAAATAATAAAAAGATGTATAATAAATAAATAATAAAAATAGAAATAAAATAAATAGATGTATAATAGATGAATAATAAAAAATAGAAAATAAAATAAATAAAATAATAAAAAGATGTATAATAAATAAATAATAAAAATAAAAAAATAAATAGATGTATAATAGATGAATAATAAAAAAAAAGAAAATAAAATAAATAAAAATAAAAGTTGTATAATAAATAAATAAAAAATAAAATAAATAAAATAAAATAAATAGATGTATAATAGATGAATAATAAAAAAAAATAGAAAATAAAATAAATAATAAAAAATGTTAATAAATAATAATAAAAAATAATAAAATAAAAATAAAATAAAATAAATAGATGTATAATAGATGAATATTAAAAAAAATAGAAAATAAAATAAATAAAATAAGATGTATAATAAATAAATAATAAAATAAAATAATAAAATGATGTATAATAAATAAAATAAAATATAATATATAAAAAAATAAAAATATAAACAAAAAAATATGCTCTGAAAATAAACACAAAAGAGTTTTACATGAAGAACAGCATTCTCTAATGAGGAAGTGCTGATAAGTTCTGGGCACAACCAAGATAGGATTGATTTATTCTTTTATTTATTCATTCATTCATTTATTTTTTTTTTTTTTTTTTTTTTTTTGAGAAAATTATAGAAACTTGAGAAACAATGAGTGTTGAAGTTCTAATAAATATGGGGGAATAACATGTAGACCCTTTTGCAAATTAATTGAAACAATTGCTTTAGTTTCCTTTCTTTCCCTATATGGTCAGTTTTAGACCCACTGGAGTGACAATTGTTAAAATTCTGGTCGTCATTTTAGTCGTCTAGTTCTTTTGCTGCTAAATCCAAGTCAGTATTGAGTTTGAGTTTAGTCTGTTAATCCTAGTCTTGTAGTGTTCCTTGGAATCTTGGATAGAAAAGAGTGTAGTTTAAATAGAAATACTCTTTGTGGAAGAAAGCCTGTAGTGTTCCTTGAAATCCTGGGTAGCAGTAGAGATACTCCTTATGGAAGAAGTCTGTAGTATTCCTTGAAATCCTAGGTGGAAGAGAGTGTAGTCTCAGTAGAGATATCCTTATGGAAGAAAGTCTGTAGTATTCCTTGAAATCCTGGGTAGAAAAGAGTGTAGTTTCAGTAGAGATACTCCTTATGGAAGAAAGTCTGTAGTATTCCTTGAAATCCTGGGTAGAAAAGAATGTAGTCTCAGTAGAGATACTCCTTATGGAAGAAAGTCTGTAGTATTCCTTGAAATCCTGGGTGAAGAGAGTGTAGTTTCAGTAGAGATACTCCTTATGGAAGAAAGTCTGTAGTTCCTTGAAATCCTAGGTGGAAGAGAGTGTAGTCTCAGTAGAGATACTCCTTATGGAAGAAAGTCTGTAGTATTCTTGAAATCCTGGGTAGAAAAGAGTGTAGTTTCAGTAGAGATACTCCTTATGGAAGAAAGTCTGTAGTATTCCTTGAAATCCTGGGTAGAAAGAATGTAGTCTCAGTAGATACTCCTTATGGAAGAAAGTCTGTAGTATTCCTTGAAATCCTGGGTGGAAGAGAGTGTAGTTTCAGTAGAGATACTCCTTATGGAAGAAAGTCTGTAGTATTCCTTGAAATCCTGGGTGGAAGAGAGTGTAGTTTCAGTAGAGATACTCCTTATGGAAGAAAGTCTGTAGTATTCCTTGAAATCCTGGGTAGAAGAAAGTGAGTCTCGGTAGTTACTCCTTGAGGCAGAAAATCTTTAGGATTAGTAGTATTCCTTCAAATCCTCCTCTGTGGGTCTTGATCGCAGAAAGTTCTATTTGCAATTGATTTTAGAACAATTCCCAAGAATCTTAAATGCGTTCATATACATTTCTCATATGCTTCCCATTGACCAATTTTTACTGGACGTGCCTGCTGCTGCTGCTGATGTTGGGAAAGTTCATAAATAGAAGTGGCAATTTCATGTACACCTTATACCCTAGATAATCCAACACAGAATGTAACTGATTTCTATTTTTTTCCTCAGATTAGGTCGTGTGAAGTAATATGAATCTATTTCCAGGCTGTATGATGAAATTTGTTTGGCCTTGAAAAATATTGCATCAGATTTTTATCCTGCCCAGACACTATTGTCTCAGCAGCCAATTAGTTGTCCTAAGGCTATTGTCTGTGATGGATGTTACTCCAAGAAAGCGTATAAAAATCGTAACTATACATGAACACAATGGCAAGCCTTATAAAGAGATTGTGTATATTATAATAACGGAGTTATTTATTTTGTTTAAATCAATTTGCACAAGAGTGTATGTTTTCATGGGTCTAAGTTTTAGTTAGGCATGTTACATAATGAATATGTTGGTTGCTTGGGTTTTATGGCATGTCAAACCTTGTTGGGTTATTTTATGCCCAAGACATTTTGTTTTATTCTTTCTTGTTGAGTATACAAATATTTTTTTTTCAAACTCAATCTTTTTTAAACATTTTTAAAAACTCATTTTTTATCTATTTAACCCACGAATGGGACCCTAACAGGTACTACCACTCCAAGTCAGTATGTACCTGGGAGTAATGGTGATAAAGGGGTTTGGTTTGTTTTGTTTTACAGCATATCAACCTAAGTGGTTCATTTAATGCCAATAAAGTTTTGAAATAAATCATTCTTAATGGATACACAATTTTTTTTTTATAAACGCATTTTTCTATTTAACCCATAGATGGGACCCTAACAGGTACTACCACTCCGGGTCAGAGTGGACCAGGGAGCAATGATGATGAAGGGGTGCTCCACATTCCCCAAACCTCCAGAACTGGAACCTCACCATCAGATAGAGTTTAACATCATTCCCAAGACCCTCAGCCACCGTCTTCTAGCACATATGATAAATAAGGGCAATAGGATTGGAGCAAAAATATAGGTGCTAGGGCTTAAGATGACAAGCTGATTGATCGAAGGGGGTCTCTCCAACCGCCTATCTGGCTCAAGTAAGGGCCAAAGTGGAGTGTTGCAGGTCATGGAATGCTCAGCTACCCAGGTTCCATCTTTAAGCATCACGGGTCGCCACCCACAGCCAACAGGTGGCCCCATTGGGGAGTCTTACCCTTGTGCAGAGGTGCAGTAGGTGTATTCTAACACCCAATCCAACAGGACGGAGAGAGAAGAAAAATATATCAAATATTAATTTACCTGTGAACTGTTTCTGAAAATAAGACTGTGACTTCTTGTAAGATATCGTATTCTCTCATTGTTTTTACCGGAACCATTGCACTGACATAACTGGAAAAAAGAAAAATGAAGAGAAGAATTTTATCAACTTTGCAGAATTTTTAAAAAAAATCTAAGTACATAAACCAAGTTCTACACAGAAGCTTTTCATGCCCATCATTTTTAACTCTTTGCCTATCAAAATTCCCCCACGGTAGTACCAAATTTTCTTGGTATTTAAAAAATATTTTTTTTACCTGTATTTCAAAGTTCAGTACCTGTTCACCTCAGAACTCATTCGATTCAAATAAAGACCTGTTATTTTTTGTAATCTGAGTCCTTTTAGCTCAATTATAATGAACTAACCATCAGTTTTTGTACTTTGTACTTTGCTTGGGTGAGCTGCTACGAGCGGTTTAAAGTAGGCAAAGAGTTAAAATTTTAATAGAAAAATATCTGATGTGCATTACAAAAAAAATGAAGCTTTAAAAAAAAAAAAAAAAAAAAAAAAACTTTATACACTTCAGATATTTTTCTTTACCCTTCTTTAAAAATAAAATTAAAATAAAAAAAAAATTACTCTTTTTAAAAAAAATGTTTAAAAAAAAAAAATTTATAAAAATCAAAAAAATTTTTTGAATTAAAATTTTTTTTTAAATTAAGAATTTTATTTTTTAGGGAAAAAAAAATTTGTGACAATTTTAGAGGTTGTCAAAAAAAAAAGAAAAAAAAAAAAGGTACTGCTAAGGTAGGTAACTTATAGGGAATCTAACATTATGTGTAACAACAATTGCATTTGTTTTATGTTCTTTTGTTGTTGTTTGGCTAAACTACAACCCAATTCCTTCACACAAGTGAGAATGCAGAGTAATTGAATCTTTTTTTGTTTAATGGCATAACAATCTTCGTGGGTTATTTAATGCCAAAACTATCTGTGTAGAAGGAAAGTAGTGGCACTGAAAGTGTATGTAATAGAGTGACTAGAGTTTGAAGTCACTAACTATGATGCCAGTATGTCAGCCACTACGCCATGGAGACTCCTCCCATGATAATCAGGGTTCAATCCCTGTCTGATAATGCGTCTGCAAAGATAAATCTTATTGAGATATCTTTCAACAGTACATTGTGGAAGTGGGGGAGAGAGAGAAGATTTGCCAATCTGGAATTAACTGAGTTTCGCATATCCTTGAAAGATGAACGTCCTTTCGCAAAGTGCTAAAACTCAGAGAATCTTAATTCCCATTGCAACAGCTTATCGTTGTGAATCTGGTTTATTTTTTTCCTTTAATAGTAGCTTCAATAAAAAGATGAAGTGGTTGGTTTTTGGTCGGCTGGATTTTATGGCATGTCAACTCTTGGAACCTCACCACTAGATGGCGTTTAACATCATACCCAGGAAAGTATGATCCTCAGCCACTACCATTGAGCTCTACTGTAAGCAAACTAAGGCTTGTTGGTTGGTTGAATTTTATAGCATGTCAACCCTTATTGGGTTATTTTATGCAGAAGACATTTATGTTTTATTCATTTTTGTTACGTATTCAAATTTTAAAAAAACAACACATTTTTATCTATTTAAATATAAATTTCATATTTTATAAATATAAATTTTATCTATTTAATATTAAAAACAACACATTTTTATCTATTTAATATTTTATAAATATAAATTCTATATTTTATAAATATAAATATTATCTATTTAATATTTTATAAATACATTTTTCTATTTAACACATAGGTCATGGTGGACCTAAAGGTAATGGCAATGGATACTCCACACTAGAATTGGAACCTCACCACTAGATGCTGTCTAACATCATACTTAGGATACGGAGACTCTCAGTCACCACCACCTTACACATAAATGATAAAAAGGGTTGGGCGTTTGCCATAAGAGCAATACAGTCTGTGCTAAGTGAGAAACAAACTTAGTAGAAATAGTTTGCTATCCTAGCTTTTTAACTATTATACCAGGAAAGGCATCTATTTTCTAAGCTTAGCTTCATCATAACGCCAGAATTATGGGGCACCAAGTGAGAATCAAACTCAATAAAAATGGAACTTGTTAACTATCATTCCACAAGAGGTGCTATAATCTATAATAAATGCGAATGTCAGTCAGATTTTTCAACTTTACTCCTAGAGGCTATAGCTCAATATATCATACCATTTTGGAATCATTCCACAAAAGGTGCTATAATATATGAACTTACCTTAATTCAAATTCTGCAAATAATTTGTCAAATATTGTTAATGCTTCCTTGATCTGAAATTTAAATTTAAAATAAACATTAAATCCAGAATTTCAAATATTTCAAAAGTTAAAGGAATAATAATAATAATAATAATAATAATAATAATAATAATAATAATAATACTTCATTTTATTTGCATATCAATTACATTAGTTAATCAATTTGTTTGAATTTTTTAAATGAAGTTTGATTAATTTCTATTTATAACATATCTAATACACATTAATATATATATATATATATATATATATATATATATATATACATACATACATACATACATACACACACACACACAGGTGTGTCAAAAAAGTATCAAAATCTTTTTCTAATTTTTGACACACCTTGTATTCTGAAAAAAAAAAAAAATTTCCATTAATTAATTTTTACAGAATACAAGGTATGTCAAAAAAGTACAAAGTTTAAAGCTTTATTTACCAAGATAGAAATGAAGAATGAATGGAACGGTATTTTTTTTTTTCAGAATACAAGAGGTGCCAAAAAGTACATGAAAAAAAAAAATTGATACTTTTTTGAAACACCTTGTGTGTGTGTATATATATATACACACACACACACACACACACACACACACACACACACACACACACATTTTGTAAGGGAAAATGATACACAAGTATATAAAGTATGCTGATTAGCATGTAGGTCATTCCTTTCTTAGTTGTACCGAGAACTTTTCAACACCCCCCTAAATTTATTATGTTAATTTCTCAGCACCATCTTTTGCACAATATTACAGAAAGCTTACCGAGCACTTTAGAAATTTTGTAAAAAAATCAATTAGGCACTCAGGTGTGTTACATTATTCGAAAGAAAGGCAGGTGAAAACAATGGCGATTTTTTATCCAATGCCCATGAACAATTAGCATTCAAGTACTGACTATTTATTACTAAGATTTCCATTGTGTTTGTGGAACCGTGACCCAGCAAAAAAAAAATGGCTTTATTATTAAATAATACACTTAGAGAAAAAAAAAGCACTTTTTAGCTTAATATGAAAATTTTTTTTTGTGGTGGGGGGCTTGTTTGTGCTGAATTTTTCTTTTTTACATCAAAATTCTCAGTATAATAGATGGACTGATTTTAATGGCATATCAAATCATAAAGGGATATTTTATGCCAAGAGGTTAGTGAATTGCATTCATTGTACAAGGTGGTCCGAAAGTCTTGTCACCCATACATATTCTTTTAACTTTCATTATTTTTTGTTTTAATGATATAAAATATAGTGTTGTATATTAATAGGTTTTGAATCATCCAGGTGTTGTTGAATTCAAAATTGGATGCAGTTAGATAATTGATGTTCAGTGACATCAAGTTGACCCCCCCCCAACTTCCTGGGAAATAGGTTTAGTTAGCTTAAGAGTCATTTAAGCCATGAGACGTAATGTAAGCATCGACTCGGCTTCACTCCCCGCATGCGGTTGAGGATCCTAGTTAGAGAGGTCTAGTTCTAAAATTAATAAAAATATGATCACAAAATACATGCCGTGTATTGTCTATGAGAATTAATGGCAGCCTTGGCATAATCAGACCAGCATCTTGAAGAGCCAGACAAGTCAACAACAGGCCAGCATCTTGAAGAGCCAGACAAGTCAACAACAGGCCAGCATCTTGAAGAGCCAGACAAGTCAACACAGGCCAGCATCTTGAAGAGCCAGTCAACACAGGCCAGCATCTTGAAGAGCCAGACAAGTCAACAACAGGCAGCATCTTGAAGAGCCAGACAAGTCAACAACAGGCCAGCATCTTGAAGAGCCAGACAAGTCAACAACAGGCCAGCATCTTGAAGAGCCAGACAAGTCAACAACAGGCCAGCATCTTGAAGAGCCAGACAAGTCAACAACAGACCAGCATCTTGAAGAGCCAGACAAGTCATCATTGTCTTTTGTGTATTACACTCACACATTTTGTAAATTATTATCTTAATGCAATAAATAGATTTAAATAAAAAAAAAAAAATTTGAAGCTGAATAGCTGTACTCACTCTTTCTGTATAAGAATTTATATTTTTAAGACATTGTTCCCGAAGAATGCTTCGTAAACTGTCCAAGTTCTTAGTAAGGGCTCGAGCTAAGGGCCGCATACTTGCACTCTCCACTTCCCGGTTCATGATTGTCGAGCCAGCAGCCAGACACTACAAGAGAAAAGAAGAAAAAAAAGAACATTTTTAGACATCTTCATTAGTCAAACCGATTGGTTGGTTGCATTTTTCAATTTTTAAACATTTCTTAATTCTAATCTATATATATAAAAGGAAGTTTGGTATGTACGTGTCGATGTATAACTCTGAAAAGGGAGGTCACTCGGATTCGAAAACTTGTATACACCTTGATATCCTTCTAACTAAGAAACACCAAATTTGGTTATTGATTTTTACTGATTAAGGGATATAATTAATTAATTAAGCCAAAATCAACTGACTTGCGAAATTGGCCGTATACCAGTTTCTGCTGATAATAAAATATTTTTCACTGCCAACTTTTTGTTACAGTGATATCAGCAGTGAAGTTTAATTTTAGTGAATAAATTTTGCAGTCTATCCCATTCAACTCGGAATCTCTCGCCTATTTATGGTCCAATCTTTAAAATATCCATATGGTTAGAAAGAAAATAAAATAATCTTTCTAAATATGTAATTTGTATGAGTTTTTATCCATTGAATTATTTTTTACAGCAAGTTATAAAATATAAAAAATTGGCTTCGGAAAGCCACTTTTTATTATAGCAATGTAGACAAAAATACAGTCTATCCCATTCAGCTTGGAATCTCTTGCCTATTTATGGTCCAATCTTTAAAATATCTACATGGTTAGAAAGAAAAGAAAATAATCTTTCTAAATATGTAATTTGTATGAGTTTTTATCCATTGAATTATTTTTTTACAGTGAGTTTTAAAAAAATATTTTGTTTCAGACAGCCTATTTGAAGTATTTTTCATACTAAATTTTAACAAAAAAATCAAACCTTATTTATTGCAATATTTTTATTCCTATCTTAATAAAATTCATTTGGTTAGAAATAAAATAATCTTTCTAAATATGTAATTTGTGTGTATTTTCATACATTGAATTATTTTAAATAACAAATAGAGATAACATCCAATACAACACAATGAAAAATATAGCAAATGTAGAAGATATTAGGGCCAGTTTATACGAGTCAGCAGAACATCCACCTTGGAAGCACAAGGTTCAGCGTGTTTCCTGGGTATGACGTTAAACTGCATCTAATGGTGAAATTCCAGTTCTGGTGTTCTTGGTTTGGTTTACGGCATATCAACCTCAGTGGGTCATTTAATGCCGATAAAGTTTTGAAATAAATTAATTCTTAATGGATACACAATTTTTTTTTATAATTACATTTTTCTATTTAACACATAGATGGGACCCTAACAGGTACTACCACTCCGGGTCAGAGTGGAGCAATGGTAATGAAGGAGTGCTCCACATTCCCCAAACCTCCAAAACTGGAACCTCACCATCAGATAGAGTTTAACATCATTCCCAGGACATGTAGACGCTCAGCCACCACCTTCTAGCACCCATATGATAAAAAGGGTTGGGGCTTGCCATAAGGGCAATAGGGTTGGGGCAATCATATAGGTGCTAGGGTTTGACATGACCAACCTAAGTAAGGGTCTAAGTGGAGTGTTGCAGGTCATGGACTGCTCATCCACCAAGACTCTGTCCTTAAGCATCACGGGTCGCCACCCACAGCCAACAGGTGGCCCCTATTTGGGGAAGTCTTACCCCTCTGCAGAGGTGCAGTCAGTGCATTCTAACGCCCCAGCCGATAGGGTGTTCTGGTGAGTGTGGAGTACCCCTTCATCGCCATTACTCCCAAGTTCACTCTGACCCTGAGTGGTAGTACCTGTTAGGGTCCCATCTATGGGTTAAATAGAAAAAATTTAGAAAAAAATGTTTTTTTAAAAAATTGAATTTTAAAAAAAAGTATTTTAAATACCCATCAATAATTAATAAAACAAAAAGTCTTCGGCATAAAATAACTCAACAAGGGTTGACATGCCATAAAATCCAACCAACCAACTCAGTGCATGAGTAGTACAGCTTAGATTTGTGAGGAGCTGATGGTAGGTGTGGTGCTCTACCTCAGATGTGAAAACAATCTTCCTAGTCTAGCACTAGTGAAAAGGGGATAGACCCCTTTGCTGTCTGGCTGATACCGACAATAGACCACTCCAACTTATGCTATGCAATAGTATTTGATTTATTCAACTGGCGGTAACTGATGTCCAATGTTAATTAAAATTCAAATAGAAAATACACAATAACAAAACACAGACAAGAAGTGTGCAAATACTGTTTAAAAATTAATACTCTACTTGAATAATATTGTCAGAATTCTAAATGAAAAGCAAAAAAAGAGATTTTAGCATTTGAGGTACAAATATTTGATTGCCGAGTTTTGCTTGAGAAAAGTTTAGAAATGAAAAGAAAAACAGAAAAAAGGAAATGGAACAAGGAAACAGGAAACCAAGTTAAAGTAAATCACTTCAGTCAAGGATTGTTTACTTGAGATTCTTTATTAACAGATTGGCTTGTTCTATTAGGACACTTTTATAGTTGAGAAGAGAAAAAGAGAGAAAGGGAAAAGAAAGTGTTCTTTCCATTTCTGAAGACTTTCTTTTTAGCTGGCAGCTTGAGGTTCTAAATACCAGATTGGCTTGCTCTATTAGAAGTATTTTATAGTTGAGGGGAAGAGAGAGAGAGAGAAAGGGAAAAGAAAGTGTTCTTTCCATTTCTGAAGACTTTCTTTTTAGCTGGCAGCTTGAGGTTCTTAATATTAGATTGACTTTATTTAGGAGTCTTTACATCTTATTATAATGGAGATTGTGTGTTTTTCTGTTTGTAACCGAAACTATATTACTACTCAAGTCACAATTCCCTTAGTTATTTACATCACATTCTCCATGATTCTATTTCTATTTAAACCGCAATTAATAATAAAACTGTTCGACATTATTAATACTGTTGGCCTTACCTAAATACTAATAACATGCAATTGTATTTATATATACAACAAAATACCAGTTTTCAGTGTAAACGTAAAGCTAATTTGCATATTGATATTAAAAAAACTGATTTTAATAAAAATCTGCTTGGTATTATTGATTTCTAATTTTTTGGTTTTATCTTAATGAATATGAGTAAAAATCTCTTCAATAAATCCTAAAAAAATTCATTAACAAGAAGAAATAACTGTAATTTTATTCTTTACTTCCTATTTTAACTAAATAGTTAAATTAGGAAAATTTAGCATTGAAAAACGGAAGTGATGGAAGAGTAAGTTTCAGTTGTTCTATTTTCCGATTATACCCCCTCCGTTTCAAATCTTTTTATTTGAATTCTTAATTAGTTTCATTAGCCTTTCTGATTTAATCTAATATTTTATTACATTAAAACTTAAATACTTGCACCCGGAGGGTGCATATATTTGCTAGTAGTTATAAAAATTCAACTGCACTTCTGGGTTTTGTTCAACGAGTCAAACATAGGACTGAGGTTTTATAAACATAAACTGGGTTATATTTGCCACACTCACAAATCTACACAACAAAAATCAGATACAGGGAAGTAAATTCCTAAATGGAAACAATACAAATAAGCTATTTTATCACCCAATTGGAAACAATACAATAATGTAATACATCATCTAAACAGAAACAATGCAAATAAAGTTTGTTTTGTTTTGTGGCATATCAACCTCAGTGGGTCATTTAATGCCGATAAAGTTTTGAAATAAATCAATTCTTAATGGATAATACAATTTTTTTATAAATACATTTTTCTATTTAACCCATAGATGGGACCCTAACAGGTACTACCACTCCAGGTCAGAGTGGACCAAGGAGCAATGGTGATGAATGGGGTGCTCCACATTCCCCAAACCTCCAAAACTGGAACCTCACCATCAGATAGAGTTTAACGTCATTCCCAGGACATGTAGACCCTCAGCCACCACCTTCTAGCACCCATATGATAAAAAGGGTTGGGCCTTGCCATAAGGGCAATAGGGTTGGGGCAATCATATAGGTGCTAGGGCTTGACGTGACCAGCCCGTCTAGCCCAAGATAGGGCCAAAGTGGAGTATTGCATGTCATGAATTGCTCATCCACCTGGGCTCTATCCATTAGCATCACGGGTCGCCACCCACGGCCAACAGGTGGCCCCATTGGGGGAGTCTTACCCCTCTGCAGAGGTGCAGTCGGTACATTCTAACGCCCAGCCAGCAGGGCGGGCAAATAAAGTATTTCATTGCCTAACTACAAACCATACAAATTGTCTAAGCAGAAACAATATGGACAAGGTATTTCATCACCCAACTGGAAGTAACACAAATAAGGTATTTCCTTACCTAAGCAGAAACAATACAAATAAGGCATTTCATTACTTAATACAATTGGAAACAACTATACGATGAATACCAGTCTGTTTAGTAAACACCTTATTAATTTTACTCCAAGCAACTCATAAGAATTCTACATAGAATAAATGACAGAAATATGTGGAACACCAAATGTATTTGTCATGTGTTTACGAGGGAAGAGTAGGATACAACAGTCAATTAGTTCAACTTTCTCTTAACTGTTAGACTATTAGGATTTTATTTCCTCTCCTGTCTTTTGTTGAGTTGACTGCAAAGATTTAAAACCGGCTTAAGTGATTGTATTAGCAATGACATCCAAAAAAGGCTGATGTATTCATTTGTCATTAACTAGCAATGAATTCATTAAAATGCACACATAACTGACACTACCTCATGATTTCATTAAGTTTTGCTAGTTTATCTTTCATCTTATTAATGGTGCTTTTTTTCTAAAGAGTTTTTTGTTTTTTGTTTAAGGGAGGAGGAGGAGGAGCTCTCAAAGTAGTTTAGACTAATGAGAGGAGAGCCTCTTTGATTTGAATTCAGAATTTTTCCCTCTCGTAGATTGGTTGCCTAACCAAGGTTAAAGAGCCCAGTCTGCCCTACTATTTACCCATAGCTGGATGGAGAATAGTTGAACCAGAGTTTTCCCTTCATTTTTAATTTTATCCAAGTTTGCCCTGAATTTGAGGTACCCCAGAAGTTGGCATCCTAGACGATCATCTAAAGAGTAGCACCAGTCCCGTGTAAACATGAAGTCAACATCGCTTGGTGACTGTCAGTTTCTCACTTATACAATCATGACAGTGTATAATCAAATCAGACCCACCCAGCCACTACAGGGTGATTGAAAAGTAATTCCCTATTTTAAGCTATTTATATTTTTTTTTCATATGCAGTTACATTTTTCTCAATTCTTTAATGTATGTTCCTTAATATATGCAAGATGGTGCTCCTCCACATTTTGCTATTGTTGTTTAAGAATGGCTAAATCACCATTTTCCTGGGAGATAGATGGGTACACAGGGTCTGCATAAGTGGCTAGCCAGAAGCCCTGATTTAACACCCTGCAACTTTTTTCTTTGGGGGAGGGGGGTGAAGGAGCAAGTCTTCTCTACGAAACCAACAACTTTAGAAGAACTTGAAGGTTGAATATGAGAATTTATTTCTGCCATTCCACAAGAGTTCCTAGGAAGATCAGTTGATGCGATTACCGAGCGGATTGAGAGGCTGAGGGTGAATGCTGGTGCCTATATAGAATTTTAAATGACACTCCATGTTATGTGTGTTCTCATTCATTTTTGTAAAAATAAGAATTCAGAAATAAATTTATGAGATTTTAAAATAGGGAGTTGATTTAGAATTATCCTGTATACAAAATAAAAAGTATACAATACTTTTTTTTTTTTGGAGGGGGGGTAAAATTTTAAAAAAAAGGAAAACAAGAGCAATTAAACATTTTAAATAAAAGAGTTAGCAATGTGAATGAGATTAGTTAATTGATAATCCTACAAATCCATTTTAATCCATCCCACCTGCCCAAATAATACAAAGAAGAATACATTCTAAAAAAAAAAAAAAGATTCATCTTGCAATTTGTTGATAAATCAAATCCTTCCTAAACACGAGCTGAAAACCTAACCTATGGGCAGGATTTTAACTATGCCTACTTTATTCCACTCACAGTGGCTCTCCCGTCACTGCAATCCTACTGTAAACTTCTAGCAGTGGCTCTCACACTTGTCACTATACTTGAGCAGAAGGACTAGTATTACACTGATAATAAGACTTTATTTGATTAGAATAAGTTCTGAGGTGAATAGTGAACTTTGAAATATCCTATCGTACAGGTAAAAAAATACCAGGAAAATTTGGTAGGCAAAAATTAAGGTGCTCACAGTGACTATCCCACCACTGCCTACCACACCCAAACAAAGTACAAAAACTGATGGTTAATTCATTATAATTGAGCAGAAGGACTCAGATTACAATGATAATATAATTTTATTTGAATAGAATAAGTTCTGAGGTGAATAGATAGTGAACTTTGAAATATCCCATCACACAGGTAAAAAAAAAAAAAAAAATACCAAGAAAATTTGGTACAGCTGTTGGGGAAATTTGGCAGGCAAAGAGTTAAGTTACATATACAGCACTATGGAGGCCCTTGTTGTACATCTTCTTCAGGAAATGCTGTGTCCTGAAGAAGATCTTAGTTTGCATGCCTGATATTTTGTTTTATATTTAAAATAATTTTAAATAAAATATTCTCTGCATATGAATGAAATTTGATCAAAACATGTTCACAAAATAACAACAATAAATTTCATCCAAACCAAAGTATATGCATTCTTCCAATCAGTCTTTCAACATTATATATATATATATATATATATATATATAATATAATCCAACAGACTGGTAAGTTCGGAATGATTCTATTTGGGATCTTGTTTATCCTCCGTATATCCACAATACATACCCATGCAGATGTACATCTATGGATTTATACAAGGATTCTTTCAAGTCTCTCGGAGAGCTCAATGTATGATGATTAATTATATACAGAGTAATATTTATACTTCCAATAAGAGAGAAAAAAACTATAGACCATCATTTGGCTATTATGAATTTATTTCAGCTGGTAACTCTATAAAAGAGCCCAGTTTCATCATCATATATATATATATATATATATATATATATATATGTAGTAGAGATATGAGGAACACAAGGACAAAACTCAGACAAACGTATGAAGGATATATTTCGCTAGAGCTCAGCATCATCAGTCAGCAATCTCTCTCTCAAAACGACTGATGATGCCGAGCTCAAAGCGTTAGCGAAATATATCCTTCATACGTTTGTTTGAGTTTTGTCCTTGTTGTTCCTCATATTTCTACTACATTTATTCCAATCCTCTTTCCTTATATATATATTATATATATATATATGTATGTGTGTTGTGTGTGTGAAAAATTAAGGAAAAAGTGAATCTTAATTTTTTCATCACATTGTTGGATTTTTTCTAATCTGTTAATTTCTCATATAAACAAACATAAAAAATATAATAAACATCGTCTTGATAATGGTTCAGAAAAGAACCAAAAGTACTTGTTTACCAATAACAACTCTTTGGACAACTGATTAACACCTTTCAAGATAACATCAAAAAATTGTTAGAAAACTTAAAGAAAGAAAAAACTTGAAAACAATAAGGATTCTATTATTTTTAACAAATTTGTTTGATTATATATATATATATATATATATATAATATATATATATATATATGTGTGTGTGTGTGGTGTTGTGTGTGTGTGTGTGTGTGTGTGTGTGTGATATATATATATATATATAAAAATGTTGTTCTGGTTCCAACGGGAGAAAATTCAATATTTTATAAAAAAAAAAAGAAGTCTGCAAATGTACTTTGTTCTCAGAAAAAACATTTTAAATTCTTTTTGTTTTACATATGCAACACGTGTTTCAAATCTTCTGGTATCTTCTTCAGGCTTTGATTGATATGTATGAGGATAGGAGGGTTGGAGTAAATCTGACAGAATGTGGTAAAGAATAAAGGAAAAAGTGACAAAAAAGAGAGCATCTACTTGTGAGTTTTGCTCTCTTTTTGTCCACTTTTTCCTTTACCACACACACACATATAATATATATAATATATAATATATAACTATACTAATCCTATTAGTAAACCCTTGTGTAAGAAAAAAACATGGCAAATAATTTGTCTGAAAAAAAAAAAATGAAAAAAAAAAAGAAAAAAAAAAGAAAAAACCAAGAGAGTTGAACCAACCAAAAATAATCAAATAACACTTGCCAAAAAAAAAAACAAAAAAAAAACTGCCACTAGTTTGTCTAAAGGTAAAATGTAAGAGTGTTCAATACCCAAGCAAATAGTAATATTAATCCTAATGAGTCAGACTATACCAAATAATAGTTTCGCTTACTAGCTCATCAGACAAGAATCTGACTATTAGTTGGTATCCGACTCCTTAGGATATATATATATATATATATATAATATATATATATATAGTGATGCTGATAGCTTTTTGATTTAGTGTGTCCTGGGACGCAAGGATTTGATTTGAATGAGTCCTGGGAAATTTGATGGGTTCCAACTAAAAAATGTTCTTAATAAATTATAGTTTTTATCTATGAACAACTAAAGCCATCTAACCCTACCTTGTACCCATTACAGTGTAATTCATTTCCAAGAAAATATTGAAATCTATTTACAGTTAGATGAAATAGGGGGGGGGGTGTAAGAAAAAACCCTTGGATGTATGGATACAATTTTTCTGGATCCTTTTAGATTTTATGCTTCAATGACACAGGACACATACCTAACAGTTATATATATATATATATATATATATATATATATATATATATATATATATATAAACACACACACTTTAAGGCAAGAATTTACCCAAATACAAAAAGAATGTTATTTAAAAGTGCTAATGCTTTTATTAAAGCAGAGTTAACCTAAAACCTTAAAAAAATTTGCAATATCAATTATTGTCCATTACTCTTAATTTTGGCATTTGGATAACACATGGAAACAAATTGGGAATTCTCCCCCCCCCCACACACACACACTAATATTCATTTTTGGAACATGTGGAGTGGGTATATAGGGGGTGAAAAAAGTAAGAGACAAAAAAAAATTCTCAAATTTCCCTAGTTCTCTCCTTCTCCCTTGCTTTTTTATTTTTCATTACTTTTTAATTTTAATACTGTATTAAATGTTCTAGCAAGAATATGCGCCCTCCTGGTGTAGGTATTTAAGTTTTAATGTAATGAAATATATTGAATTATAACAAAATTAAGAACCCATATAAAAAGATTACACTTATTTTCATTATATTTTGGTTTCTATATAAAATCATTCATAGGATTGATTTTTAATATGTTGGCGAATAAAACACTAATATTAATAGTTATCAATAATAAATACCAAGTAATTATTTATTAACCCGGTTTGTTAAAACAGTATGCAAATTAATCGAACAATATATATGTAAACCTTTATTTCTTAGTGATATATAAGACAACATTGCAGGATTTTAAACAAACTAATGACACACTGTTCTGAGGAAAATCTTTCATTTTCATAGAGACATCATTAATAAATAAGATTTATTCTATGTATAAAATGATTTTAACTATAATATAAATCAAATACTCCTTGATAGACTTATGCAATTCCTGAGGTATTGTGACATAAGCAGTGACGTAGTTTCGGGTACCAAACACGAATCTCCCTTATAATAAGATATTTATACAAAGCAGGAGATAAATTTATGGAAGAAAAACTGGTTATTGCACATTATCCCAATCAATTTTGAATCAAAGATCCGAAATATTAAACAGATGTAGGCATAACCAATAGCAAAGCAGCTAAGTGTTCCGGTTTCTTATCTTCTCATTTGTGCAAGTTTCTCACAGGGTTTTTTTTGTATAAATATAAAATTTAAAATATATATTATATATATAATATATATATAATCCAAAAGTCCAGAGAAGAAATCTTCCTCACGACACAAGAGTTTTATTTTAAAAAACCTGTCACAGTTTGACAGCTCAATGTGTGCTCTTAATGTTAGAGTCACAGAGCAAATATATAAGTAAAGAAATATGCCACTTAGAAAGAAAAATATAATTAAATAAAATAGATTAATTTATATTTCACTTTAAATTTCACTTATCCTAAAAAATAAAAACCTTACATTCTTTCTTAACTCTCTTACTTTATATATATAATAAAAATATAAAGATATTAAAAAATTTTTTAAAAAATCCTTCCTAATTTCGATGCTGGCTTGCCGTCAACGTTATTTTTCATATTGTTTGAATAGGTGAATTCGTCTAGTGACGAATTTGGAATATGTCTTTCTTTTTCTGAATCTGTCACAATAAGAGATACATTAAGAGATACATTTTTGTTGACGAGTTTTTTTTGGCGGAACTACTCATATTTGAAACTACAAATTTTTTTTTTTTTTTTGTAACATCAAGGATTTCATTTGGAATTCATATCACAGGACTATAAAAAAAAAAAAAAATAAAAATCTGTTTTCAAATGCCTTTAAAGTAATAAAGAATTTATCATTCGCATCTGATGAGTCAGGAGAGTTAGACACTTTGTCCTAAGCTCCCTGAAATAGACTATAATGCTAAATCTCTAAGTCTTTTGTTATTTCTTTACTTATATATTTGCTCTGTGACTCTAATATTAAGAGCATACATTGAGCTCTCAAACTGCGACTTGGTTTGTTTAAATAAAACTCTTGTGTCGTAAGGAAGATTTCTTCTCTGACTTTTGCGATTATATATATATATATATATATATATATATATATATATATACATAACATACATACTATAAAAACTTCCTCACACATATATATAAGAACATTTCAAACGAATTTAACTAAAAGAAATTGTTCACTCTACAGATAGACTCACCACTTCTAATACATTTCTCTGGCTGGATTATAGTGGCTCGTCAAACAATTAGAAAATTTTTAAAACTTTCTAAAAACAATTTCTTCACAAGAAATTTTCTCCCAACAATGACCTAGCATGTCGATGGCAGTCCTCATCCTGCCCTGTAGTTATACGCGTTTATCGTTGCGATTTAAACTAGGGAGACAGGGTTTGTTTGGCAAACCTCGACATCCCTATATATATATATATATATATATATATATAAATAATGGACACTCCCGTCGATTATCGACATATGAGGGTTCATACACACAATGAACTCCCACACAGTATTTGTTTATAGTGGTGAAGGCTTGTGTTGGACCATCCACACTTTTTGGCACAGTCGATAGGAAAGAATTGGTGCATCAAGGGTTGCCACAAACCCAATCAACGACCGACCTCAGGATTTTGAATTCAGAGTATCCCTCTCCTAGACTGGTTACCTACCCAAGGCTGAAGAGCCCAGTCTGCCCTACTATTTAACCATAGCTGGAGGGGAATATATGGATTCATACCTTCCCAAGGTATAAGCGCTATGTGAAAAAAAAAAAGAAAAAAAAAATGCTAACAGCTTCGTCTCGGAATTGAACTCGAATCGACGAGTCCATTATATATATATATGTGTGTATGTGTGTGTGTGTGATTCAAACAAATTTGGTTAATCCTTATTGTTTGGATTTTAAAAAAAAAAATTCTAACAATTTTTTAACGTTATCATGAAAGGAATTGATAATTTGTTCTGAGATATATAATGTCACGCTAGTAGCACAGATATCCATGACAATCTATCACAACTGCCCTATCATTCATCACCTCAGGTGTCCTCTGCACAGCATCCAGTATCTGTGAAGAGCTGGTCAACATAGGTCTTTGCTGTACAGTCCACACTGACGTGCCCATGTGCAGGTTTCCACTGGAGAACATCACTTTACGAGTTCGTCCTTTCTTCTCAAGTCATGTATGAGAACCATAGTTTTAAATACCATCTACATCTTGCCTCAAGTTGATCAAAAATTGTGTAAATACATATGCTTAAAATCATATCTTTGCTCTCATAAAAACACAAAAACAAGAATACTTTGCAATATACTTTCGATGATGCTGATAGCTATTTAATCTAGTGTGTCCTGGGATAAACGGATTGGATTTGAATGAGTCCCGGAGCAATTTGATGGGTCCCAACTAAAGTTTCTTAATAAATTGCAGAGTTTTTATCTATGAACAACTAAAAACATCTAACCCCTACCTTGTACCCCATACAGTGTAATTCATTTCAAAGAAAATATGAAATGTATTTACAGTTAGCTTGAAATGGTAAGGGAAGAAACAAAAACACTGGGACGAGATTTTTCTGCTTCAGGGACGCAGGACACATACCTATCAGCATTATGTACCCTTCTCTTTTTAGATACAGTATTTTTTTTTTTTTTTTTAACTCTTAACATCCTGTTGAGAATTTTCTAAGTCCAGGGCCCAATTCTATAACCATTTATCAAAAAATGCCTTTCATTTAAAGTACCGGTTATTTCCCTTAAATTTAAAGACTTCTAAATATGTTTAATATTACATAAAACAAAGGCTATCATTTGTGATAGATTAGGAAAACAAATGTGGCTTCCGGTCGGGTGATATGAGGCGGTATAGGATATTAAGAGTTATAAAAAAACAGAGTAGAGTTTGAGAGATTCTATTTCTTCTTTAATAGTCCACATTTATCACTACCAAAAGAATGCCTGTTCTATTCCTAAGAACTGCAACGTCGTTTTTTTGATTGTTATAAAAATAATCAGTCTACTTTGAAAGTTCACGCTCACTGAACATCATTAGAATATTATTGATCTAGAGAGTCCACAATCAATAAATATTAGGTTGGAACTCTTGATTTTTATCGCAGAGAAATATTCGTCCTCTTGACAAAGATTGGTTTTAGCATTGTTTCAGTTTTTCTTCTAAGCACAAAATAAATATTTATAGACACTTACATCAGATAAAAATGTCATCTAGATTCACATTATCAACCACCACAGATAAGTAAACTTTATATATATATATATATAATATATATTATATATATTATATATATATATATATATATATATATGGTGTGTGTGGTTATAGATAAAAAGGATATGAAACACACAATGTTGTTAAAATGAATATATTTTTATATCATTCTTTCATTGCTAATATTTGACAATATTTCAAAAATATATGATATAAAAATATATTCATTTTAACACATTGTGTTTTTTCATATCCTTAAATGATGATAATAATAATAATAGGAAAATGTATAAAATATTCCGTACACAGAGAATTTTTTTACGACCTTCATCAGAGTGATTTTTTTTTTTTTGTAAAAAATCTCTTGTGTACGGAAATTTTATACATTTTTCCTATTATATTATTATCATCTTTCCACTCCATCTGATTATTTAATAATAATAATATAACATTAAATCCGTATACATTTGATAAACAGACCGAAACACATGTGAAAGTGATATCGAATAAAATTCATTTTTATCCATCTACATTTCTTTTCTTACTCATTTTTTCCTCATATGTCGGATTCAATTCCCTTTCCATTCTTACATTATATATATATAAAACCAGCTCAGCCTATATTGGTTGTTGTGCAAAGAGAGAAGGAAATAAAGCAATCATATATTGAACAGAATTGTAGATAAGGAAAAACATAAATCATTCGTAGAAATTTTGGCAGTCAGAAAACAAAGAAAGTAAACACAAAATGGTTTCAGCAGGAATTTAGAATTCATCTGCCAATTCCATTTTCTGACCATTCTTATTTTTCCCCAGTTTTTGTCCTTTCTTTTCATTTAGTTCTTTCTGTCAAGTTCTTTCTTTTTGTTTAGTCTTCTTTTATTCACTTCTTTCTTTCATTGGCACTTTCCTCCCCACCCAGTTCTTTCATGTTTTTTCTTTTTTCTTTTTTAGGATTTGTTTCCTTCTTTCATTTCTGTTTTTTTTCCCCTCTATTTTTCTCTTATTTCATTCTCTATATATCTTTTTTCCTTTCCATCTCTTTGGGTTTTTTTCTTAGTTATTTGTTCTCATTTTCTTTCCTCTTTAAGTCATTCTTGTTCATTATTTCTCTTGGTTTCTTTCTTTTTCATGTCACTTTTTTCTTTTCAGTATCTCTCCTATTTAAAATTAATAACTATTCAAAAATAATTTTCTAATTTATTTCATTAAAATTAATATTGTATTCTAAATAATATTTTTAGACTGCCAACGCCTCAACACAATTGCAGATTATTCAATTCTATTATTGAAAAAAAGTCATTCTTGCCCATTATTTCTCTTTGGTTCTGTTATGTCTTTACATACAAATAAAATACGGAGCACTGAATGAAAATGCAAGACCAGGATTGTTGGAAATTAATCAGTGTTTATTTAACACAGGGTAGAAATGCTTTCTACCCTAAAGTGGCTTAATTAGCTCAACTATGTGCACGTGCGTCCTGACTGCACAGACCCCAATCCAAAAGTGTCAGGCGGAACCCACTTCCAGTTCCCACAAACCCCTGCTGATCAAGCGAGTAACTCTAGATTTCGTTAGGTCTGGATCTAAGAGTTTTTTTCTTTTTCATTCCTCATCTTTTTCATTCTTACACTTGTGAAAATGGGGTGCACTTAAAGACAATATATAGTTCTATTCAACATTGCTAAAAAGCAAATTAGTACAGAATTTAATTAAACCTGTTAAATTCCAATTAAAAATTGACCTTGTGTTTCATCCTGCTCGCTGGCAAGTGGCAGGGGGTAAATACACTTTCAAAAATTGATATAAACTTTCAATTCTAAAATTCTTCTACAAAAAAAAGTTTTGTTGATGGAAATATTTTTTTCAGAAGAGAGTTGCAAAGTGGTTTTGCTTGGCCATTGATAATTCATCTTTACAAAAGAAATCAAAGATTTCCTTGACATCTGAGATTAAAAAAAAATATGAAAGTGCCCTTTAAAATATTATGTATATTTGCCTACATATAAAAGAAAAGTGGTCTAAAAATAAAATATATATACCTACATATAAAAGTGCTCTTAAGAATATATATATATATATATATATCTAATATATAAGAGAGATTTTGGTTTATACAAAAATCTCTCCTTTATATATGTGTCAACGTATAACTCCAAAACGGGGGGGGGGGTCAAACAGATTTGAAATCTTGAATACACATTGATATCATTTTAACTAAGAAACACTCCAAATTTTGGTTATTGATTTTACTGATTAAGGGAAATAATTAATTAATTAAACGAAAATCAAAACGATTTTTCGAAATCTATTAAATAGCTGCTACTGCTCTGATATTCCAGCTACAATCAGCATGCAAACCCACCCTGCTGCTTCTTTGCCTATGTCCGCTCTATTTCTACTGCGGTGTTGAATGCGTATTTCTCTACTT